>JAPXFQ010001385.1:0-655000 GCA_028564705.1 Apricaphanius iberus | reverse complement strand
ACTGGCACTTAAAGACAGACAAAAAGGGAAAAAGGTGAGTGTAAGTTTTGGAGATCTTTGTTTTATGCAAGAATTAACTTACATCGTCCACCCATATCTGAAAATAGGCGCCCTTGGTTGACACCTTAAGCCTTGATCATGCAAATGTAGCCCGTCCTGCATGAGTTTGTCTTTCAGAGCTTTGTCACCAAAAAAAATCCACAGCAACCACAACAGTCCAAGACAGCAGGGTAATCTAGCTTCTACAGAGTCGAATGTGGAGGTTCTGCAGATTCCCTCCTCCACAACATCTTATGCATCTATATGAGGGTAGGTGAAAAGGAGCAGATCCTTGATTCATCACCCTGAGACGATGGAAACGATCAACCTCTGTTAAAACACTTTAAAGTGATAGATTAACAGAAAGGTTGTTTTTGAACATGAATATTTATTTCCTCCACACAAATCAGTCTATATTGATACTTTGTTTTATTGTGTAGCAACCTGTTTTACTGAGTGATGCACTGAAAAAACATAACTTAAATGTGCAGCTCCCAAGATTATCTTGAAACAAAGTAATTTGTTGGAGGCTGGAAATTAAATGCAGATTTTCTGGTGCCAATATTACTCTGGAGAAAAAAATATAGGCAATTCTGATTTTCTCTTGCTATATAAGAACAAGCTAATTCTAAAAAAAAAAAAAATGACATACTTTTTAGAAGCAAACTTTAGGTTATCAGCACCTTCAGGAATTTATAAAACCTTGCTTTCCACCGGATGTGTTGGCAGTGTGTATCGGCTGTTAAAGGATTCAAAGCTGGGGATCTGCGGATATCTTAATATCACAGCAACATTTTGTTTCCATAACTTAGAGGGTGAAAAAAAGCAATTATATGCTAATGAGTATAATGAACTCACCATCCACTTCCTAAACTGTATATGTTCTGTCCATGCCTTCTCCTTTTTCATGTTGTCCTTGTAAGAATGATCACTGCTATCCTATGAATTGAACAATTCTCCACTTGAAGTTGAACCAACAAATTAGACCCGCAGACTGACTCTGTTTAACCCTGGTGTCACAGGTAGTGATGTTCTGTTTTTGGGCGACTGTGGCTCAGGGGGGATTCAGAGGTTGCCTTGCAATCGGAGGGTTGCTGGTCCGAGCCCCCAGATTCATCTGTCTCAGTCGTTGGGTCTTCGGGCAAGACACTTCACCTACCGCCTACTGATGTTGGCCAGAGGGGCCGATGCCGCAATATGGCAGCCTCGCTTCTGTCAGTCTGCCCCAGGGCAACTTTGGCTACAATTGCTTCCACCAGTGTGTGAGTGTTTGAATGTGAGAGTGAATGAATAACGGAATTTGTAAAGAATCTTTGAGATTTTAAAAAGGCGCTTTATATGTTTAATGGATATTATTATTATTTTCCGTAGTCAAGCATCAGAAATGTCTTTTTTATTATTACATTTCGAAAATTTCTAGATTCTTAAACTGTTTCTGTGTCTGATTTCCTGCCTGTTCCAATCTAAAATGCTCAAATTGATGTATTTTAGAAATGTAGCACTTAAAAAAAAAATTTAAATAAAATAAAATAATGCAGGCTATCAGCTGAGGTATTATGCTTCGCGGAGGTTGAGCGCCTCTTGCCCGTCCAATTGAAAGTAGGGGTATAAGATTAGACCCATACTCATAAATCCGATGCTGAATTCAAACTAAGTAAATACCGTGCAAAAACCCCCCCAGAAAAACTGACATACATACTTCAACCATACTTTTATAAAGATAAATGGGTTCACCCATTTCTAATGCTGAAAAGTTTTACTGCTTTGATTCCTCCAATATGTTCATTAGGTTGGCATGGTTGTTAGGCAATGTATGTAAGGACAGGTTTGAGTTACCTTCTGAATTCAGAGGGCACCAGGAGACATGGCAATAATGGAAGAAATTTTGACAATGCATATTATTGGAAATTGGAAATAGAAAAGACACCACAGTAGGCAGCTGTGGCAGTGAAACACATTGTGGCATTTGGAAGAAGAGGCGGCACAATTTCTCTTGGCATTGTCTTCTTTGATTTCACTGTTTTCATGCTATGGTACATCCCTTGCTACACACTGCCCCTTCAATTACTGGTATAAATTATTTTGTTTTATTTGGTTTTGGCATCTGCAGGTCCCTAATGACAGACTAAAATACACATGAAATGAATGTAGAAGACGGATGCTGTCCGGATGCTTCTGCTTATCTATCATTAAGCATAACTGGGCCAAGTGAAAAAAGATGGTATCTACATGCAAATTAGTTGTTTGGGAGGCAAGCATTAATGTTAAAGTGTGGAATTTGCTAAATACTGTCACAACTAATTGGAACTGCAAGGTATAGAAAAAAAAATGCTTCAGATCAAGCTTTTTTTTTTCAACACTTTTTTGTGTGCGTTTCTCGAGCACTAGAGTACATTTACTAAGATTACCGATTTGACCTACATTTTTCAATGTGGGATCATGATATTCCATTAAAATTAATGAAAATAAATGTAAAAAAATGTAAGCGTGTTTACAAGTGTAAGGGGCAGTGGACCTATCATCCTAAATACAACTTACATCAACTTAGACATTTAGTAAAATTGTATTTACAAAAGAAAAAGAAACGTATAATCAACTTTTTTAAACAAGATGTAAGTTGAGTTATGCTGTTGAATGCAGGTAATATTAGCTAAATGACGCCACATTAACACATGTCAGACCCAATTTACTTTTTTTGTGTGCAGAATGTTGATGCTTTTCACATATTGGAAAGGCATTTTTTTCCCAGAATAAATAGAGCAGGGTTAGGGAGAGTCTTATGAGCTTAAATGCATATAGGCCTAAGTAGCTTAGAAAATACAGTACTGTATCTATGGCATGAGAAGTATTTTGAGGTAAATTTCCAAATTGGACTGCTTATTATCCTAACTCTATTTAGAATTTTTTATTACATTTTTTATTTATCTTAATCACAAAAGACAAAATATGAGACAAGACCATAGTCAGGGAGGAGTCATAACACCAGAGGCCAGCAGCAAGGAAGGTAATGCAAGGTCGTCACAGCTTTTATTAGAACTCGCCGAGAAAGAGATCCATCGCTGGGAAGAGCTAGGCAGGTATCAGGGCAAGTTTTTCATAGATATTTCAGAATTACTGTAATTTCCTCTCCAAAAATTTTTGTCTCTATTTTCTTAGGTAGCCAACTAAGATCAGCCTTCGTTTACCAGAATTTGTATTACAGTAAATATAGCAAAGTGGATTATTGTTTTTTTCTCATTATTTGATTGATACTAGCTAGTTTGATAACTTTGAAAAATCTGTATTCTGAAGAGATGATTGGTTATCATTATGTATTATTTAATGTGATTTGCTAAAGCCAGTGTGTGAACTTGAATCTTCATTCTTCAGCCTCTCAAATATTTAGAGACTAATATTTGAGCTTAATTATGTGTCCCTACCAAGTCGGTGGTGCCCAGTAACTATTACTTTTTTAAATAATACTGATTATTAATAACTCTCGTTGAACCAATATTAATATTGCTGATAACTAAACGAGTAAACTCATGGTGCAACAGTAGCTACCTTTATATGTGCAAAATGTCTTTAATCCGATCATAGTTCGGATTAGAATTTCATATCTATCTGATTATGATGAGCGTTTACATCCACGACATGTCTGAAGTGAATATATCATTTTGGCATGCACAAACATGGCTGTGCCCATTTGAAATGGAGGACTATGCTGTTCTTCAGAGCTTGCTTTTATTGATTTTTATTTTTCTGGCCACGGTTTTACATCCACAAGCCTTCATTCTTATTTATACAATCAAATTACAAACCAAATCCCTATATTTAATTAAGACGACGTATTAAAAGTCTATGCATGTCTTAAAAGACATGCACAGGAATGACCTAAATTCGGAATAGGAGTTAACATGCACCACAATTGGATTAACTATTGGAATAAACTACCCCTCTCAATCGGAATGAAATTTGGATCCAAATGAGTTTGATCGGATCCGAGTAATCTGAATGGCGTGTTTACATTAAGCATTTTTATTCCGATCAGGCTTTTATTCTGATTACACTTTGTCCATTTAAATGTAGCCATTGATTTAAATGGTTCTTTAAATACAGATGACAGGTGCTATTCGAGGGGATGGTAAATCATTCTGTTGAGTCCTGAAAATGTTGTGCCCCTCACTTTATAGATGATTGTTACACCCCTGCCAAGTACTCAGCCTTTGAACCAGATTACCCTTAGAAACATGTAAATTGTAAAAGAAGCTTTTGTAAAACCAAACTGCTTGACCATGATGTGTGTTCTTGCCAGAGACTGAGTAATTTGGCTGTAACATAAGTTTTTCATGGTAAAATATATGATGGACAAAGCTGAAAATAAGACGCCAATTTATTTTTGACATATTCTCTGATAATTAGTTCAAAATACATGGCAGTTGTGCATGCATGGAATAACAGCCATTTAGAAGGAGTATTTTGTTAAATTCTCACCATTTTAACAAAACCATTCTGTCCTGTTTCCTTGTATGAAAACGTACTGAGCAGCAGATAAGAGAATTGGAAGTGATATGTGAACTCCCCTTGAGGATCTGAGAGGAACTTAGCCTGTAGGTAGATGCTGGAGGGCAGGAAGGAGGAGGAAATGAAGTGTAAACGCAGCAGGGAAGGATCATTAGATAGTAATATGTTGAGTTCACCAATTACTTTAAAAAGTACTTAAATAAAAAAACTGAAAAATTAAAGGTCCGCATAAAAAATCTTCTGGGATGGGCTCTTCATCTTTGGGAAAGGAGTCTTTGATTTGACTCCCCACATGGAAGCTAATAGGAAGACATAATGTACTTCCTGGATACATATCAATGTGGAGATTTAAACAAAGATCCCCATTTCAGTGTAGTCATCACACCAATCCAGAGGTTTTCATTTTAGAAAGATTACCTTTTAAAATGTCAGAGTAGATTAGGACAGGAAATAATGCCACAATTTTACCTCTGCATTGAGATTGTAATGTTTGAACTGAAAATAAATTTGCGCTAGAGCCCATTCTCTCTCAAAATCAACTGCTTATGCAGTTTTTTGCACATCCAGTCTATGTATAGACTTTACTCTTCTGACATCTTTCTGCCTTACAGTTAAAATTTTAAGTAAACCACAGCATTAAGTGGACCAATGCTGTTTCAGACAACGAGGATAATCCATCAATGTTATTTTTTTTTTATCCAAATACCCAAACTATTTTGTTCCTTAAAGAATTACAATTACTTTTTCTTACTTTTTCAAATGATAAATCACTGGATGTGTGGCTTAAATCATTCAAGAGTAGCAGTGGAGATGGATAGATAGAAAACCGGAACATGTTACAGAAGATAATTTTATCTGCCAAACTGGGAATTGAGATGTTCTACATAAATAGATAATGCAACAGCTCTGCACACCAAGATGCATCCCGAGCCAATAGAGCTTTCATGATCGCAGTGATGAAACTTTGGAGCAGCCCACTCCTCCACACCAGATCACTCACTTACTAGGCAGGAATCTTTTCCATTGTTTTAATACTTTGAAGAAGAACTGGACTGGGACAACAGCTAGGCCTATGATATTTTGGCTTTTGATTAGAAGTACATAATCCCTGCAGATGATCCTCACAAATATGTGTGCATACATTCGTATTAAGATGGTTAACAAGTTTACAAAATTATATAGTTCTATAACTTTGTATGCACACTTTATGAAATAAAAATAGACATTTGCTAAAACTAAAACATTAATAAGCCCTCTGAAATATATATTATTTCATATATAGCTAAACTCCCGGCAAATACTTAATTTTTTGGGGTGGGGTTGTTTCTTTTTTTTTTATTTATTAAATATGGTCATTATATTTACTGGTGCTATTAACAGTATAAATTCAAAGCTGGGTGTTTTTATGAATATAAAACCACTGCCAAATATGACTGATTTCACTGTAGTCATGTTTATGTCTTATATTAAAAATAAAACAGTATTTGATGTACATTATGAGCAGTAGTTTATATCTGTTCAGATCGTTTGTAATTCACTACATTTGGATTCATTACAAAAGCTTTTTATTCAGCAGGATATGTTACATATATATCAAAATTTAGGTACAATGTTGTCAGTAAAATTACATTAACTAAAAATGACAAAATAGAAAAGACACCTTTTATCTTAGTAATGTTGCTGACTAAAACATTAGGACCTTGTTGATATGCAGTTACTTCCTCACTCACCGTTTTGCTAATGTTTGTACTTACCATGCTGTCAACTACTCTCTTCACTTCTCTCTTTCCTCTGTCTGGCTTCACTCCGTCACCCTTTTTTCTGTATACCCAGTTTTATGTATGGCTTCGTTTAGCAGTTGCCACTAAAGAATTCATCTGCGACCAACATCCTCTCTTGTTTGAGGAGTTAAAGCACTGTAGTTGCTATTTTAAGCATTAGAACGTGCTGCAGATAATACTGGCCTGTATCTCACAAACTGGCAGCAGTTGAAGGGAGTGAAGATGAAGAGCAATCCCAAGTCATTTACAGATGCTTCTGTTCTTAACTGTGCATATTATTGCAAAAGTGGACATGTTTTCAGATCTTACATAGCTACTTTTTCTGTTTAGCAATCACCATTCAAGAAATTTCAACTAAAATTGGGATAAAACAAAAACCTAAAAAAAACAGCCCATGCTAGTTTGCTTTTGGCAGACACATCTGTTCATGAGGAGAGAAGTGCATTTGTGTTTGGTCTTTCTGGGTCAGTAATTTGTAGAACCATCCTTCACTGCATTTACATCTTTAAGTTTTACTGTGTATGTCTCATCCGGCTTTGAGCAAAAAGACTTTGAGAAAAACGCCAATTCTTTGCATAATAGCTCAAGCTCAGTAGTATTTAGACACTGGAAAGTAAGACTTGCAAGTTACACGTTTTTATCAAGGATTTCTATATGTGTAGCGACATCCATTTTAATGTAGGGCAAAATGTGTAACTTCACTGTCTTTGCAAGAATATCCTTCAAGAAGTGTTATTTTTGTTTGTTTTAACAACATCTTTTTGAGTACATAAGTAAAATATGCTCTGTCAATAGACTCATCCACCTATTGTCCACCTGGTATGTTTTGGTGAGCGATTTGGTGTGTTTTTTTTTAAATCTTTTTGTGATTGGTTTGTAAAATGCATGGGAAGACCAGTAAAATACCCCGGAAGAACATTGCCTGTAGGCAAGTCTGTAGAAGCATTTGGTCCAGAAGGACCTCTTGACACTATTGCAATTGTTTCATTCTCAAGTACAAACATATTTTATTTCTCGAATGAATAAATCTGTGGAGAATTAGCAACAATTGCCAGCAAGTGGACCCAGCTGTTGCACAGTAACTCAATGATGTTGGAACAATATGGGTGATTTTTAGTCTGGCAGGCCTGAAGCAATGGAACCATTGTCTTCAGCAATTACTTCAGAGAGATTGCAAGATTGAAAACTAAACCTTTAATACAGCTAAAAATCAACACTGCTGTGGGCCAGTGCAACTATAGGTTCTTACTAGAGCAACTCTGAGGGGGTAGAAAATCGAATTAGCACATCTATTGACAATGACAGTCTGAATGCCTACATAGGCTTTAAAATGCAACATTTTCAACACCACAGCAAGTGGAATGATCCATTTTCTGCTGCAGCCTGTAATAACTGTACATCATAAGGTCAGGTACAATGCTCCACCATCTATTAGATCCACTCAGGTCAAAAGCTGAGACATGATGTGTGTGATGTGCTTGAATAACCACTTAGACTTCAGTGTTCCACTTTCATAAATAGGTATTTACTAAGACAGTAATACCCATATGCTTTACAGTTACATTTGAACACACACAGTTAACCTTCACCTCTGCTGATTAAGAGAAAAAGTAACAAGAGATCTAGAGCTTGAATGAAGGTACAAAGCACTGTCCTTGGTTCAGTGCCTGCAGTGAGCAACTTCAAATGTACTTGCGTTTAATTAACTATTGATTAAGCTCTTTCAGCTCTTGTTGTGTGCTGAGAAGTACGATGAGGCGGTAACACGACATTTTATAACATTTTTTGTCTTTTTGATGCTTTGGGCCTGTCTCGCCACTGTATTTCGCTGAGGTCTAAAGGCCAATTGATTACCTAAGCATTTTCTAAGCATCGACCCAGGTTCCACTAACCCCAGCTGACCTCAGTGTACAGCCTGCCTCAGCCTTAATGCAACTCTATAACCTCCCTTCTTTTTGCCCATTTCAAAAACAGCTCAAATGAGTTGGGTATTTCAGCAAACCTTCTCACTTCAAGCCGTCGTAAGTCAGTGATGGACATCGCCGTGTTGATTATGGAGTGTGGACATGCAGGAGATGAGGGCATGACCATTTAAAAGTCAATATCATAGAGACAGATTGGAAATTTTAGAAACAGAAGTACACTGTTAGTATTCAGAGGGGAGAAACTGAGAGAACAAGAGCCTTCAGAATACAGAATTTACCTTTTTTTCTTTTTCTTCTTTTTGAGGACCACAGAGTGTAAGATAAAATTAATTAGCTGCTATAATATACGACTGACACGGTCAACATGAACTTGCTTTGAATTTGACCCAAACTATTCTTTGAGTTTTAATTCTAAAATAAGTCACCTCTTTCAAACAGTGGTGTAGAAGGGCAGCATAGCAATTAGGGGAAAGCGAATAAGTCCTTCGTGATGACAAAGCACATATTGTAATGAAGTGTCTCTAGGTGAGAAAGAAATTTAAATCCACAACCATCAGAGCTACAGACTTATGAATATTTAGACATAAGGAATATTTTCTTGTAATATACTCTTTGGTTGGTCATCAACCATTTTTCAAGCATTTTCCCCCCCAAATTATTTTCTGATTACTCTGTCAATATGAACTTATTCAAAGAGTTACTAGATCAACATTCTTTTTAACAAAAAATTGCATTAAAACTCATAATTAAACTGCAAAAATATTTGCAGATGACTGGGTCTGCGAGATAAACAATGTGAACTTTCTCATGTACCTGCTGATAAGGATTAACAAAACTATTGTTGTGCTGTATAGATACATTTGCACAACTTGTTGGACAAATTATTACACACGTAATATACTATAAATATCTTAAATTCCCATGCTAAAATATACTCTAAATATATTTAATTAATACCCCCCCACACAAACACACCCCACCCCACCCCTACAATAAATTTAATGTTTTTCTTTCTCCAGATAGTGACATTTTTCCAATAGCAGAAAGGCAACTGGCCTTTTGTGTATTGAGCTGCATGCCTTTCTGCCAGCTGTTGTCCTTCCTGAAGAATGCGGGTTGTTTGGAAAAGCAAAAAACAAATAAAAAAAAAAAAAACAATTTTCCTATGGTTGAAATCTAAAATTTAAAATCAAATAAACTGTACATGTTGAGCAGTAGTAGTGTGGGCCAAAAACTGGAGTCAATTTTAATATCTAGCTATGATGAAAGCTATCAGAAAAGGTGAGTTAGGTCAATCCTTCAAGAACTTGTATGTCTGCTCTTCGATTATTGAACCCTTTTTATTTTTTTCTTCAACTCCAATCTTATTTATCCAGATAGTATAGAACTTAAAAAAATAAATAACTTTTTTCTTCAGGTTTTGGAAAAGCTATTTGAAAGATGCTTTTAAAGTAACAGTGTTCATTGAATCTCAGTGCTTGCTGTGATTAACTTTCTTTTGTTCCCTTTTTGGCATTGGGCTCCGCACAGGAGCACATGAGTGTTTGGATGCATTGAAAGCACAGACAGTCGGACTGAAGGAATAAATAGATTTTAAAGTGGACTGGATGAAAAGGCGCAGCCGGTACAAAAAAAGAAACATCCTAAGAATGGTCTTTCAGAGGATGTGGCTTTGACTTGAAGTTGTAAGAAGAGAGAAAGGGGGGGGGGGACTGAGGTAAATGCTTATAAAATTGATGCAATAAAGAAGCAAGTAACTATGGCCAGATTGCATATATTTTATTGCCTTCACATCATTCTTGGGAAATCAAAAAAAGGGAACATCCATCAGTGAAATATTGTGGAAAAATTTACAATTTAGCTTTGAAAATGAGATTGACTCTCAACATTTATCTAACAGGGCAAATGTCCCGTATATGTGTTGCCAGAAAAAAAAGGATTCCAGAGACTTACACCTCTAAATGTTGACCTTTCATTTACAGACGCTTTGTTCTACTGATGCATTCAGCTGGTTTTAGGGTATTGTATAATTAAGACACAATAAACACTTAGTTTAGTTCTGTCGATTAAATAAACAGATTTCTCAAAATATTTTATTTTCTTGGCATTCCATATTGCTGTTAAACTGTTTCTTAAATCCATTCAGCAAAACTTCTGCAAAAATTGTACTTTCTTAATAAATGTATGCTTTAATTTCTCTAGAACATGCTCGTGATTGGTTAATAAGTTTCTTCCCACATGATGTAGGATGTACTGTAGGTTGTCGTTTCTTTTAAATGACTAAATACAATGACCGGTGGCCAGTAGCAGCTGGCGTTGAACTCTCTGCTTCTCTTAACCATTTCATCTTCATCCTTTTCCTTTCTTACTTCTCCTTCACTCTGTTCCTCTTGTCTGTCTTTCCTCCCTCCTCATCTCTGTCTTCTTCACTCCTGGCCACATCCTTGAACTCTTTAACAATATTGGAAATGAAATAGTGAATTTGAAGTAAAAACACCAGACACGTGTGTCTGGGATAGAAATAAGCACCACCCATAATACAAACACACAAAAAACATGATCTCTCTTCCTTCATAGACCTCTCAACTTCACTTACAGGAAGGTGTAAATATGTTCCTTTCTTTTTCTGAATCTTAATGACTCTTCATGACAAAAAGACAGTGATAAGGTTGATAGTGACATGGGTCTGACAGGATTTTGACGACTAAATATTGCTATATGTACTTGCACCTTGAAAAGGGAGATATCACGAAAACATAAAAAAATAAAAACAAAGCTTTATTTCTGGTATAAATAATGTAAAACTGTTTTTAAAAATTTAAATAATATCCACTTTTTTCATTGTTTGAATACCTGTTGAAGAACTGTGGCATCATTTCTCAGTTTGTCCTCCTCAACATGGAGGTAGGCTACAATAAAGCAGATAAATATCCCCAAAGTATTCAGCTAATCAAACAATCCTCAAAATATCCAATAAACCCATAAATACACTGCTTAATAACGACGATTTGTCCCTCCTTGTCAGTTTCCTTTCCTACTTCATGCTGCATATACAACCACATTCAGCTAATTAACTCCTCAACAATATTCAATTTAGTCTAAAAAAATAAATAGAATAAAGAAAACACTTGACTTATCAAAAAAATAAATAAACAGAACATCTTCCCAAACACTTATCAAGCCTATTTAAAAACTCATTCAAAATACTTGGAAAAATGAGATGTCAAATCTGCCTCCTATTTCCCCTCATATTGAAACATGGCAACGCCTTTGATTGTGACCCACTGATTATTGCCTTTTCTGCCTTAACTCCGGACTCTAATGTTGTGTTAGACTTATCGGTCAGCTTGTGCTGAGGGGGCGGGAACTTATGAGCAGCCACAGAAACAGAGGAGCGACTGCTGTAGGTAGTTTATGCAAAACTTCAGAATATGTGTGGGGGTTGAACCCCCCCCTCACTGGGAAAAGTATGTGGTTAAAAGACCCACATCACCCACAGGTACGACGCCCCTGGCTGACTGCACAAGCTGGGCTCCCCACTGTGTCCGCTCCAAAAGCTCAGTTCTTGGTGAGACATTGGAGGAAGTCTCCACTTCAATTAAAACAAATGTGTGTTGAATATCCCACTAACTTCACTGTGTTAAGTGTGGCATGTTATTCGGATAAATTCATTTTAGCTTACTGCTTGAATAATTAATCTACCTCTATATTTTAACTTTCACTGGAGGATTTGTTGTGATGGTGCTTTTTTTCCCCCAAAAAGTGAAGAGGGGGATTCTTTCCTGAAATTCATAAAAATTATACAGTATACGTTTTTTTTAATTTTAATTTTTTTTCTTACGTGTCCTGTCTAGCAGCATGCTACTCATAATTGGTGTCTGAGTACCAAGTACAAGCCCAACAGTTTTACTTTCCCAAGCAGAGTATTACAGCTTCGCTGTAGTACGCCACTTGATGTATATGTATGACAAATCTTTATTAGTGATTACTGTGGGTTCAATTTCCTGACGTCATGGACACTAAACGGAGACAAGAAGGGAGAAAGGAAGAAGGTGAAGAAAAGAAACCGGACCAGCAGAGGCGCGAACCGACGACACAAGACAGGGAGGCAAACAAAGAACACAAGAAAACATCCCAGTCCTCCACCTCTGCCGGACAGCAGAGAAACAGTAATACAAAACAAAAACAACAAACTGTACAGAACCAAACCAATTGTTCGGATCTAGTAGAATAAACTAAGAATTACACATTCACTACACACAATCATGGATTAATGAACATAATACAAATGTTTCTGGTAAGCTCCTGTGAACAACTAACTAATGATGATAACCTCAGCTTAGGATATGTCCGTCCACACCAATGTCCCCACACCTATGTGTGTGCGAGCATGCAAGTCTGAATAAGGTTTCCCCATGCAAGTGATTGATAGCTGGTGTAAGGAACCGTCAATCCGTCCTACAGGAATCGACACAGACATGGAGGAGGCAAGAGATGTATGCATCCAGGGTCCCACAGAGTACAGAGGACACGGAGTACAGAGGCCACAGGCGGATCAGCGCAGGGTCGATCACCCACCAAGAGAGGAATAGATGGAAGCCCCAGGGGAACACCCACCAGCCGCAATGCTGGGGCTCGAGAGATCGCAGTGACGAGCCCACGGGCTCCGCCGGAAACAGGCTACGCCAGGGCGGGCCCGTTTCAGGACCCGGAGGCCACTGGGACCAACCAGGGACCAGCCGACAAGGCCCCCCCCCGCCGCCGCAGGGGGGGGGGGGGATGCTATACACTAAAAAGAATAAAGAATAAAGGATGCTATACACTCATTCATACCCCCCATACATACATTATACTCCATACTCCCAGGCCCAGGGACAGACGCCCCAATAGAGCACCCTGCCCCTGCACCCGGGAGACAGACCCCTTTGCCCACCAGGATGGGGTTAAGCAGACCGCCAAGGCCCCCACACCGGCAAGAGCAGCCCACCAGCCCAGGACCCTGACCAGACGGCCTGATATTCTACCCGGGCTCCGACCCCTGATGGTCCAACGAACAGGGGTGTGGAAAGACCCCCCAGCCTCTCTCCCCCCGCTCAATGTGGTGTTGTTGCGTGTTGTTCTAATGTGCACTTAAAACAGAGGGGTGGGACATGGGAATACTGCCGGGTACCCCCATCTCCCCCCCGGGCCCTCAGTGTCTAGATGCATTTAAACAGTGGGTGCCGGCACCACAGGCGAGGCCCCCCATGAGGGGTCCCGCCCCCACCGCCAATGCGCCCACCGCCAGGTCCCTAAATGTGCGTTCCATGTAAATGTTGCAAGTGTAAGTGTCTAAGTTGCTCGATAAAATCGGGACCCAGGCCGCCACCGGGTAGCGAAGACGGAAGCTCCATCCCGCCCCCCAGTGACGTGCCCACGTCCCAAGGCCTTGTGAATGGTAGAATGAAGGAGCAGGTGGACAGAGGCATGTGGATGGGGAGAAAATAACTGTGGTGACCATTGCCAACCCCAGGGAGCCAGCTCCCCTGCTGACTCCAATAGGCACCCCCGTTCGGCCCGATCCACCAGGGGTGGGAGGCCCCAGCATGTCAAGTCGGGGCCCACGGCAGCGGCACCCCCGAGCCCCATGGGGGCTCCGGCAACCCACCAGCCCCACCCCAGGGGCACACCTAAATCCTTCCCAACATTCACACTGCTAACAAAACACGTCACTAGACACCCAGGTTGAGTTTAGACCCCCCCCCCCCCCCCCCCCACGCCCTCCCCTCTCCCGTATACGTTTTAATATAGCTCATTCATTCATTCATAATCTTTCATTTTCAGTGCATATATTGCTACATAGGTTTTAAAAATAATCATCTTGAAAAGAATAGACCATAATATGACTGATCATAAATTCAAACCACCCTTTGGAAGGTCTCTACATAGTTACAAAGAGGTCTTTTGAAGTTCATCAAAACCATAGTTTAAAAGATTCAACTCTTTTGAGCATGTAGTAAGATGTTTCAATATCAAAGGCCTGGCTGTTGTGTTAACTTGTTTTCTGTACATGAACAGCAAATAAAAGTATGCATTTGTCAAAGAATTTGAAGGACAGGTCTCATACCAAGGCTTCATAGTTAGATTGCCAACACCACTGCTCTACTGGCAGCAGAGATGCTTAAAGCCTGCAACTCCTCTCAAGAACCAAGTCAGCAATCTGTGATCTTTACACCAGTAAATGCAATTATATGACCAGGCCATTTGCAATTTGTATCTGAGATCATTTGCACTACAATCCTCATGGAGCTCCTCAGGTTCCAGCTGGGGAGAAGTGCACACATCCATATTGCACATACCCCGTTTGCTAGGAAACCATAGTAAGTTGTCAGTTTTGCAGGCCATAATTGAAATATAAATTGTGTTGTGGCTCTGGCACTGCATTGAGCTGAGGAAAATGGAGCAGCACTAACTTACAGGGTAAGATAATAGTTGCATCAACATATGATTGCAGTGGGATGGCTAAAAAAGCTACCGGATGCTAAACTTTCAGCATCATCAGTTTTACCAACATCCTGAAATTAAGTCTTCCAAATGTTGTAACAATCCGGTCAGTTCTCAAAGATCACAGAAATGATAAAAAGCTCTAAACCTGCTGTGAATGGGGGATATAAAAGAAAATCATACAAAATTAAATAATGTTAATAATACAAACTGAAAAAACCTAAGTATCTTAGTAATAAAACATTGAAATAATTTCCACTGTTTTCACAGACTATAGACGTTTTTGGGTCAAATATTACACTTTGCAGCATTTTTATTTGGCTTAAGTTGGTCATTTTGACTTTGAGTTGGTACGGTCCTGCTTGGACCACTTCCTGATAGAGGATGCAAAGTCATGCAAAGTCTGCATATTAAATTGACATCGAACTGTTGCGTATACTTTGCTGCTCCTCCCCTCAGCCTGTTTTGCCATCTCACTCACTGGAGTGGCAAACCAGGAGAAACTTGTGAGGAAAAAAACAAAAAAACAATAGCTCATCATTTGAGTGAAACAGCCAGTCAATAGATTTGTTTGTTTGTAAACATCACAACCCAACCCAAGACCCCAAAAAGCTGTTAATTTGAGTTCAAAAATAAAATTTTCCAAATCTTCTAATGTCCAGCCAGAATTTTAAGTGGATCTATCCATTAATGCAGATTAAATTGATAAAGTAATAAGAATTTTAGTTTACTGTTTTTCCTTGCCTCTTTATCTATATGTTTGCTATACTGTGAAAAAAAACCTTCAGAAGATGAAAGTAAAGAAAATTTGATTTCAAACATAATGTCATGAATAGTTTTCAGCTAAGAGAAAAATAGGACTAAATCAAATCAATATTTGGTGAGAGCTCATCTTGACTTTAAAGTAGCAGCAGTTTATCAAGGTACTTGGCACGTATTTTTTTTCCAAGTTTTTTTGGGGAGAACTGTCTTTTGAAGATTTAGGTTGTTTCAGCTGCCAATCTCTTTTTATTTAATCCCACATCGACTTATTTTTCTTCTAAGCACTGCCTACAACAGAGCTGTTTAAGGCTCTAAAAATTCTTCACCAGCCCCTTAAAACTTTCTGTGTTAAACTGTGGAGACACAATGGTGTAAAATAGGCCCCAACATCCACATATTTGCAAAGATGAGAAAACGACTTTAGTGGAAGGTTGGAAAGATTATGAGTGTAAGGCCTTGATGTCCCTGAATGGGCCTGTGAACTTCCCTTTAAGAACTACACAGAAGAAACAGTTACATATATTTAGCTTCTTTAAAAAGTCTTTAAGTAGGCCTGGGCAGTATACCGGTTCATACCGAAAACTTATATTGTCATGATATGACTTATTTCTTTAAAAAAAAAAAATATATCGCTATACCGGTGAATAGTTCAGACAACTTCCAGAATGTTTAATGTGGGGAAGTGTTTCATTTTTTGTCAATGTATTCTTATTTTGTTCTGGGTTTTATTTTTTTCTATCATTTGGTTATGGTAACTAACTTCTCTTGATGTACTTTTGGACTAATTATATTACTTTTGTTTAATTTACTTCTTTATATTGTCTTCTAGTAATTTCTTTGAGTTTCTTTTTTTTTTTTCTGTTCTGGCAATATATGTCCTTGCCTAGGGAAAAGAGTTGTAAATTAGCTTTACAAGTGCTTTTGCGAGTGACTAGTACAGGGGAGTGTTGAGCACTATTTGACCGTCTGTCGGTGCACACGGTCAACGATGGCAAAAAACAGTAGGACATAAATCAAAAATAGCTGTAAATATTTTACATACCATCGACACATACCGTTTTCATGTGAAATACAAGCACATAGGTCGATGGTGCAATATTTGAAAACGACCCGATATTCCTGAACATTCGAAAATAAGTGCCTAACCTTAAATTGATTCGAGGAGCTTTACCTAACCATAACCAGACTATTTTCCTACTTTCCAGTGCCTAAACCTAACATGATCCATCTGTGTAACATTTGCACCTGCAAAGCAGCAGTGATCTGGGTCTGACACGATAGCACAGAGGTTAGGGGTTCCTGCACTAACCCGGGATGACGGCGCCAAATGTGCCACTGTCCTGAGTTTGATTTGTCTTCTCTGCATGTCCATTGCCGCATGACCCCTCTGAATTTGAAAGCATTTAAATATATAGATATAAAGGAATGATGTACACGTGACTGCTGCTGGATTGTATTAGAATAAGCATCAAACACAAATGGCTTTTAAACCTATGGAGGGAGAGTGTGTTCATATGTTTTTTTTTTTTTTTTGGCGCGGTCACAATCGACCTATATGGTTGTATAAATTGGAGGACGTGTTGCATCTACGATACTTCTGACGTCTTTTTTTTCTGTGGTTATCTAAATATTAGGCAGCTAATAATCTCCTTAGGTCTCCATGTTTATTTTACTACTTCTTTGACAATATGCGGTCTGAGTCTGTACTTTGCCCCCTAGTGGGATTCTTCAGTACTACATGGAAAGCCAGTACAAGATGCAATTTGCTGCTTTGCTTAAAAAACACTCATACTTTCAGCCTTAGACCATCAAGAAATTCTACTAGAATCATAATAATTTAAATTCTTTTCATATCATTCACCTGTGTTTGGAAAAAACAAAAACATGATGCATTCCATGTGACAGTAAAATGGGCTATTTAAAGCATTTTTATATTATATTTATTGTATAGAAAAAAAAAGTTTAATACCGTAATACCGTTTGTTTTTTTTATTTTTTTTATTTATTTTTTTTAGAAAATAATGTGATATTAAATTTTTCATAACCGTCCAGCACTAATTGTAAGATTAGCTTGGGTTCTCATCCAGTGTAGTTAGGCACGGTTCCAGTTGCTTTTAACTCTTTGAGTACTCATTTGATTTGCAGCCATTTTATATTCTACACATAATTTTACACAAAATCTGACTAACTAAAGTAGTGGTGTCCAAACGTCAGGCTTCGAGTGCAGGTGTCCTACATGTTTTAGAGATCACCCCGGGGAAACACACCTGAATCAAATAATTGGTTCATTACTATGCTTCTGGAGAACTTCAATACATGTTTAACTGTTAGTAGATCAGTTACACATCTAAAACCTGTAGGATACCGGCGTTTGAGCAATGGAGTTGGACACCGCTTAACAAAAGGTTGGAAGTACAACCAAAAGGTAAGGTTAGATGTTAATGACCTTATCACATTGTAGCATTTCTTTTATTTCAGTGAGATAGTAAGATGCTATGTGAACTGTAATAAATGCTTACTACGTGATTTATGTACATGGGTGGAAAAATCGTTACAGTACAAAATATAATATATAAGTAAAGTAGTGGGAAGGTTTGATATGGGAGAAAAAAGTGATGAAGCTGTAAATGGACCCAGAAGCTGTGCTTATGCATTTTGACAGCTGGTTGAAGAATGTATGGACAAAAAATAAAAAGGTTCCGACAACAAAGCGTTAAGGGGCTTAGTGACTCAGAGATAGAGCACATGAATGTCCTCAAATTATACGTAAAACTCAACCAAACTTCAGGGAGGTACACTAAAAAAGGCTCATAAGTAGGCATCGAAATAAACATCCTTTCCTGAAGTCCGTCCATCCATTCATCATCTAGCCCATCTAATCTATGCAGGGTTGCAGGGAAGGTGGTGAAGTAAACATATTTAAAGAAGTAGTAATGTTTTTTGGAGCCTGGAACTTATTGATATTATGCAGAAGTTTGGAGCTACTATTAGTCCTTTTGGAGATGTTTATATCCATTTGCGATCAGCATATATCCATATAATAGGAGTTACTTGGGCAACCAATGTGTTGCCCCCAAAAAAGGCATTATATGCCGCAAAACTTTTATTTCACTAATGTTTTGTTATGAATCGTTAGCACTATTTCCTTGCCATAATGAATGAATGAGTACTTAAATTGATCCCGTGGGGGGCAAACCAGTTTTCAGTGTAATGGATCCAAGAACATATAACAACATAAAAGGAACAGGTAGACTTCGGTAGCAGCCACGGTGCAGTGGTCCTATTACAAGTGAAAAACGGTTAGAGCAGGTAAGAGTAAAATTAGGAAGGGGAAAAAATATATATACATTTCAGACCTGCCCCTTACAGGGGGTCATAGCACAGGTGCAGAAGAAAAAAAAAAAACACAGGTAAATCGAAGCACATGTATCAAAACAAATTAGACATATACACATGGAAGGGGGGAACCCCGCACAGTGAAACAGGTTTGCAGCCTAAACGGTGCTGCTGTCCAAGGAGGTGGGATGGAGTCTGTGAGGTACTGCAGCTTGTTGGAATCC
The DNA here is from genome assembly GCA_028564705.1 of Apricaphanius iberus. Taxonomy (NCBI): domain Eukaryota; kingdom Metazoa; phylum Chordata; class Actinopteri; order Cyprinodontiformes; family Aphaniidae; genus Apricaphanius; species Apricaphanius iberus. Next base: position 635,947 of record JAPXFQ010001385.1, on the reverse strand, counting down.
AGGTAGCGCATGCATGTCTATGATTGTGGCGTGCGTGTATGCATGTAAGTACATCATGGTTCAGTGAGTCAATGAATCTCCTTTCAGTTCAGTCCAAGAGTTTGTGGCCTCTGATGTGATACACAGCATTGATAGAGCAGAATCAGATCAAGATTGTTTGGGTCTCAGACTGAAGCTCTTTTTCATTAGCCTTGACCTGTCAAGGGTCCCAGTTCAAATCCAAATAACCAATCTGTCTGAAAGGTGCTGTGTTTTCATCAGGGATATTTTATTGGCTTTTGATCCAACTATGCTAACAGGCAATTACAATCACGTCAGTGCCATACTGCGGCCAGATGAGTCTGAGTAGGGCTTTCACTATGTGCTTGATGCCGGTCGGTTATACATAAATTGCTACTGCAAATGTCAACATGTTTTGGGTTGGTAGGTTTCCAAATTGCACAAACAAAATGACCAAGTGGAATAAGTTCTGTTTCCACAGGCTCCCTTTCCAAAACCTATGCAGTCTACAGCTGCAATGGCAGGCGGCTGCAACGTCATTGAACTTGCTGGTTAGTGTAAATTGGCATTCGTCATATTACAAGCCTGCAAAATCCCTGGATGACAGCAACAAAGCACCTCAATGAGGCTTTTAACTTGAGAAGGGTGGGGCAATGTTCCACAGCTGCACAGCAAACTTAAAAATTCAAAATCACCATTGTCCAACAAGCAAACACACTAATTAGCTTGTAGAAAAAAAACAAAAAAAAAAGGCAAACATAGTTATGCAATGTGGGCATAGTTGACCAAAACTGCCTGTCTAAATACTCTTGATCACAAAGGTAACCAGACTAGTGATCCTTTCGAAGTGTAACAGAGTTTAAACAAGTAAAGTGAGTTAACATAAAGGTCACCACAGCTCGAGAAAGGTTTGACTTTAGAAATAAGTTGATGCTGGCAGAAGCTTGATTTGACAGTGGAGTCAACCTGTTTATTAGATGTGAAGGTGCTATGAAACATCACAACAAGATGTCAGACCACGTGGGTAGGTTGGGTCGGTAGAGGACTACGATCTGTGGGACAAGTAACTGGTTATTGGAAGGTTTAGGGTTGGAAAACGGAATACGTTCTTACACTCATTCAAAAGGAGGAAACTGCAAGACAGCCAGAGTTTAATGTCTTTCAAGGAAGTTTAGTGTTTGAAGTATTGAAATTGGTAGTTGTAAATCTTGTTAGAATAGCGTGATGGATTTTAGCTATCCATGCTGTAGTCCTTAACCCCCTCGAATATGGGGTACTTCATATAGATCAATTGAGCAACAGAGCCTCTAATATATACATGTACCTTTAAAACAGTTTATCCAAACAATACAATTAGAGCATATAATCTATTGCCTGTAGTCTTGCCACAGCCCTAAAGAGGTAAATAAGAGAAGAGATGAATGAGTGACAACACAAGTTCTGATTGACGTAAATAAAACCTGGTGCAGACTCAGAGACATAAGTAGTTCAAACGCGACCTGTATAGGGAGTGTTTTATCTTTGAGAATAAACAATTCAATCAACCCAGTGCAAAGACGTTTCCCAGTTCAAAAAGAAGGGTCATGGAAAGGTAAAAAAGAAAACAAGGAGATTTATTTTTTTATTACTTCATCCCAATTAAATGACTCACTGCAGAGCAGAAGTTGGGTACATCAGAACAGCATTGCCAGCAGGTGTTCCAGCCAGCAGGCCTTCGGCCACCTTTGGAGATTATTCCAATTCAGGGAACGTTTGATTTGCATTTTATTAAACATTTGGGTGGAAAATCAATGGGAGAACACTTTGTTTTCAACAGAAAGACTTTGGTGAAATTCAACCTCTGCCTCTCGTGTGTTGCTCCTTCATGTTCCAGTGATTTCCTTCATCAATGACAACACGGCTTTCACTTTGCCTCCTCTCCTAGGAATGAGAAGGAATCATTTTCCTGCGTCAGTCCCACCCCCACACCCCATTTTAATGTGCACCACTTTGTGTTGCATTTGCACTGTAGAGACTGGCACACTTCCAGAAGTTATGGTATTGGCCAGTCTTCAAACTTTACCCGGATGATTGTAAAAGTAAATGAGTCATGTCGGCTTACATATTTCCATCCAGCCCCTGTCCTGATGATTAATAAACAAACATCCAAAAGTCTGACCACATAAAACGTGCATTTGTAGACTCGTTTTTTTCTGAGATCACATCCACAACAAACCTAGTCAGTACAACAGCTCTCCTGCTGTAAAGGCTTTTATCAGCTGCAAGCATGCATTGTCCCATATTACTTAAACAGCTGCGAGTTGCGATGTGGCTTGTGTGCACAGATGGGTTGAGTCCTGCTCTTCTTTTACTGTCCAAATAAGTCCCACGTTTCATTGGCTGAGCAAACTGCGAAACATCTGGGTCACATCAAATTTGTGACATCTGTGTCCTTTCCAATACTTGCCCCAGAAAGCAAAAATAGTCGCTGTCTGGGATGTGCGTACACATTCCAAACATCAGGATGCTGGTGTGCATCCTCGGAAATGTGATCTAAATGTACATTATAATGACGGTGAGCACCATATGAACTCCATTTATTCTGGGTTTTACATGCTAAAGCTTGTCAAAGCCCTTTTATAGGAAAGCAAAGAACTCCTTATTAGAGGTTTGGCAATTGTGCACATTCATGCTTGTTAAAAGCAATGACAATTTCAGCACTGTTTGGACAGCTTTAGGATTGTTTGATCAAATAGATCAAACAGTTTTGAATGTGTCCACCTCAGGCTTTTAGAAGATACACCAGCTTGTCTGTTTATGCATTGGAGAAAGGGATTTAAAAGATTGATCCAGATCATATCAATGCCATGGTTATTGACAACCAATTGAAATGAACTTCGAGAGTGCTGTGAACCAATTTAAATATACACTCTGTGAATCAAAATTATAGAATAGCTCACTGGCCCGTGGCCGTTACATGTTGGGAGGATGTTACCTGGGGAACATATATGCCTCTAGCATTTTTTCTTTAAGTATTACCATAACTCTAATTTAACTTATTCCCATCCCTGTAGCCCTACCTTTATTCTTTGGCAGTTGATCCCTAATTGAAGATTTGAAACTGAGAATATTTTTCAAAATAACTCCAGAATAAGTAAAGGCCAAAGTGATATTTTTCACAACATGGTTTTCAAGAAAAGACTATAACCAAGCTTTGTAAATGATAAACAGACTGAACTCATACTGACTATTCAAAGCTCCTTACACTGGAGCCACATTCACCCATTCGTCCTCACATTTATACACTTAGTTTGGGAGGCATCTTGGGGTTAAGTGCCTTGCCTGTATTAAAGTTAAAGCCAGAAGCTGGAATCAAACCTATAACCTTCTGATTGTGAGATGACTACTCCCCCCAATGAACCACAGTCACATGCATGACTCTGTTCTTTTTTTATAGGAAAAAAAAATCCCACATTTAAAAATTTGGAGATACCACAGAAGCTAATAAAGGTGAATGTCACATTTTATAACATATTAAATACAACAAAACGTTTTATTCATATTATAGCATTAATTTAATATTTCCTCTATTTAAAAATCTTACCAAATAATTTTGATGTAATTGATATTTCATTGACAAAATAATCTGAAATGTTTCAATGACCTATCACTTTTGCCGAAAAGAAATGCCAAACTAAACCAAAATATAATGGAAAAATAATTTTGGCATTAATTACATATTTAAATTGACTTGACATGAATTCCTTTCTGTAACATTTTAAAGCTTTTAAATAAATGTAGAAAATTTAATTAAAATCATCCATCTAACGTTTTGCGTTATGTTGATGACAATCAGACAAACAAAAACATTGGCTAAAATATAGCCTTCTTATTAAAGAGAATTCAACTGAAAATAATTTTGGCACTATTTTTTTATGTTTTTATTTTACCGTAAATGTACCTACTGAGTGACTTATAATGAATTGTTCGATTAGTCTTTACCTATCTGAATGTACACAAAGGTTGAATTTAGTTTCTGAATTTTTGAGCACGACATTATGCTCCTGCAACAACAGTGTAGTTTATGGCCTGACCAATAAATGTAAAAGTTGATATATGGAGTTATCTATCAGTTTCTCGATTACAGAATTTCCAGGTAATGCACTTCTGGAAAAACCTGTGTAATTTCATTGAATTGTTTATGTAAAATAAAGCTTTGTGAGAATTGAAACTTAGCAGTTTCTGTAAAGGACAAACATCAGTTGTAACACAAAAAAATAAATAAATGCAAACAAACCCCTCCTGCCCATGTACATTTTGGCAGCGAAGTACATTTACTCAGTCAACTGATCCAGATAGAACCAAGTGTTATGTTTTAGTTAAATGTGGAACTCTCCAGCAAGCTGTCAATGACATGTTAACATAGGAAGCGGCAGGACGGGATGTAACCTTGTTTTATTTTGCTGAAATGGCTTAATGCTCATGTATGAATGAGCCTTCCAAAGCCATTTATATGCAGATTGCATCACCATTTCCCATAATTAGCAATGATATATGTTCCTTCGACATTTGGTGCATTTGGAGCAGGCCTCCTTTTTCCAATACGAACCACCCTAGCGCAGATGATAATGTTACTGTATAGATTTTTGTTAACTGAACTAATTTTGCCTGATTGTAATTTCTGATGAGAAGAGCCCGGACATTAATGACTATGGATTTTTGAAGCAGAACTTGCCAGGGTTTGACTGTTCATTAACATAGTGTATATAAAGGGGCACTCATGCTACAGATTGAAAATACACTAACAATGTGAAACATCATCTCCAAAGGCCAGCTTTGGCACTGGTCATTGCTCATAGCCTAATATATTTTATGCAAACAAGGCTGTCATGTCTTTATCGATTGGGCAGAGAAATTATCATAGATTGGCCAGGGATTGGCTTTGGGCAGCTCATTTTCGAGACCCCCTGGTACAAGACTTCTGTGCATGGTGTTTGCTCCAGGTGTTTAAACAGCATGGATGCTCTGTTACATTAATATTTCAAAAGTCTGGAGGCAAATCTGCTCATTGAAATAAGGTAAAAGTTATTGAAGTTTTGCTAAAATGAAAAACTACAGTGTCTTACAAAAACTGTTTTGCAATTCCAAAGACAAACTGTGATGTATTTTATAAGGTTTTGGGTGTATGGAACAAAAAAAAAAAAAAAAAAAAAAATGTACCGTAAAATTGTGGATCACAAATGATTGAGTTTTTCTGTTCACAAATAAGTAATCAACCCCTTTCTGATTAAAAAAAAAAAAAATCAAATGCAGCCAAGTGGCTTCAGAAGTCAAATCAGTAAACTATCAGCGCATTTTTAAATTAATTTCAGTATAATTACAGCTGTTGCGTGAAGGAATTAAGAGCTTTTTTTTTAAGAGCAAACATGGTCTTGGCTGTATCATGCAGTGAGGATACTTTTCTTCAAACAACCTGATCACAACCAGTGGGATGATAGGTGGAGCTAAATACAGGATAATACTGTCACAGATGGGTGTTTTTACATTTAAGAAGAACCGGAGTTAGTGCTAGAAACCGGTTCTTATCTGGTTCTTTCAAAGAACCAGTTCGCTTTCCCACTGACTGACTGCATCTCAACATAATCTAATTCAGTGTTTCCCTAAGTTTTTTGACTTGTGTACCCCTGGAATCATTTTTTTTTTATTCTACAAGTAGCCACTTAGTCAAATTTGTTGATAATTCTCCAGAAGTTGAACATACAACTGGTTAATAAATGGAAATGACTCTTTGAATATTACTATTAAATATCCCTAACTTAAATATTTATTTCTCAAGAATTTTATTATCTTCACTTCAAATTAAAAATGACAACAGATATACTGTATAGGTATTTTGTCATGAAACTGAATAAGCAATCTGAAAATAATCAGTAAATACATTTTTTTGAAAAGTTAATAAACCTCACTTTGTTATAGCAAAAGAGGGTACTATTTAAAATAAATTCCCTTCAAACAGACATTAAAACAAAACAATGTAGAAAAAATAACCATAACAGTTTTGCTTCGTTTTCATCATCAAACCTATAAGGAGACACCTGAGCCTGGTTATCTTTGATAAGCTCTGACTGATCTGAGGGCAGGGTTTTTTCCAGGCTGTTCTTCACATCCAGTCTCTTCCTCTGCTGGATTTTTTTATTAATCTGGGTTTTTATTATACATAAAATATTCCAGGCTGATTTAGTTTTATCCCTACACAGCTGATATCTCCCACCATCTAGTAGATGAAATATTAAATGTTTCCACGTACCCCCTGTAATGTACTCACATGGCACCAGGGATACGTCCACCCCTGGTTGGGAATCACTAGCCTGCAGTGTCTGCCTGCCAGCCAGCTAACCAACTAACCAGCCAACCAACCTGTACGCATTTTACACAGTAAGTTGACATCTATGTGCTGGTACGACTCGCCCTTCTAATCGGTCAGAAGTATCAATCTACAAACCTGCCAACATGTAGGCAATTTGACATCCATGTACGCTGGTACGACTCACCCCTCTAAACTACGCAATAAGCTGCAAACATGTGAGTCCTCTGCTACATGTTCACTTGTGGTAGCCTGCTTGTGTCTGACAACACCATGCTGGAGTGTGGTGAAGCAGTTTCAGCCAATCATTGTAGAAAGCAAGTCTACCGAATGTAACATCAGCCCCCGCCCGCACCACACTAAAACTCCACCTCTGGCATGCTTTCTGAACTGTCTGTCCTCTGTTTCTCACTCGCTGTGTGTTTGTCTGCGGACTTTCACGCTTTGGTAAATGTAAACAGTTACGTGTAATGTTACTTTGGCTGTGGAATACATTTGAGCCACAGTCTCTAAGATTTGCGAGGTGTTTTTTCTTAGTAAATCTATCAATCATTTTTTTAGCAGCAGACCTGACAAAGAGAAGAGGGTCTGTGTCCTTCAGAAGTTTTTGTAAAGTTATCTTGTTTATTGCAGGCATAACATTCGAAAAATAACCCACAATTTGAGAAATCTGTGAAGTAGTCATCTTTATTATTTTTAGAATTAGTTTACATGTTTAAAGGCTGTAAAACACCTCACCACACACTTTTGCACTTTTGTCAGAAGTCTATTAACATTTACTCACATTTCTTGGTCTCTCAAAGTTCAAACCTTTTGTAGATTTTAAAGCATAAAAGTATTAATTTAAGGAGGTGTAAAATACAGTGCAAAATGTATATATTTTCTTTATTAGAAGTATCCTAACCTAAAATGTGTATAACCAATTTCCGGACAGTTAAGGGGAAAAATTACTAGGCTATATGCAAAGTAATGGAGTTGCAAAAAAATTTAAAAATTAAAAAAATCTACGGAAAACAGCTGCACAACACAACTGGTACTCAAAATAATTTGACAAGGTCGGCAGGTATCTGTCTGTCTGTCTAGAAGGGCTTAGTCAAACCTTAGACCTACATGCAATTGAAAATATGTAAAACCTTGAATAGGGTTTTCGCAACAGCTTTCTCCTAAATCTGACTGAACTTTAACAATAAAGCAAGGTTTTATAGAATATGCATTTCAGGTAGTCTTATTCAGGGTGCTTCAGCATTAATTGATGCCTCACTTTTATTTTATTTTTATTTAAAATGAAGAAGGATCACAAATTATCCTTTTTACACTTCACAATTATTAACCACTTTGTGTTGGTCTTTCACATAAAATCCCGATAACGCACCAAATTTGTAGGTGTGATACGTCACAAACTCCACCACGTTCACATGACCCAGGTAAAACAGCATTCAGAACTGAAGTATTAGAAAAGAAACAAAAATACATCTCATAAAATCTTAATTTCCTTCATGCATCATTTTTCAGTAAAATATCATTTAATGGGTGCATTACCCAGCAGCAGGATCCTCACCACAAATAAATATCCACCCCCTGCTTCCTCTCATCTGATCCTAAAAGGCTACTTGAAAATCTGCAGCAAACACTCAAAGCCACTACATTATGCCTAGCCCAGTCTACTTACAGAGAAAAACTCCCCGCTGCGCAATTATGTAACATTTGGGGTTAGGAGTTCACATAGTCATTAAATGCTTTTCTAATTATTATTGATTGAGCGCTGTGGGATCGATGCAAATCTCAAATGGAGCGGTGGCCAAGAGAGAGGTGAAAGGGTGAAATCTTTAGGCAAATTCAAAAACATGAAGCAAATCACTTTTTTTATTTCTTTAAAGCCCAGAAGTGTATATAAATTTTAGGAAAGGAAATATTTTAGAAATAAATCCATTATCCCTTTTTGGACTAAATTAGATATTTAATCTTTAGTTTAATAATTAATTTCAACTGTTGTTTTTTTTTTCCCTCAAGGGGAATTGATTACACAAAAGATAACTACCACACAGGGTCAGAAAATACATGTCTCTTAACCAAAATCGAACAAATGGTTCAGAAGGTTTTCCTTGAACATGACCATCAGAAACGGCAAGTACCCCTTTGCCAGCATAAAAAATGCGTTTCGAACAGCTCTTACTGGACTGGCTTATACTCGGAGGATGGAGGAAATTCAAAGATCTTAATGGAGATATAAAGAGAATACCCGTCAGAAACGACTGCAGGAGCCATGTTGAACATGTGCAAATTGCAAAATCGTCTGTTCAGTGCCGTGTTCCACAGCAGAGACCAGCCCGGCTGTGCTCCTTATCCTCTGTTCCACTAGGATTCGTGAGGAAAAAATTACCATAAATGGAGCGTATACTGTATGCCTGTCAGGACCTGTCACAAAGAGTCAATGAAAGATAATTAACTGCAGGCATCAGAGGTGAAACTAGTCTTAGCTTTCAACACATTGCCGGTGCTGTTTATTCAAACATTTGAAAAGAAAGTATAAATTAATCGGAATAAGAATTATTTTTCTTAAAAGTTAATTCATGTCAGCACAAGGTCTCCTTTTTTGTAAAGATGTGTCAGTGTTTATCTAAGGCTGTCACTTTATACAAGAGGGCTTCTTTTCCACAGCATCAGAGCTATTGAAAATTTGGTAGTATTCATCACAAGTGAGGCTTGTCATACATTCCTTACAGGAGAGAAGAAAGACAAGAGTTCTTTGGAAAGAAAAATAAAGAGCCATGACTGTGGGTAAATATGCCTGGTACCTCGCATGATGAAATAAGGCATCTTTGCTATCCAGAGGAGGCAGAGGCAATTTACATTTCGTCTGAGCACTAAGTGTGGCTGCAGGCTGCCCTTCATTACAAAGCCAAACTGACATAAGAATCTTTGGCAATAACATGTGATGGCTCCTATCTTTTGATATTATTGGACATAAATGTGCACGTGGTCTTTTCTTTCCAGTTGTTATACTGAAAAAGGCTGTGAGACCAACAAGTGTTTATATTTGTTAATATATTTGACGTATTGTTGACTGTCCATACAGCACCACTTTATAGAAACTTACTTTTTTTCTGATGAACTTCTTATCTTTACATATGAAAAGACAGAGATTGATATTGACTTTAGAATGTCTAGAAAAAAAAGTACTAACAACTTGATTAAATTTAATAAATCACAACATCTTAAAATTAGAGTAGGCACTATATAGAGAAGCTGACATGATTACACAATAAAGGAATCACATTTGGAATTATTTAGATTCATCTGGTATGACAAATTATTTAATCTCAATTCAACAATTAAAATGTGTTAAACATAAACACTGAGAGCTCATGATTAATTAAATCTTATATCAAATGTATTGTCAATCACCCAAAGAAGAAAAACCAAGACCAAAAAATGCTAAAAAACCCAGACAACCACTAATTCTAACCTATGCATTATGTACAAAATATTTATATACTGATAATCTGTTAACTGAACTGATTATAAGTTACCTGGATCTTAACGTGTCTTCAGAAGTCGCTAGATAATGATTTTATGGCTTAATTCCGAATTATAATTGCTTCACTTTGTAAGAGGGGAAAATTGGAAAGAGACTCTCAGGAACAGGCAGAACAGAATTTTGGAAATAAACCGAACAATCTTGTAGCTGTATTAGCGCCCAGATAATCAATATGGGGTTTTCAGTAGTTTATATGGAATTAGTAGATTTACTGTATATGAAAATGTATATGCATGTACTGGAAAACTACGAAACATTAAGTAATGGGGATATTTAAACACAATAGAATGGGGGGGGGGGTCAAAAATGGAAATAAACAGCAATGTAATGTATTAATAGAAAGCAATTTGGATGTGAGTCAATGGTACTGAAAAAGACAGGACACAGATTGCTCTATTTAGTACATTTGCATATGAAAAACTTTAAAAAAAATGTAAATTTAGACTAAAATAAGCAGTTTGGCCAAATTTTATCTAATTTCCACGAACACAGTTATTCCAAACAAAAATTCAAAGAGCTTAAACAATGTCAAGGAACCAAGATGGGCTAATAAAGTTTCTGCTCAGACTTTCATTAAACCTGACTCATTTTAAAGTTTTAAAGTTCCTGTTATGTACTGTTTAAATTATGAAGTAAATTAAACTTGACTGTCCCCAAGCAAGTGCAAAGATGATACTTTTTCAATTTAAAAGATTAACTGTAACCCAGAAGATTAGCATCCTTGAAGTTTGAAATAAACTTTGAGGACTAGTGGTTAAGTTGGGTAAAGTTTTGGCCTATGGCATCCGGTGGTGGGATAAACCATCAGGGTTTGCCAAACCATTAGGTTAATGTCCGAAAAGTAAAACTATTAGGAATGGTCATATCTACATTTCTGATTTCAGTAACTTGTAACATAATGAATGCTATTAAACTATGTTTTATTTTAGGTTACTATTTTATCTGTGAAAAAAGCAGTGTTAAAATTATCTTGTTGGTGTATGTTTAAGAGAAGAAAAAAAAAGCAGATTGCATGTTATTGCTTCAGCTGTCAATTATAAGTCCATTTCAAGCATTGTACCTGTCCAGAACCTTCCACTTCCACACTGCACATTTTTCAAAGCGACATCAAAGGTTTGGCTTCATCAGAGGGTGGACCTGATCCCCTTCGGGATATTTTCTGCAAATGGCAGCCTCCTGTCCGGTGTCAGTAACAATAAAACAGAAATCCCCTCTGGACAGCTGTGTGGTAAAGGAGCAATACTTTATCCATGATTCTGATGGAGACTTTACTGCTATAGACTGCGGTGGCCTTTCTTCTCTTGCACCACTTACTCACTTTCAGCATGTCTGGGCAATATCTATTGTCTGATACCCAGAAGCGCATGAACACAGATAGTGGATCGTAATCCACTTGCCACTGCCAATGATTGATTGTTTGCACAGCTGAGAGACACCTAGTGTAGCTCAACTTTCCTTCAAGGCTTGAAGGGGACATCTCAGACACATCAGTCTGATTTGGAAAGATTTGGTCAAATATAACCTATAATCACAGCAAATCAACTTGGTTATATATATATATATATATATATATATATATATATATATATATTCCCTATAATGCTACAGCAATTCTATTTGAAATTCCTTCCTTGATCTTCAAAGATAAATTCCAAGGCATAGCCTGGGTCCAGACCTCTGATTTCAACCACTCCATCGGGTCGACTAATTTGACAACTTGACAATTCTGTCTGATATCAGGCAATCAAAGGCAAACATTTGAGGATTCTTTAATTGCTTTGATAGAAGAATTTCTGCTGTTTTGTTTATTCTTTGGATATTACAATTGTTGACACTGCCAAAAGTTTGAGATTTGAGCTGTTTTTGATGTTTCTTCCCCTTGCCCTCCAAAAAGACAGCCATTTCGTCCAAATTAACCATTTTTGTTCGATAGTATAAAAGGTAATATTCTCGTCTCTCTCATCATGCAAATGCTCTAAATTAATTAAATCCATTTGCATTGATTCAAACACAATTATCTGCTGCACAAGACATGTGTGCCTTGACAAAAACTGAAAAAAGGCTAAAAAATCCAGAGTTAGAATGAGAAATGGATGAGTAAGTTTATGTTTTCATGATTTCTACCCTCTTTCTTGTCTTGCCCACAGTAAGCTATCCAAAGGCAAATCCTCACGATAAAATTCAATTTCAACATATCCATGATTTGCTTGCTCTGGCAAATATGCCTGAATCCTATGAATCCACAGGATCTGGGGATTCACCCCAAACAGGAAGCCCGAACCAGTTGCTCTCTATCACGCAAAAAGTTGTTCAGTAACTGTTCAATTTTTACTCAAATATCTCTAAATCCGATGAGGAGACTGGGATTAAAAAATAAAGTTTCATACACACAAATGCTCCTATGCCCTGACCCTATGTTTACTTTATACTATTTTACTCCACTGATCAAATGATTTCCCTTTTTATTCATATTTCAACCACAAAATGGATATTAAATAAAATAACATAATTCTACTGTTCCTAGTTAAAGTTAACTTTCTGCTTCATCTTAAATAAGTTTGCTTCTGTATAGTCATAACTTATTTGGATTCGTAAATAATTTATGCAGAGGAAATATATTAATCTGCTGAGTGGCTGAAGAGAATAAATGACTGTCATTTCAATGCATTCAGCCTTTATGAGGACTATTATCATTCAAGCCCAAGACTGTCATTAATGGCAGTTTTCAGCTCTTACAGTTTTCTTGGAGAATAAAGGAGCCTGATTGTTTTGAAAATGTTCAACAGCATCTTCATTGTACGTAATCAAATCACCTTACGAAAAATTAAGTGGATATTGTTTAAGTATGAAACATGAAAGCTTAGAAGAGGTGAAAGAAACATGTCAACTGTGCAGTGCATGAATGAATTGGTTTGACTTGTTTTTTAAATCATTTTTAATGCAGGTAAAGTTGCTGTTTAATGCCAGATATATTTCTGTACAAGTTTGCCCTTGAAAATAGCTACTTCATTACTATTTTTTGGCTGTAACAGGTCTAAAGAAATGTTTATAATGCTCATCAAAGTTGTTGGGCAATAAATAGGCTTAATGTGGCTATGAAAAATGATTTCGTGCTAAAGGCAATTATTAAGAAAGTGCTATTAGATGAAAAAAGAGGCACCACCTGAATATCAGAAATTATTAACCGAAAGCCCTGTCTGCCAATGTTAATGTCATGGAGTACCTGCCTGATTAGGTGTAATATAATAGAACAGTAAATGTAGATAACTTGTACACTGGCATTCTTAAACAGCAAGTCCTAGACATGTATACAGAAGAAAACCCCTCACAGACACCTTTCCAAAATGTAATTTTTTAACAGTCATATGGGGATTATGTTGCTGTTCTTTGATTTTAGTTCAGTCAGTTTTGTTCCTCCTATGACTGGACCCAAGAAGGACTAAACTCAAGTGGTTGCTCAAGGAGATTTAACATATTAAGTATCATTTTTTTTTTTTTAGAGTTCCTTTCCAGTGGTCCTTACTTGACCATTTTCACGTTTAACAGGACAATAAATAAGTTTAACCTAAAATAAATATATATTAATTTAAAATGTCTTTCTGATACATGCTCCAGTAATGCCCTGGTCAGTAGAATGAGCCCTGGCCTTTTCACCGCAGTTGCCTCTATATGCCTGTAAATTATCTTGAATAGTGAGTTCCTCGGTCTGAACAAGAAGATTTTCCAAGTGCTTTCCAGGGGCAGCATTGTGACGTCAAACACTTTCACACTCAGGTGTACCGTTCGCTATACTCGGATGTTCTTTGTTCTCGATGCTGTAATGGCAGCCAAGAATACGGATTAAACAGGAAATGGACCTACTGGAAACAGGTGTTGTTACATTAAAATTACTTGGCAAACACTGCACTCAGCTGATCTTCATCCCACTGTTGTGACTACTGGCACCAATTATTTGAACCTCAAAGGGTGAATGTCTATGAAATCATATTTTTTTTTTTTTGCATTTAAAAAAATGAACTGTCATGATTATGTAGAAAACAATGTTCACTTTGACATTAATTTTGATTTTTTTTTTTTTTTTTTTAAACACAATTTTGTTCATCATGATTGTTGTGGAATAAACATCTGAGGGGGTGAATACTTTTCATAGGCCCTGCATACTGCTCGTTCAGAAAAAAGCTTTTCAAACCAAGGTTTACTATTTTAATGTTTGTCAGACGTTACCAACTAAAGTCTAGTTAAAGGGTTAATGTCATGCATGTTTTAGACATGGTTAGACACAGTTGAATCAAATGCTCCAGTGGGGAATCGGGGTTAAAGACCCAGTCAAGTGGCAGTGGTCGGATCCATGGACCTTGCCCCTCACCGTGCCGAGGAACCTGGCCTACCGATCCAGTTTGAGGAGCTGTTGTCCCGCGTAGGTTCAAGCATTCCCCCACCAAGACAAAAATTACAGGTGCTCAATTCCATGAGCTGAGCAGCTGTCCATCAATATATAAACTATATATATATATTAGTTCTTAATAAAGATGACAACTTTTCCAAAGTTGCAGAATTAGTTAAATTGCCTATTAAACTTTTCTATTGCATGTGTACAACTATGCATATTTATAAACCCTTCCTGGGTGAGTTTAACTTTTTAAGGTCTTGGGTCAAGAGAGCCCACAACTTTCACAAACCCTGCTTATTTTGTCCATCACTTTTAGTCATGCTCAGAAACTTCTCTCTATGAATTTAGAAGTATTTAAAGCTGTTGTTAACTATTGGAATATCATTGGTATGCTGAATTAGGGATCAAAGCCTCAACACCATGTGGACAGACTTTTTTTAAGCGATGAACCTTAAAAAAATACAGAAAGTGTTTAAAAATGGAGCTTAATGGATGTTGAGAATGGAGCTCTTTCAAAAAAATGCTTTGGGAAGATAGCAGATTTACAGCAGAGAAGTCAATATCTATAAAATTAAAGAAAAAAAGATCTTAAAGATGCTTATATATTCATGTATTTTTTATTTTAAAAGAATGTTACATCTAATGAATAGTGTGTACAGAGATAAAAATGTGATCTTTAAAGTGTGTTTAAAAATTTAAAGTTTTTTTATATACCCTGCTGTGTTAAAGAAATCAAGTAGAATAAGAATCCATACAATAATTCAATGTTTTGATCATTCATCATCACAGATTCATGAAAAAAAGGATTTTTGAGATTTTCTAAAATCTTCCCTTTGTCATTCCACAGGGGCAAACCTTTTGAGCATTCAGAGTTCTCGTTTTGATGTAAAACAAGGAAGAAATTCAGCTTTTTTACTTCAGCTGCATTGTTAATGTATCCAGCAACCAAAAAACTCAGCACAATTGTTTTTATACAGGTTATATATATATATATATATATATATATATATATATATATATATGGCATTGTTTATTTCGAGATGCTGCTTGGTACCATTATTACATTGAACACAGTTGGTCATAAGCCAAATTGTGACTTCTCTACATCTCAAATGTTGAAAACTAGTCCTATGTCCCAAGGGGAGAACTTGGAAAATCTGTTAATCTGGCTGTATGTTAAAGAACATAAAGTACAACCCCCTTTCTTCAGACTCCCTCGCTAATCCATGCCTAAGAAATACAGAAATTCACAATGCTTGTTCCCGGGGGTTCATTAATGGTCCAGTGATGTGCAGCTTTGATCGTATATCGTAAAATAATTAACATAATCAATATAGTTAAACTAAAATTTATCTGCATAATACTATACAAATTAGAGTTTCTACTGTCATTTTGAGCAAGCTTGCAGCCCACTAGCACAGGGCCCAGTTATCAGAAGAAGAGTCTGACCTCCAATTTCCACTGCATGCACTCCGCTCTGCCACGTACTTCGCAGCCGTTAACTGCTGTCCTTAATTTACACTGCATGCACTCCAAATCTGCTCTACACAAAGAAGCAGTAGCGGGAATTGCGAGATCTTGCGATAAAGGACAGTAATAAATAGGGAAATCAGAACAAAACTACTCATTACGTTAATGACTAACAGAAAACAAGGGCTTAATCTACTTCTTTCCACTTTGAGAATTAGCTTCTCCTCATCCATGTTGTCCTATTGAGGAGACATTTCTTCAATTAAACTGATCAGAAGTTGTAAAGACTCTGAAATAACCGTTTCCTGATCCGTAAACTATGCTTTAGCTGCAGATTGAGGAAGGAGGAAAGCAGCAGCGGTACCTTTGTTGGGCACACATCGGTCTCTTTTGAGGGCATCTAACCAGCCGCAATGGCCGCCTTCAAACGCCAAAGCCTCTGTAACTTTTGCGATCAGCTCCCAGACATGAAAGACTTATGTTGCCGAGTTCAAAGATGGCTGTGGCAGAGACTCAAGCAAATATCACAATGCTTAATATAATATCTTCCATTCCATGAAACCAATACTAATGCTCAGTCATCCACATGTGGTTATTTAATGTATCTGCATTGCATTAGAACAGATTCATTTTTAGTGGACATATATGCAACAGAGGCAGGTAGTTAAGTGTATCCATTTTTTCCCCATAAGATTTTAATATAACATCATAGTACTTTTTATCCTCAATGGTCGTCATGGTTTCGCCTCCTGTGTCACCTTCTCATCCACAAGTAGGTTAGGGTTAACTTTGTAAATGTCTGAATTTGCAAAAGAAGCAGTAGCATAGTGAGACTCGTCTCCATCTTTGCTGTTGTCATTATCTGGTGTCGCGTTATTGTCGTCATCAACTTAGGACGCAGCATTTTATTGACGTCGCTGCTCTGATTTAGCCAGGGACCGGATACGTTGCGTACAGATGTGCTCATTTAGCCGTTGAGATAACAGACGGCTCTCTTACCCGGCTAATATTTATCCGGCCACAGACCACAAACAAAGCCGCCTTAGTGTGGACGATAGGGGGGTGTAGACTAAATAATTATACATTTAAGGCGTTGTCCGGCTTACTGTGGAAATGGCCTTATATTACAGTTGCTTATATACTTGAAGTAGTTTTAAAACCAGTACCAGTTTTGCTTTTACTGAAGTAAAAAGATTAAAGAAACTTCTACCAAAGTCTTTTCAAACCCTATTCTCTGTATTTTGACAACTTGGATGGATGGAACAGACCACAAGTTTGGAAACACCTTCTCATTCAGTGCATTTTTTTATTTTCATGACTATTGACATCGTAGATTCTCACGGAAGGTGTCAAAACTATGAATTAACACATATGGAATTATGTAGTACTTTCCAAAAATTGTGAAATAACCTGGCTTCCAGAGTCAACAGACCTGAACCCAATCGAGATGATTTGGGGTGAGCAGAACCTCAGAGTGAAGGCAAAAGGGCCAACAAGTACTAAGCAGCTCTGGAAACTCCTTCAATACTGTTGGAAAACCATTTCGGGTGACTACCTGTTGGAGCTCAATAGAATGCAAAGCAGTAATCAGAGCAAAGCGTGGCTACTTTGAGGAATCTTAAACATAACACATGTATTCAGTTATTTCACCCTTTTTAAGTACATACAGTAATTCCATACATCATGTGTTCATTCATAGTTTTGATGCTTGTATCTACAATGAAGTCATGAAAATAAAGGAAACACATTAAATTAACCAAAAGTGTCCAAACTTTTGGTCTGTATTGCGTGTGTATATATATATATATGTGTGTGTGTGTGTGTGTATATATATATATATATATATATATATATATGTGTGTGTGTATATAAAATAAACAAAAAGAAACATCCCACTCAGGAATCATGTCAAATACGAACATTGGTATAATTTTGGCTGAAAATTTGTCCACTCCGCAAAATTGATTGAGTTCATTTGAGTTGTAAATTTGTTGTCATGGACCAGATTATTACTCTAATAGGTTTTAGGTCAGGTCTTGACTTTATCTGAAAATAACTTAGTGTGTCCAGGTTTTTCCTAACCATCTGTTGATTTGAATTGAAGATGGAGGTAATTTTCCTTTAGTTATTTGGTACAGTCCAACGCTACAACTAAAGTTAAAGCACCCCAAAACACGATGCTGCAAAATAATATGCTTAACAGTTGAAAGCACATTAAGGGTTGATTTCACTTTGACTCATACAAACTTAGTTATCATTGTGGTAAAATAGCTCAGTTTTTTGTTTTTGTTTTTTTCTCACCACAAAGCTTTATTTTACAAGTCATTTGGTTAGCAAATGTGTGGGTAGCTCCAAGTTTGAGTCGAGCTTGTTGTTTACTGTTTATTAAGGTGATAGATACCCTAATTTAGGCGCTTTTACAGGTACCATTATTAAACCTCCACAATGATGCATTGAAGAGAAAGGCCAAAATATAGCTCATTTTCTCTTAATGATATTGCAATGAACTTCACCACTCTGACAAAATTCTTCAAAGAGCAACAATGAAACATGACTAATCAAGGCTAGGATGGGGTTCTTTGTTAGTAAATCATAGACTGCAGTGATAACCAGCTAGTGGTGTATAATTTAGTATCAAATCTATTATGATAGTGAGTAAAAGCAATGTTGTATAATAACAGTGCCACATCAATATCTGGAAATGATTCTATTGTCTCTCCTCTCTGCCTTATAATTCAAACAATACTTCTAACTTTGCCCCTCGGAAGTGAAAATCAATATGTTTTCAATGGATAACAAAGGATGTGGTACATCAACAGTGTTCTCTCAAGAATAAATGCAATCAACAGCTGTGTGCTGTTAATTATGCTATAGCATTGTCCATACATTTTTTTTTTTTGGCTTTATATTATTCCAAACATTCTATGTGAACAATTCCTACAACAGCCATTGGAGGTCTTTTTTTAAGGACATGTATTACATGTCAGTTTTAAAAATCCTGCAAATTTAATACAGTACATACATATTTTATAGACTGTACCTAAAAATACAAAAACGAAACAAAAGACCTTTTGATAAAATTGTCATTTTGTGATTTAATTACAGCTTAGACCATTAATTTCTTTTGTTCCTGTCAGTTGAAGTGGACGTGAACACCCATGGTAATCTTGACGAAGCCGCCAGAGGTCGACTGCAGCTTATGTGTTTGATATTGGATCTAAGGAGCTCTCAATATATTTTAAAGTAAATCATTTTACTAAAGGGTAAAAAGAAATTCTACACTTGAAGGAAATTGAAAAAAATAACCGACATGGCTAGGTCTGACTGCCCAAGCAAGTTCACCCCTGAGAGCATACTGCAAGATGCTGAAAGAAGTCCTCAAGAACAAAAATACTATTATGTTATCTATGAAAGCAAAAGTTTACCTTCTTTGAGAGTCCTTTGGGTGGTGTCTAAGAAATTATTCTCTTGAAAAGAAATATGGAAGTGAAACTGCATTTTGTCTCAGAACATTTTGGCGTTACAAGAAAATCTAAATAAAATATACATTTCTTTTATGAATGTATGAGTTTAAAACTTAATTATTTAAACTTGGAAAAATTAACATGTTTGGAATCAACCAAACATAGAATTCTCGGAAAGGAGGGTCATTGCACCTGGAAAACATGGAGTCTGAAGTGTTATGGTTTTAGGATGCTTTGAAGGAGCAGGGCTTGGTCAGCTCACCATGGATGTGCTAAATCCACAATGAGTTCTAAAAGTTTAGGGTACAATAACATTAAAGTTGTTACTATGAGTGGGTGTCAAGGAAAAATAATTAAACCTGAAACTGAAACATGACCATGTAGATCTTGAGCCCACTGAGGTGCTATGGGGTGACTTGGCAGAAAGTTACTAGTGGGGCAAACTATTCACAGACTGAAGTTAGAGACTGGTAGATGGCAACAAGAAAAGTTATTTCAGACAAAGTAGGCAGATTATAGTGTAAACTGTTTTCTCTGCTTTTAAACCACATTTTACTTGGCACTTATGTTCTTTAATCTATAAAGTGGGGCAATTATGTTGTTTCAGGGCAATCGGATAACTTTGATTTGAAATAAATATGTGAGCATGTCTTAAACAATGGAGTATTTTTTTTAAATGCATGTCCATTAATCCAATCAAGGACAAAAAAATAGCAAATGCTTTTGTAATCCAACAGGAGAGTCATTTTTGAACTGTCATCTTTCAGTGAAGGTGAAAGAGAAAACGACCTCAAGAAAAAGAAAAGGAGATGAAACACTAAAAAAAAAAATATATAAGCAACCTTGGCCTCTGGAGCCAACTGCCCTTGTTCATCTCAGAATATATGCATAGTTTCCTACTACTTTCTTTCTCACACCTTTTTATATATACATCATCTTCCCAGATGTGTAAAAATTGAATTCAGGGAGGAGTGGACAGCTCTGCCACAGTCTTTAGGGAAATTTACTAAGGATCTGTGACTTTGCTGTACCCACATCTATCTAAGCAGTAGGTGACAGTTTTTTTTTTTTTTTTTTTCCACGAGAGATTTGCATCTGATGTAAGTTATTGAAGACAGATAGTGAAGATGTGCTGATTCACGACTTCGAGGTAGATGTGCCTAATTGGAAATAAAAGTTTGGACTGTTGGCAAAGTTTGAGGTTTTGAATTGAAGCTTGTAACTGTCTATTGGGCCCAGAATCCTTAGCAGATGTAAGGACAATGGCCGTATCTGAAAGCTGAGACTTTAAGGTGTTCTTCACAACACAGTTTTTAAGCATTTCTAATGGACTGGAGACCTCACCACTGTCTATCCATCTTCTCGATGATGGCTATAAGTGCCAGCCTCCCAGCCACCCTGCCAGAATAACCAGGTATGGACAATGGGTAGATGGACACCGTTTTAATGTCATAACATTTATAAATCTGCGTATTTTGCCAATTTATTACTAGCTGTATAACTAGTAGCATTTGTCAAAGTAAATTAAATATTTGACATATATTTCTTACTGAAGATCTTTCACGTTTCTGTAGACAATTAGCTCACCACATCAACCCTTATTGTGGGGGAAAATCAACCATTACTGGTATTTAGTCAACCATGGAGCCAACTGTAATTGATATTAAAGGTATTATACAGAATTCCTAAAACAAGCTGGCTCAAAAAAAAAAAAAAAATTGAATGTACTCTATAGGAAAAATTATGTATTCTACACTTAAATCCGTATTTTCAGACTTTTTATGATGAAATAGAATGTTTTTTTTAGAAATTTGGAAAAGTGCTGCTGTCCCAATAAATTGAGCTTTCTTTGCCAACAACCCCCCATCCTCACAGTGGGACCATAGGTGCACTCTTTCCGAAAACGCATTAAACTCTGACCACTTGGCGTTCACTGATATGGTCACACAAAAGTCCCAATAATTTATCTTTGTGCACTGTTTCGTACTCTCTACTCGCTACAAATTCTGGCAATCGTATTAAAGCACTAATGTTTAAAAGTCATTTTAAAAGTTTTGTAAGACTCCCATATCTGCAAAAACAACATTTTAACTTGCGGCTATATCACAGAAATATCACATAGATCACATATTACTTAGGCAATGACTGAGAAAGTAAAACCATCATGGCCACTGTATCATCAGAAAAAAATCTGTGATACCCATCTGGACGGCTTTCTGTTTGCTTAATGACTCTACATCAAGCAGCAAGGGATGAGTTTTACTGACTGTAGCAAAGCTAATCTATAAATAAATGAAATGCAGTGAAGGAATATTTCAGTTTTATCTTGCATGAAAAATGAGCTAGGTTGCTCCAGAGACCAGTTCATGATCAATCAATATGATTTTTCAGGTGCTTTTGGGTACACCTTCAACTGCATACCCAAATAGGAACATGCACAGAAAGAAAAAGTAATTTTTAACTTTTTTACTAAAAAATACATATTCTGTTTCAGACTGCATTTCATAGTAATTATTAATCAAGTGGGAACAATGAATGTGCTGGAAAAGTAAAGCAGTTCATCAACCTGTATTCATTCAAAAGTAGAAATTAAACACAATGTCTAATCATGTTTCAAGGACCATAGTAATTAACTTGAATATGTGCAAAGACCCAATAAATTCAGTAAAGTTAAAAAAATGACATTATTTGTGGCTGTAATTTGTCTGTTTTCAGTGCATAGTAATTGAAGGTGTATCGCAAGAAATTAAAATGACAAGCATATTATTTTTAGGGAAACAATTAAAAAACCTAAACTTTTATAACATATAGATTTATTATACACAAAACAATATGTTTTAAGATTTTAAATACATGAAAGATTTTGGAAGAATCCCAGTGCTGGTATTATTGAACTTCATTTCAACATTCAACACTGACCAAGGATTACTCCTGGGACATCTGGAGAACTGGGTCGGACTTTCTGGCACAGTAATTCACTGTTTCATTTCAATACAAAACTTTTGAACTGATTGAAATGATGAACTAAATGATTAATTCGAACAAGTGAATTTAATTGACTTTCCTTGTAAAGTGCCTTGAGATGACATGCATTTTGAAGTTGTACTATATAAATTTAATCTGAGTTAAAGGGAATATGTGAAGTTTGAATGTTTGGTGCTTGTGAGAGAGCCCAGGTTAAAAGTGTTTTTATAAGAATGCCATAAGAAATCCTATTTGCAGTTGACAAGAGGACTTTTAGGTCAGGTTAGTACCTGCTTGGATTGCATTTAACTGTGCTTGTTATGCTGTGTCGAACACCCTGGCGCTGTCAGAGAGCGATGCACATGTTCATCAAAAATGCAGACAAGGCACTTTGATCATAAACTGCAGGGACCAGAGACCTACTGCACAGGTGTCCGGTCGCTTGACAATGTCACTTCATCTGTTCCATCTGCTCGCAAAGTAACATCCATATGCATGGTGTTTTTGAGATTTCCCTGCATATGCACACCAAACCGCCACCGCTGCCCTTCTTCTCTCCACCCATTTTTTGTTACAGAGATAAGGGCCACTCTGATCTCAAGAGCACCTTCATATACCCCTGTTCTGTCTTCCAGTGCTCTGATAATGCTTCAACTTTTCACGGCCTAATTTAAGAGCTGAGTGTTTTACTGAAAGTTTATGTAGGCAATCCTGCAGCTTATAGGGCTTTTTTTATTATGAATGAACAAGTCATGCAATAAGGATGTTAAAGCTTGAAGGTTTAAGGGGACATTGTTTAGCTTTGTACATTTGTACAAGTGTCTTCCCAAGCACTGGCAGCTGATTGTAGTGCTGATGTAAGAGCAGCTCCACAGAGGGGTGAATAATGTAACAACCACTGTGACTCCGGCAGCAGAAACAGTGATTTTTGCCGCTGCCTGGGAACATATTCCAACACACAGCTGGAAGCCCTACATTCACATGAAACCTAATTCTGTGAGGAGCCACTGGATCAATAATTCACTATCAATGGGCCATCACCAGAAAGCGTCTCCTGATGCCACCAGCAGGTTGAGGTTTAAGTGCTTTGACTTCAGGCACAGGGACATCTGGCTGTTTGCAGACATTAACTTTATTGTGCCAAATCCTCAACGGAGAGCAATAAATTTTAACTTTACGGTCACCATCTCCCTTTCATCTTACGAATACTGTAGGGAAACATGTCTTTCATCAGTTGTCTATATTGATCCAGCATTTTATCTGCAATACACAAAAAATAAACACATTTTTATTATTTTTTTCATAGCCAAAGTTTAAAACAATTCCATGTGGAATTTTAATACAATTTAAACATGTACAGAGCTTTAAGTAGTTGAGCAGTTATTTGGAAATAATTATGGAGTCCCACAATGTTAATTGCCGTGATCTACCCTTTTATTCTTTGTATATCAATGACCTTGATGTATCTGTGAAGCCATTTCTATTGTTTGCAGATTGAATAAATAGTTTTTGTTATGGGAATAACCTACATATTTGTTGGAAAAATGGCAGATTAAATAGTTAAACTCAATAAATTATTTTATCACAGGTTTTTGAAGATGGAAGAAATTAATTTATTTTTTAATGGAAAACAATGATTTATATTTCATAGTAACAGATGGACATTTAGTAGAAAAGGAAAATGTGTTAATTTATCAGCAATTCATATGTATTCATATTCACAGCTTATGCTGGAATCAAGTTATGTAGAAGTTTGAGGTAACATACATGTAGTCATTAATATTGTTTTCTGTATATAAAGTGAAAAATCTTGGGGTTTTAAACTTCAATCAAATACAAATATTAGTAGCTGATAGCACAGGGCTCAGAATGTATAAGTCACAGAAGTTTTTTGCAGAAGCTAAAAACAAGGTCCCGAAAAAAAAAAAATCAGAACCTTTCCTTTGAGGCAGATGTTTATTTAATCCTGTGATAATTATCATAAAAAGAGTTAGATCTGTCTATCCATCTATGAGAGAGATTATCACCCTTGTTGACAAATAGATATTGGTGTTCCTTAAAGATGCAATATTGAATTTTAAAAACAATTTAACTAAAACACTTTTTTTTCATGCACTTTGAGAACGATTTACCACAGCATAGGCGTGAATATTTTGTGAAGACTAAATGAAGAAAAACAAAAAAAAATAAAGTGGTTCTGGTGCATTTATCTAAAAACCTCTGCCGCTAACATAGTTTGGTCCGAAACCAACGATTGGGCCATCTGGTTGTGTGACTCACCGGATAAGTGCACTTCACTCATTATATGCCACGCATTCTGCAAAAGAACACCACTGGTATAGAGGTTATCCACTCAATAATGTCAGGGAAGGAGAAACCGCTGGCCACTACCACAAAAAACTGCCCGTAAATTGTCATTTGAAGTCACAAAAAACTAATTGTGGGTGATTGAACGGCAACTGCTGTTTTGTGCTCTCTTGTCTGCTATGGCTGTGTGTTTCCAAATCAGCATGGCAATAAACTAAGTTGATTATGGAACATAATTTTAGAATGCCTGCTTTTCAGGTAATTTCCTCCTTGGGGAGGAGATCTTGTCTCCTGTTGTGCCCCAAAACCCTTAGATAAATTAAGCATCGAACCTGGTCCCTCTCTCTTCTTGGATTTGAAACATGCTCCTCCCAAGTATTACTGTAGATCAGAGTTTCCCAACCCTTTTCTCAAGGCACACCTCCTTGCATGTTTTAGAAGTATCCCTTCTTAAACTATAACTGATTCAGATGAATGCGGTTCAGCCAAAGCTTGATAATCAGCCATCAGATGAACCTGGGTGTGGTGAAGCAGGGGAAAACGTAAAACATGTAGGGCTGTGTGCTTTGTGGACCAGGGTTGGGAAACACTGCTTTAGATGATCACATGATCCAGATACACCCCACTACAGTCTCACATTAATGTAGTACATTTTCCATTAGCCACTGATTACTTTACATTCTGGTGGCTGCAAAATACTATTTTGTCCCAATTTATATCTGTCCCCAAAATGACATAAAAATTTAGCTTTTCTAGTACATCAACTGTGAATATTGATGATCAGTAATGACAGTCACTTCAGCCTTTAGATAAACACAACAGTCTACATGCACACACATAATCTAAGTTTTTGTTTCATAGTTCATAAAACCAACAGGTATGAGACTCTATAACAGCTGTGGAGTTGGCACTTTCTAATAAAGCAGTCACCTGCTGCCCATTCACTGTCAGTTTTCTGCATTCTGCTTTGAAATCTTTTGACTCCAGTCTGATTTTCAATTCTAGGAGCAAGAACCAGTAAATGTAGGCTTTTACTGAGTAGACAGAGGCCGTCTGGTCCAGCTACTGTCAATAGTAATTCAGTGTCTTACTGTTAGGTGATGGATTCAGGGGACAATCGGTGACACCTTTGGCCTCTTGAACAAGCTCTCTAGCATACCGTTGATCTCCAGCAAAATTGCATAGAACAAATGCTTGTTGATTGATATTCTGATCATACAAATGATCATACTGAATACATTTAACCATCATTTAGTGGCTATGGTTATACCCAGTGATGCTTAAATTAATTCAACTGTGTTATAAATGTATCTGTTATATATGCTGTATTCAAAGAAACATTTGTTCCTTACGGAAACCCCTTTAATTGCAAAATGATAACATATTTATTATTATTAACAGGTAAATCAGCGCCATTGAGACAAGAGAGTTGCGACACACTTTGAACTAGCTGACACGCGGTCACGTGGTTCAAGGAGACCCCAATAGTTCCAATCGTCCCAGCGCCGTCATTGCTTTCTGTCGGTAAAGGACTTAATAAACTTTTTGTTCTCCCTTTTCTTGCGATTTTCTCTAAATTATATCATGTGCACTGATTATTTCAATATATATTTCATAATTATCGTTCTTTTTGTCAGACAAAAGACTTTTGTTGCTGTATATTAGTGGGAAATTAGACTGCAAAAAAATCGCAGAATGCGTTTTGACTACATATCACTGCACGCAATATAATCATGTCTGCAATGTTTCATAATAATGTAATGCACTTAAAACCACAGTGTAGTGTAAATACACAATATAAAGCTCTTTCTGGTGGCATTTACATGCTAGCACGGAGATGCTATATCTAGTCCTACTTACTTAAATATGCCAGTAGTTATGAGTTCTGCTCCAGCTTACCTTCAGATTTTCACCCTTCAATAAAAAATGCTATATTACTGTTACTAGGATAAACTCATAGTCCCTAACAAACCATGTGTAGATGTTAATCTGTCTCATATCAAATTGAGAATTAGCTGAAGGGCAGAACTGATCTAAAAAACTCATTTTAAATAAGTTTTTAATAATTAGGAGGAAAACATGAGTGTAGATCTTTGATATGGGAATCAACAATTTTTATCTGGGCAACCTAATGATTCAGCATTTCATATATATTTTTTTTTTTCCTCTGTACTGAGAAAATCTATATATAACCCATTTGATTGTACTTCTAGCCAGAAACTTAGTTAATTGATTAAAAACTATATTTAATTCAAACTGTTTAAGTTAAATACATATTAAGGGGTAATGAAATGTATATACTAATTATGCAAAAACAAGAAACTACCAAACATTTTTATTTTATTATACAATATCATGTAAAAAAAGCTTCAGTGAATAAGTACTTTTACTACCATTCGGCATCATAATTTAATTTAAACAATATTGAAATTAGCTAAAGTCTTAATGACAGTTCATCCTTGGTATCAGTAATATCAGCTCCCCATGATTTTATCTTAAACCCTGCTGGGAGATGCTGGATTTTTTTCCCCCGGGGATTCTTAACACAGCCTGAACCTGGGATGCTGCCTGGTGCGGTGGATATCTGGTGCTGCAGGTCTGGTCCTGTGCAGCCATGTCCACTAATTCACTGCTGTCCTTCAACCTGGTATGGAGAGCAGATAGGTCGGATCTCAGGAGGAATGAGACCAGGAAGAGGAGACTAAGGTTGCCAGCAAAGGGAATGAGAATCAGGTGTATTTGTTTGGTTGATCTTACTGAGGGGTCCAGAGGAGCACTGAAGACTGAGTCCAGGAAACAACGCAGAGGTAAACCTTTGAAAATAGCACAATGAGGCCTCTGGCAGAAATAATCTGGAAATAAACTCTGACATCCAACCATTTTCTATGAGGGCTCGGCATGTCTTACTGTTCCACCAATGAAATTATAAATGTCCAGACAGTTTACGAAGACAAATATTATTATTAAAGAAATTATCTTTAGGCTAACGGTGTGATCATATTTTTTGAGATTGAGAAAGGAAGAAACGCAACATGGTTATTTTATTGTTAATATTTCTTAATTTCTTGTACTCTCTTCAGCAGGTTGAGGTAGTCAGACTTCTGTGAAAAACATAAAATAATTATTCATCTTCATTATCATATTTTTAACTGACTATATCAATTTATGCTTCAATCTCTGATTCAATAGTGAAAGACTAATGATACAGCAACACACGAATTGCATTTTTAAAAAAATCACAAAATTAGTAAAATATATTAAATTTATAGCGTATTTTAAACAGTGCTGAATATTCCTAAAAAGCTAAATTAGACCCAAAAAAAAAGTCTCAAGCTTGTCTGGACCCCTCCTGCTCACATTAGCTAGCTGCAGCTAAACTGCATTTAACACACTTAAATAACGAAAACTGGCTACATTAAATATCACTGACTTATTTTGGCACAGACCAGTCAGTTAATGCTTCTCAAAGCTGAAAATGTAATTTCATCGATTTACCAAATGATTCTCAAATGCTGAAAACTATGACGGGGGAGCTGGTGTTTGGAACTATTCGCAGTTTCAAGAAACACATGACTTCCGCATCCCATTCTTTTCATAAGTCTATGGGAGTGTCTGAACTCTCCTTAGAAGGCTCTCAGGTAAACTATTAGGCAAAAAGAGGTTAATTCAAACAATTCAGCTAGCTTTGGGTGGCCTCACTGTAAGGCAGTTAACTGCAACATGGCTAAAAAGAGGTTATGATTGATTAACAATCTCTCAAGTTTGTATATCGATTTTTTTTTTCTGAACTCCTGCTAAATTCAGTGAGTCTCATAAAACAAATAATAATGAAAGTGTCTATACATATATATTACTGCTGCTAGTATCACTGCAGGATTGATTGTACATCATCTTAGAAAAGTAAAGCAGTTGTGTTTTTGTCGCTAATGATATTAATGAGCTGTGGTTTTAAAGTGAATGGTGTACTTGTGACTTTAACAAGTTGTTTTAAACATGCACCCAAAGTGAGATGGAATTTTCCTTCAATCAATCGGGCCAGTTTCGATCGGTTACCATCTAACCATAAAAATGACAAGGCCCCCCAAAATCCTATGTTTGCTCATTTCACTTTGTCAATTTTAACGAAACAAAGCTAAAGAAAACTGTTATGTTTCTTTTTTGGCTATAAACAATCACCCAAAAAGAAATAACGATGATTTACATAATGGCATAGAGAGCATGCAGTATCATTTTATGTTTAGGAACAAATGAGTGATGTGATTGTGTCCTTTGAAGTGAAATCTGTTCTCATTTCAATTTTTTTTGTTTTGCTACGATTATTATTTACATTAATAAAACATGTAATCACTTCAGTTTTACACTCCATCTTTCTGTACTATATTTGCTGTTTTGTGCTCTTTCGTAAAGTGGCGTAAATCACTGAGTAACTAAATCACAAGTAATGACATCTCCAAGTCAAAATAATTGCCATTATTAAAACCTATGGAGGATAAAAAAACATGTTAGGGCTCTTTGTAAAGATCCCACCCTCTAGTTTCTCACATAGCAGTCAGAATAACTGAAGGTGTGACTGATAAAAAGTTTGTCAATTTAAAAGTAACAGAGAAAATTGAATTTATTTGTGAAATTCATTTTCAGTAGATATGTGGGTACTCTTACACGATCCAAAAAAAGAGTTTTAGGTAAATTGTTCTCTCCCTAAATATATATTGGACACAAATATTTTACAGTGACTGGAATTATACCCATATTTCACAAAGTAATTAATGGAGTGAAATGATAGGACTCCACTACAATAATCAATCATCAATATATAAGGTAACATTTTCCAGATAAACGGAAATCTAACTTGTTGCTGTATGTAGCACAACATTTACAGCATTTACTCGACTGCAATGAGCTAAAATCATCAAACACGTGGACTTGCTTGCTAAAATTGGAACTGCTAGGCCTGACTGCACACTATCATGGAGGAAAGCCAGCAATACACATCTTGTTAGTTTTGTGTGAGGTAAAAAGCTAAGGAACTACACAGGGAGAGCAAATAGAACTCTGCAGGGATGAAGTGAATCAAGGAGATTTCATTGTTTAAAACGACAGCAAATATAATTATGTTCAACTTATTACCAATGGATCTTATAAAGAAATTATATCATACTTGTATTGGCTTCCATCAGACATTGATTAATATAAAATTTGGTTATTAATTTAAAGAAACAGCTTGAAAAACTTTTGCAAACACAAAGTCCAATTTTCTTCATGTGGTGTTATTCATTGCTCGTGTTTATAGTTTTGATTTTGTAAACTAATAGAGCGCTTTGCACGTCGTCCTGGACAATTTAATTAAGAGACAATAAAGAATTAAATCTTTAAGCCGCAAGACTAAAGCAAGTCTGATTCTTTCATTATCCACCACCCTCACATTTGCTGAGACCCAACAAGTTGTGAAAATGTAATTAGAACACCTAGCTATTAATATAAAGCAGTTGGGGGCTGCTGGTTGATTATTCATTACCTCTTGTCTGCACACTCGCACAGCTGCCCGAGCAGTGTGTCGCTGTCAAAGTCTCCCCATCTGCTTGGTTCAAGTAAACCAATAAAAGAACGGAGAAAACAAGGCAAACAGGGCCGCAGAGAGGGAGCTAGAAGAAATTGTGACACAAAAGAAAATATATGGACATATCTCACCGGTTTAACAAATGTAACTGTAATAAGAGGAAAATGAGGCTGAGGGAATATGTCGAACTGTTAGCTTTTATTGTCATTTGCTTTAGAAGATGTTATAAAATGATACACATTACTTTAAATGTGGTGTTTTTCTCATACTGCATATCGCTGAAATTCCAAAGGCTTAACTTTACATCCTACGTGAGAAACGAAATGCTCGTCTGCACTTCAATCCTTTAAATACTATTTTGAGAACTCTCAAACTCATTTTATCACAAAAAAATTCCATTTCTTTTAGAAATTAATGAGCTTTCATCTTTAGGTTTTGATTGAGTAATTAATTTATCAGTGTGCGTTTGACACCTTTATCTTGTGCAAGGTAAAACTTGCATAGTGGAAGAAGGGGAAAAAAAGCAAACTAATTGGTTTTCAGTAATGACATTACATTTGGGTCATCAGTGTTTTAGGCAGTTCTAAAAGATGTAAAGTTTGTTTTTCCCTTGATTGCAGGACAACCATTCTGATTAGATGAAAAAGGAAAATTATTGTGGAGTGAAACCCCTAAAATATTGACATTGCATTTAGTATGGAATTGTGCGTCATTGTGTTGGATAGTTTCAACATTTTTATCTTGTTCAGTGCCTCTGTGTCAGGCTTTGTCCTTATTACCAGAAGCAACGGAAGAGGGAATTGGTGCGATGAATATTGTGGCTCTTTGTTTAATTGTGTCTTCTCCGCAAATGAAGCTATTGATAGAGCAGCTGCTGCCTCCATATGGTTGTTTTCTTAGTTTCACTTAAACATAAAAATAATTCCCTAAACTGACATCTCTGTAGTTATGTCTCTTTCCAGAATAGGGTCACACAGCTATCTATTATTGCCTTTGGTTTTTATTGTATAGAACAAGCTACATGATTTGTCTCCCTATTCAGTTTAGTTTATTTTCTTGAATTAGCCATTAAAAGGACTGGGTCTCTGAATTTGGTGCACTTTAGGATTTCTTGATACTGTAATATCCACAAAAAAATTTTTTTTCTGAACGTTGCATCTACGGTTGCCAACTTTCATAAATTAAAATAAGGGACACAGGGCGTTATTCACCACAGCCCGAGCCGTCCAACTCGCGGGGAGGTGTGGTTCTTTTAGTGAGGGGATCATCCCGAATGGTCATACGTTAAGCTTGAAATGCTTTATTCACAATAAACACATTAATGCCTCATTTCTGTAAATTAGGCTACACAAAGCTGCAATGTGATACATTTACATAAAAAAGGAAATAACCGTGTATACATATTGTGTTAACATGTGTAACTGATACTATTATTTCTTTTTACTCGCTTGTTTTTCATTTTCCCACAAATTATTGTCTTGATGATTGTTTTATTGTAAATGCTTTCTTGTATTTTCATCTTCAAAGAGATTTACGCTCTCTTTTCTGTGTTCTAATATTAATCATGTAAAGCATTTGAATTGCCTTGTGTTAAAAGTGTATACGAATAAAATTGCCTTGCCTTAACAAGATGCAGTTTGATCTAACACATGACAATGCTGAGAACAACATAAGGTCTGTTTGTTGAGCTTCTAACAATGTATTTTCAATTTTTATTCCTAAAGTGACTGTATTGGGATATTGGAGATGAACCCTAAACACCTCTTAAACTTTTTTTATCTGCTCATTTAAATACAATTTTAGGAGCGGGGTGACAAATGGTTAAGTAAATTGACTTGCATGGCTTATCTGAACAACAATCAAACCACACTAAGAAATGTAAAGCAATGTTCACTTATAATTTATTAACTATTTCTCTAACAGATCAGCACTAAGAACACTCACGGAGGCATAAAATCTCAAACATTATTAAGAATGCTTTTGCTATTTACTGTATGAGCATTAAAAGACGTCAGTCATTTCTATTCCTTCCGAAGCTTGGCTGAACAATTATTTTTGAAAAAGGGAAGCTTGGTATGTTGTTATGGGGTTGAACAAAACTGGGTGACATGATTAATTTGTGCTATTTTAGACATATGTTTTTGGGGGGCCTAAAAAAGACGAGCAAATAATTACCAGAGAAAAACCTTCTGGTTAACTGTCTATGATTATATTTAATTCACTGAAAGGACAAGTTTGTTAATTGTGGGAATGCTTATTCCACTGACCTATTGGCATTAGAAACCCATAAAACCTTTAAAAACATAACTGTTAATGTGTGTCATAACGTAAAGGAACATAGAACTTTCTATTTCCTGTTTTGAAATTTCTTTTGTGATTTAGTTTAAATAAAACTCTTTGGTAAACCTGTCGGACACAGACACCAAATTCAGAGAGAGAGAGATCGAGAGATAGATAGATGGATAGATAACTCAGCTATTGCTGCCACTGAATAACTTCTAAATTCGGGGCATTTTTTGCATATGAAAAGTACATAAAATCTACAAAATATCAATTTACATATATGAGGTAATGGAACAAGATTAATTTACTTTCTGTAAATATTTTTTGAGTAAAAATCAAGTGTGGCAAATAGAAGTTCACAAAAATGGATGTTCACTGCCAAGCTCCTTATTGGGTTACAAAGAGGTGATCAATAAGGAATAACAAGTTTATATAAATCCTTATTACAAAATAGGTGCTTACTCAAACCTTTTTAAACCTAGAAATTGTATTACTGGTGTCCTTTTTATGTTTGGTCTTTTCACTGAAATTGTTTACAAAAGAAGAAAACTAAAAAGGTATATAAGATATTGTTTTTTTTATTTTTTTTAGAAAGTCTAATCTCTCTTCACTACGAGCACAGTCGAATGGCATCCAAATTATAAAATTATCTATCTACATAAAATAAAAATATGTCATGAAAGCAGATTTTTCTTACAACTAATAATTCTGCTCAGAATGCTGAGGTGAGAAATTGTGGATAATTTATTCACAAATCAAATTTGTGACTGGGCACCCCAAAAGAAAACACAAGGTCAGTCATGTTTACACAGTCTCATATAGCAACCCTTTAGCTACTATTGCATGAATGTAGGCAAGCCTTTAAAAACATTAAGCTGATGAAATATAATTGGCATTCAATCTAAGGCATTAATAGTATTAGTAGTAGTATGGTAAATCAGTGTTCCCAGATCAATTAGATAGTCACTTTATATCTTAACTTGCCAATGAACAAAATGCCTGTAAGAAATAGAAAGACAATATTTACATCTGAATGATTGGTTTTGTATACCCACTAAGTTCTACTTTAAGCTACATCCATGAATTAAAAGGCCCAACGTACTTAAAAGGTTTTTGAAAAGAAGATGATTCACATTACACATGATTTATTGTCCAGAGTAAATCAAGCTTTATAGATGTTGCTGTCCAGAAACTGAACCCAAAACAGCTACATTAAGGACAGTCAGCCTCTATACTGTATATAGGGTACCTGCCTCATCCATAGTTCCACACAGCACCCTACTAGAGAAAAGTTTTTACACTGCAAAAAAGGAAAAATAAAAAAACTAAGGAAAAATCCCTTGTTTATTTACATTTTTTTCTTATTTTTTTGAATATATTATCTTATTTGAAGACATCTTTTCAAGAAAATGTTTGCTTGTTCCATTGGAAGATTTGGCTAATTACGATAAAATATTATATTGTATAGATTCTTTTTTTTTAACTTGCTTCTAGAGTATCCTTTTTTCCTGTTTAGTGACACTCAACAAAGTTCAAACTAACAAAAATGTCAAGAAGTAGTTGTGAAACTGTCAGGTTGTTTCTTTCAAACCAATCATAGCAAGTGTCGATCGCAAACACATCAGCATTTGATAAAAGAGGCTTGGGGTTGTGGTCAGCTTAGATGAATATTGAATCGTCTTCAGCCAAAATGATAAAGCGTACATTTATAGAAAGGTGAAGCTTTAGATCCAAAGAACACAGTTTGCTGACTATCAAAGATGATATTGATATAGTCCTGATGTACGGCTGTATCGCTTCCATTTGCGCTGGTAAACTAGACAAAATTTATGGATTAATGAAGGAGGACTACCCGCAATTTATCCAATAGTTTATTCTTTAGGCCTCAAGTAAGTAGGGCTAAAGGTTGGGCTTTCAAACTAACAAACTCTGTTGTAGCATGCTGTAGGGTAGCACCCTACCAGGTGTACCAGTATTCCCAAACAAACATCAAAGCTCTATTTAATTGCATGAAGCCAACCTAAATTAAGCTTCTCTAATGAATTGTTTTTCAAAGAATTTACGTTTATCTGTACAATTCAGTTTATTTATATAGAATCAATTCACAACAGATGTCATCTCAAGGCACTTTACAGGAAAAATAATTTCAATACAATTATACAAAGATTCCAATCGGTTAAAACGTTTTCTATTTAAGGAATCCCAGCAGATTGAGTCGAGACATTTCCAACCACAGCAATCCTCCCAGCAATACCTGATACTGTGCAAGCATGTAGCGACAGTGGAGAGGAACAACCCCCCACCCCACCCCTTAACAGGAAGAAATATCCAGCAGAACCTGGCTCAGTATGAGCAGGCAATCTGCCACAGATATCTGGGGATTTAAGAAACAGATGTAAGAGCACTTTCTATATTAAGGAAAGTAAAACGTTGGTAAGAGGACATGGAGGTATTTGGTCACTGGGAGCATCATCTGAATCGATGCTCCCCATCTAACAGGGCGTTGAGGCTGAGAAGGGTACCAGACCAGGTGTAGCTCCTAAAGAGGAAAATCACTGAGAGAAAACAAGGTTGACAGGCAAAATAACAGCAAAAAATACAATGGGAGAGTAGTATAAGAGAAAAGTAGAAGAGTAATTAAAAGTGGTCATTCTATCCTCCAAAAATTCTGAGCCTGTAGCAGCATAACTACAAAGATCGCTCAGGATAACCTAAGCTTAATCAAAAAGGAAGGTTTTAAGCGTAGTCTTAAAAGTAGCCAGGGTGTCTGCCTCCTGGGCTAAAACTGGGAGCTGGTTCCACAGGAAAGGAGTTTGATAACTAAAATATCTGCCTCCCATTCTACTTTTAGAAATCCTAGGAATTACCAGTTAGCCTGCTGTCAAAGGGTGAAGTGCTCTGTTAGTAACATACGGAACACTCAGAGCTCTGATGTATGATGGAGCCTGATTATTAAAGGCTTTATACGTACGGAGGAGGATTTTAAACTCTTCTCTGAATTTAACTGGGAACCAAAGGAGAGAAGTTAAAACAGAAGAGATGTGATCTCTCTTTTTTATATTAATCAGCAACATAATTGAACATTAATGCACAGTTATACTAAGGAAGTTATGTGCTAAGAAAACAGTATAAATTAAATGAGCGAATTGGCCTTTCGCCAGCCCCGCCCCCTTAAGGGCCATAGTCCAATCACACATTGAATAGCAACCATTATTATGCGAGCATGTTTGACAGACATTGACTCCATGCCAGATAGTGAAGCACTGCGCACACAGCGTTTGTAAATCAGACACTACATACCCCTGAAAGATTGTCTGGAGGAGTTGTGTTTTTTCCATGTGTTCTTCCATTCCCAAAGCCGAAAACACAACGTGAGCGATGCCTACAAAAAGTGTGGACATCCTCACTTCCTCTTACTTTACAGTAACACATTAAAAAGAAACCTTGGTGTGTCAAGTTCATCGGGTGTCAACCAACTATGCATATTTTCAGGTTGATTTGTAGGTAGATCTCAGGTATTTTCTCGGATGTATGGAGATTTTAAATGAGATATTGAAAACATAACCCACTGCCTTCAGGAGCGAGCGGCGACGCAGCCGTTTTTTATTAACGCATTTCTGGTTGAGACATTGGAGGGAGTGTCCGCTTTAATTTAATGAACGTCCGCCTAATATCCAACTTAAAATTAAGTTCACAACTAAGGCCCTGTCCACACGTAGCCGGGTATCTCATAAAACGGATATATTTTTCTACGGTTTGGCCTGTTATCCACACGTAGCCGGAGGTTTTCAGCACCAAAAACGAAGCTTTTTTAAAACTCCGGCCAAAGTGGAGATTTGCGTTTTCTCCGTTTTCAGTATCTGCGTGTGGACGGTTGAAAACTGAGTTTTAAGAGCTGTAACGCCACTATCCGCAACAAAAATGCTCCAAGACCACATGTGCGACCTGTGTTTACTCTCGAAAACAGCATTTATTTCCTCAGAGCTGTGTTGGTATCATCCATTGTTAAAGTGCGTCTTGTTTGTCTGCTTTTATAAGCTGTATAACTGCGGCGTGCTGAAGAGAGGATATAAAGTTTCTCTTGGCGGATAGGACTGGGGAGAACTACTGCGCCCTACAGGTTTGCCACGTCTATTAATGTGCTGAAAAACGCATTTATCCGGTTACGTTTGGATGGAGATTTTTTTTTCAAGGAGCAGAGGAAAATCTTCGTTTAAAAAAAACCCCGGCTACGTGTGGACATGGCCTAAGTTTCTCACAGCATGCAGACAGCAAGAGCATTCAGTATCTGCCCACTCACCAAATCATCATCATATTTGATATTTGCAGCGGTGTCATCATCACAGACACCTGTTCTCTCTCTGCGGCTGCAGTGTGACTGTCAGAAAGCCTGACACCACTGCGCTGACCTTCATTCAGCAACATTTTATTAACCTCACTTTACATCCCCAGTAACTGTAACGGCGTAACGCTAGTCATTGTTGACCAGCGTTGTAACGCTAGTCATTGTTGACCATTTGTTTTTCCGACGTAGCAACAGTAACTGAAGTAACTTGGCGACAGGTCAATTGTGACAGAAGGAATGGTTAAATAGCCTGCTGAAATCAGTGTTTGAAATACTGTACATAGTTAAGGCTCTCATGTGACATTCAGAAAATGGTGAATAAAAGATCCATGTTAGAAAAAAGTGAAGTCTTCTCATACTATGTAAAGCGAAAAAAAATGGAAAAGGTAATTTGAGTAACCAGAGGTATCAGTTTTTCAGTATGCTGATTATTGCATACATCTTAAAACACCACTGGGTCTAATTATAGCTGTATGCTGCAGAGGTAAACAGATTTATGTATGTTCTTTGCTCCTCTAAAACTCTATTTGGAACATCCTTCTAATACGCACTCGCACATAAATGGCTAAGTAAAAACGCATCTGTAATTAACAGCAACAGGTTGCACCTTATTAAAATGCAAGTTGTGATTAATCTTTATGCCCCACTACATCATCTTTTGCTGACCCATTTTTACGCTTGTGCGCTCAACGATGTGGTTCATAAAATGGCAAAATTGCCCAGAAAATTAATAACACGTCATTATGCATTTAAGGTAACACAATTAAACATCTTGTTATCACCGTCCAAATCTAACTCGCCATTTCCCACTCCCGGTGCTCTGAAACACTGGAGGACGCCTTAATAGAGGAGACTTTGACCGGGGTTAATAACATTTAATGAGCTGTGAGTTGTGAGTGAGACAACAAAGATATGTCAGGCTAATAATGAAAAGATCAATTACACATGATGATTACAAAATATATATATCTTATTTGTCAATATGAGTGCATTGTTCCAAATACCTGCCAGAAACATGGACACACCATTTGATGCGTACCATATTTGATGGCTTGCTGACAGCCTTGAACTTATACCCGGCACCCACCCCCCTTCTTTTTCTCCCATTGTCAGAAAGCATTTCGTCTCCTCTTGACTCAGATTCAGGAGCTGGAGGCTTTCTTGGTTGAGGGATGTGATGGGATTTGGGGAATAACTGCTACTCCAGATTAAGGATGGAGATGCGGATGACGAGTGACTGACAAAAACAGACTTCTGGGAGGGCTTAGTTACTTTATGGTATCAAGGTCAAGCAGTGACTGAGGATGTGGGCAACTGCGCTGGCTGCACCGACATGCTGAATTTGCAATGAGCTGCCAGTTACGATTTCGAGGTATGACAGAAACCAATGAGAGGCAGGTCTGGAGCATCACCTCATAAGCTGAAGGAAAAAAAAAACAACTCTCAGGTGTGGTTTCCTTTTAGACTAAATAAGACATACTTGTTTCAAAATAAATAACCCTCCAACCCATTTCACTGTTTCATTACATCTTTCATGAAAAATATTCCTTAAATATTATCCACCTTGGGATGGGAAATTAAATGTGGCTTACTAAAGCCAAAGAAACTGCGATAATGTGCTTCACCTGCATGCACGCACATAACCACTATCCCTCCAATGGTTTACATAACTGAAATGATGTGCTTCAGCTCTTCTCTCCTTATCATTACGAGCCATACTTTATTGCCTAGACCACCTCAAAGAAAATTAAATGCATCCTCATCCGTTTGAAACCCCGAAGCACAACTTCTGAGGTTCTAATGCAGCTAAGATACTGTTGAGCCGTTGTATTTTTCATACACTTGCCTCCAAAAATTTGACTAAATGCCTTTTATTTTCCTATTGTTTTCCTTTCTGTGACTCACATTATCTTATGACTATTTTTTCTACACCCTCCACAGCACAGACATGATGAAAAAATCAACAACACTCTAATATACCTGTTTATTCAGCACTCTAAATGTATTCGGTCCTGTTTTTGATATATATGTTTTTTTTCACTAAACAGATGATTCATGTTTGTTCAGACTCAAATCATTAAAATGAGTAAAAATGTTAGGTCACCAAATTAGTCTCTGTGTGCTTTTACAATGCAAGAAATTAATCTTCAATCTTTGGAAAACATAAAACCAATTAATATTATATTGGAAAATAAAATACCTTTCAATTCCAGTAGATTTAATATAATTTATCAGGTGTTCATTTACTCTCACCAGATAAAATCCTCATTAAATTCTAACTTGTTTTGCAGATATTTTATGTTAAATGTTAGAGATTATCCAGAAGCGATTTAAAATTGGACTCTGTTGGATAAGTCAAGTTGGTCTTTATCATCAGAGTATTGCATTTGTTCAAATTATTTTTTTTTTCATGCATACACTACGTGGGGGTTTCAGTTATATCTAGAGATGCGTATAACGTATATATTACAATAATTCCAGAGTGTTCTTAACCTTTTGTGTTATGATTTGGTTGGAGTGCTGTCCCCCTCCCCCCTTTTTCTTTTGCAGCAGAGCAGTGTGTGTGGCAGGGGGTGTGGCTGACTTCTCCTGGTGCTGCAGACTGGACACCTGCACTTCGTTACCCAATCAACCTCAGTATAAATGCCTGGATGTCTCAGCACCACACTGCCAGATAATTCCGTCCTGTTCGATTCTCCTCGTATCTTGTCCTGGTGTCCTGCTCCTCGTCGGCCAGCTCCCTGCCTCCCCTGCCTGCCTACCTTATTTTGTAAAATAAACTCTTGAACTTGCCGTCTGCTTCAGTCTCTGCTTTGGGGTCCTCTCGGTAAACCTAACACTTTTGTTTATATTACACTTCATCAGGTTAATGGTTTCTACTGGTTTTATTCTGAGGCAAGCTTTCAATTTTATTTTTTTTATTTAAAGAGCTGAGAAGGGTAGTGTGCATTTATTTTCAGCCTGCTTTCCTCTGCTTGCTACACATTGCCAGCAGTAAGTTGGGCTTGTTTCCGGTGAGACTCGGACAGCTGCAAGGTTGCCGTTTTGTCACAGATTCTGTTTTGTTTAGTTTTTTTTTTTTTTATGGATAGGATTTCTATAGGTGCAGAAATGCTATCAATCAATATCCTAGCTTCACAAAGGGGTTCCGTAAATCCTGCTGCAAAGAAGAGCAATGTTCTGAACTACCAGTAATTTGAGGCAATTTGCTCAGTAGATGGGTCGCTGTGTGCATCCAATTTTTGGTGAGTTTTCTGCCTCAGGAGATGGTAAGGTGAAAATCAAACAGGTATGACATTTCTTGCCTCGCTAGGCGGAAACACTCTGATCACGAGGCTGCTTGAAACCGGCTGCTTTTTCTTTTAAGGGGTGACTGTGTCTCATGGGTCAAGAGTTCGGCTTGTGATCGGAGGGTTGCCAGTTCGAGCCCCAGCAAGACATTTCACCCATTTCCATCTGGTGGTGGTCAGAGGTGCCAGTGTCCAGCAGGCTCACCCAGGGCAGCTGTGGCTACAATATAGCTTGCCATGACTGGTGTGTGTGTGTGAATATATGAATTACTCAATGTGGTGTGAAGAGCTTTGGGGTCTGTAGGGACCAAATAAAGCACTATACAAGTACAGGCTATTTATTATTAACGACAGGGACATCAGTTCACAGTGTATCATGAGGATTCATGATATTTTTACAAGTTTATCTTTAAACATTTTATTCTGAATTTGATCAATGTTTTTGCAAACAATTGTGAAACATTTATTGGTTTTATTCGGAGATTTCCGGAGAGTCTGTGCAGTGTGTGAGTACTGTGTGAATGAGGCTTTAAAGACAGGGTGAGAAGCTTGGCATCCAGAAGAAGCTCAGAGTAGAGCAGCTCCTCCACATTGAGGTGTTTCATGCATCTTGTTAGGATACCTCCTGGACAACTCCCAGTTGATGTCTTCCAGGAACATCCCATTGGGAGGAGATGCAGAGGAAGACCCAGGACACACTGGAGGGACTATGTTTCTTGGCTGGCCTGGGAACGCCTTTGGATTCCTTTGGTGGAGGAAGCCGAAGTGGCTGGTGAGAGGGAAGTCTGGGTCTCTTTGCCCACACCACCAGACCTTGGATAAGTAGAAAAGTATGGATGGATGGTCTGAAAAGTGTTGTATGCATTAGTCTTCAGTATACTTTTTTCTGATGCCCTCAAATTAGGTTGTATGGGATCAGTTTTCTTTCCAGAAGACACTTGGACACATGATCTCAGTATGAATACAGCTGTTCTGTGAAGACCTCAGCGTTTGGATAGAAATGGGTTGGTGGCAGCATAACGCTTTATTGATGCTTTGATGGGAAGATGGATGATGCTAACTGCAGGGTAACTATGGAATGCTTTTAATTAGTTGATTGTGTTATAACAGCCCTGTCAAAGCCAAGATATAAATTTGATTTAAAATCTGTAGCGTGGTTGTTAAATGTACAATTTCCTAGATATGTAGAGCTGGTAGAGTGAGACAACAATTGGTATGAAATGTATATCTAGAAGGTGTTGGGTCTTTAAGGCTGCCATTTGTTTTTACATATTCTAGAGTAAAAAAAAAAAGTCATGTTTACTTTCTACAAAACTTTATA
Source organism: Apricaphanius iberus (assembly GCA_028564705.1). Classification (NCBI taxonomy): domain Eukaryota; kingdom Metazoa; phylum Chordata; class Actinopteri; order Cyprinodontiformes; family Aphaniidae; genus Apricaphanius; species Apricaphanius iberus. The sequence continues at coordinate 594,675 of JAPXFQ010001385.1, read as the reverse complement.
ATCTAAAATAAAGCCCCAATTAAAATACTTGGAACAGGCTTTACTAAACATCAGTTTGTTTTGGTTTAACCATTGCTAAAGTGTAGCTAGACAGACTATTACATAAGAATGATGTATTAAGTTCTTATTCATGATCTTTTGAGCATGTCAGATATCGTAAGATTTAGAGTTAATGTAGCTATCAACACCTCTGCTGCACATTGCTGGCTTTCACAACTAACTGTACGAGTATTACACAAAACAACTTTGCATGAAACGATATCCCCTTTGACAACATAAACAAGGAGACGTGGGTTTCCAATTCAAACATGATGTGCTAACTGCATCACAGTGTAGGGAAAATATCAAACAAGTGGGATGAGCCAAGTGGAACATTCCAGTCCTTTTTGCAAACTTTTGAATGTACAGACTTATAAAATCTTTACAGAAGGCACTAGACTTCTAAAAACTTTACAGATGGCAGTTGTAGCACTCTAAACACCTATTTGCACCCCTCGTGTGCAAAAGCGTCTTTGAAATGGGAAAGACTAGAAGAGGCAGATGTGCATTGAACATGAAAAATCGAATAAAAGCAACAAGGATCAACAGGCGGAGCAGTAATCAAAGAGGAATTTCATTTAAGGCTGTAAGAAGGCTCTACATGCCCATGTCTTTAGTTGGATTGTGTAAAATTATGAAATCACCTGTTCTCAAAAGATCATGACTCCTATATTGTCTAAAACTATGAAAACACTCTGGGAACCATAGGTTTTATTATGTTCATATGGAAACACTTTGTTTAGAGAACATTTGTTGGTAGTAGGAATCAAGGGAACACGGCATTTTAATTATGGAGTTAATCACCAATGCTAAAGAAACGTCATAAAAAATTAAGGGTCCTTTAAAGAAAACGCAAACTGCAGCGCTTCCAAACTGGTTTACTTTTGGAAAATGCTTCAGCTTATGCAGTTATCGCTGCAGGGCATCCACTTCCTTTGGAGTCCCCAAGCCTTAAGGTTAATCTAATTTACATTTTGGTGATTTTTATTCAATACCGGATCAGTTTAGAGTAACACACTGGTTCACCTGTTTAAGTACAAGTGCTATTGCACCCTTTCAGTGCACAGGGTATAGGGTCACAGAAATTTAGGGCAAAACATCTAAGGAGGAATCTTGCACACACTTATGGTCAGATACAGTGACTTGTAAAAGTAGTCACACTCTAAACTGTAGTAGTTTCATTCATTTTATCAGGACTAGATATTAATTGAATCTTTAAAAAGTCAATTTATTTCAGTAAATTGAATTTAAGAAGGGAAACTCATATCTTGGGTTGTCACAATACTAACATGTTACAAGTGTTAAGAAAAATATTGGATACTATTTGTGGCAAAAAAGAGATTAAAAATCTAACTTAATACATTAACTCGCTAATCTCAATATTAAAAAAAGTAATACAAAAGGGTCAGTGCACTATACATGATAGTAGTTATGAAAATCTTTTTTGAAGCAGTTTACTTGGATTCAGTTCTGCAGTAATTAGTAAATAGAATTATCTTTTTTTATTTTTTATTACGGTGTAAACAAGAATCTGGTCTGTGCAAATTTATATAGCAGCAGCCCTGTTCAGCTTTTTTTGTTTTTTGGGTAATTTGGCATGAATTGTTTGAAGTTCAACTAGATGAGAATAACAGCTATGGTAAGCCACGAAATTTTAGAACGCACTGTAATTAGTTTTGTGCCCAAGCATATTAATGGGAAGTTAATTGAAAGGAAAACTATGATGGAAAGAAGTGCCAAGAAATGGTTTAGATCAATGTCCTAGACTAAAACTTTTTTCATTGCTAACCTGTGCTTAAAAAAAAAAAAGACTGTTTCTCAACAGTCTAAAATCTATGAAGGTTGTTGAATTCATGAAGGAAATCAAAAAAGGGGACTTTGATGAAAACACTTTCTAACTTATTGGCCTACATGCATAATATGTGTGAAAATGTAAACAATTTGTAACGGAGAAAAAAAAGCGATAATGTGGTGGCAGTATCATACTGTCGGAATGTTTTTCCTCACCATGGGAAATAAAAGAAGCCGATACAAAGTAGCCTCACCCTGGAAAAAAACATTTATAAATTCACCTTCCAGCAATCCTAAACATTCAACCAGAGCTACAATGAGGCGATGGAGATCAAAGCATACAGTATGTGTGTTGGAATGACCTAGTCCAAAAGTCTAGAACTCTAACTCTAGAGTCTAGAATTCAGCTTCATCTTCACATACAGTATGTGTTTGAACAAAACGGACTAATGGTGACTTTTTTGGGGTGGTTAATTAATGGGAAATTAATCATAAACACCATAGAACGGTTCTACTTAAATTGATTTTGGAGTAATACAGATCCTCTATATCTCATTAGCTCGGCAGACTAAAAGACACCACAGCAGAAATGTATCGCCCTACATTCGCTGCTAAGACAAGTTCTTTCTTCTGCAGACGAGTTATTTCAAGGGTTTCGCTAATTAGTAAATGTTCATCTGAGCACTGAGCTCAACTGATTCACTCTACAATTACTCAGGAAACTTTAGGCTTATTATTATCTCTTTGTTCATCATCATTTTCATTTTGTGTGACACAAAGGCCTCGATTAGAAATCCTTTATACTTTCCTCACTGCATCCGTTTTTTAACAGCACAACACCTACATTTTATGATACAAAAGCGATATAAATTACCTGTTTCTACTTTCACTACACCTGATTTATAGAATGAACCCTGGAGTAACTTGTTCATTTCTTTTTTACTGCCTTTTGTGACAGAAGAATGATGCAATCGGCTTAGAAATGAATGCAACTTCGAACTTTAAATTTAAAGGTGTAAACTGGCAGAACGAAGGCTGTCAGGACCTCCCCGGGGTACCAGGATTTAAATCATCTAATGCTGATTTCAAATTTTGCTCCAAGTCCCGGTATTTCAAAGACAGCATGGGGTAAATTATGGTGATTGTGGTTGGGCTTGCACAAAATGCCCAGAAATGCACATAGATCACAACCGAAATATGTTTTATAAATTTGTAGAAAATAGGTATCACTGAGGTTCTCTGTAACCCCAAAACCATTTCCCCTCTATCTTTACCAGCCACTGATGCCACTGCATGCTGGATCGTTGGCATCTCTCGATGTCCGAGGCTGGGTATTCCAGCGGGCATGCCGTTTTATCCGTCGTGCCTTTGCGACCGGGACAGGTTGGATGTGTGCATTGGCCGGTGTGTGGGGCCAATATTTTCCTCTCTGGCTGGTCAGGCGGGGGCCTGTTAAGGTATTGTTTGGTGTTGGCTGCCTGACGGTCGGGTCAGGTGTCTCCACTCAGTCACCTGTTCTGTTTTGGTTGGTTCATTAGTGGGTTTGATTGGCCTCGGTTTGGTCTTGGTGCTCTGTGGTGTGCAGTTCTGAGATTTAGGACCTAGCTATGGTTAATAGTGTGGTTTCCCAACATTTGGTGGAGGGGCATTGGGTGTCTGTTCTGGGATTGGCCAGGGTGGAGGCAGCTCATGTCGCCATCGTCACGTTATAGGATCAGTCATCGCAGTGAGGGATCTACTTTAGTATTTGACATACTAAGAGGGTGGTTTTAAAAAATGAGTCATATGATTCATTTTGGTTTTTAAACAACCGATTTTGAAGCCAGTCTGTATTTCAAATACTGTACCATAATAGTAATCCTTATTGTTTATTAATGCTGGCGGTCTGCTTAAAGCACGCAACAGTAGTCGAAGCTAATGTATGTAGTGCAGCTTAGCACTAAAGCCACAGGAAAAACTTGAAATAACTCATGTTGCAGGATTTACGTGACTCTTTTTATCGGTTAAAAACCTTTGAAAAAAAACACTGTTTAACCACATACAACTAAAGAATTACATTTTACAAATGGGAAACAGTGAAATAAACAAACAATACTTAAAGTTGTTTATCTTAAGCTAATTAATCTTTGCCCAGACAAACCCTATATTAAAGGGCCTATATCATGTGCAATCAACGTTTTGGAGCTTTAAACCATTTTCTAATGCGATTTTCTTATAAAAAAAAGCCCACCGCAATCTCCTGGAAAACGACTGAGTGGTAACATAGGGATGTATTTTATGTCACTAATACCACTGGGAAGTGCTAGAGGTGTCCACAATGCCAGTGCATATTAAACACACACGCCCCTTGACTCACAGCTGCGAGCTGCTTCAGACTATCACTGCTCGCACCACTGTTTTTGTAGAACCCACAACTTTCTTGCTGCAAGCAACAGTGCTAACCACTGCACCACCGTGTGGCCATCAATTCACTGAGCTTTGGCCATAACTAAAGCGGACTGTCGGAGAGGGTAACTCCTGACGCTGGATCAATTCCAATCATAAAGACACCTGTGTGGCAAGATACACAACGAGGGCCCGGGCGGGATTCGTCCATTGATTCCCGGGTGAAAGATGTGACAGTGTGGAGGTCCTGTCACTATGGGATCACCTGGGAGTTCCTTTGCAGAAGCATGACTATTTTTTTAGAGTTGATATCCCAAATTTCAATAGTATCACTTCGTATGCATAATGTAGCAAGCCTCAGACTGCTACAGTTTAAATTATGTGGTTTAACTGTCCAAACTCTGTGTTGTGGTCTCATTGCTGTTAAAGCTGTGGCACTATGTTGCATATTATCCCATCCTAAAGGCTCTACATTTAATTGATTTAAGATGTTTCACTTAACCAGATCTACTATAATATATACATGATACAAATTATGTGAATTACAAACCACAACTGTATCTGTTTTGTAATAAAGCTGTGTGCTTTGAAAATGTTTTCAGATTTTTTATTTAATCAGCACTACTATATATATACCATCTTTGAGTATGCTTAGGCCTTTCAACAGCTTTCAAATTTATGTAATTTACTTATTTAGGAGAGCTAGAATTTTTTTACTTTCAGCAGCCAGAGAAAATGTTGCTATCAGATTTTTAAAATGTTGTTGAACCCTGATGCCAGACATATTATTGTAAAATGATTCCAACAACCAGCATGTAATGAAACTGCAAATGAAAATACAAACATATAACTTGGACATTTCTATTGGACAGGTATAGGAAAAAGTTCAGAAAAAAAAAAGTCCAGTTGAACATGTCTGTGGGTCATGGTGTACTATCTCTCCCAGCATCCCAGGAAGGTTTGATTGAAGGCAGATTGAAGGCATTGAATCATCTCCACCCGGAATAAACCAGTTTCCTGCTCCGGATGATCCCGCTGCAACTGATTGCAGATATATTAAGTAGGTCATTCATATTTACAAAAACAAACTGTAGCATCAGAACTAATTTGGATAACTATTAATAAAAAAAACAATCATATTGAAGAAGATATCCAACTGAATAAATTAATATTGTAAATAAAATATACAAGCGACGTGAAGTTTGCCTCTTACCGAGAGTACGAGACAGCGAGTTCAGGGCTTTGGCATTCTCCGTTTCTCTGCTTCGGCCTGCAGGTGAGTGCCATCGGCTCCGAACAGTGGTCAGCTCCGAGTCCTTCTTGATAACTCTCTCACAGCGAGCACCTCTATCCAGCCCACACTGAATTTTCTCTTCAGCCAATAAGCTCAGAAATGCTGCAACTCCGTTTGGATCACATCACTGGTTTTTAATGTTCTTTGTTCTTCAGCAAACACTAAACACATCCACTCGCCGTAGCGAGGTTTCTAAATGTCGGTCGGTTTGTTGTTAAAAGATGCTGTCAAGTTACTGTCCAATGACTCCGCCATCCAGCCAATCAATGACCGACAGCCGTCTGACGTCGCTTTTCAGTATCAGTTCAGCACAGATGGAACCACAGCAGAGTTGGTACGAAACATAGTATTGGCTTGGTGCGGCTCATCCCGACTTCTGCCAGTGGAGAGTAAAAGGTACTGAGGATGAGTCGATCCGAGTCGAGTCTTAGAGGTGGAGAGATGCCTTAAGTATTTCCATTTTCTTCCTATGTCACCATATGTAACATTAGCTTGTTACCATTCATCTCCTGTACCAAAACTTAGATGAAACTTACATTTAGTAAGCCAGCACTTTTAAAATACGATTTCCAGACCTGAATCATGATCAAATTTATCACAGCTCCTGTTGTCATTCCGTAATTTTGTATAAAAACGTTCCCAATATCCATAAAAGCAATAGTCCTGCAGGTGTTTAATATACGCCCCTGTCTTCAACGCTTGAAACGCAGGAAAAGTTTCAAAAATCGATGCTGCCAACACACACAAAGCACCACAGAGACTGATGCCTCTTTTGACGGCTTCAACCATAGACTTTAATCTTGCCGCTCTTGACCTTAAAGTGATAGTGTGTAGTTTTTACAGTACATCTTTGAAAATAGCCATTAAAATATTATGTAATAATAATTACGTAAAGCACATTAATTGCAAAATATTGCCGATATTGTAAAATATGACTTTAATAATAAGTTTTAAAATACATAGTCGCGGATCCGCTTTTCAGGGGAAAGCCATATTAGATGGCGTCTTTACTTCTATAAGAGCCCAGACAGACAAAGCGCACAGAACAAGGCCGCTATTAAATGACTGATTTCCCCTCAAAATGCAAAAAGGTTTCACCATAAATACATTTTTACCTCTTCACTAGTGCCAAGCGATGAAAGAGAGACTGATGTGCTCGTCATGTTGCTGCAAACCGATAATTCTCAGGGAATAAAGCGTTTGAAAACAGTACTCGTTGGACCTCCGTTGTTGAGTTTCTTACTCAAATACTGCATGCTTGTGATAATTTACGTATGCACTGCCCCCAACTGGCCGAAAATTACATACTGTGCCTTTTAATGTTTGGGGTGGTGTGAACACACCATTAGTTCTCCAGTTTGATGCGTTGGTAGCTAGGGAAAACTCAAGCCACAAGGCAAGTAGCTGTTTCAGCTAGCAACTGCTTGTGGGCCTGGTAATTAGCCTCATTTGAGTGTTGCTGTTGCGGCTGTAGCTACCCACAGTTAGCCTTGACGTTTTGTTCCTATCTGCTTTGCTCGGAGATCTTGTGTCAGTTCGATGCCTTTTCACAGGACTTCGGCTCACCGGCGTCGGCTCACGAAGATCCGCTGTCTGGGAAGGTTGGTGTCAGCTCTTATAGCTGGTCAGCTCTTATAGCTGGTCAGCTGGCGGAAGCTACGTGGGGTGCACTGAACAGTCGGCCCTTGTGGGTGTTTGAGCTGCAGTTAGCTCGGAACGTCTCCATTTCTGCTCTGGGCTTGTGTAGAATGCAGCTCAGCCTTTTGCTGCCACGGACATGGGCTTTTTACAGCAGCCTTTAGCTCAGCAGCATTGGATTAGTAGTTTTTGTGCTCTGTCGGGAAATCAAGTTAGTACCTTGTTGAAACTCAAGTCCCCCCCCCAACCCCCATCGCCAGCAGAACATGCCGTTTTGCACTGATTTCTGGAAACATACCTCTTCTCCCTTCAGTGGGGAGTTCTGTGTTTTGGTCATGGCTGTGGCCCTAACCGTTTATTGAAATTTACATCTAATGCAGCTAAGAGCTTCTCAGAAAGGGGGGGGGATGAAAAAAACTAATTCCTAGCACTGTTAAATGGCTACAAAAATGAAGTTTCTTGGAAAATCTAAGTATTATATTGGTCCATTAAACTTTATGGAGATGCTGATTTCATTTTCTTGCAGAACCTGGGTTGCACAGAGCCACAAATAATCCCATTGGCTTCGCCTTATTACAAACTTTCATGTTCTTTTCCTTAATTTATGAGCAGAAATGGCAATGTTCCCATCTTCAAAGAACAGCATTTTTTTATTTTATTTTAAGAACAAAAACATTTTTTCCTGTGAGAATTTTTTGGAAAGCTCACCTTTCTCAGGGTATTGAACAGCTTCTGGTTGTTGTAATTACATATTAAGTAAGACTCCTATGGCTCAAAATAACATGAGGGGGTAGAAAGAATATGTCCTCTTGAAGTATTATATTCCCCTGAGAAGTACTCAGTTTTTTCATGTTTTATTTTTTTCCCATTCCATCCCAAAGTGGTTTGACTTCAAACCGGGCTAATGCATTACTCGAGTATCCACGTTTCAATGGCTAAGGATTCAAGAGGTGATGCTTCTTTCAACCGTGTGTTTTTGTAAACATTCAATATTTTCCAGCTAGAAATATATACTTGAGAGCCAAATACAGTGGGACTCCAGAATTAAAACTATAATTATCCAGCTGCAATGTTTCTTTGGAACAAGATGCTAAATATATACGTAGTCACCTGAGCCTTGTCGGTTGTACTAAATGCATCATTGCTGACATTTTAACCATGCCCCCTTTAAATTGCTTCTAAACACACTGATGTTGCCCTTAAAAGATGTTAAGTACCATATCTGAGTGTTTTTTTTGTATTCTAATTTTGAAATCCAGGCACCTTTATTTAATAGTACAGTCAAAAAGTAGTTTAACCATATAGCTTCGTGGATATAAAAGATGCTGATTTTACTCTCTAGAGACAGTAGTTCACAACTTAACATTTGCAGAAATTACCATACATGCATGAGCTGAAAGAACAGTCAATTAACTCATGAAGCAAGTTTAAAGGAAATGTCAAGCAGCCTAAGTTCCGGTTAAGGACTGAATCTTTTTTTTTTTTTTTTTTTTTTTTTTTAAATTAGGGTTCCAGGGAGCTCAGCTACAGAAGCTCCACTGCTTTTGTTTGAGTTTTTCACCTCTAATTATTCCCAGGAAACCATTTTTGCCAACGGCTTAGAACCATTAAACAGCATGACATTGTCCCAAATACCTGCCACTACTTAAGAGTCCAAAACTTGAGGTAAAGCTCCCTTTTGATGTCAGTATATTCTTATGCATGGATGTTTTTGCATTCTTGGGGTTGCAGGGAAGGTACTGGGAATATGAAGATTAACCAATTTAATTGGGGGCTGTATTTTTAGGACTTGGACACGAGTTACATTGAAGTCGCAAAAACAAAGACAAAATGTTGTTTTTACTCCGGCTCTAAAGATTTGAGACTTTTCTTAGATTTGAGATTTAGGTTCTTGAGTTACATGAAAGATCTCATGTAATCATTACCATTTAAGTAAAGTAAGTGACTTACTATAGTGTTTATAAATGACTCTGTCAAGGTATGGGTGGGGTAATTGTTCCAAAATATAGAATAGAAGAATAGAATAGAATAACTCTTTATTGTCCCACAAGGGGGAAATTCAGCTGTAACGGAAAGTAATTGTTTAGATTCAGACACCTTACTCTTTGTTTAAATCATCACTGTAATGATATAACTGTTGATTTCAACACAAGCCAGAAAAAATGTACTTGCCTTCCTATATTTATAACTCAGAATTATATAAATACCAGTAGTTTTGCAACATAAAAACATTTATGACTAACATTTTTGTCCTCCGGAAAGGCAGTGTTCTTTCGCACTCAGTCAATACACTGCTCCTCGTTCTTTTTTTTCTTTTTTTTATCAGTGCTTCTAGAGATGAGCATCAAACATTGCTGTTAAATTCAGTTTGTTAATCAAATTGGTTCAAAAGTTTTCCATCTAAGGAAACCCATCAGATTTTAGGAAAAAAAAAAACAACTAAGAAGATAAACTGTCAGACAGGGTTAAACACTGAAAACAGGCTTTTGGAAGAAGTACCTCAGTTGATGCCCAAGTAAAGTAACCCTAACCCTTACCCCAGTTAACACTGTATATTGTCGCTCAAAGTAATTCACCCTGATCTTACATATTATGTAATGTAAGGATTAGCTCTGCAGTGTTCAGCATAAATGAGTACCAATGCATCAGTAGTTCAAAATAACAAAATAATACTTTCCAAAATTTTCACAAGGAAAACATTTATTGAACACTTAACTGCATAACATGAAATTAAACGTCATGATCTAACTTAGATCACGAGATCTTCAGTTTAACCCAAATTGGTTGAACCAAAAAATGAACACAACCCGAAACAGAAACTTCTACATCTAGTATTTTTTATGAGCACCATGATTTTTAAGGACAGCACCAAGTGTCTAGACATGGTGCACAGACAATTTTCTTGTAATTAATGCAAAAAAAAACTAAAGAGATGGTAATCAATTTTAACAAAAAGGAAATCAGTATTCCTCCCTCAAATATACATGACGTAAAGGTAGAGCGGGTCACATCTTACACTTACTTGGGTGTTGAGATTGACAATAAACTCACATTTAAGGAATGCGCACAGAGTAAGTTTAAAAAACTACAAAAAAGGATGTTTTTCCTGTTGAAACTTGCCAGTTTCAGAATTGATAGCTGTATTCTACAGCTGTTTTATAAAGCCCTCCTACAAAGTGTATTAGTTTTTGGTCTTATTTGTGCCTACGGAAATATGCTCGTAAAGGACCAAAAGAAACTTCAAAATACAGTTAAAGCGGCGAGCAAAATCATCAGGATCAATCAGGTATCGGTTGCTCAACTTTTTAACGACCTCTGCATCAGTAAAACACAACAAATTTTAAATGACCCAACCCATCCACTTCACCAGTTTTTCCTGGAAAGTAACAGGTCCAACAGGCTTTTGCAAAGGAAAATTAGGACTAGTAGATATAATAAGTCCTTTGTGCCTACTGCAATTAGACTATATAACAGCAGACCTAAAACATAGGCTCTTCCAATTTATCTTGTCTCAGCACTTTTAGCCTACATTGTACAGTATGTATTTACAGTTTTTATGTACAGTATGTATTTTACTTTTTGTTGTTGTTGTTTGCTAGTTTTATGTCCATGTCATTTCTAAGGAGTGTGTTAGTAAATGATGACCAAATGAATTTCCCTCTGAGGGATAATAAAGTTTACCTTGACCTTGATGAACAAGATGGCGACATTTTGCAAGATCTATCTTTTTCCATTCTTCAAGAATAACCTCTTTTAGAGCCTGGATGCTGGATAGAGAGGGATTCTCAGCTTGTCGCTTCAGAATTCCCCACAGATGTTTGATTAGGTTCAGATCAGGAGACATGATTGGCCATTTTATCACCTTCACCCTAATGTTCTTCAGAAATGCAACAGTAGCTTTAGACTTGTGTTTTTGGATCATTGTCATGTTGGAAAAGTGCACGACGACCAAGTGCATGGAGTGATGGCAGCATCTTCTCCTTCAGTATAGAGCAGTACATTGTTGAGTTTATGATACAATCAATAAAATGCAGCTCCTCAACACAAGCAGCACTCGTGCAGCCCCACATAAGTACACTGCCACCCAGAGTCCCAGTAGTCTTCATCTTTTTCAGCATTGGCTTTACCAAATTCTAGGCGTGTCTTTTTGTGTTTGGGCTTTAGGAGAGGCTTCCTTCATGGACGAACCCCATGCATGCCATTTCTCTGCAGTGTACGTCGTATGGCGTCCGGGAAACGGTCACTCCAGTTTGGCTTTCTACTGCTTTAGCTAACTGCAGTGAACTTGCATGGCAATGTTCTTCAACCTTTCTCATCAGAAAACGCTCCTGTCGAGATGTTAACTTCCGTGAATGGCCTGGACGTTTCTGTAAGATGGTTGCACTTCCATCTTTCTTAAATTTTTTATCACGTTTGCTACAGTATTTTGATTGATATGTAAAGTTTTGCTGTCCTCTTGTAACCCTCACCTTTTTTGTGTAAATAAATTATTTCCTTTCTCAGTTTTGGTGAAATTTCTCTTCCATGGGGAGGCACTGCTGACAGCATGAAATGGGAAGGGCTTTTCTTTGTGAAGTAATGCCCTTTTATAATCCTATCTGCTGGTCACCTCTTGAATGAATCATTTGACTCACATGTGGTTAAATGTCTTCTCCTAAGAATATAATTGGGGCGTACCAATTTTTGCAATATGGGCTTTAATGAATTTGCTAGGCAAATCACTTTTTTTGTGTGTGCAAATTAACAAATCTTGTTTGCAATCAATTGCCCACATTCATGGGACTATTTTGTAGTTCAGTATCTCATAGAAACTGTTGATTTTGAAAGGAAACTAAAGGTTTTCTGACAGATATAGTGTGGTTTACTCATTTATGCTGAGCACTGGATATGTTTGTATATATATATACACTTGGAGATTGTATTTTTTTCATTATTATTATTTATTGTACCAATGTTTTAATTTGTCTTTTAAAAATACCATAATTTTTACATTTTTATATTTCCCTTTGTCTGATGACAGCTCTGATGCCATCATCAGTTAATTGGTAGCTCTACTTAAGTAGGTGACTTTTTTTTATTACTTGACTAAAACATACTGAAGTAGTAATTAATTGAGTGCAATTTCTCGCTACTTTATCCACCTCTGAACACATCTATAAATTTGGGGTCATAATCGAAGTGAACACCTATTTAAATAATTTGGTCCACAGAGAATGTTAATGGATGACTGAACAGAGCAATGTTTCTGTAAGTTTTTACAACTGAACATACAAAAAAGAAACATCTGATTATACTTATTCTACTCTGTTAATGATGAAAAAATATGCTGTTGTAGTTTGTCAAAGGATCTTCTTATACAACGGAAAATTATTTTCCAGGTTAAGTAGGACTCCTCCAGATGTGCAGAACACAATCTTCAATTCAATTTCCTTGTGTTGTGCTTCAAAGTACGCAGCTCCAAATTAAACCAGGGAGCTGACCTCCTATGAATAATTACCTTCTTCAATGGGGCTACATCATCTGATGCCACACACAATGATAAAATAAAACCATGAACAAAAACATACATTTGTGAAACGGTAGAAATGAAATTGCCAATCTCTGCAGTGTTTTCCTGTGATATGGAGGAAATTAAAATGGAACAGATTCTTTAAAAGTTGTTACCCCATTGTCTGATAAAGATCTACTTTAATGAAATTTTCTCCCAGAGGTGGAGTGTTCTGTTGGATTAACTTCAAAGGTTATTTAAAAAAGGTCAGGCAGGACAGAGTTATGAGGAAATAGTTTTTGTTCAAACTCAATGCCACATATCAATGGGGTTTTTATTTAGTGCCTATCCCTACCGTTTGGGAGTAGAACTGCAGCAGTTGTGCTAAACTTTAACATTAGACATATTTTTAGAAACTCATTAGTGCAGTTTTGTTTATTTCCCCCAGCTCATATAGATCAACACATCTTTAGGTACTTTGTTTCAGGTCCATGAGCCAAACATTCACAATCTTGCAAAGCAGAAAGTGCAGAAAAAGGTTTTAATTTAGCTTATTTCATACTTATCTATAGAAAGTAAATGATTAGCCTTGAATATGACCTTCTGCTAACTGCAAAATTTGAGTTTTAAAAGTTTTCAAGGGTGTCAAAAGCATTCAACTTTGCCTGGTATACATAACCACTTAAAATTCTTGTGATAACTGCAGTGATATTGTTTTTCTATTTATTTTATCATGATTTTCTTGTTACTTCAGATGTGCGTTATCCTCAATATGTCAGACCGCTCGGCAAATGCACACCCAAAAATAGCTTGATCTGAAACACTGTCAGGCTAGATGGCGAACAAGTTTAACAAATTTACTTTATTTTGACACATTAAATCAAGGCCTAGTTATGTTTTAGGAGAGCATCTGCAGCAGTGGCTTTAGCTGTATGGTGGAAAACAAATCACATGGGCAATACCTGCCAAAAGAAGACATTTAGAGCAAGACGGCACGTTTTATTTCTGTCTTCGATGTTGAGACTCACTGCTTTGAGAATACTAATCCCTTCGATATAAGTGCAAGCCTGTATCTAAAGGATTAAAATGTGACCTGCGAGGGCATTATTTGTATTGCAGTAAAAAAACTACAGAATCCACAGCTTTTACAGGTTTCTCACAGGGAAGAGTGAAAGTTTAGTTTTATAAAAAGGAAATAAAAAAATGTGTCCCTATGGAAGAGATAACTTATTGGATATAATTGACCTGAAATGTTTAGATTAAAAAAAGCTTTTTATTCAAATGATTAAGGCTTTATGTGGATAAACACAAGGTCAAAAATGGAATCTCCCAGGAATTTTAATGCTAAAGAGAGCCAGTGGATACATGTTAAAGTGTAACCACCTTGCAACCATGTCCTTTAAAATTGCTTAAAGCAAAGATGCGAAACAGACTTTACATTTCTAGTAACTAAGAATTTTTTAACTCAAACATTCAATAAGGCTTAGAGTTGCATGTTTTAGCTGAAAATGCTTGTATGCCATTGGCTCAATCAGATAAAGTCTACTGGTTTGTACTACTAGGTCTTTAGGCGTAGACTGCTCTGAGATTCTGATTGTATAAAATGGTTGTGCGAATATTGCATTGTATCACAGTATAATGCTAATACAACAAAAATGTAGAACACAATTTATGGATACTGCTGTTAAAATATCATATTTATGTACACTCACTGGCCAATTTAAAGGGTATACCTTGCTAGTTATGGGTTGAACCCCCTTCAGCCTTCCGAACTGCCTTTATCCTTTGAGTAATGTTTCCAGTACCTTGTTGAATCCCTTCCACAGAGATTTTGGTCCGTGTTGATGTGATAGCATCATGCAGTTGCTTAAGATTTGTCCGCTGCACATCCATGATGCAAATCTCCCGTTCCACCACATCCCAAAGGTGCTCTATTGGATTGAGATCTGGTGACTGTGGAAGCCATTTGAGTACAGTGAACTCATTGTCATGTTCAAGAAACCAGTCTGAGATGATTCGAGCTTTATGACATGGTACATTATCCTGCTGGAAGTAGCCATCAGAAGATGGGTACACTGTGGTCATGGAAGGATGGACATGGTCAGCATCAATACTCAGGTAGGCTGTGGGGTTGCAATGATTATCAATTGGTACTAAGGGGTCCAAAGTGTGCCAAGAAAATGTCCTGCCACACCATTACACCACCAGCAGCCTGGACCATTGATACAAGGCAGGATGGATCCACGTTTTCATGTTATTGATGGCAAATCCGACCCTACCATCCGAATATCACAGTAGAAATAGAGAAACAGCAGACCAGGCAACAATCTGCTATTGTTCAATTTTGGTGATCCTGTGTGAATTGTAGCCTCAGTTTCCTGTTCTTAGCTAACAGAAGTGGTGCTCGGTTTGGTCTTGTGATGCTGTAGCCCATCTATCTCAAGGTTCGACCTGTTGTGTGTTAAGAGATGCTCTTCTGCATACCTTGGTTGTAAAGAGTGGTTATTTGAGTTACTGTTGCCTTCCTATCAGCTCGAAACCGGTCTGCCGAATCTCCTCTGACCTCTCGCATCAACAAAGCATTTATGCCCACAGAACTGCCACTCACTGGATAGTTTCCCTTTTTTGGACCATTCTCCGTAAACCCTAGAGATGGTTGCATGGAAATCCCAGTAGATCAGCAGTTTCTGAAATTTTCAGACCAGTCTGTCTGGCATCAACATGACACGTTCAAAATAACCTAAATCACCTTTCTTCCCCATTCTGATGCTCGTTTTGAACTGCAGCCAATCATCTTCACCATGTCTACATGTCTAAATGCATTCAATTCTCTTTTATTTATATAGCACCAGTTCACAACAAATGTAATCTCAAGGCACTTTACAACAAAAGTAATCTCAATACAATTATACAAACATTCCAATCAGTTAAGTTTTCTATGTAAGGAATCCCAGCAGATTGCGTTAAGTCATCGCCGTGAGGTTGTGCCCGGATCATGCAGACTCCAACCACAGCAATTCCTCAGCAAACCCTCATTCAGTTGCTGACATATGATTGGCTGATTAGAAATTTGCGTTGGACAGGTGTGCCTAATACAGTGGCCAGTGAGCGTCTATTATATTAATCACATCTATGTTGTAAAGGTTTTGGGATGTTTTTTGTGAAATACATACAGCTGCCTTTGAGCTTTTGCATTTGTTATTTAGTATACCGTATAAGTAAACTGTTTATTGTGAAAGTATTTCCAAAAACTATGCCTAATAACAGCATAATTAATATTAAACATGTTAATAATAATATGTTTAAAAACATTTATTTAGCTATTATCGAGTGTGGATAATGGAGTCTGGAACTGATTAAGCATGACTAAGACTAAGATAAAACACCAATGATAAATATTTAGGATCAAATTTCAAATATCAATCATATCTCAATAAATTAAATGAAATATCACAACAGTTACCTGTCAGCTGGAATAGGAGAGAGTCAGCAGGCCTTTTTTTACAAATAAATCACAAATACAAAACAAAAATTAAGAGTTTACATGTAAAATGTATTAGCACTTCTAGTTTAAACATTTTCTTTAAACAAAATTTTTACTTTTATTTTTAATTGAATAATCTGGTAATCTACAAAAAATGCAGGGAGTCGACAGGCCCTTTTACAGTGGACATACTTTTAAATAATACCTTTTTACAGTTTTTTTTCTAAATCATTGTTATGGTCAGTGAAACAGCAGTTCTTAGGTATGAATTCCTCAGAATTCCCTTTTGCACCCCTGTTCTAGAGTCCGAGATAAGTGTTTTTGGTGCTGTGTATTTCAACTTTTTTTGCTGATACTGTATAAATGAGTGTCTAATTATGCTGACTACATGTCTGGTCATTATTTTTTGGTATTTGAGTACATACTATAAAAAATTTTTTGTTCCAAAAACTTTTTAGTGGAGTGCTTTCTTCAGGTTAAAATTTTACCCTGCACGTGAATTTGAATTAGGCTTTGCTACAGGCTCAGATTCCAATTCTGGTGCAAATGCTAAAGGCGCCATACATCCAGGAGAGTAGGAAGAAAAAAAAGTGAAAATGTGGTGCCACCCCTCCATTCTCCCTCCCCATGTTCAGATTAATCAGATGTTGCCTTCAACTTGCAATTCACACACACAAAATTTCAAAACATCAAAAACTTTCTAATTCCTAGGGGAGGAAAAAAATAAATGAGGAGGAAAAAAATGACAAAGACAGAGGTAAGCAAAGTAAAGATGATGTGTATAATATTTTGCTGTTGTAGAACGATGAGTGCTAGTCATTAATCATTAGCATACTTTACTAATCAAATAGCCAGCGCTATCTATTAGCTTTAACATTAGTTAATATTACAGAAGGGCCGATTTGTTATGGAAAATAGTCCCATCTTACCTTTCTCAGGTAAATGTGTAAACAGGCTGTGGCCTAGCTAGGGGGGGCACATCCATCCAGTAGTTTTTACTGAGAATGCTGATGGACATGCGCTGTAAGCAATTGATTAAAACTTTTCTGAATGGAAAGGCAATAAAACAAGCCCTCACGGCTTTTTGACGCATAACATCCTGCCAACCTGTTATTCCCTCTTTAAATACATCACTGACAACACAGCACTACATTACATCATGTTTAGACCTGTTTAATGTTCTTTCAATCTGCCATCTTATATTGCAAGATAGAAAATAGTGATAGAGCACAAGCAAATCCAACCTAAATGAAATTGGGATTTTCAAATTATTTAAATTTCCCCCCAAAAAATTGCATTATAATAGACAAACTAGGCAGATTAAAAGACAACAACACAGTAGAACATGCTCCACGTACATAATTAGTCTTAATAGCAACATGTGAGTAACTGCTATCAAATGCCCCTCTCAGCGAGGTTAGGTCTTGGACCTTGTTGTCGCTGCTGTTTTCACCTCAATCAAAAATATCAGCTTTATCTACCAGGAGCTACTCTAAAATATATTAAATTGTCTGTTATTCAAGCTTTAGGCAGCACTACATCTGAAAGAAAAGCATCTCTTTATTGAAGGTCACTAACTAAAGAAGCTCAAAAGCATTTACTAAACACTGTAGTTAGAGAGCAGTGCACGCTCCTGCACACTTGAAAAAATTGTATATATATATGTATAATAAATAGAAATGCAGCTACTTTCTCAGGACCAGCACTCATTCCAAGCCCTTTGGTGTCAGCACAGTATTCTGTAGTGTTTATTTGTAAACAAGATTCATCATACTGTAGCTAGAAGGAACACAAAAGGAATTCTGCATCTACACAAACAACAACTGGTGTACAAACAGCAGAACGACCCTGACCCCTTGCTGTCCGGACTTGGAGGACATCTCTGTTACATGCGGGTCTTTTTATCTGTCGAGAGAGCTCACAGTGGTGATTATTACAACCATTTACATCCCGGCCGATGCTAACGTTAACCTAGCTCTCTCGCTCCTGCATGATATAATTAACTAACAGTTGCGGGACCATCCTTTAGAGGTCACTGGGGACTTTAATAGAGCCTGCTTAAGAACTGTGCTGCCCAGATTTGCTCAATATGTGCACTTTCCCACCAGGGGGGAAAACACCTTGGACAAGGTTTATTCAAATCTGAGACAGACTTTTAAAGCTGTCCCTGTCCCCCATTTGGACATGTCAGACCACATCTCCCTGCTCCTTGTCCCTGTCTACATCCCTCTCAGGAAAAAAGCTAAGCCAGAGATAAAGGTCATACAAACTTGGGCTCAAGGAGCCCTCGACCAGCTACAGGATTGCTTCTTAACCCCAGACTTGAAGAACTTTGATCACTCAGAACTTGAGGTGTTCGCAGAGTCTGAGCTAGCATGCATCAAGCATTGTTTGGGTACTCTCACCATTAGGAAAGTCCAGATTTACCAAATCAGGAAACCCTGGATGACTCCTGAAGTTAGAGCTGTGCTGAAAGCCAGAAAGGCGGCTTTCAAGTTTGGTGCCAGAGCTCAATACAGTGCGGCGAGAACAGACCTCAAAGATGGAACAAAGCAGCGAAAGAGGCGTATAAGAGCAAACTGGAGTTATCTAAAGAAAAATTATTATACGCGGGTATGGCAAGGTGTCCAGCAGCTGACAAATTACAAAGGAATGGTGCCAGCTGCGACACCTACTACTGCCTCGATAGCAGAGGAGTTAAACCACATCTTTGCTCGCTTTGAGTCAGCTGACACTACATCTTTGCTGAAGACTCGACCACAACTCTCCAGTCATCACCCCATCACCCTCCAAGAACATCAGGTGAAGCGGGTTCTGCTTGGAATCAACCCAAGAAAAGCTGCTGCACCAGATGGAATACTGGGTAAAGTACCTGGGGCCTGCACTGACCAGTTGTCAGAAGTCCTGACTAGGATTTTTAACATGACCTTGTTCCATGCTGAAGTCCC
Organism: Apricaphanius iberus; assembly: GCA_028564705.1. Taxonomy (NCBI): domain Eukaryota; kingdom Metazoa; phylum Chordata; class Actinopteri; order Cyprinodontiformes; family Aphaniidae; genus Apricaphanius; species Apricaphanius iberus. The sequence goes on along the minus strand of JAPXFQ010001385.1, from coordinate 575,608 downwards.
ATCCTGTCTGAAGGCAGCTATCATCATCCCTGCGCCTAAGAAAACCACAGAGGAGGACCTCAATGACTACAGACCAGTAGCGTTGACATCGGTAATCATGAAGTGCTTTGAGAAGCTCATCATCCAACACCTCAATGCCAGCCTCCCCAGGAACTTTGACCCTCATCAGTTTGCCTTAAGATCCAACCGCTCAGCAGATGACACAGTCGCCATAGTTAGGCACCTGGCCCTTAACCATCTGGAGCGCCCGGGGACCTTTGTCAGGATGCTGTTAGTGGACTACAGCTCATGTTTTAACACAATCATTCCTGACAGTCTGCTGGAGAAGCTAAGCAAATTTGGACCCCTATCCCCCTTCCTGACCAATCGACCGCAGCCCGTCAGGATGGGTCAGCTCTGCTCTACCACTTTGGTGCACAGTACAGGCTCTCCCCAAGGCTGTGTACTGAGTCCCTTCTTGTACACCCTCTACACCTCGGACTGCACTCCTATAAACCCCTCAAGCAACATCGTAAAATTTGCAGATGACACCACCATGGTTGGCTTGAATACAGGGGGTACGAGTCAGCCTATAGAGATGAATTTTGGGAGCTATCAGAGTGGTGTATCAGGAATAACTTGGAGCTGAACACCAACAAGACCAAAGAAATGTTGCTGGACTTCAGGAGACACAGATATGTCCATACTCTACTCACCATCTACGGACAGGAGGTGGAGAGAGTGGAGTCCTTTCAAGTTCCTCTGGTCATTGAACACCACAGCACTGATTAAAAAGGCCTAGCAGAGACTTTTTTCTTTCCTTCGGCAACCATCGAATCGGTGCTGTTGTTCTCTGTGTAAGTTTGGCTTGAAGCCTGCTCAGCTGCGGACATAAAAGCTCTGCAGAGGGTAACAAGGACGGCCGAAAAACTAATTGGATGCCCCCTGCCCCCACTGATGGATGTTGCTCACTCTCGCACTCTCAGCAGAGCACAGAAGATCTCTTCTGACCCCTCCCACCCTGGTCAGAGTCTGTTTTCCTGGTTGCCATCAGGGAGGAGGCTCCAGTTCCTCCGATGCAGGACTACCAAACTCAAAAATAGCTTTTATCTCTGGGCAGTTAGAGCACTAAACTCCGTATTATGATTATTCTGTCTTAAATCTTAAGACTTAGTATTTTTATTTATTTGTTTTGTTTTTTTACTTGTGTTTGCTAATATTTAAAACTTCTTATTGCACTTGTTTTAAATGTTAATGCACCTCACTGTGGCAGCTGTCTTTTTATCTTGTCATGTCCTTGATATGATGACAATAAATAATTCAATTTAATTCAAGTGGCAGCGTTTAAAAACACCTGATCTTAGGACCCTGTTATGACAGCAGTTAACACTTTTTGCAGTACTTTTAGCCAGTTCATTTAAAAAGCTATGGCGTTTTACAAAGGCTAAGTCAATTAAAACTGAAAGCCTCTATTGTTTCGAGAAAAAAATCTCCTGAGTGTTATCTCCTACGAAATATCCAATCAAGCAACCATTCTAACTTTGCTTTGCTAGTAATGCTAGAGTCTGAATGGGCCACAAATTGCCTGAGCAACATCCTTTGTCTCAAACATCTATAACAGAATTCTTCCAGTGTTGGGTATTACATATTAAATTAGTTATTCAACCAAAGCTAATCGGCATGTATGTAATTCCGTAACATTTTACACATTGTTTTGAAATAAAAAAAGGTTAAGTAGAAGATAAAGGTAAGCAGATCAAATTAAATTGGTATTTGTACACTCGGCAAGGATACAAAGGTTTCAAAATGCAAGATACATTGCATCTGGGAAGTATTCACAGCGCTTCACTTTTTCCACATTTTTTAATGTTACAGCCAAAATGGATTAAAATATTTTTTTTTCCTTACAGTACCTCTCGAGCTCCATCAGGTTGGATGGAAAGCGTCGGTGCACAGCCATTTTCAGATCTCTCCAGAGATTTGGGTTTAGGTCTGGGCTCTGGCTGGGCCACTCAAGGACATTCACCGAGTTGTTTTGTAGCCACTCCTTCGATATTTTGGCTTCCGTCTGGCCACTCTACCACACAGGCCTGGTTGGTGGATTGCCGCAGAGATGGTTGTCCGTCTGAAAGGATCTCCTCTTTTCACAGAGGAATGCTGGAGCTCTGACAAAGTGACCATCGGGTTATTGGTCACCTCCCTGGCCAAGGCCCCTTCACCCCCGTTCACTCAGCTTAGGTCGGCCAGCGCTAGGAAGAGTCTTGGGGGTTCCAAACTTCTTTCACTTATGGATGATGGAGGCCACTGTTCTCACTGGAACCTTCAAAGCAGCAGAAATTTTTATGTAACCTTCCCCAGCTTTGTGCCTCAAGACAATCCTGTGTAGAAAGTATACACACAATTCCTTTGTGTTTATACTTGGTTTGTGCTTTGACATGCACTGTCAACCGAGGGGCCATATATAGACAGGTGTGTGCCTTTCCAAATCATGTCCCATCAACCTAATGTTCCACAGGTGGACTTCAATTAATCTGCTCAAACACCTCAAGGATGATCAGTGGAAACAGAATGCTCCTCAGCTCAATGCTGAGCTTCACGTCAAAGGCTGTGAATACTTATGTACATGTGATTTCTCAATTTTTTTTATTTTTAATAAATTTGCAACAAATTTCAAACACATTTTTTTCACATTATCATGACGGGGTGTTGTGTTTAGAATTTTATGGGAAAAATGAATTTAATCCATTTTGGAATGAGGCTGTAACATAAAAGTGTAAAAGTGAAGTGCTGTGAATTCTTTCTGGATGCACTGTAAGCAAACCGCTTAACTCACAGCAGTGTAAATAAACCAGATATAATAGGAGTTTGCTTATTGCTTATAAGTGAAATTGCAAATGCACTTTGTAGAGATTCCTTTAACCCTCCAGCTGAGAATGCATTTTTTTAATTGTTAGATGAAATTAATCAGATAGATGATTTACTAATCCTAAATGAAAATAGATAGATTGTGGCCTTCAAAATGCACATCTCATAAATGGCAGGGTAATAACATCCCTCTGCACATATCAAAACATGACCATTTGGACTGCAGACGAGTTAAGGCACAGTGTCTCTCAACACAGCCAATTGCCTCATGAGAATAACCACATGAAGTGCCCCATCATAGATAATGTAACAAAATTGGGAAAAGATGGGGAAGATGCATCCTTGTGGTATTAGAGGTTTTTAAGTACTTGAGCAATTTGCTTCACATCAACGATGACCATGGCTATAACTACAAATAAAGAGCTATAGAGTGTCATAGGTAAATGACAAACAAATGGCTCAAAAACTCGACAAAGACAAATTAATTCACTTTTTAATCATAGTCAAGATTTTACACTGGGAAGGCAAATAAATGGGGAAAAAATGAACTTCCAAAGAGCACCACAGTGATTCTTTATTGATCGTTTAAATGACTCACTTTCAGTTTTACATCTATTGTCATAAACATCCTGGATTACATCCAGGACTCCAGATTGTTTCAACAACGACCCACCACTTGATGTTGACTAGATTAGAAGAATTGAAAAGTGTGGGTAAAAAACAAAACAAAAAAACTGTTAGGAGACACTTATTTAACCGCACTTATTTCACCTTATTTCAGATTTCTACTGAACATTTGACTCACAATATGTTTACATTTCTGTAGTTTTATAGACTGAAACACAGATTTATCATAGGATCATATGTGACTCTTCCTGTGTCCATTCTCAACATCAGGAGTGAAAAAATAATGTCCTAAGTTGGTGTTGTACTCCATGTTCTGCTGGAACAGGCTTTTCTTGAGGGTATCTAAGAATTTCATACCTTCTTGAACTTGTACAGGGGTAGCAAAAGGTGTTTGTGGAAGAGAGGAGAGGGTACATAATAGACAGGTCACAGATCAACAAATCTCCACAAAACAAAGGAAGTGAAAAAGCTTTATTTTGAAACAGCAGCAGCCTCATTTATTTCACTGTGTAAAGATTAGAGGGGATTTAAAAAAAAAAAAAAACTTCTATCTCAGAAAGTGTTACCATTCAGGCAGTAAGGGGCAGTTTGTGTCCAAATGCCGCTCTGGGACACTCCATCCTCTACCAATGCGTATAAAACCAAATACACAACAACTCCCCTGATGGAACATTTCCAAAACTGTGACTCCAGAACCCAATTTTAATAAATGTACTTACCGCTAACACCAGAGACTACACAGAGGGGGCGCTTATTCCCCACTTATTCAACATGCATACAAAAAATGCAAAATTTGGTCATGGGCAGTTAGACAATTTATTTTTGTCTGTGCTTACTACCAAATGTGGTGAGCCATAGTGCGTAGATCAAAACTGCTAGCTCATAAAGGTATTGTATAACATCAGTGATGGTGTTTATTCAATCAAATGTCATAATTGTACTTTTGTTATTTTAGGTTATACATCTTACTATGATTGAGCATTGTAAGCAACGTCTGGTTCTATCAAAATGTTGTATCGTAGGAAAGACATAATTATGTAAACATAGAGGTTTCCAATCACTTTGCTCTGAAATGGTTAAAACTGCTGTTGAGCTCCTGCAAATTCTGGGGTTGAATCTTGACAAAATTAATCTGCAGGATGTAGCTTTTGAAACCATCTGAGCATACTTTCTACTAACAATAGCAGTAAGACTATTAACTTGACCCTTTGGCTCACAGAGCATTAAATTTGTCTCTGAATTTGTGTTCAGCCCCTTCAACATCTGTGGTGCCACATCGCTATGAAGCAAATTAAACCAATTCTTCTTGATCTCATTAAGACCCAATAATTTGTTTTAAGTAGACTGCCCAACTAATCCAAATGTTCCCATCAAAGACAGGTATTGTTTCATGATTAGGGCAGAATGGTTACCTAGTGGTCAAATACACAAATAGATGGCATGGTTGGTTAGCTTGAAGCTAATGCCTTTTAATCAGCCCATTTAAAACTGCTTGATCACCTGTAATGCATTCTTTGCTGTGTCACATTTACTTCAAACATGTTGTTTCTCAAACTCTTTGAGAGTTTCGAAGCTTTTTTTTTCTTGCACAACAGCATTTTCTTAATTTCTATCCTCTTTAGGCCTTTCTTTGTGCATTATAGGCCTAATTATTGCCCTATAAACAACAATGCAAAGTTAAACGGTGATAATGGGGGTATCCTCGCTGGTAAAGATGTGTTAAAAGCATTCAACTAACTAATATTTATTGGTGTAACACAATTTTGGAAATATTTTGGAAAACTCTAATCTTTAAGTACATTATTTTAAGGGGGGGTTAAATTAAAAAAGCTTCATTTTTAACAAAAGTGCTTACACCAACCACACCAACGGGCACCACCAAGCCTCAATGTAAAATAACTGAAGCAATGATTGGTATCAATTGGTCCCCGGATTAAAAACAAATTTAATTTAGGACAACCAAAGTTGCCTAGGTCTAATTTGAAAACATAAATACTATTCATATTTTATTTGGAGTGCCATAAAAATCAGATACCAGTAATATATGGGCAGAAAAAGTTGGATTTAATAGTTTTTGCATAGTGAACTTTCCTCTCCAAACAGCTTTGGAAGAAAGAAAAATCCCAGAAAATTGAATATGAATCATTGTCATGTCTTTGAGTAGAATAAGGATCAATAAGATATGGTCAAATTAACACAGGGAAGGTTGACTAGAAACAAAATACACTCCCAAACAACAACCATATGGAAATCCTAATCGGTCAGAATAAAAAAAAGACATTAGAGAGGACACAGGAATATGGACCCCTTCCAGTACTGTTCCATCTTTTTTAGACAAGTTTGCTTATATGTGTGAAAGGGAATATACACCATGGAAATGCCAATAGTTGTACTCTTTGTGAAAGCGCTTAAGCAAATGTCTTATTATTCCATTACACTTCCTTTGCAGAACCTGGTAGGGTGCATAGCTTCTAAATTCCATCCATTTCAAAGCAACGCCACAGTGAGCACTGCACACTATCACGCTATAAACTGTGATACAGTTGGGAGGTTGAGTCATCAAATTTGGTCGAATTGCAGCCGCCACAGAGAAAGAGCAGCAACACATTGTTAAGGAGATTAGAGGAACAGTCAGAGGAGAGAATCGCCTTTACTTTAATCCCTTATGGGTTTAAATGGAGACGAGCAAACGCTGTTTGAACGTCTGTGAAACCAGGGCAACTGTCAGTTTAGGTGAAAAAAAAAGAGAAAGTTTGACTGTAGTCAACTAGAGCTTCTAAAAAGTGAAAGGTATGGCAAATATTTGGGAGATGTATGAGAAATGCAGCAGTGTGTATGACTAAACTTGAAATTAGTTTGGTACTATAACACAAGATCTTTCACACATTTTTTTTTTTCAAGCCAACCAAAGTACCTTTCTTTTAAATTGCATTACACAATCAAAATATGGCCGTGAATTAAAGCTATACAAACCTAAAATAAAACACATTTTAATCATTTAGTGAGAATGACCTGATACAAGAGAATTTAAAATCTTTCTTTGCTAGATGTTGCAACCATTTTCCAGTGTTCACACAATTTAATTTTTCCCTCTCTGTATGACACTGTATTGTGCTTAATACAATCCCTCTGTACATCAAATCTCCAGAGGGAGAGTTATAATTGAATGGAGGCAGAAAAGTAGTTAGCGTCTAAGTGTGGTGCAAATAAATGTTAGGTTGGCTGTGCAAGACTAATTTAAAAAGGTGGCAATGAGAGAAAGAACAATTTCAATGTAGAGGGATTTAAAAAAAGCACAAAATGGCCAAGCTTGCCAAGAAGGCTGCAAACAGCTGCACTATTTACTTTATACAAACCATTGTTGTTGGTTTTTTTTCCTATTTACAACTAAATCAATTAGCATAGCTTGACTCAGATGGAACAAACTAATCAGCCATACAATATTGTACTTTAGTTAAAATGTTTTCAGGCTTAGCGTTGTGATTTTCAGTGCTTAAAACATGAATATCCTCAAAAATATTGTTTCATTATTCTGCAATGGACTGGTGTACCGCGGCTCTCGCCCGCTGGAGATACAGTAGGCACCAGAACCCCCTGCAACACTTTGAGGATAAATAATAAAGATTATGAATGGATGTTTCATTGGTGCCCCTCTAAATTTGGAATTTTTAACTCAAATATTAATATATTAATTAATCATTTTTTTCCCCTATGACGTTATGTAATTCAAACCTAACCCATGCTTAAAGTGGTTTATTCATCAACTCATCTGATTCAACCATCTAGGCTACTAGGTATCAGTGGACCTAAATGCAGCCTTCAATCCAATAAACCACCGCATTTTACAATACATATGAGTTATGATCATATGCTTCTGTGTAACTGGTAAGTGGTTCTACTTGTATTCAACTTGAAATTTTCTAGAAAGCTTTTGGAACTTAGCATTTAAGTTTCATATACTGACGAGTTTCACAAGGCTCAACTTCAGTTCTACATACTTTTACTTAAAGACCAAAAGGCAAGGCAATTTTATTTATATAGCACACTTTCAACACAAGGCAATTCAAGGTGCTTTACATGATTCAGTGATAATGATACCAAATACATGATTACAGAAGCATGATTAGAGAAAAACAGAAACATATAGGTTTAACAGATAGACACAATCAATCAATAAGAAAAGATGATGTAAGGAACACATTTATGCAATATAGATTCAAAACAGATAAAACAATTTTATGCAATATAGATTCAAAACAGATAAAACACAATAGGTTAGAAAGGAAATAAAAAATAAGAATAAAACTAAAACCAGGAGAATCAAATAGTGATCAGAAAGCGCAATTTAGGGCTCAAAGGCAGCTCTGAATAGTAGAGTTTTAATCTTTGATTTAAAAGACCCTAACGATTCAACATTTTTGCATTCTTCTGGAAGTTTGTTCCAGATTTGTGGAGCATAGAAGCTGAAAGCTGCCTCTCCTTGTTCAGTTCTAATTCTAGGAATGTTAAGTAAGCTCGAGTTGGAGGACCTGAGTGGTCTGCTTGGTTGGTATAGTGACAGCAGATCTCCAACATAATTTGGTGCTAAACCGTTCAGTTATTTATAAACTAGTAGGAGTATTTAAAGTCTATTCTCTGAGCTACAGGGACCCAGTGTAAGGACTTAAGAAATGGGTTGATGTGTTCTACTTTCCTAGTTTTAGTGAGAACATGGGCAACAGCGTTCTGGATCAGCTGCAGTTGTCTGATTGCTTTTTTAGGTAGACCTGTGAGGACGCCCTTGCAGTAATCAATCCGACTAAAGATAAATGCTTGGATCAGTTTTGCAAGGTCCTTCTGTGACATCAGTCCTTTAATCCTAGAAATGTTCTTGAGGTGATAGAAAGCTGACCTTGTCATTGCCTTTATGTGACTTTGGAGGTTCAGGTCTAAGTCCATTATTACACCTAGAAAAAAAGACTCACTGGATTAGGACAATTTAAATGATGGCAGTTTTTCCATCAAATAAAGATATTCTGGTTCAACCGACTTTACATACATCCGGACAATGTAATTTAATTGAAATTGGTTGAATAAACATGTATATATTGGATGGAAAAAGTGCCATAATTTAAATTGTTGAACTAGTGGGTCATGTCTTTTTTTGTCTTTTTTTTTTTGAGTGTACATGCTGGAACTGTCAAACTGTGACTGCAGGAGATGGCATTAGTTTTCCATACCCATGCTGATGACATACAACTTTACATTGCCAAGTCACTTTCCAGTCAAGTGAACTTTTTAACTGTTTCAGCTAATAAATTCTGTATGGCAGATAATTTTATTTGGCTCAATTAAAGCGAAAACTAAATTGGAAAAAACTTGCAATTTTCTTAGAAGAGCAAAATAAGAAGTAAATCTCTTAGAACTTATTTAATTTTGCCTTATTTTTTTAAAATACCCAAAAGATTTTCAAAAAAACATGGTATTCTTTAGAATAGGGCTGGACGATAATTCGATAGCATTATACAACCATAGATAGAGGTGTGGTGCGTTAGGAAAAAAAGGGTTGATTAAAAGAGTTTAATAAAAAAAGTGTTTTCTCATTTTTTCAGTACAGCCTATCAGATAGTTTAATAGTCCCTGCCTACTCCAAACAAATCATTAACCCTGATCCAGGGAGCTCCGTCAACCATCACGCTCTCCTTTCAAAGCACAAAAACGAGCAAATTGGCTGGAACTGCGACAATTTGTTCCTAAGCGAACCATCACCATAAATTAACATAATCTCGGTCATATGTCACAGGAAGGGAGCAAGGATGAAGTTGAACTGATCGCCCTAAACTCTAAAGGTAGAAATAATAAAACAAAATAAAACACTATGGTCAGTAATAATATTCTAAATAAAGTACATTTTAAACTATGTAAAAAAGATAATGGCCAGTAAAATTATTGCAAACCAAAATTGCCAATTCCTGATGATGTCATATTATGCAAATTAGATATGTGAATTTGTTCCCATCATAAACTTTGGATTATTCTGAAATTCTTCTCATTTACAATATACAAGGACACCTGCGGCTCGCAACGAATCACTGTTATGGAAAGACAAGTGAAACTTACCCGGGTTGCATGGCTAACAACACCTGTGGCGTATAAACTGTCCCCCGGTTCTCCATCCGGTCCTCGGAAGTGAAAAACACCTAAACTAAACCAAAGGTTTCAGCCAGTAATATTAAAACGTTTTATAAAATGTGTAAAAGCTTAAAAAGTGTCAAGGTAAGCCTTCAAATTACTAACATAAATTAAAATATGTATAATATGATGGTTAATAATAATACTTTTTTGTAATTACTTATGTTACTGAGGTCTCTTGATCTGTTTCTGTTTCTTACAAACTTAGTTATGATAAAAATAAGTGTTTAAAAAAATGTATTAATTCTTAGTTAAAATTTGTTCATCAAAGAATAATAAAATGACAACGGAGGCACTTAAAATACCTTTTCAAAATTTTGAGATATTTATCGATAATAATCAATATTGATGAATATGACTATTCCCTTTATCGATAAGCTCTTTTTCTATATTGTCCAGCCGAGCATTAAATAACTGTAATAGAAACCGTTTTTAAACCCGATACCTTTGCTATTAATTTCAATCAGTATCAATACTTATTGGGATTTTATTTTGAATGTAGTAGACCTTTGCATTTTTGCCTATATATAAGCAACACATAAACCTGACCAAAAAACATGTATAACTTGTAATAAGGGACATTCCAATCCATCTAACCTCAACTGATAACTTCAGGAACACAGGTCACTTTTTGGTTGCATAATTCTATTTCCTATTTGAAAAGTGAGCCTAATGATACAACAAAGCAAACTATCAGTACAAGTGGACTACACTTATCTGAACTAGGTACAGACGTGGACAAAATTGTTGGTACCCTTCATAAAATAAAAGAAAAACTCATAATGGTCACAGAAATAACTTTAATCTGACAAAAGTAATAATAAATAAAAATTATATAAATGTTGACCAATGAAAGTCAGACATTGCTTTTCATCCATGCTTCAACAGAATTATTTAAAAAATAAATGCATGAAACAGGCCTGGACAAAAATGATGGTACCCCTAGAAAAGAATGAAAATAATGTGACCAAAGGGACATGTTAATCCAAGGTATGTCCACTAATCAGCATCCTAGGTGTCTACAATCCTGTAATCACTCAGTGGGCCTATATATAGGACTCCAGGTAGTCACTGTGTTGTTTGGTGACGTGGTGTGTACCACACTCAATATAAACCAGAGGAAGCAAAGGAAAGAGTTGTCTCAGGAGATGAGAAAGAAAATCATAGACAAGCATGTTAACTGTAAAGGCTATAAGACCATCTCCAAGCAGCTAGATGTTTCTGTGACTACAGCTGCACATGTCATTCAGTAATGTACGATCCATGGGACTGTAGCCAACCTCCCTGGACGTGGCTGCAGGAGGAAAATTGATGACAGATCAAAGAGACGGATAATCCAAATGGTAACAAAAGAGCCTAGAAAGACTTCAAAATAGATCCAAGCTGAACTTTATGCTCAAGGAACATCAGTGTCAGATCGGAACATCCTTCGCTGTTTGAGCCAGAGGACAAATCATTAAAAAAAAACAGACTGGAGTATGCCAAACTACATGTTGACGAGCCACAAAGCATCTGGGAGAATGTCCTGTGGACAGATGAGACAAAAACTTAACTTTTTGCTAAGGCACATCAGCTCTATGTTCACAGACAGAAAAATTAAGCATATCTAGAAAAGAACACGGTCCCTACTGTGAAACATGGGGGAAGCTCGGTTATGTTCTGGGGCTGATTTGCTGCATCTGACACAGGGTGTCTTGAATCTGTGCAGGGTACAATGAAATTTCAAGACTATCAGGGGATTCTAGAGAGAAATGTGCTGGCCAGTGTCAGAAAGCATGGTCTCAGTCGCAGGTCACGGGTCTTACAACAGGAAAATGACCCAAAACACACAGCTAAAAACACCCAAGAAGGGCTAAGAGGAAAACAGTGGCCTTCTGTGAGCCCTGATCTCAATCCTATTGTGCATCTTTGGAAGGAGCTGAAACGTGCTGTCTGGAAAAGGCGCCCTTCAAACCGGAAACAACTAGAACAGTTTGCTCATGAGGAGTGGGCCAAAATACCTGCTGAGAGGTGCAGAAGTCTCATTGACAATTACAGGAATAATTTGATTGCAATGATTGCCTCAAAAGGTTGTGCAACCAAATATTAAGTTGTGGGTACCATCATTTTTGTCCAGGCCTGTTTCATGCATTTATTTTTTAAATAATTCTGTTGAAGCATGGATGAAAAGCAATGTCTGACTTTCATTGGTCAACATTTATATAATTTTTATTTATTATTACTTTTGTCAGATTAAAGTTATTTCTGTGACCATTATGAGTTTTTCTTTGATTTAATGAAGGGTACCAACAATTTTGTCCACATCTGTATGTGATCTTATGAAAATAGACATTTAGGTTGAGAAACAAAACAGTATTGTAAAAAAGAAGATATTAAGTATAAGCTGTACGTGAGTTTGTTTCACTGTTTTACTAATGAGACAAAAAAGACTGGAAGGGTGAATTCAAACTGGACAATATGCAAAACTAAAAAGAAAGCCAGATGACGAATGTCAATAGTTATTGCTTCATTGGACCTTGACTGCTTATCTACTGTGATTTTTCATTGTTGTCACACTTAGCCATTTCTCAGCTTTAGAGAGAATGGTCTAAAAAAGTTCCTTGTTGGTGTCCGAGTGGAATGGTCATACTGCTCTGAGATGACAGAAATCAAACAGAAAACAGAAAATCGACAGGTGTGGACTGAGAGCAGGAAATTGTAGGTTTATTTTAAACAGCTGGTCCAACTTTGGTCAGTTCTGGATCAAACATGTATTTAACATGGATAGGTAAATATGTAAAGGTGTTTGCAAAAAAATTGGAAGAAGTAAAAAAAAAGTGTGTATCTCTGAACCCGGTGATGGTTCAGTTGGAAGCTTTTTATATAAAAAAAAGTTTCCTTTATAGTTGTTTTGTTAATAGCCTTCTCCTGTCCTAACAATTTTCCCCCCCAAGATCAAACTGGTCTCCTGACACCGTCCTTGCAGAGGGACAGAATAGATTTACATCATTTCAGTTCATTCAAGGTTTTCTGAAACTCTGAATTCCATTTGCACTACACTGAAAGGAGAAGAATGAAGAGAGAACTATATTATAAATACACTCTGCATAGGCTACGGCATGAAACCACAAAATGGATATCAAACATCAGCTATAAAACAGCTGGGTCCAGTTACAAAGTTTACGAAAAGCTTATATGCATCTGTTTTTAAAATAGTACTAAAGGTTTCATCACAGTTTACAAATGTTAATGGTTATAAACTTTGGTGGGAAAAAATTATTTGCAATTAGAACAATAATTTGTTCAATTTAAAACATAAATCAAAAAATTATTTAGCAGTGTAAAAGGTACTGTAATGTTAGTACCACAATTGTCTCTAGGACGCATTGCAGTGTATTCAGTGATGTAGTGCATCTATATTTATGTACCTTTTAACATTCTACATCATGAGTTAGCACATAGTGTCTGTCATTCATTGATTGTGCGGACCAACCTAGTTCTATCTAGATCAGGTGGAGTTTCTAGTTTCTGCTTTGTGAACAGCCATTTTAAAGTTTTCTAGTCTTTTATCCATACACCATCAACTTTTATTCAACACTGAAATGAAGACGACACAATATCTCTGAGCAATATATATATAAATATCTTACAGTGTAGCGGTTGGGGGCATCCAATAAGCCCCTTTACCAATAGAATAGAATAGAATAACCCTTTAATTTTCCCACAAGGTGAAATTAGGTTGTAATAGCAGCAAAAGCAAGAATGGAACAAAATTTAAGAGTCCAGAAAAAAAAAAAAATGACATCGTGAACATAGTTACAAAACAGAGTACCGTGCAGTTATTAAGATGAAAAATATTTTTACATCTAGCTAACTACAAGGTATTCAATTTACCTTTGTTTTTAAGTTTAAGTCTTTATTGTAGAGATAAATAATACTAATATAAAATGCTCAAATAACTTTGTATCGGATTCTTGAAAAAAAACTAAGTATATTCTGAAATTGTGGATACAAAAACTTTTCTGTGGCCGATGATCTGTTTCAAGCCCAAAAAGTTGGGTACCGAAAATATATATATATATGTATATATATACATATATATATTTATATATATATATATATATATATATATATATATAATCCTTAATCAGTCCAAAAGAACTTTAGCCAGTCTATATTTTTTTATTTTTTACACCATTCTCATTTGATGCCAATAAAAGAAAAAAATCTTTAGTTTAAAAAAAAAATGGCTAAAGTTTCATTGACAAAACACTCAAATATCCATTAGATTTTCTTTTCCTAATTTAGACTGTGCAACAAAGGTAGAGAACCTTGTTGTGTGGGCATGGAAATATGCATTAGTAAAACCAGTAAGAACTTTTTTTGCAGGGTCACGTCATTATAGAAGGCACCCAAAGTGCGGAGCTATATCACCTATATCAAAAACCACTGCAGACAACTACTGTGACTTTCTGCTTGTCAAAACACGGAGAGCTCTAGGTAGGCCTCAAAGGACATAAATATTTTCAGCTGTTGTTCAAACAAAGATAACAGCAGAAAAATAAATTCTTAATACTTCAAAAATGTAGCAATAATAAGTTTATTTAACATGCAAAACAAAAGCGACATCTGGTGTGTCTAAGTTACAGTTACAACAGAAAACTCTTTTCAGCTGGTGGGTTGGCTGGTTCACTCCCAATATTCCCAGTGACTAACCTTACCTGTGTCCAGTGAGAAATGTATTCCAGAAGAGTTTAACTGACAGCTAGCATTAGCCAAGTTAGCAAGTGAGTTAGCTTACCGATCAAGTAGGAATGTTGCCATTTCCGTGTGTGTTTGATGTCTTGGAAATGTTTTATGTGCTTCCATCTAGCATAGGCTTCAACTAAATGTATTCTAGTTTCTGCGCTCCTCCAGTCACTCCTCTCCTGAGACAGATAACAAAACCTCCGGAACACTGAACCTACTGCACTTGCCGACTCTACCATTTTCCCCAGTGCCAGCCACTGCAGACAATATTGTTGGAACATAGATACCGTATTTGTCAGACCGCTACTGGCTGGTAGATGTAAACATGACGTCATTGTCATGCACGTTAAAATTTACATTTTATAATATCTTAATACAAATTAAAAAAAAGAAGGAATTGTTCTACTTTATTCTGAACCCCTCTGAATGCCCCGTGGATGTATAATTTATTTTTAAATATATATTTTTATGAAAATGTTCCATACTCAAGCTTTAACTTTCTCACCAACCAAATAACAGTCTATTCAAATTTTTTACCTATTTATTTGGGAATATTGAAATATCAGAAATTGTATTTCATTTCTAAGCAGTAGGCATTTGTTTAAACTTAACCATAGTCATCCTGGATTCATACTTGGATAAGTAGTGGGAGGAAAATAACAGCAGATTTTATCAACCTATAAGACATGGATGGCATGGATTTTTAAATTTTTAACAGCTAAGATGTATAGAAGTTTGAAATGATGATGCTTCGGTGGAATGAGCACTTCTTAGCAATTAGTTATTCTTTTTTTTCTTTTTTTCTTTACGGTTTAAGCAAATCAATACATCTACATTTAAGGTCTTTTCCAGTAGGGCTTTTGCATCAAATAAATTATTCAGTACACCAGGAGACTTCTTGCAGCCATTATATTTTATATGATCATCATAATGCGCTGACTGGACTACTCTGTAAACCAGTATATGTACTGGAAAAGGTCACAAATGATAGTACACATATTTTGTTTATTCACCACTTTAAGTGTCCTGTGGTGTCTAGAAGAAGGCATGACAGGAAACATTTGTATACCAATTCAAAGGGAGCAATTTGGTTTGGTTTATCTTGCTTTATCTGTTTTACCTCCTGGACTGAAAGGCTCTCACTGCCAACATCCAACCGACAAACAACAAGGACTTCTTCTGTCTGATGAGCAAGAGACAACTGAGATCTAACTCTGCGAAGGTGCTGACAAGAGAGGCAATTATTTAAGAGAGGTAAAGGCTTCCTGGAAGTGGCCATTGGCTGAGAGCGAGCAATTGATGCCGGCTAACAAACTCAAGTGAAGGGTCAGTGCTCTGGCAACTACAGTAAGCTTCAAGTGAGGGTTTCTCTCTCTCTCCATGGTTAGTCCTAGAACACTTCCTGAGGACACAGGGTGTTTGGAACCGTTACTTATTTCCAAATCGAACAAACACTCCAGGAGACATCTGTTAAAACTAAGCAAAACGCATTACACAATTTGACAGGCAAGCCACTCACTTCCCTGTGTTGCACATGTTAGCACGTTTACCATGAACGCAACATAAGCAAAGCTAAGCGGCTACTCTGCTTCGTCACGCCTTTTCAGTGCTTCTCCTACTCAAGCATCAAACACCATAAAATATTTTCGCTTTCTCCCATTCTGGCACAGTCCTGTCTGTCTCATCCTTCAAAGCCAATCCTCAAAGACGGATTATGTTTCAGTTTCTCCTTCAAAACAGAAGGTAGGAGAGTGGGAGTGCTTTGGAATAGAGTCAAGATGAGGAATAGGTGGCGAATTACAGTACTTTTCAAAAGTATTCATACCGCTTTGGCCTCTCCATAGTTTGTCAAACAAAATAAAGACATGTAATTTTTTAAAATTATTTTTGTGATAGACGGACTAAACATTAGTGCAGAAACTGAAGTGGAGAAAAACTGATACTTGACTTTAGTACGTTCTTGTGTTTTTTGGGTCTGAAAAGTGCGGCATGCGTTTGTATCCGACCCACTTCACACTGTTACACTTCATCATGGTACCTTTAATGTACTGCAGAGATCCACTGCTAAGGAGGAAGAGGAATATAATGCTAATAATAAAATCTGACCTTTACAACCAGATGGAAGCCGATGTTCCCGTTGTGTGGTTTAATAGGCACGTCCCATACTCCATTTTTAGAACGGCCCTCTATGGACAGTTTTATTTAATTTTTTACCAACAATCCAGTTTAGAAAAAAACCAAAAACAATAAGACAAAAACGTCCCCTTGTGGACTGAGCGGGATTTGGCTTGGGATTGTTTTGCGAGGAACAATGGAGAAAAAGTTTCCAGATGGGCCAAGCTAGTTGAGACATGCCCCCAAAGTAAAATGGGGTTCTATAACGTAACTGGCTCGGGGGAATGAACACTGCTCACCATGTGCCATTTTCCTTCCATTTAAACATTTTACACGATTTTGTGTTGGTGTATCATCTACAGTAAAATCCTCATTAAAATACATAAAAGTTTGTGGTTGCAGCATGACAAAATATGTGACAGCCTGTGAGAATAATGTGGGTTTCCAAGGCACTGTATCCGTTTGAAAGTTGCTCTTTGAATCTGGGGCAACTTCTATCCATTTTGGATTCTTTTAAAGCTGTTATTTATTCATTTCTATCCTCCTACACGGACGTCCTACCCTCTCTTTTGCCTTTTTCTCTTACTCAACCAAACCCCACATGGCATCCTTGACAGTAGAGAGATCACAGGAGTTGAGAGTAATGAGACCCCGGCTAGCTCACTGTATCCTCTCCTTTCCCCCCCCTCCCCATCCATTCTTTCCTGCCTCCCCTCCCGACAGTCACTCATTGTCTGCATCTCTGCAGCCTGCCACGAAGCAGGGTGTAATTCATTACCGACTGATGCCAGGAGTACTGAGACAAAAAAAATGGTGATGAAATCGAAACATTGACGGTTGAAGCGCACCCTCTTCTTTTGCTTTACCACTATTTGCTATCTCTCTCTGTACACATACCCCACCACCCCCAAACACCATTCGCTTTGAAGTCTAAACCTGACTCAGCAGCCACATTCCCCCTTCAGCCCCACATGACCGAGGCGAGCACCAATGTCGGGCAACCTTGGCAGTGACTTGCGGTGAGCGAGCCTGACACGGGCATGCAAATAGATTAGAGGCATGAAGAAAGGAGAGGCAGACATCAGCAGTGACCGCAAATCACATATTGAAAAGCGGGAGGCGACAGCGCCACACTCAGATGCGCTCGAAGAAAAGCACACGGAGAGGGGTTGGAGGTGAGGGAAGGTGGTGGTGGTGGTGTGTGTGTGGGGGGGGGGGGTGGGGGGTAGGGGGGGTTGGTGCTGGAGCAACACGGCGCTAATTCTGCTACGCTGAATGACAACGACATGGCAACAGAGCTGCGTCACTGGCTGATAGCAGGAAGACGGAGAGAAGCGGGAGTGAGGGGGCGGGAAGAGGGAGGAATGAACAGAGCGAGACGGTGTGCGTTGGCAGGAGGTGTGAAATGATTGGAAGTAAAGAAGATTGAGGTAAGGCCGGGGCCATAAGTTATGCATTCACACCTGCTGTTTTCTTCCACTGTGTTTATGAGAGACTGTCCACTCTGAAACTCAAGGATCAAAGAGAATCAAAGGCTGTCTGTGAACAACGTTTGAGGTGGGAAGCATAGATCCCCCCCTCCGTTTTTCCTGCCCTTCTCCAATTCAGAAGTCCATTACTGGGATTCCTTTTGTCCAAATTCCTTCACCCCAAATGGATAAGTCTTCAATCTAAAGCAGTAATACTGTGCATTTTTCAAAAACCCTTTTGAATGTCAGCACCCATTTTGTTTACTGCATGATTAGATTGGTGACCCAGTAACTAACTCCCATTTGGCACACTTTTTGACAGCTCAGTGGGTGGCAGTGGTGCTCCAAGAAAGATGAAAAACAAACAATACGCCTACAAAAGACAGGGAAATATTTGAAGTTGGCATAAATGTATATAACAAATATTTTAAAGTCACCATACTAGTTTTATTTTAAAGGTTACAATTTATTAAAAATAGACAAGTAATTATGTGTTTTAATGCAAGGAATCTCTTCAGGGACTCACTGTTAAAAAAATAATAATAATTTTGTTGGATGATAAGGTCAAAAATAGAAATTAAGCATATTTTCCTTTTTTTAGGTTGGAAAAAAACTATCATACATTTCACTTGGCTCAGAATTTATATTAAGCAATGACATCACATCCTTCATTGTAGGTTCGATTCAGATTATTTCTGCCACATGTTGATGTGCCGCTGGGCAAGGCACTTAACTCCAAGTTAACTAGCAATCTGCGTATCTATGTATAAATTGTTGCACGTTTCTGAGTGGGAATGGGTGAATGTGGCTCCAGTGTAAAGCGCTTTGAGAGGTTAGCATGACTAGAAAGGTTTATCTTCTTACAGCATGAGTACTTTACATTAAAAAAAATAGTGTTTCACAGTAAAAACTTTTTTTTTTTGCTTTTTGATACATATTCATTCAGTTTCTAATAAGAATAGTTTGGTAGTATATAACTAGTTCACAACAAATGTTCTCTTAAGGCACTTGAGTCATAAGTACAGCATTAATAGGAGCTATAATTCCTTTATTAACTGCATCCCATAGAGAGACATGATTAAACCGAGAAACAGTGAGCACAGAGTACTTCCTCTAGGGAATAAAAAAACAAGCACAGAATGCTAATAGCAACAATGACTCCATCAATAAACCAAACATGAAATGAAACACAGCTAAACATCTCTACCAGGAGTATTTTCTGCATTAAAGAAAAATGAAAATGTCTAGATAATGACTTAAATGGAATAATCTGTGCCTCACGGAAAGAGAGGGAGATAAACACAAAAGGACTAAGAGAGATGTACTTCATATAGGCAGAATTTTCTGCGTGAAAGCAAAACAATAGTATATATGGATAGTGACTTCAATTATGTGTAATTGACTAATTATATGAAAGAGAAAACTAAGAAGTTGTGTCCCAAGAATGCTTTTAATGGCAAACAAGACAAACAACACACAAATGGAAAAGTCAGCAATGGCTCCATCAGTAGTTCCGTCAAAAAAGGAGACCCCATAACCCAGAAGGACTTAGTTTCTATGAAGAAAATATTTTTCAATATTTACAACTCTGTTAAGGATACGTCCAGAAGCCTTTGTCAGCATATGAATGGGTTGTACGAATGGATGCTCCGATATCGGTTCAAGTAAACCAAAACTGCAATAATTTCACAGAACATTTTTATTCTTCAATTGATTTTTGTTTGTGGTCATTTTTATGGATAAGCTTCTTTACATGGGCTTTTTCCTATATCAAAGATAAAGTCCAACCCCTCAAGTGACCTATTTCCGTTTTCAGCATTACATTGGCTATTTGATGCTTCAATCACCAGTGTTCTCAGCCACGACCGGTTTGAAGCATGTGCGAGAATAGGGATTGTACCTTTCAGCTATCAGCCAATACCTGAATATATTACCAGACAATACCAAGGTAACCTGTCAGCTATTGGATCAAGTAAGTTATGAGTCATAAGTTAAGCCCTTCGGGCATGCGCAATATGGTATGTAGCAGGAAATCCACATGATATAAGAATCTGTGATTAGAAAACATTGAGAAACGTACTCCCGGGGAGGGAAATTCGTTGAATTTTCAGAGCAGATTATGTTAGACTGTGGATGTTGGACTTGTTGTGGGGCAACAATATTACTGGAGAACATCAAATTGACCCTTGTGGAGGAAAAAACACTATGTTCTTTCAAGTTAGATCAGATTTGTGAGCGACAGCAGGCTGCAAAATGTGAGTTGTGCAAAATTCTTCTTCCGGGAGGGAATGGGGGGGTGTGTGACAAAGACAACTGCTGTGTTCACACTTATGATTGTGTTCTTTATTGGCATATATGGTTTTTAAAAAAAAGAATACTTTTTCCTTTCCAATGATATAAAAAATATAAATTCATGGAAATTATATATCAGAATATCATGGATTAAAAAGCAAAAAAGGTATAAAGAAATGTTTAAGCTTCTGCCAATGGAAAGGTTGAGTACGAGGTTAAAGGGCAATGATGACATATTTATTAGAATATCTACAGTACCCAGTGATCTGGCCGCCACAATTCAAAGGGGCTCAGGCTCAGTGGAATGGCGGACCCATAACATGACTGTGTAATCTGTATGCGTTGTTTACCTCTTCTATATCCCTACGGATTTGTTTTTGTTTATTTCTTTCTTTTTGCAGACATGGATGTATGTAGTTGATCTGAGTATGTTGATGCTTGTGCCATATTTATTTACTTACAGAATGTTTTCCCTTTTTTTATTACTAATTTTCTTTGCCTGAACCAACCTGTGCTTGTTTGTTTGTCTCATGTTTTGTACATGTTTTTGAACAAATGACCAATAATGTCAATAAAATGTGATAAAAAAAAAATGTTTTTGAAAGTAAAAATTGCGGACAGGCCGGCTGGCGGAGCGTTAAGGGAGATGCATTGGCATTCAAGTCTGAGATAATGCTCAGCTGCTTTCATGGGAAATCCTTTTTTGAATATTTCATTTACCTGTACTCCGTGCATAAAGTTTAAAATGAATGTACTAAATGTCTCTGACTGCCGAAGGAGCAGGACGTGTTTTCCTCTCCTCTACTCCTGCTCTCTTCCCCCCGCTACCTATCTTTCTTTTTCTTTTCTTATATTTTTTATTTACTCACCCTAAGGACACTAGACGACCTCCCTGGGACAACTTTTATTCCTTTTTCTACTTTTCCACTGTGGACAAAGAAACGAAGATTACAATGGCTCTCAACGCTGATGTCACTCTCCAAAACATTCTGGAAAGAATGAAGGACATGGAATTAAAAATCCAACGCCTGGAAGAAAACGCCAGAAACAAGACTACTCTGAGTATGGCATGCGATTTTCAACAACCTGGCAGGTCGATGCCAACAACAACACAGAGTTCCCCTCCAAACAGACGGCGTCTATCCGGAAGGACCCCCCACTCATTAGAAGAGTGGCCAGCACTCAGACGACAGACACCCAACAAGAAAAATAAGGAACGTAAAAAGAAACCCTAACAACCAACAACTTCTTTTATTCCTTTAAAAAACAGATTCACAGCGCTGGCATCTCCCAGCTCTTTGAGTCTAACAGACGCACAGCAAAGCCAACAAAATGCAAACAGTTCCCTGGAATCAACGGACCCACACAGAGTTTTCCTCTCCTCTCCTCCTGATAAGAAGAAACCGCAGCAAGAACACAGAAAACCAAAGAAAACAGAACACAACAAGAAAAGGAAAACGCTTGCTATTATTCATGACGGATCGATCCAAGGTATTGAACTTCTATGCATCAATACAAAAGTCATTAATTGCCCACAAATGACAGTTAAACAACTTTCTGAGATAATTCCATCAATTATTGAGAGCAATCCAGAACTAGAAAAAATTGTTGTCCATGCAGGAGCAGTCGACATCGCTCACAAGAAATCGGAAATTTTAAAGAAGGACTTCATGGATCTACTCCAGAACTTTAACACCAACAAGATAGAACTTCACATATCTGGACCAATTCCAGCAACGCCTTCTGATGAAGAATGGAGCCGGATCAAAGGTTTTAGCAGATTTGTTAAAACTGTCTGTAGAGAAAGGTCTATTCCATTCCTGAATAATTTTAAGATCTTCTGTGAACGAAAGCATCTATTCTCAAAAGATGGACGTCATATCAACAAAAAAGGTCAGAAGCTCTATCTCTGGAACTTGTTATCTAATGTAAACAATGCAAACAAACCGCTATGTCCTCGAACTAATGATAAGCCTGCCACAGTCATGCCAGCTGACTGTGCAACAACACCATCAGATGACCCTCTAAAGAAACACAGAGTTCCAGTATCTCTATGTGTTGATTCTACTGTACAGATGATGCCCCCTGAGACGGCACATCCAATCAACACACCAGCTGATCTAGGAAAGACAAGCAGATCCATTTCATCTTCAACTCCTGACTCTGAGACGCTCTCACCATTCCAGGAATTCTCTGAAAAACTTCAAACTCAAGAAAAAAAAGGAATCCTCCTTTTAACTCCACGCCCAAGCAGGAACTATGAACTTTATTGCTCTCCAATTCAACTCACCATATCAGACATCTGATACCGACCGAACACAGCCAGAAAAACTTCTTTCCAGAAAGTGGTGTTTGGTCAAGATTACTCACATTCTCACCTTGAAAGTAAAATCCCAGTTATTATAAAAAAGAGGTATTCACACACTAAAACTAAAAATAACCGAGCAGTACAGAATTTAAAAATAATACCTAGCAAACAGAATCTTTTTTTCTCGAGATGAAATATTAATGCAGCTATACAAAACATAAGATCACTATCAGAAAAATCACTGCTAATCAATGACTACATCATCACACATGATATACATGCACTATTTCTCTCAGAAACTTGGTTAGATGAAAATACAGAACAAAATGTATTAATAGAGACTTGTCCAACTAATTATCACTTCATTAGTGAGACCAGGAAAAATAAAAGGGGGGGTGGTTTGGCCACAGTTTTTCATGATTCCTTAAACTTTAAAAAAGTATCACTAGGAGAATTCAACACTTTCGAATATTTAGCTACTGAAACAAATGAAACAAACAAAGTCATATTTGTAAACGTATACAGACCACCAAAACCAAAACTTAACACAAACTTTTATAACGACTTCAATGACCTTTGCTCTGCAATATGTCTAGACTATGACCACATAGCAATTGTGGGAGACTTCAACATCCATACTGACAAACCCCAAGATAGCGGAACAAAAGCACTATATGACGCCCTTCATAACTTTGACCTAAGCCAACACATTAACGAGCCAACGCACAACCGAGGACACACTCTGGACCTACTTATTAGCAAAGACTTAAATATCTCTAGCATTGCTGTAACGGATATAGCATTATCTGACCATTTCTGCATCTCATTTCAAAGCACCATCCAAGAAAACATACCTAATCAGAGTAAATCCAATGTTAAAAAACGCTTCCTTAAAGAAAATTCAGCTGAAAACTTTAAACTGATGTACACCCCAACCTTGTCTGAATCGCCAACATCCACTAGCACACACTCAGTAAATAAACTGACAGATGATTTTATATCCAAAGTCTCAGACGTGATGGATACGATTGCGCCACTTAAGGTTAAAACTGTCTCTAGCAAAAAGAAGTCTCAGTGGAGAATCAATCCACTGGTATGTAATGAAAAAAGAGAGTGCCGGCGCGCCGAGAGAAAATGGCGGAAAACTCGACTCCAGGTTCATTATGAGATTTATAAAGAGAGACTGAACAAGTATCAAGTAACCTTGAAGGGTGCAAGGGATTCATTCTTTTCTGAGATTATTCACAGAAACAGCAATAACGCTAGGACATTATTTGCTACAGTGGAGAGACTAACTAACCCTCCAGTGACAATACCCCCTGAACTAAACTCCACCAGGGCCTGTAATGATTTTGCCACCTTCTTCACTCAAAAGATCTTGAACATCAGAAGATCAATCAGTACATCAGTTCAAACCCCAATACCAACTATGAGCCCAACTAACACTCACCCAGAGAAAATGACTCACTTCCAAACAATAAATCAATCAAGCTTTGATGAAATTATTGACAAACTAAGCTCTGCCACCTGCTGCTTAGATATCTTACCAACAAATTTTCTAAAAATGGTCCTCCCATCCATCAGAATGGATCTTATCAAAATAGTTAACTCATCGCTCCTATCAGGTGTTTTCCCCAAAGCCCTAAAAACAGCAGTTATCAAACCAATACTAAAGAAGAAGAACCTAGACAGCACTTTGATGCAAAACTACAGACCAATCTCTAATCTCCCATTTATCGGTAAAATTATTGAAAAAGTTGTGTTCCAGCAGCTAAACAGCTTCCTAGCAATGAAAAAAAGCCTTGATGTTTATCAGTCTGGTTTTCGTAGATACCACAGCACAGAGACAGCCCTCGTCAAAGTTTTTAATGACATCCGTACAAATAATGACCATGGAAAAACAACAGTGCTGGTACTGTTAGACCTCAGTGCGGCGTTTGACACTGTTGATCATGATATATTACTGGAACGTCTAGAGAGCTGGGTCGGACTCTCTGGTACAGTACTCGACTGGTTCACATCCTACCTCAAGAACAGGAACTTCTTTGTATCAGTTAGCCAGTTCTCATCACAAAACACAGAAATAACATGTGGGGTCCCCCAGGGCTCCCTCCTGGGGCCCCTCCTATTTAGCATCTATATGCTTCCGCTTAGCCAGATTATAACCGCCAACCATGTTAAATACCACAACTATGCTGACGACACTCAGCTTTATATCTCAGTGTCACCAGATGATGTTGAACCCATCCAAATCCTCAATAAATGCAGTGAGCAAATTAACAGCTGGATGTCCCATAATTTCCTACAACTGAACAAAAACAAAACTGAAGTGCTTCTCTTTGGACCCAAAAAAGATCGATTAAATATCAGTAAACAGCTTCAGTTGGTCCAACTAGAAACTACTGACCAGGCCAGAAATCTAGGTGTAATAATGGACTCAGACCAGAACCTCTAGGGTCACATAAAGGCAATAACAAGGTCAGCTTTCTATCACCTGAGGAACATTTCTAGGATTAAAGGAATGATGACACAAGGAGACCTAGAAAAACTCATCCATGCATTTATCTCTAGCCGCCTTGATTACTGTAACAGTATCCTCACGGGTCTACCTAAAAAATCAATCAAACAGCTGCAGCTGATCCAGAACGCTGCTGCTCGTGTTCTCACTAGAACCAGGAAAGTAGAACACATCACCCCAGTTCTAAAGTCCTTACACTGGCTCCCTGTAGCTCAGAGAATAGACTTCAAAGTGCTTTTATTGGTATATAAATCATTGAATGGTTTAGCACCTGAGTACATTAGAGATCTGCTATCATGGTACAAACCATCCAGATCACTCAGGTCCTCCAGCTCTAATTTACTGATCG
Source organism: Apricaphanius iberus (assembly GCA_028564705.1). NCBI lineage: Eukaryota > Metazoa > Chordata > Actinopteri > Cyprinodontiformes > Aphaniidae > Apricaphanius > Apricaphanius iberus. Next base: position 550,187 of record JAPXFQ010001385.1, on the reverse strand, counting down.
TCCCTAGAACCAGAAACAAACATGGAGAAGCAGCTTTCAGTTTCTATGCTCCTCATCTCTGGAACAAACTACCAGGAGAATGTAAAGCTGCAGAGACACTGAACTCTTTTAAGTCTAAAATTAAAACGTATCTATTTAAACTTGCTTATGAGTAACTGCTTTTTTTTTTTTTTTTTATTGTAAACATTTGATCTTTATATTATTTTATTGTTGTCGTTTTAATTTCTATATTTTATTCTATCTTTTAGCTTTATTTTTAAGTGATTGTGTATTAATTACGTGGATTTGTTCCTTACAATATCTTTTCTTACTGATTGATTACTGTTAAACTTATATGCTTTGTAATCATGTGGTTTCATTATCACTGAATCATGTAAAGCACCTTGAATTACCTTGTGTTGAAAGTGTGCTATAGAAATAAAATTGCCTTGCCTTGCCTTGCCTTGCACATTTGAATCAAGCCTCACCCAGACAAGTTTGGAGCCACTCGGAGTCCTTCGGAAGAAGTTTGTATCCAGTTACAATCGGTGTATATCCATATAATGGGAGGTGTGGGGGCAACCAGAATGCAAACTTTTTGTGTGTGTGTGTCTGTGTCCTGTCGGGCAGTTTGCTACTCAGAATTGGTGTCTGAGTACCAAGTACAACAGATTTACTTTCTGAAGCAGAGGATTACAACTTTGCTATAGTACTCCACTTGATATGAGTGACAAACCTTTTTTAATGATTACTGTGGTTTTAATTTCTTGAAGTTATGGACACGACAATGAGGGGAAAAAAAGAAAGAAAAACAGGACAGGTAGGAGTGTTAACTGATGATACAACATAGGGAGGTAAACAAAGAAAATATAAATATATTTTAGATTTTCATAATCTGTTAGCCTTAATGGTCTAAATTATCCTTTGAAATATTTCACTAATTTATGAACCTATATGAGTTTTACAAAAAAGGTTTGACAAAAAATAAACCTTTTTTTTTTTTTTACAAAATACCAATTTTTGAGACTATTTTATAAACTTGATGTGTAAAGGCATAACGAAAAATAAATGAACATACTTATAGGTTGTGCATAATCAACAATAAACCCACTTTCATTTTCCAGGCGGTAATACGAATATGTCGCTTCATTCTTTGCTGTCGATTTACAGCTGCTCCAGCAAACATAAAAAGTAAATTGATAAATGGGAACTTATCGTTGGTAACCTATATAATGAATCTGTTTTAATAACATTAAGTACAAAAGTAGTTTAACAATGAATATATAAGCAATCATCCAAGATGTATGTCTGTTTTAGTTACAAAACAAAGCTGAATTCTATCTCTTTTATAAGCTTTTACTATTACAACCTGATTTTGCTTCAGCGCCTAAATTTTCACTCACCAGATGCTATCCGTAGCTCGATTGCCAAAGGGTGAAACGGCGGACCTGAGGTTGGGACCTGACTGTAAAAAACAAAAAGCCAGATTTGCACCTATATGGCAGCTAAAGCTTCACTGTGTGGTGTTTGTATGTTCTGGGAGTTGGCGTGGGTTTTCCTCAGCTCCTCTAGTTTCCTCCCACATGCATGTTGGCTTGACTTGTGATTTAAAACTGGGCATGAGTGTGGAAACATGGTGATTACGTCTCTTTGTTGCAATCCTTCAGTTGGACTTGAAATCCATTGAGGATGTGTTCTTTTTTTCTATTTAAAAATCACATAAGCAAGTACAAATCTAACATTTCAAATAATAGTGATTAATATTATATGATTGATAACACCAATATGATTTGTGTAAATTGAAAGTTTTTCCCTAGACTGTTGATAAATCATAACACAAATCAACTTTTTTTTTAACTCTTTAAAAATTATTTTCTTGAATTCACACATGCTCTACACTGTGTAGACTTCGAGTAATGTTTGGATTAAACTCTATTTGCAAGTTACTCTTTAACCACATACTTTTCAAAGCTACAAAATGTTTATTGCATAATGGTAAGATATTTGATAATTTTACCACCAAAAAAAACCTAACTTTTTTCCTTCTAGGAAGGAGCCTTTCTTAAAACTTCCAGTCAATAATTTTCAAAACAGTTGAAGAGAGCCTACTATTGGAGTTTGGAATGGATTTGGTATTGTCTTGGTTTCGTTCTGTTGGAACACCCAGTTGGGGATTCAGCTAATTGACCAAGCTTTCAAACTCACAGGAAACTAATTTACTTAGGATGTTAAATAACACCAAAACCCAACCAGGCCTAAGATTGAAACGATGCAACAAACGGTGGAACAACAGGACTTTTACAGTACAATGGAATGAGTGCGTGCCAGCCAACAAAGGAATCCCTTACCTCAAATTTGACACCTTAATTTAAAAAATGGACAAGTCGAATTGTTCCTGAAAAAATATTTTGCAGGCAAAAATGGAACAGTCAATGGCTTTCCAACTCTAATGGAAATACTGTAAAACATGTGGGGGCCAGAATCATACAGTGGGTCTATTTCACTACCAGAAGGTCTAGTACATTGATCAAATATGATAGAATAGGAAGTTTTTACAAATTTGGACACACTAGGGTTTTCCATTGACAGTTACCCCAAAACCCACATTAAAATGTGTTTTGTGATGGATGAAGAAGGCTAACATTTTCTTCTAAAAAAAGCTTTTTTTTTTTTTTTTTTTTTTTTTTTTTTATGTAACTTGCTCAGGGTCAATTCATAAAATATTTTGTGTTCCAATATGTATATGAACAATTAGAAAAAATATATAGAAAAATCAACTTGTATACCCAATTAATGACTTTAAAAATACTTTAACCATTAGTAATTACATGCTTACAGACATATTGCAATAGGACTCTATCAGTACACATCCAAAGTCAATCTACATGTACTTACCTTTCACGGAAGGTCATTTCAACGTCACAGAGGATCACAGAGAGATTTTCTATAATCATAACTTTTTATAGGAAAGAGAAACCCTGCCCTTGCTGAGCTATTATACAAAAAGATAATTAAATTTGATAACGGGAACAATTAATTTAGCCCTTTTTGCGTTAGTCTGGACAGTTCTGTACTTCATTAATTTCCCACACTGTTAGTCTACTCTGTAATTTAATTCATGAATTTAAATATTGGGTAGTGGTACAAAATCCTCTGGTATGCAGCAATACAGTCCTTGATGCTAATGAAGAAAGCAGACGTGTTTCGGCAGTTTTGAGAATTTTTTACACTTTGTCTGAGGCAAGAAGTAAAGGTGGTAGAACATATTGTAAATACAGTAGTAAGAAGAGAATGAGGTAGAGAGGTGGTCAAAAGATCTAAAAGTGGAAGTGACTTTTAGACAGCCATGGTATGATAAAAGTGGAGATGTAACACTAGATATACAAAATCTTTTTTTTTTTCCTCCCTAAAATGGAACCTTTGATTTTGAAACAAAAAGTTTCAGTTTAGTTTATTGTTGCATTCTAAATTCAACAGTGATTTCTAGCTTAACTGACCACATTTTTATGTTTTTCTTACTCAGCCTATAGACCTTGGTCGGGCTTGCCAGGGATCCCTTTGTGTGAAGCAATCCAGAAAATAAGGTTACTTACGTAAAGTGCAAAAGCCAGACAAACCTTGTCTATTCGAACCAACAATACTGTCTAGTGTTGATGATATGATCTTGGAAAAAAAAAGAAGAAAATTCTCTAATGCACAATCTCTGATTCAGTCATTTAAAATGTCACCATTAATAGCCTGTTTCAGCGTTATTTATTTTAGATCTATCTATACAATCACTTAATGTGGTAAATACAGTATTACAGTGGTGAGTGACATTGGTTGTAGCCAGTGTTGGGGAGAATATTTTGTAAATGTGTTTAGTTACAGAATTCTGAATACCTCCTTTAAAATGTATTTTGTAACGTTTTCCTTCACTTGGCTAAAACCTGGTAACGTATTCTAAATACTTGGAATACTTCCCCTTAAAAACAGCATTTAAATCTATGAAATGTCAAAAAATGCACTGGTAGCTACTCCTGCAGAAAAACCGAGGGCATATTGATGCTAAATATTAGGTAGGCTACTGACTGGGGAAAAAAATAAAAATAAATTATTTTGGCACAACACTGTTAGCTCTCAGTGACCAAAAGCCAACCAACCAAACACACTGGCTTTTAGCAGTAATATCTCTACATTTTATTAGATTTTATACAATAAAAAAACTGTGGTAGAGGGTTTTGTTTTTGTACATCTTTGCAGTGTCTTAATTTTTTAGTGACTTTCACATACCTTGAAAAGGTGGCCAGTCGGATTCTTTGTGCTTCAAGTTTGCTGTTGACATTGTCGATGTACGGTGTAGTTTATGGAGACCCGCCATCAAAGTTTACACAAAAATGTAAGGATTTTCCCACCTGAACCATCACTAACCTTTTCAAAAAATATTTCAGGCGGTAATACGAATATGTTGCTTCATTCTTTGCTGTCGATTTACAGCTGCTCCAGCAATCACTGGAGTTTGCCTGCATACTTCGCAGTTTCACACCAGAAGCATTGCGGTGCGACTCGATGACTAGTGTCGCCAGATTTGATCTTTTACCCTGTTTTAGCTGGGCTTTTGTCAGGAATGTTTGAATGAAATCTAGCATCGAATGAAAAAAAAAACTGCAAGAGAGCAACATTGGATGCAATCCTTTCTTTCACTGGTAGTAGGTTTTATTTAGCCTTGGTTCGGGCTCCAATCCCCCCCAACTCCTGGTCTGAATCCATACCTGGCAACTCACATTTGTTTTTGTTTGATTGTCGGGAGTGTTTTGGCCATAAGATATCTATGGTTTCGACAGCATGTTGTTTAGGGGTATTGCACAACGAGGAGACACACACTTCCCAAAATGTATATATTCATCTTTCAGTTGGGAAGTAGAAAACGCACAAGTATTCCAATGGTATTACGAAAGTAACTGTATTCTGAATACCATGTTGAAAAATAGCCACGGAATACAGTTACTCATAATTAGTATTCTAAATACATACCCCCGGTACATGTATTCCGTTACTCCCCAAAACTGGTTGTAGCTCTGCTGCCACAAAAAAGAGGGTGCAAGGGTTTTCATTATGTCTCCAGATGTTGGTGGATGTTTTTGCTTTCTCTGTGTACTCTAGTTTCCAAAGTCAATAAAAACATGCATCTTGGATAAAGAAGAAATGGAGACCCATGTGTTAGTTCTATGTGGTGCTTGGGACTTCTCCAAGGTGTTCCCTGGCCTGTCGATTGGTAAAAAAACAAAACAAACTCAAAATGGGGATTCTTTGTTTTTCTAAAAATGCAAAAATCTTTTTTGGTTCTTTTGTAAAACTCAGTTTAATCTGCATTTTCCTTTTACATATCTTCCCTAGAGGTACCAAAATATGGAGGACAAAAACTGTCATAATTAAAAATAAAAGCGGAAAAATATATAATGAAGAGGGCTGCCCTTCTTGCTCCAATTCCTCTACTATTGGTCAATATAAACAGGGAGGAGCAGGATCCACGTGCAGTTCGAATGTGCATGCCTGTGCTTTTGGCCAGGAGAATGCCTTGCCTTGAAGTTCTACCAGAGATGTCAAGTGAGCTGGAGACATGAATAATGAAGCTTACCTGTTAGTTTTAGTTACCTGTTAGATTTTGAAGGAAGTGGCTTGTTGCTGGCATGCACACACTATCTGCACATGGAACCTGCTCCTTCCTCTTTATTGACCAATGGTGGAGGAGTTGGACCAAGAAGGACAGCCCTCCTCATTTGTATAGTGAGGCAGAAATGCATATGGTACAGTAAAAAGAGGAGACCAGGGAATGTAAAAACAAGGGATTGAAAAGGAAAAAAACAAAACCTATATTTTTTCTTGACAAAAATGCACATAAGGAAAAGGAAAAACAAAATGCATACATTTCTACGGAAAAAAAAAAATCAGAAATGAGAGAAAAGAAAAAAAACAATATACACATTTGATTATTACAAAAACACAGAAAAAATGTGAAATAAAAACTCAATATATAACATATATCAGTTTTGGTCATCCATATCAGTAATGCTGGAGCATGTTGTAAGTGTAAATAAAAGTATCAAGAGAGTTATAGTTGTGGAATGAATTGGACCAGTCTCCCCTGCTGTGGTCCTAGCGGGTACCATTTAAAAAGGCAGTGAAATATCAGGGTTGACACAAAACCAGTTAGTGTGACATACTGCGTTGGCAGATTAAATTATCTTCTCCTTCTTTTTTCCCGTTTTTATTTTCATTTATTTGTCAAACTCTGCAGCTCTTTTGACTCTGGCGGCTGAAACAAATTTCTGCTTTGTTCCACTTTCGTTCACGAATCTGGCGGCACAGATGGGCCTAGCTGGAGTTGCTATCAGTAGGGTATTGTGGATTAGATTTTTTTGTTGGTTTTCTAGAGAAGATGCAGTCAACCAGAAAGTTCCATGTGTTTTCAGCTTCGCGTATTCATTACCTCCGCGCTCATATCAGAATCAACAGATGCTGATTGGTTTTAGTGCAAAAAAGGGACAAATAACCAGGATGAATGTTTAGATGAGGGAGTGGGGAAGGTGTTGGGATTGTCAGTCCACCAACAGAGCAGCAAGCATGAAACATCAGTTGGGTCAGGCTATCCACAGTCACATTCAGTGTCATGCTGAGAGGATAACTTACCACTTATTTCTTCTGCCAGAATGCAACACAGAGCAGCGAACAAGCCATAACTGTGGAGCCCCCACCCCCATTAAAATTAAACAGCTGTTTTGAAGACACCACTGAGCTACATTATTGTTCTTTGCCCGGATGTTCAAAAATGTCACTTTTTGTTTCTGTCACAGTGTGTGACATGGCAAGCAGCCGCCCACCTGTTTCATCTCGAAAATATGACAAGATTGCAGGGCTAGACACCTAGCAAATTATTCAAAGTTCTCAGAATCAGAAGAAGGGAAGAGGAAAGGGAGAAAAGAGAGCCAAAAGCCTGTGCTGTCATTCTAACTCTTGTCATCTATGCACACACAGGAGACTCGCTGAACTGAAAAGACAAACATACTTGGTTTGTTGCGCTCTGAGCCAAACGTCGAGCTTGGATTCCCTAAGGTACTACGTGTCACATGGAGCTTATTCTCATAAAGTGGAAATCCAGCAAACCAGAGAGCGGGATCTGAAAACCATTCATTCGTCTGTTGCAATAAAAGAGCGGGTGTTACTGGCTGAAACCTCAGAGCAGAGAAACCTCTAGAGTAGCACTGTACATACCGCCACTTGGTGCGGCACTCATAGGAGCATAGGGGGCAGAGTGAATCAGCGGTGACACAAGTGTACACTCAGAGCAAAAATGAAAGTACATCTCCTTTCAATTCTATTTATACATCAGGACATAATATATTTAGTCACCTCTTCACCAGGTACTGAAATAAGTAAAATCGAACCGCACGTGTTCAGAAATGCACAAAAGATTGACGCTGGAAGTGAAAAACTAACTACATATTTGCTGCTTATGCAGGATTTAAGTCCTAACAAATGATGAGCTAATTTTTAGCAACTCTAACCACATGTTTCAAAATAGATATGAATGAAAGAAAAGATTTCAATACAAGGGAAAAAAATATTACCTTATAAGCTGTTGTTGCTGCTCCTTAATCTAGGAAGCCATATATGAGCATTTAAGAAAAAGAAAAAAAAAAAGTTTCAATAGATTACTCACAAGCAGAAAATATACAGTACAGACCAAACCTTTGGACTCACCTTCTCATTCAATGTATGTTCTTTATTTTCATCACTACATTGTAGATTCTCAATTAAGGGCATCAAAACTATGAATGAACACATGATGTATTGAATAACTGTATGTAATTAAACAAAAAGGGTGAGATAACTGAATACATGTGTTATATTTTAGCTTCATCAAGGTAGCCACCCTTTGCTCTGATTACTGCTTTGCATTCTATTGAGCTTCAACAAGTAGTCACCAGAAATGGTTTCCCAACAGTCTTGAAGGAGTTCCCAGAGATGCTTAGTACTTGTTGGCCCTTTTGCCTTCACTCTGCGGTTCAGCTCGGCCCAAACATTCTCGATTGGGTTCAGGTCCAGTGACTTGGGAAGCCAGGTTATTTCACCATTTTTGGAAAGTACTACATAATTCCATATGTGTTTATTTATGAGAATCGACAATGTCAATAGTCATGAAAATAAAGAAAATGCCCTGAATGAGAAGGTGTCCAAACGTTTGGTCTGTACTGTATAAATGTTGGTCGAAAAAACGGTGTGGGTGTCCGAGAAAAACATATTGCTTGTTGGAAATGTTTCTCTGGAGAAACCTTTTTCTTTTCTCCACGACGAACGTGTTTCCATGATAAATATACGTTTGCATCGAATAGATTGGAGCAAAGTGAGGATGTTTAATGAAAATGCACAGCAAACCACATGCATCACATTCCAACTGTAAAGCAGGGTGGTGGTGGCATGATGATTTTGACTTGTTTTTAGCCATAGGGCATTGACCCAAAAGTATGTTTATCTAAAAGGCTGATGAAACCTGTTCAAATGTATCTACAATCCACAGTCGGCTGTACACTGAGTGGGGCAAAAATCCCATCTAGTGGACAAAAAAAGCTAGATAGCAAGATGAATAACAAAAACAACACCAATAGTTCTAGGGAAATAAGAAACAGTGTGGGACCAACTGCTGTTTTTACTGTCTAAAATGAGGGGCTCTCTCACCATGGGACTATCTTTGCCTCATTTATTGCACTCGACGCCTGGTGAAGAGAAGTATCAACCCAGCCACTGTTTTCCCATTACAATATCTAAGGGGCTACAACTACAAAAAAAACAGCAATGAAATCCTGAATGGACTTGGTATAAAGTATTGCTTTACAGTCTGATGTGAGACTATACCATTTGCTACCAGCCTGGTCTTTTGGTACCAGGTAGACAAGTTTGCTGCTCACACTGCTCAGTTTCAGCTCCGATCAATGGCATCAGTTGCTTTAGTGAGCAGATTCTCTCCTCTGACTGAGAGGCTTATCACAAACTGGACTCTAATCACCCTCAGAGTCCCTGTGTTCAGCAAGACCCCCATCTTTAACCAGTATTAACCTCAGCTTGAAGCACAGCTACAATCCTCACCTTTGGTGCAGCCTACAGTTTTATTTTGGCCTCAAAGGAACGCAAAGTAACAATTGGCTTAGCCCTACTTATTGGACAAAAAAAATTAAAAATGTCCTTTCTATCTTCTGTTTTTAGCTTTTTCTTGTTGAATTATGTAAAACAAAATTGTGCTGCATTACTTAAGGGAACATATCCAGTCTGTATTAACATAATGCAAAGGATGAAGATGTCACTGCAAGGTCTTGGAGCTAGGATAAAGCTTAAAGCTGTCGGAAACCACAATTTACTCATGAGTTTTGGTGCTTAACGTATTCAAAATTGGATAACAGAATTGTTTTCTATTTAGTATTTGCCTGTTGGTCGTTTTTCAGTGGCATAATCAGGCATCTTGTGTCAGCTCAATAGGAAGAACTGATCAAACTGATATTTAGAGACTCCTTCCCTCAAGATGTTTTCCCTGTAGACTAGCAATTGATGGTCATATTTAACTATAAAATAAGCAAAAACTAGGAATACATTTTTTGCAATTGACAAGCACTGCAAAAATGCCTCCAATATCCAAGCATTTACACCTTGAAAATGTATTCGCACCTGCAATGGCTCTTATTTCCTCTTGAAAGTGATACATCCATTGGTGCTACCGACTAGGTTTGCCTGATTCTTCTTTGCCAAGAGGGTAACATTTCATGGCCTGTCCTGACCGAAGGCATACGGATAGAGACGAGTTGGAATAAATCAAACATGCGCATGTTGTGTCGCAACCAGAAAGTCAAAGACTGGCTCGGTTTCCTACTGCCACAATGCCTCTGCGGTTTTTTATCCTGACAAGCAAGGCCTGTCCAACCAGCGGCATGTTAAAAAAAGAGTCATAGAGGACTCCCCACTTCCCGTTGCTTAAAACTAACATTCTCCTGTTGTGACAGCTTCCTCTGTCCCTTTTGCCAAGAGTGAAGTAAAGACAAAACCACAGTCTGTTTGCATATAATATCCATACATTAGATGGAGGAAGTAACATGAAAGCACTACAGGCAAAACAAGGCTGAGTCAAACGTTAACTGCCCCTAGCTCTGTCACAGAAGAGAAGAGTGGGTGTATATTGGAATATCTGGCCTGGGTATAGGAAAACAAGCCTGAGGGTAAAACATGAAAGAAGGCAAACAAAGCACTGGGGCAGTACATGGAGAAACTATTCTCTTTTTGCAGAAATATACAGCTAAAATTCAGATTCCTTTGTTGTTGTTTTTTCTAATTGTTCAGGGAGAAAACTGACAATGATGAATGGATATGTTGGAGAAGAGCTTTCAAGCTTTCTGCCTTTAGCTTAAACAGTAATATTTCACTGTCATGCATCTCAGATAACTGGATGATTGAAGTGAAGGGATGACAGAAACTGAAATTAGTTGATTACGATCAATAGAGAATGCCTAAATAGACAGTTTATAGTAAAGGGGATTTTATAAGGATATATTTTGGTTTTGTTAAAAAGAAATGGGCAATTATTTATTTATTTTTTTCTAAGGTATAAACTGTTTTTCAATTTGAAAGTCTTGGGTAGTTATAAGGGTGTAAAGGTACGCAAAAATAGCAGTGTGATACATACCTAAATTCAATAGTCGTCGTTCAGTATGTTTTTGGTCCGTTACAATCATAGAAATTAACAAATATTATAGTGGTAAAGAGAGTAAAAATATCTACTATAACGTTTATTAGCATGTTGTAGAATTTCAAAAAGTAGCCCTTGTAATACGGACTCAACATTTCGTTTTCAGTTTTATAGTGGACCTTACTATCTATAAAAATGAAATAACCTGTCGTGGCCATACCACAGAAGCTAACATCTAAAGTCTTTATCTCTATTCTTGGGGGTATGTAGCATTGCCTCTAGATATTTTATCTTTCCTAACTGCTTTTTCAGAAAAAATATTTTAGATGTGACCAATCAAAAAAAAAAAATCTGTGAAGAGGTGTGCAATTGCAGAACTGCGAATAGGTGGACTTCCACTGTACCTGAATGCACCATAGAAGGGTAACTGTTGGAAATACCGTTGTTAATGGATGAAATACTGGTCTGCATGTCTGTCATTACTAAGGCCCTGTCCTCACAAAGCTGAGATACTTTTCTACGGTTTGGCCTGTCATCCACACGCAAATGGATATTTTCGGCACCAAAAAACGAATCTTTTTAAAAACTCCGGCGAAAGTGGAGATTTGCATTTTCTCCGTTTTCAGTATCTGTGTGTGGATAGATGAAAACTGAGTTTGAAGAACCGTAACGTCACTATCCATGACAAAAAATGCTCAAACACCACTTGTGCGACCTGTGTTTACTCTTAAAAACAGCTTTTATGCCCTCAGAGCTCTGTTGGCATCATCCATTGTTAAAGCTTGTTCTGTTGGTTTGCTTTTATAAGCTGTATGACTGCTGCATGTTGAATATAAAAGATAGAAAGATACTCGGATAGGGCGGATAAGATTTGGGAGAACTACTGCCCCCTCCAGGTTTGCCACATCTATGAAAGTGCTGAAAAACACATTTATTCGGTTATGTGTGGATGGAGACTTTTTTTTTATTGTATTTTTTTTTTTAAGGAGTGGAGAAAAATCTTTGTTATTAAAAAAAACAGCTACGTGAGGAAATGGCCTAAGACTCCCAAAGCATTTTGGACTGGCTGCATGCATCCGGCAGAGAGATTGGGATTTGAACTGATTTTAAAATATTTAAATTCTAATTCTCAATAATTAATTGATGACGAGTTACCAACCTTTCACCTTCGAAATGCACTGATATGAATCTGTGGTCCAGTTGCCCTTAGAGTACTACTTTAATGGTAGATGAGCATTCTGATTTGTCTTCATACTGATTTTTAAGTTGTTCGGCAGAACAGTTAATTGTGCTTTTTCCTTTTGCACATAGACATTTCACATGTGTAAAGGTTTAAAACAACACTGTATTCTTTGAGTATGCATGAGCACCAAACTGAATAGGCTGTACAGAAAACTTATAGTCAATATCATTGTTCATGGAAGAGCTGTAAATGCTAAAAGAAAAGTGATATTTAGCAATGAAAAACATCTCCATTGAGGCATGTGTTGGTAGAAATCGGTGGAATCTGCAAATGGCTGCTGGAAACATTTGGATAACATTTCCAAGTGCAGCAATATTATTTTGTTTCGTGTTGGTGGATTTTTTTATTTTTTTATGATGTGATGGCTTAACTTGTATATAAGTCAACTTCCTGTATTATACACAACTCAGGGGATTTATCGTTTCATGTTATTGATTGGAGCTGAAATTCAATTAGAAACAGTGTGCAGACAGAGCCTGTAAGATGTAGAGAACAGAGGTAGAAACCCTTCTGATGGTGTACTTCCAAAGCCATTATAGGGTTGGATGAAAATGGTACCGCAGTTTTTGCAAAACCTGCATTTATCAACTATACATACCAAAAAAACCTGAAATGTAGAAAATGTTAACTGTAGAAATGTAGTTTTTTAATTTTTCTGTGTGAATAATATGGATGAAAAATAATGAATTGAAAAGGAAAATGAAAAATAAGAATTCAAAAGTTCTCATTCTGAGAATACAATCAGAGTTCTAAGATTATTACAGTTTGAATTCTGAAATAACTTTAATCTGAAAATTCTGACTGTCAGAAAGAAGTCTGAATTTAAAAGTTAGAATTTTGAGATTAAAGGCCATAATCGCCTATTATTACAGTCTAAATTCTGACTATAATCTCTTTAAGATATTATCACTGAAATGAAAGTCCGAATTCTGACTGTTTTTTTTTTTTATCCTAACGATAAAGTCAGAAGTATAAAATTAAACTCACAACAGAGCTTTTTAAGTCCAATAAGAAGGGCTGCTTGCAGTTTGCCTTAAACCAGCATTTGTAAGAAAGGCAGCCATGAGACCCATGTTGGTTTTGGAGGAGTTCAGATTAGATAGAAGATTTGCAGAACGAGAGATGGCTGAGATGTAGAATCCATCCATCCATCCATCTTCCTCCGCTTATCCGGGGTCGGGTCGCGGGGGCAGTAGCCTAAGCAAGGAGACCCAGACTTGCCTCTCCCCGGCCACTTGGGCCAGCTCCTCGGGAGGAATCCCGAGGCGTTCCCAGGCCAGCTGGGAGACATAATCTCTCCAACGGGTCCTGGGTCTTCCCCTGGGTCTCCTCCCGGTGGGACATGCCCGGAACACCTCACCAGGGAGGCGTCCAGGAGGCATCCTGACTAGATGCCCGAGCCACCTCAACTGGCTCCTCTCGATGTGGAGGAGCAGCGGCTCTACTCTGAGCTCCCTCCGGATGACCGAGCTTCTCACCCTATCTCTAAGGGAGAGCCCAGCCACCCTACGGAGGAAACTCATTTCAGCCGCCTGTATCCGCGATCTCGTTCTTTCGGTCACCACCCAGCGTTCGTGACCATAGATGAGGGTAGGAACGTAGATCGACCGGTAAATCGAGAGCTTCGCCTTTCGACTCAGCTCTCTCTTCACCACGACAGACCGGTACAGCGCCCGCATGACTGCAGACGCCCTACCAATCCGTCCATCGATCTCCCGCTCCATTTTTCCCTCATTCGTGAACAAGACCCCCAGATACCTAAACTCCTCCACTTGAGGAAGGACCTCATCCCCAACCCGAAGAGAGCACCCTACCCTTTTCCGACTCAAGACCATGGTCTCGGATTTGGAGGTGCTGATCCTCATCCCAGCCGCTTCACACTCGGCTGCGAACCGCTCCAACGAGAGCTGTAGATCACGTTCAGACGAAGCCAACAAGACCACATCATCTGCGAAAAGCAGAGACCCGATCCTGAGGTCACCAAAACGGATCCCCTCAACACCTTGGCTGCACCTAGAAATCCTGTCCATAAACGTTATGAACAGGATCGGTGATAAAGGGCAACCTTGGCGGAGTCCAACTCTCACTGGAAACGAGTCCGACTTACTGCCGGCAATGCGAACCAGACTCTGACACCGGTCATATAGGGACCTAACAGCCCGTATCAGAGGGCCTGGTACCCCATACTCCCGGAGTACCCCCCACAGGACACCCCGAGGGACACGGTCGAACGCCTTCTCCAAGTCCACAAAGCACATGTAGACTGGTTGGGCGAACTCCCACGCACCCTCCAGGACCCTGCCGAGGGTGTAGAGCTGGTCCAGTGTTCCACGGCCAGGACGAAAACCGCATTGTTCCTCCTGGATCCGAGGTTCGACTATCCGTCGTACCCTCCTCTCCAGAACCCCTGAATAGACCTTACCAGGGAGGCTCAGATGTAGAGATGTAGAATAAATTGCAATTAATGTTTTGTATGGTGGAAAGCAGCTACTAACACAATTCCCATGGTGATGCACAGTGGTGGTAGCATCTTGCTGCGAGGATCTATTTCTTCAACAGAGAAGCCGTTCCTGACCTAAAACACCAGAATGTTTGCAGGTTTAACTCTACAAAATGTAAAAATGTTCAAGCTTGTTTAAAAAATATTGAAAGGGATTGGAAATTGGAAATCTGAGGGACTATGACAGGAGGTCATATTTGTTTTAAAATGATGAAAAGGTACTACTTTGACTTTTTGGCATGCAGATTTGGATCTCAGACTCAGAAGATTTATTATGTCCCTCGCTAATACCTGCCTTAACATGTTTTGAGTGCTCCAGAAAAGAAAAAAAAAAAGAAATCACACATGTGACAGGGATTTGATGTTGAAGTTTGCTTAGGGAGAAAATTAGAATAAATTCATCAAAGAAGAATGCCTCATGTCCTAAAGCAACTCAACCAACATGGGAAAACATGTGCATGGAAAGCGTGCTTAACGCAGACGACAGATGAAAAGGATGAAGCGAATTATAGAGTGTAAGACCTGTTCTGTTTGTTTCTATGTGTCAGGCCACGTCGGTCATTACAGACCCTACATGTAAACTGCATAATTGATGAACAAAAAGCGCTCACATTGAACTTGTTCTGACATGTCCACAGAAAACTCATCGTATGGATAACGTAGGTCAGAAGAGTGGGCATAAGAGTGACAAGCAAGAAAGAGGGACAGAGGTGGATACAAATGGTCAGATCCGCAGTCGGAAAGAGACACACGCGGTACATGTCTCTTGGCAGCAGATCAAACAGAGTGGGACTGTAATCCTGCACAGAGTGTCAGAGAAGTAGAAAAAAAAAGCAGCACAAGCTCTTGACATCTGAGGAAAAGGCAGAAAACAAAGGGAGGGATGGAGCACTGGCTCAAAACAAGCCCTGCCAGGAACTGGAGCTCCAAGGCCTTTAGATGTGAGAAAAAAAAAAAAAACATTAAAAAAATCTAACTCAATACAGAGGGAATTATTTAAATGATAATACAGAGGCAGAAGAAGCAAAGAGGGAGAAAATGGGCTGAGGATAGTCAGGAGGAGGGAGGGTGGCAGAATGGCAAAAAAAGACAGAGAGGTAAGGATTAGAAGTTTTAGTGGAGATAAGCAAGATAAAATTGAAACGGTGTGTAGAGTAAAGCCAGAGTATGTAGGCCAACGAGTAGCTCTAACAGAGGGTTAGGTTGCTACCCTCCCTTGCTGCTTAATTAGCATGGCAGTGCCCCTAAAGAAGGCTTGAACCACTACTCTGTGCTTTGGAGCCGCTCACTCTCCACCAGCTCAAGGCTGTGGTTGTACTGGGCAGATCCCAATGCGGGCCGCTGCCTCCCACCCTGAAGCAGCAGCTTCCCCCCTCACAAGCTACAAATGTATATAATGTACATGGATACAAAGCTGCAGTATGCAGCTGCAGTCACATTGGTGCTTTTCGGCGAGTTAGATTTTAGCCTTGGAAAAACTTTTCCAACTGAATTTTGTCCTTTTTTTTGTTACTTTCGGCATGAAGTGACAGTTTAGTATATTTTGAAGGTTTTCTTCGCATGTAGCTCTCAACCAGGGGTAACCAAAAATGTGCTCTGTCATTTAGGAAGGGTAGAAATTTGGTCCCTAACTCAGATGGTTGATGAAAATACTTATAAAAAAATAATAAAAAAGAAATTGTTTAAGATGTGAAGGCTTACTGGCAAGATTGAAGTAAATGACAATCATAAAATGGAAAATGTTAGATACAATACAAAGTATCTATACTTTATTAACCACTTTCATTTTGATTTACAAATGAATTACCTTTTTGTTAAACTTTTAGGAATCTTTACATCCCTTTTCTGCAAATTAAAAATCTAAAATCTTGTTAGTTTAATGAGAACGTTGGACTTTTTGTTAGTTTTTCGTGGCTTATATTTTCAAATATGGCTGCATGATTTCAAGAAAATATATATTAGTGTAATTATACTTTCAAAATTGTAAAACAATTTGTGTGACACTTTTTTCTTTCTTTCTTGAGACTAAAATACAGTTATATCTCCACCACTCTCAATTTGCACTAACATCTTAGCCAGAAGAGCAGTAGTCCTCCAGCAGCAGTTCTGGAGTCAAGAAGCTCTTTGGATCTTTCACAGTGACCCTTAAATCTGGCTAGAAGAAACACATAAACACATATTAATAATATGGATTTCTTGAAAATGAAGCATTTTTTTTTTTTCATGGAATAATTAAATTGAAGTTAAATACCAAGTACCAGACATTTTATTTTTAGATTTTCAGTTTCCACAAATACCAGAAGAAACATAAATTGCAATAATGGTTTGAACAACAAAATTAAGATTTTAGCAGGGTTTTTTTTAATGAAATAAATAGAAATTAAACTCTAAAAGTAACAGATATTGCATTTTTTAAATATTCATTTTTCACATTTGCCAGAAGGATAAATAAATAAATACATTTTTAACTCAATTAGGCAGCCTTCGATAGTCATGGCAAAAATCTATTTCCATATTTATATCTTCTCTTTAAACAAGGATGAGGTTGCAGTCTTGAAAGGCTTTTTCTTGTATTTTATTAAGCAGCTCTGCCAGGATCATACAGGGGTCCAGAACTGGGCCAAGCTAGAACTCTTCCTCACCCTCTCATTACTAAAACCTGTCTGCCTTAAAGTAGAACAATATTATCCTCCTCACTCCCACCGACGCTGTCTTGATGTCTAGTCCCACGAGGTTAACAAAACACTTAACACAGTAGAGCTAAAAGGAAGGAGGGAGCGGCCTCCTAATCAAATCTGCTCCTCAATAACTTCTGTTCAAAACACTCTGATGATCTTTTAAATGACATAGGCTATGTTGACATGCAGCCAATATTCGGGCTATGGTCAGTTTAAGGTAACTCTTGGGTTTTCTCAAGCATTCGGATTAACCCGTTTACATGCCTGAGCAGAGAGAGTTACTCCTGTATACATGGAATTTGTATTCGATTGGCACATCCCGATGTAAACGGCCAACTTCTTGTAAATCTCACTATCTCGCTACTTTCTGCCATCAACAAAAGACACTGGGCCTGATTTATCAACAGTTTGCACCTGTTAAACCCGGAGCAAGACGCACACGATCCATTTAGTGCGTTTCCCTAATCTTACATCTGAATATGAAATCTGGGCTTTTCTGTAAAAACACGTAGAATATTGGGAGGAAAACGGGGAAATCAGTAGGCGTTCCAGGCGCTGTGTGATTTATAAAAAAAAAAAAGTTTGCGCCAGCTATTTTAACTATTTAAGCACCTCTGAAACGCATATCCTCATTTTGAGCGACCAGATTCCACACAAGATTTTTATTGACAAAAGAAACATGTCTTAGACACACAGCATGACCTATTAGTAATTAATTAGCATAAACCTGACATCCATCCGTCGATTTTCTGAACCGCTAATTCCTCAAGGGGTCGCAAGGGGGCTGGTGCCTATCTCCAGCTGTCAACGGGCAAGAGGCGTGGTACACCCTGGACATCACAGGGCCACACATAGAGACAGACAGGACACACAACCATGCACGCACACACCCACACCTAAGGACAATTGATCAATTAACCTAACAGTCATGTTTTTTGACTGTGGGAGGAAGCCGGAGGGAACCCACGCATGCACGGGGAGAACATGCAAACTCCATGCAGAAAGGCCCTAGGCCTTCTGGCTGCAAGGCAACAGTGCTAACCACTGCACCACCGCGCAGCCCATAAACCTGACAGTCGATGAATATTTACCTGTTTTTCCCCCAAAGACGCATCATAACTCTCCGTTCGAGATACGCTGAGCACACAGAGTTAAGTTCCTCGTGGATCCTCATTAGTTTCCTCTGTAGCGGTTAACCTTAATGGGTTCCGAATAATAAAATGTAGTAAGCGCGTACAATACCACGATGATAAATGTCATTATATGTGACATTTTTAAAACAAGATTCAGGCATTTCAGATTATTTTTTTTCAAGATTACTTTTTTTCCCCCTGCAACTTGAGATTTAGAAGCTGTGATAAAGTGTGATGCATTTAAACAACATTAGAAGAATGTTGACATGCTGGTGACCATGTTCTGGACATGCTGGACATTTACTCTGGATTAGGATGGAGCACAGACCAGATCATGTACACCGCACGCATTAATCTTATTGTTAACAAACTAGAAATGTAATTTGTAACATTCTAATATTGATTAACTCTATGCAGTTCATTAGCGGCTGCAAAGTGCTCATTTGAATACTGCTACTTGCGCATGCAATGAATTGCTCACGCAATCTTAGTAGATTATGTGCAAATTAAGTACAACCCACTTACGCAAAGTTTTAGCGCTGCATGCAATTTTGAGATCATTATCAGGAATCTTGATAAATCAGGCCCATTATATTCATGGTTTTTACCACTCTAAGAAATTTGTTTACAATTAATTCATATTACCTTGAAATATTTCCATCACAGGGCAAAAATGACTCTTTGGCAGTGTTGGGCAAATTACAAAGAAATTGTAATATATTTCACATTACTAGTTACAATGTCAAAAATGTAATATGTTTGCATTACATATTACTGTCCTAAAAATGTAACTGAGTTACACTACTTTAAGTTACTTTTGGCAAAACATCTTAAATATCTAACACGACTTCTAACCACTGTAACTTTAATGTACGTTTTACACAAGTGTCACACCACAAATACTGTATTTTAAACACGATTTTATTAAAACTAAGTCTCTAGCTCCTTTGCATGCCTTCTATTTCATGGTAATGTTTTTTTAAATCTAATCAAAAGAAAGTGCTGAAAGTACTCATCACAAAGATGGTTGACAAAGATTAGATGTCTTAAGTCTTACAGCAGATGGTTAGGAAAACAGTGTGAAAATGTTTAAATGTACAGTCGGATCTTTTCCTCAGCCGTCCTGATTCCCTGATGTTTTAGTTTTGAGCAACAAGAAGTGGATCTTGTTCTACCGTATCCAACTTGATTTGTTCTGTTTCATTAGTTGGCCAGAAATTTTTTTTTTAAACGCAATTGTAACTTGAGTTACTGACATTGTAACTAGTAATAAATATATTGCTGTATATTTTGTAAGTAATGCATTACATTACTGAAAAAAGTAATATATTCCTTTAACTAATTACTTTTGTAATGCATTATTCCCAACACTGCTCTTTGGACTGTAGTTGTTGCAGACCGCTGCACTACAGAAATACTTGTGGTTTGAATATTGAAAGTAAGTTTGTCTATTCAAGCAGAAACGGAACCAAGTCATTGCTGTGAAAGTCACAGGTAAGTCTCAAGTCTATCCACCCGAGTGAAAGTCTTGACTCATGAGTTTTTAACTACAGTCTTGAACAATTCATTTGATAGAATTCAATAAAAGTAATAATGATTTTGAGATTATTTAATTAATGAAAAAAAAGAATTTAAGTGAAATTTAACATATCTGTAACCAGAAAACAAATGGTTGTGCTTTTTCCGGTAAATTTTAACCAAACATCCAGTAAATTTAGTAAATAGTGAGCAAACTGTGTAATAAAAACGTATTTTTATGCTTCATAAAAGATTTTCTATAGTAACCAAGTAAAATAGTACATATGTGCTTTTACAATATAGCAATACAATTGAATTCAATATAAATAATGGAAATACTGGAAATCTTACATGTTAACGTTCACCATATTTCTGTGGTAAATTATTGCAACCACCTAAAATAGAAGTCCATTACAAATTTGTGAGCACACAAATACCACGTTGTTAAACTAAGA
Organism: Apricaphanius iberus; assembly: GCA_028564705.1. Classification (NCBI taxonomy): domain Eukaryota; kingdom Metazoa; phylum Chordata; class Actinopteri; order Cyprinodontiformes; family Aphaniidae; genus Apricaphanius; species Apricaphanius iberus. The sequence goes on along the minus strand of JAPXFQ010001385.1, from coordinate 529,973 downwards.
TTAGGCATATTTAGTTCCTTTATTAGCTTTGAGTCATCATTCTTTGCCCAAGTTTAAGTGCTGGAAGGAAGCTGGAAGTTGTTGCCTCCACCCACATGATTTATTTCTTTTTGATCACCTTGTAGTTTGTAAAAGGAAATTGAATTATAAATAATTGTCTGTTTTTGATTGCTGTGGTCAGAGCTGGCCCCAAAGCACAAGCAGATCAATTCGCTGCCTGCGGCCTCAAACCATCAGGGGCCTCCTATAAACACTGGAATTTTAACCTAGATCTACATTTTTACATTTGTTTATTGAGGAGAATATTAGTATATTTTATTTGAAACTTTCAGCACAAATAAGTTAACATTTTTAATTAGTAGACATTTTAATTTAAAAGCAAGTCTACTTGTAAAAGTGCAAAAAACATAATATCCGATTGTTGTGTTAACATATTTGCAATCTGACGCAATGAGTTAACTTTTTTTTCCTTTGTGTTTGATCTCAATTTAATTAAAAACACATCTCAGCGAATAATAACCAATCACCAAAGGTTGCTTTTAAGCTCAACCCAATGCACTCTCAAATTCCTCCAAATCTGTATGTTAGAAGTGGCTTTGTTCCTAATAGGAAGAAGGTGCCCCAAATCTAATTCTGCTCAAGTCCCCATACCACATTGAGTCAGTGCTGGATATGGGGATTATGGGACTTCACAAAAAATTGTCTGGAAACCAATACATCTAATTTCAACTTGCACAAGAAATATATTAAAAACACTGCTAGTGAGTAATTTATTTAATTCACTTGTGTTGAAAAAAGGATGTATTTCAAAGGTGTAGGATAATAGCTCTTGAGGACAGGAATTGGAAACTCCTTCCATGGATTGTTTTCTATATGACTAATAATTGTCCTGCAATGCGAATTGTCCATCTCTGCTGCTCCTCCAAGGTTACAATGAGCCTCTTGATAATGTCCCGGTTTATTGCTTTACAAGCCTGCTAGTGCCATAAACTTTTCATTGTCAGATGATGGAACAAACAGCGCTCTGCGTGCTGTTAAAATATGATAAAAATGACTAAATACATTTAAGTCTGACAGCTTTTCTTGTTCCTTCTTTATCTTCTATCTGTGGATGATGAGTAAAGAGTTCAAATTGTCTCCTTGTTTGAGTGGGTGGGGGAGTTGATGGAGGAAGAGCAAAATGACACAGGAAGGCTTGTGTGGGCAAGACACGTGCTGAGCTCTGTGTGTGTGGGCTCCTCAGACGGTGTGGACGGTTATGTGTGCTTCCAGAAACTGTTTGTTTTAGCTGTGAAAGTAACACCGACAACGTGAAAATACAAAAGAAGAGGAAGGGGGAGAAGAAGAAAAAAGTCTGTCCTTTGAGCAAACATGGCATTTAATTAAAAAATCTTAGTGTGAGTAAACTAAGATGGCCTAGAAGGTTTGATTGCCTATTTTTAGCCATCATTTCCCACCAACATCTTTAAATACCACACACGTAACGTATTTCACTTGGACCAGATAGATGTGTTTAAATGATATTCTGTATGTGACATTTCCCAGAGGAGAGTGCTTTTAAAACAGCGATCCATTTTCTTTTTCTTTTGTAACCACTGAGGGCAAACAAAATTAATTTTCCGTCACCTTAATTAAGCCATCTATCACTGGCTGACTGACATAAGGGAATATTCCAGGACAAAAACACAAGGAGACAGTGGGGGTAAAGTCTGACTAAACTCTACAATATGGACGTCGTTAAAGCTAAAAACAAAAATAACCTGAAAGAAAGACGCTTTTTTCCTGCAAAAAAAATCTCTTGGGAGCATTTGTTCCCACTTGATATAAAAGGAAGGAAATAAATTAAGCAGGATTTGATTGCCAGGGTGCGTGATTGTGGCATCACTTGTTTGCAACAAGCCCCTTATTTTCATGTCAATCATATGCTTCAGAAGCCGCTCATGCATTATTTGTTTGGGCCCCCTGCTGGGAACAACCACTTACATTGCATTCCTTCTTCATATGCAGAGTCAAAAACACATACAAGGAAACATGTATGAATAAAAATCACATAAGCTAACACATGGTGTGCTTTTTTTCCTGAGATAAACTCATCACTACCTGCCACTGATCTGATCAAAGTAAACCAGAATAGATGCTGTTGGGTTCAGTCCTCAGATTTGTCAAATTGCTATTTTCAACTGCAACTTGTACCTCTTTTACCTTGTTGAAACCTGTCACTCACTATTACTCAGTGAAGGCACTACCCAGCAGGAACAAGCAAAGAAGGAAACTTTTTCCTTTTTTCATACTTATCCTGTCAAGACCTGAGCATCATATCCACTAACCTGTCACCTGCCACTCACAGCTCAATCAGAGAGTCATTGATTTTCAGCATCACCGGGGACGTGAGGCATCTGATATATTGAAAAGGTGCTCCGTATTCAGGTCACCGACAAGATGTTGAAACTATTCTTTGTCCATTTCTGACACAACATTATTAGCTGAATCCAAGTGAAACGTGCAAGTAGATCACAATAAATTTGAATATCATTAAAAAAGAAATAATTTAACCAATGCAGAAAGCATATATGAAGACACAGTACCTGGAGTAAAAATGTGTATTTTTATAATTGATCGATTATAGCTTACAGCTCAGGAAAACCTAAAATGTAGCTTCCTTATCAGTGAATTTAAGTATTAGGAGGATTAACACAATTATATTATTTCCATTTGTAGTCTGCAAAGCGGTCATCTCCATGATGACCGCTATTTTGTTAACCACTAGACACTGTTGTCTATACAGAATGTTATTTGTCACAGCAATTCAATGGAAAGTTGAGTGGAAGGAAAAACTGTATGAAAAGGAGGGGCATCACAACCTTGGTATTGTGAAGAACAAATAATTCAAGAAGAGATCATACATTCACTGTTGGAATCTGAATAGTAAATAGTAGTACGGCACACTGAAGTATCCAGGACTTGGGCAAAAGCTAGTCCAATCCTTGTTTTAAGCCACTTTAAAACTAGAGATGTCGGAAGCATTATATTTGGGTAAGTGAAAAAAAAAATATTGGACTATTTATAAATTGTCAAAACAAAGACAGACAAGTGTTAGGTAAGAATAAACTTAACAAAAATAACATATTTTCTAGTTTAGGTGCTTTTACACTTAGAATATAATGATAATAGATGTTAAAACAGCTGATGTATCATTTATTTATTGTGTTGCTCTTGTTTGTTGTAGATCATAATGACTTGTTTTTACAAACTGGAAGTCCAGGGGGTTTTAGTAACCTTGCTCCTCTATTGTCTGTCTGTCTTGGCCTTAGTTTGTGTATGATAACATGCCACTTTAGGATGATAACTATTTCCACATTGCCTTTTTGAATACAACATTTCTGTAAGATGATTGTTACAACTTGCAGACTACATTGCACATATGTCATTGTTAAAAAAAAAAAAACATATCTAAAGGCCACGCAATTTGCTCATGCTAAGCTATGCAAATTCTCTGTGTGCATTGATGAATATTTACTCACTTAGTTAAGCTGTATACTAGAAGTGGCTAACATGTCAAGGAAACTTTGTTTTATTTGACTTGACTACTTGAAACTTGACTACTTGAAGGTGCCCATGGACTTTGTATGGCACAGTCTTTTTCAACTGATGAGTACTCACCCAAACGTGGGTTGCAAACCCGTTTTAAGTTGTCTTTTTATATTCCTTACAGAAATAGTTGGCGCCTCTCAATTTACACCACTGCAAAGACATGCACAGTTTGATTACATATGCTAATTGAACACGTGGACTATATGAGATTCTATTTTCCTAAGCAATTAGGAGAAGGCAGCTGAACATTGACAACTAACTAAATCAGCTTGTGAGTCTGTCATGTGACTAGACACTGAATCGCATAAAGCTAGCCTTTCTTAGTTCTGGTGGTGCACTGTGAGGGGCAAGTAAACGTCCTTTGTGACTCAATTCCCCCAACTGTTCGGCACACTCTTGAGTGCGGCTTCACAGCTGTGGTTCAGCTAAAGTCTCCCAAAAGGACTAGATATTGAGCATGACCTGTTTTGCTCTCATTGGGTCACAAAAAAATAACATCACACTTATTTATTGATTTAACAAAATGGTGCAATTTCTTTTTCACCTAGATCCAGGTTGCCCATGGATATATTTTTCTTTATCAAATTATTTCCATTGACTGAAAATTGTTTTTTGGAAAGAAGTTCAACTTTTTCAAATAACGAAACTTATGATTGGACCATTCAGTTTTTTGTGTTAGACTAACTTTTTTAACAGTTTGGATATGGTACCCAATGTTCCTTTCATTCTCTCTGGTTCAGCATTTAAATTTTTATTACCAAGAACAATGCCCCAGTTTTGCGTTTATGCTAAACTGCTACTATAGACTGGATCTTTGATTTCCCTTTAGATTTCAGCTTTATTAGAGAGCAATTCTATATGGGCTTCGATTCTTATGCACACCTATGAACATATTAAAGTAAATGTTCACTAGCCACCAGAGTGAGATTACACCAGCAAGCCCTTTTACTTTTACAGATCAGCACTTATGTGATGGTGTGGAACTGCAAACTGATGCAAGCAATGATCCACGGACAATGTGCAAGGGAGGGATAGATAAGGGGTGGGACAGAGTGAGAGAGGAGGTAAGATGTAAAGGGGAAAGGTCACTTGTTCCTCAATTTGTTACCCTGTAACTTACATCAGTAGTGTGTTAAAGCACATACTGTAGCAGCAGGAATTCATCTTCAGCCTCCTCCCCATCTGTTTTAACACTGCCACACAAAGCATTCCCCACATACCTGAAGATAAAGAGTGTTCAAAAGTATGGGCTTTGGGTTTGCCCTAATTGAAAAAAGAATATGGATTTATTTGTATATTGGTATACCATAAGTAGTGAATTTACCCTGAAGTTGCCATTCTTATTAAAACACATATGACTTCAATTTATGGATGTAAATATGTCCATCTTTGCAAAAAATCTAATAAACTTAAAGCTGGTAAGCAATATAGTTTAGAAAAACTAAGTAAGAACGAATTTTTTAAACCTAGGGTTTTTTCGTGATTTAAATTGGCTGTGCAGTTTTTACTGCCCTATCACATTTTGAGGGATTAAAGTAAAGTACAGGTACTTTAAGACATAAACACTGATGAAAAGTGGTCTGTAGACTTCAGCTTGGCTATTGATCACGAGAAAAGATTGCAAACATCTGCTTAAATAAAAAAATATATATAGTGGCAATCCTTTGCTTGGAAGTGAATTAGCTCTCCAAATTATTCCTTCTGTATAACAATGTGTTACAGTATATTTTGATATTTTCCATACATTTACAAGACAAACTATGCCCCAAACTAACCTTCTGTAGCAATGCTTTAAAATCCAGCAGCAAGGGTGAAATACTGTTAAATATGTCAACTAATCACATATAAAATCTATTTTTGTTGTGTAAACCCCCGATTTTGGCTAATATTCTCATTGTCTAGTCCAGTCTCAAAGACCCATTGAGACATCAGGTCACCAAAATGTTAATTATAGGTATGCCATATAGTTTTATAGCTTGCTTTTTATGAACTTTGTATTTTTGTGAAAACACTTAGAAACTGTCTTATTCTGCTGGTTGTTGAAATATCTGGAGAACATCTTATTCAAAGGGAGTTCAAGACTTATAATGTAGAGTGCTTCACATTGTGGATAAACACTCAAGCTATTTTTAAGATTTTCTCCATTCATTTGAAAACCATTTTCCATTTACAGGCTTCTCACTCAACCAAGACTACTATTTCTCATCACTCTTCACCTTGCTTGTAAGTACATCTTATACTACCATTATAAAATGCTGACCAGTAAAGTACCTCAGTGCACAGAATTTATATGTCCTGAACTCCTTTGGGATTTGCATGAAATTACAAAGTCCCTTGTTGCAGGATTGTCTCTCACAATGGAGGTCATTAGAGCAATGCTTCTAAGAGGATATTTGATAATCTGGCAACCGTTATCTTTAGTGGATACACCAAAGCAATATAAGACTGGCGGAGTATGAGTCAACCCATCTATTGTCTCCAACAGAATTAGAGCAAAGGCTTTATGGGAAGCAAAAGTTGAAAATTATGTAAAGCAAATGGAGAAGATTAACCTGAAGAATTAAAAATAATAAATCTTATGCTGCCTTTCATGTATACTAAAAAGTCAGAAAAATCAGTTTGGTGCGGTATTCCAAATAAAGGCACATTTTCCTCTCGAGACCTTTGAGTCCAATATGGCTGCCCACGACCAATAACTGCAGTTATAATTTATTCACTTGTATTTGTCTAATATTATCAGTTAAACAAAAGGCTCTACAGCATCTACTCCTAAACATTTTTCTTCATTTACATGCAGTAATAGAAACCAAAATCGCTGCCTTAGTCAGACTGATTTCCGACTTTTGAAATGGATGAATGCGCCTTAGCCTGGTTTAAGTTGAAACAAACTGGCCATCTCATAATCTGACTAACCAGTGTTGTTATCGTTAACAAAATAACAAGAACTAGAAATAGCTGTTAACTGAAATAAATAAAAAAACGAGAATTTGAAACAATACGAAAATGAACTGAAACTGTAATGAGTGCTCACAAAATTAACTAAAACAAACAAAATATAATGAGAAAATGTGTTTAGTTTTCGTTTCAGACAGTGTCTTATCATATGTATATATATATATATGACCGCAAAAAAAATTTCAAGTTAAAAATAAATATTTTCTCTCAAATAATTGCAGAGTTCCCACATTTTAAGTGTCAGTTAACTAACAGATACTGATCCAAGTACATTAGAACAGTATCGGCTCCAGTACCCAATACCAGTGTCGGAATTGGTGCATCGCTACTTGTTATGTTATGCTCGGTTAAAGTTTTTTTGTGAATGTGAGACAGCAACTAAAAGCCGCTAAGCAAAATGATCATTTATGGTGATTTTACTTACTACTTTAGAAATTCAGATAGGTTTATAATTATTTAAAATTGACTGTACAATTATGATGAATGAGGCCAAATATATAGATTGTTGAAATCTTGGGGAATTGGATGAGTCTTTTTAATGTGAAAAGGAGGTATTTTAGAAAAGAAACAATAGATTAATTTCATTATTGACTGTCTAACATGACATAGCTCTTACATTATCACAAGTCTCTTTTTGATTGGCTGTTCAGTTGCTATTGATTGCTTAATTTGTTTGCTCAAGTTTGAAATTTTACTTTTTTACGTTGTCTCTTTGCTCAGCTCAATGGCTGAATGGAGATTTATTATTGTGATGATACCATTTTGTTTATTTGCTACTTGCATCAGTTGGTTCATCTCATTTTTAGTTGATGTATTTCCAGTTTTTTTTTTTTTTTTAGACTGATTGATTTATAAACATAAATAGCAATTCAGTAGATAATATCAGTTGTCTTCCAAACAAATAAATATGCTTATAAAACTAGATTTGATCTCGTAAGAGTTTGCAGTTCAGTTGTGCTGGAGGGATTTTGCTGCATATTTCCATCTGTATCAAAGCATTTTGAAGAAACTAGCCATGTCTTTTCAATGATCATGCTCGACTTGGCCTGAGTGGTGAAAGAAGGACTGAATTGTCTCCATGTATTTTGCCTGTAGCTGCTTCCCTTAACACCTTTCACGGTGAAATGGTGCATTTTAAAGAAGAGGTGAAATGGAATCCCTGGATGCAGTCTCAGAGGTAACATTGCCTGAAGAAAGAGGGGTCGGTGTAGCGAGTCCTTTGACATTGCTGTCACATTGAGTGAAAATCTCAGCTAAATTACTTGGATTCTGTGATTCTAGCTGTGTAGTTTGATGCTATCGAGGTGTTGTAGCCAATGAGCACCGAGATGAGTGATGGCCAATTTGATTAAATGTGACTCAGCCATATCTGCATTGGTAATAAAATGATAGACGTAGCAAACGGCAGTCTGTAGTGTCCCTATTTGACGAAGGAGACAGAACAGCTCTGGTAGCTCTTGGGGGAAAGAATTTACAAATGCAAAGCCATTTAAAGCCTGTGCCTTTTAATTTCTTTTTAATTATAGCTGATTGATGAAACATAATTGCATCATAATAAAGCAGTGTATGCAGTGTCCATATGAATAACTTCAACAGTTAAATAAATTAGGTGGGAGCTCGATTGATCCAATTTTATACATCAAGTTTGTTTCAAGGTCTTGCGTGAACAGGGAGCTGTTTAAAGCCTTTGTGACACCATGGGGGATGTCAGTTGAAGATTAAAGGTAAATGATACTAGACTGAGCTTTGTAAAATACTCTTCATTCACACTTATTTACCCCAGACGCTAATTGCATCACACCAAAAATGGCTTAATGTAGTTCTCCTGAACATCTTTGACCTTGTCTAATATATATTTTTTGTATTGTTTTATGTTAGCTAAACAATATTTTAGAGTATTAGCATATCTAGAAACCCAAACTTTTTTTTTTTTTTGTGGGTACATTTTCTTAAAATCCTTAATTTCATAACTGCCCCTCTCAGTTTAACAATTAGAAAGTGAATCTGTATAGCAAAATGTCTGAAGTCAAGAAATGAAACCAACCACACCTTGATAAAATGATTAACTAAAAATTGTTAACTACTAATTAATTAAATCAAGCCTCCCCTCTTGCTGCCTGGAAATCGTACCCGCATTTTTCTACAAAAAACCTTTCCCTGTCAATAAATCTAATCTGACTCAAATAGTTAACACATCCCTCCTTCAGGTGTCTTCGCCCAGGCTTTCAAAACAGCAGTTTTCAAACCACTTCTAAGGATGCACAACCTGGAAAACACATTAATGCAAAACTACAGGTCAATCCCTAATCTCCCATTCATCAGAAAGATTATTGAAAAAGCTGTAAGTCAACAGTTGAATAAATCCCTCACAATGACTAACTGCTTTGATAATATTTAGTCTGGTTTCTGTGCTCACCATAGCACTGAGACTTCACACGTCAATTTTTTTTAATGACATCCACATAAATACAGGCCGTGATAGACCCACAATACTGGTTCTGTTTGACAATGTTCATAATAAGATAATACTGGAACGACTGGAGAGACTGGATTGGCCTTTCTGGTACAGTACTTGGCTGGTTTGAGTCTTACCTCAGGAAATTATTCCGTTCAACAAGCAATTTATCATCAGAACAAACTATAATCCAATCCGGGTTCTTCCAGGGCTTCATCCTGGAACCCCTACTGTTCAATATCTACATGTTCTCACAAACCCAAATTATAACAGAATATAAGATTAATTACCATAAATATGCATATGAAACTCAGCTGTACATCACAATGTCAGCAGTTGACTTTGATCCCATCCAGGCCCGAAATGAATGCATAAAAAAAAATCCAAAGCTGGACCTCTCTGCAGCTGAGCAGAAACAAAACTGAAGTAATTATTTTTCGACCTAAAGAGGACTGAACAAGAGTCAGCATGCAGCTTCAGTTAGTACAGCTAGAAAGTACTGATCAGGCCTGTAATCTAGGTGTAATAATGGACTCAGACCTGAACCCCTCCAGACACTCCACATCGCCCTCTCTAGGCAGCAGTGTAATTCATGGTGAAGTGGTTGAGGCGGTGGAGAAGCACAAATATCTTGGCACTTGGATTGACAACATGTTACGGTTGACGGTATGGACTCTTAACTAGGATGACCAAGTTAATTCCGTCAGCTTTGGTGTCCCCAAAATGAGCTTTCACATCAAAGAAAGGGTAACAGGTGGGGAAACGAGATGCTAGGAGTTGCTCAATCTTATAGTCGAGGTCAGCAGAGAATCGTTCTTTTAAGGAAACTGAAGTCTTTTAATGTAAATAAAAAGATTCTCAGCAAATTTGACTGTTACTTCATAAAGAGCCTCTTAACTTTTTTATTTTTGGTGGTACAAGGGTTTGTCTGTGAAGGAAAAAAAAATACTACAAAACATTGTCAACATCTGCTATAAAATCATTGGGGTTAAACAAAGTGACCTACAGTCTCTATGGGAGGAACAGGCCCTTGGGACATTGTTTTTATGTACCTTTTCGGAAAATAAATCGTACTTCAACCCTTTTGTCCCCACAGTCATTGAACTGTTAAATTCTGAAGGAAGTGTGTTTAATAAGTAACATAGACATTTTGAACGATGCCCATTTGTGATGGCTATTGCTCACTGTAGCCTCTACTATTGTTTGTATGTTGATGGTGACACTCAGTGACTGTGATATGTTTGCATAATGTTTTTCTAAAGCCTGGTACATATTAATTGCCCTTTTGAACCAATAAAGTTTTCTGAATCTGGATCCTCCAAGGTCAGCCTTCTATCACCTGAAGAACCTTTTTATGATTAAAGGACTAATGTCGCAACAGGACCTCATCCATACGTTTATCTTTAGTTGGATTGATTACTGCAACAACGTCCTCACATGTCTACCTAAAAAGTCAATCAGACAGCTGCAGATGATCCAGAACGCTGTTGTTGGCGTCCTCATTAGAAATAAAAAAGTAGAAAGTAGAACACATCACTCCAGTTCTAAACTCATTGCACTGGCTCCCTGTAGCTCAGATAATATTTTCCAAAATAATCCTACTAGTTTATAATTTATTTTAACTCATTTAAAACAGATCGGCCTCCCTGGTGTTGTTCATAAGTGGTTCACCTCATATCTCACAGACAGGACTTTTATGGTAAGTTTAGATAACTGTTCATCCAAGGTCTAAAAGATCACATGTGGTGTGCCCCAGGGTTCAGTTTTAGGTCCAGTGCTTTTTAACCTGTATATGCTCCCTCTTTGTTGTATCATCAGAAGACATGGAGTTAATTTTCAGTTATGCTGATGGTACACAGTTATACATCTCCATGTCTCCTGATGACACAGGGCCAATGGATGCACTTTTTAACTGCGTTTTAGACATCAAATCCTGGATGGCAGAAAACTTCATTCAGCTCAACCAGGACAAAGCTGAAGTTTTAGTCATCTGTCCGAGGCTCGGAGAGAGAAAATTTTACCAAAACTACAATTATTCTCTTTTAGTCCTTCATTACAAGTGAAGAACTGACTGACTTTTATCCCCCACATAAAAAAAAAAAAACATTACAAAGATGGATTTTTTTATCACCTAAAGAACATCACCAGAGTATGCCCCATTTTCTCTCGGGCCAATACGGAGACGCTAATCCATGCTTTTATCACCAGTAGAATCGATTATTGTAATGCCCTGCTTTCTGATCTTCGCAAAAAAACACTACCTCAATTTTACAGCCTTTACAAAATTCAGCAGCACGTGTCCTGATGAAGACCAGGAGGCGGGAGCACATTACACAGGTTTTAGAATCACTGCATTTGCTCCCTGTATGTTTTATGATAGATTTTGAGGTTCTTTGAATGGTTTTAAGGGTGCTTTTATGGTCTTCGGCCTTTGTATCTGTCAGAAATGCTTTTAGCATATGAACCCTTGCTTTCTCTGCACTCCTCTGGTAGCTGTTTCCTTATTATTCCCAAAATCAGGACACAGACTCATTGTTTGAGGCGTCTTTTCATTGTTTGAGGCGTCTATTCATTTTATGGCCCTCACCACTGGAACAGGGTGCTGGAAGACCTCAGGGCTGCAGAGAACGCTCATGTTTTTAAGAGCAGGCTCAAGACTCACCTTTTTAGCATAACTTTTAACTGATTATTATTTATTAATATCTGTTTAATCACTCTGCATGTTTTACCTGATTTAATTTTTAGTTTAGCTTTTAACTGACTTTTATTTATTGTTAATCTGATTCGCATTTTTATTTTGATAATATGCTATCATTGTTTTACACTTGATAATTTCAAACATTATCAGTCTTTAACTTTTTATAATTTTTTACTACTTAATCTCATTATCTACTGTTTTATATTTAAGCTTCTTATTTTAATCTTCCTCCCAGTGTTTCCTCTGTGGGAGCCCTCTGTCTTGGGAGCAGTGGTCGGCTGTAGCTCCCTGGCTGCTCTCCAGGTAGTGCTTGGATGGAGGTGGGGGTATCAGCCCTCCCTCCTCTGGGCACCCTGGGTCGGTGCCTTGGCTGCTGCTGATGATCTGTTGCTGCTGATGCAGATGGCTCCCATGATGGCGTTTCCTGGCTCATATGTACTCAGACCATTTATGCTTTTGTTTACTGTTGTTTTTAAGTGTGTTTGTGTGTGTATGCAAGATGGGTTGGGTTGGGAGGGGGGTGTAGTTGTGATGATGGTTTTATTTTTGGTTTTGCGAAGGTGGTGGGGTTATGGGGTCATTTTAATCTGTAAAGCACATTTAAAAGCTGTGGTTTGAAAAAGTGCTATATAATAAAGTTTAATTTGATTTGAGTAAATTATTGAACGGCTTAGCCCCAAAATATGTGGAAGACCTGCTGTCTATACACAGAACCCCAAGACCACTCAGGTCCTCCGAATCTAATTTATCAATAATTCCTAGGATAAGAAACAAACATGGAGAAGCAGCTTTCAGTTTTTTATGCTCCCCTTGCCCGGAACAAGCTTCCTGATGACTGCAAACCTGCTCAAACACTGATCTGCTCTACAGCAAAACTTAAAACTCATCTGTTTAGAACTGCTTTTGACTAACCTATTTTAATTGCTCTCTATTTTTTTTTTCTTTTGATGAGTTTCATGTTTTATGCTTAATTGTTGTTTTTACTTTCTATGCTTTTATCATTTGATTGGTTTCTTTGCCACCATATTATGTAAAGCAACTTGAATTACCATATTGTTGAAGGTGTGGCGTACAAGGAAAAATGACCTTGCATTGACTCTGTTTGGTAAACATGTTTGGATTACCTATGAAAAACTTTTAATAAATACCAAAGGCAATTAACAAAATTAATGATTTATATCAAAACTACCAAGTTGATATTGACCACCCCTATTATCAGGAAACAGCTGAATCATTGATAGTTTATCAAAATCTGCCTGTTACAACTTTTAACTTTTTGACGTTTAATTAACAAAAGATGAAAAATAAAGTGCAGCATCAACGTTCGCGAACAACATAGCTCTGCACATATACAGTACATAGAATCAACTCAGACAACTTCTCTAAAATATGCTTATATGCAAAAAAAAACCAAACATGATTCAAACGAATCAAAATACTTAATTCGCCAAACTCACTAAGCAAGCAACTATCAAGGAACAATTAAATAATAATGAAATTAATAAGCTACCAAAAAGTAAAACTTAAAATTAACCAATATGAATACAAGCATTAGCTGGTTAAAATGATGTTGAAGATCAGAAAGAACTCTGAATGTTGAAAAACCAGGTATATTTTGAAGAATGTGGAATAAGGCCAAATTAGCGTTCAACTAATTAAGATTAGTTCACACCAAAGTATGTCCTGAATTACTCACACAGTTGCACCAAAATATGCCGGGATAAAATAATGAAATAACTCAGAATCTGTAATATTACAGTTCTGTATGAATATGTATGCTTATAACTTAAATTGTGAGAGTAACAGGACTGTTTACCTTCTATTTACCTGACGAAGCAATTATTTATACCTCAGTCGATTGTTTGTCCGATTGAACCCTGCATAACACATTGTAATACAACAAATTAGATAATCAAAAAGTATTTTGTTTTATTGTTAACTAATTTATCTCCGTCCAAACACAACTAGTTGAACTGTTCTTTTCGAACAGTGAGATATCTGGTGATGAGTAAGTTGAATGGGGAATTAACAGAGAAGGCTGGAACAACTTGACAAAGGGAAAGCGTCTGTAGCAGCAGGCTGGATAAGCTGGGAGTGTTGGATCGACTGGGGGCAAGTGACCTGGGACTGGCACACAGGGGGGGTTTGTGGGGCAGGTGTGTGGTGCTGCTGCGACATCTTTCAGAACAGTGGTCGCTGCACAAGATGGAGGAATAAAAAGGCAGCTGCAGCAGCAGGGCAGCTTCCTCAGACTAGCACACATGGCCAGTGTGTGTGGAGCCGTCTCCTCTCTCAGGACGAAGCAAAAGGAGAACCTGTGAAGCGGCAGACTGGGGAAGAGTGTTACGTTTTCAGGACAGCAATGGCAAAACCAGTTTAACAACAGAGTCAGTGTCTCTGTTGGGGAATCTTTAATCCTTTAACATTCTTTCAGCAGAATTAGAAATAAGCTAGCTAAAACTCCTCTTTAGCTAGTGTAGGCTACAGTTACCAGTTACCAAGTCAGCACTGAATAGTTATTTTGGATCCAGAGTTACTTTAAAGATGCGTACCTGTGACGAACAGACATAGGAGCGCATGTGTTCTTTAATGCAGCGAACATCTGTACAAAGAGGGCAACTTCCTCTCACTTCGTTTTTAAAACTTGCCACACTATCACGCAATGGAACACTTCCCACGAAACTAAAGGGGATTAGTGATGTACATTTTCTTTTCTACCTGTCTTTTTGTTCAGTGTGTAGTTCAGGCTTTCACAGCTGAGGCCCCACCATATTTGTTCTTAATCCAAATCCCAAATGTACCTTAATTTACATTCTTCAAGGCTTTCTTTAGCTTTGACACATATCGATGTGTTGCAGCGACAAAATTGTAATGGCACTTTCGATAATTTCCAATATTTGATGGGGGTGAAGATATTTCTAGAAGCAAAGTTTTGGTAAGGATTAATACTTTAGAATTTGGCAAACATTTGCTGATTGTTCCTTTGAAAAAAAAAAAAAAAAACACTAAAATATGGATGCTGAGCTTGCCGGTAACGGTAATGGTGCTATTAACTGCACAAAAGATTGTAATGAAAAAGATTCTGAGCATTGCTAAAACAATGCTAGGCTAAATATTCTTCCAGATTGTTTTTTTTTGTTGTTTTTTTATAGTTGACTTGTGAAAATAGTTGACATGTGAAAGAGGCATTATATGATGGTAATTCTCATAGTTCACGGATAACTATCCTTTACAATTATATTTCAAAATTTTGAAAAGTATTTTTAAAAACTGCAGTTGTCACAAAAAAAATATTTCTGGAAAATCGTAGTTTTGCAAAAAAAAATTTGATGTGATTAAGGCCCAACACAAAAACTGGTAGAATTAGTTATTGTTTTTTTTCTTTGTTTTTTTTTGCTTATTTCTCTCATACCTAAAGTGTGTTTCTTTAAATTTATGGTCAAATTTATTTGCAGTTACCCAGGGGTTAACATCTTCGGCTCTAACTGCTGAGAATGACTGTTGTATGGGGACTGAGAAGGGCAGCAATTACTGCTCAATGAAAGGAGTCTCCAAATACCAATAACGAAAAAATAGCTGGCTTTTCAATCAATTCTCTCCTTTTTTTTCAGATTCTCTAGAGGGCTCTGAGCTGGGAAATATTACCACCAAGTAGTATTACCACACTCTTTAGCCTTGTACAGGTTTAACAATGTTCAACTTTTAGATGCGTTTACTTGTTTTTTGTCTAGTTTTATAATAAACCCCTTTTAACTAGAAAAGCACTTTAATCCATCCCTTTAAAGGTGTGATTCATTTACAAGATTAATGTCTCACTTAAATAAACTCAAGTAATAATTCAGGAAGTTCTTCAGGAGGAGGATGGAGTTTATATGATTTGGATCTTGTGCAACATGCTCTGAGGATGTGGCGGCGGCCATCTTAATGAGTTTGGAGCTTATCACTGCTCACGAGAGAAAGCAAATCAATCACTACCCTTGCACTGTGATGGGTATGTGGGAGGGAGCGTAGAGTGGGAGACAGAGAGAAGTAGAGATGTGACACGAGAGAAAGCTCGTCAGTCCTCGGGTGTTGTTCAGCACAACAGCCCATTGCCAGGATTTTCCTGAGGGACACTTGTTTTAATAAAAACTGGCTCCATATTAAATTCTAATCCATTAGTGTGGCTGCTGTGCTCTGACAGTGTTTTATCAAACCACTGGAATAAATGAATGTTTCTTCATTATCACAATGAGAGCGTTTCAGTAATTTTGTTCCGGTTTATTCTTGTGCCAGGGACACGGCGAGGTTTGCATTGCAGATCTCCTGACTGCATAGCGAAAAGATTTAATTAGCGTTGCTGATCTTCTAGGTGTGGATATAAGTGCAGATTTATGCCATGGTAAGACTAAAGGGAACATATTATGCCTCCTTTTAAACTAGTTATGTATATGGAAGGCTGTGCGAAAAATGTTAATAAAATTATTTGGACAAAATCATACTCACATGTATTGATCTCAACAGCTCAAATCTTGACCATTTCATTCCTGTTAAGAGAGCTCTGTCACTTTTATGCAAATAAGCCATTCTAAACCACTCCTATCTATGTTGTTTCCAGGGCTGCGGGTTTGTCACAAATAAGAATGGCAAAAAAAAAAAAAAATAAATTAAATAAAATGGTGGGTGTGCTTGACATTTGAGGCGCAAAGTAGCAGTACCACACTCTTTAGCATCTTTTGTTATAGAGTACAGATGCAAATTTTGCTTATCGTGACGTCACAATAAGCCCCTTTTTTTTCTAATGTGGTGTAGAAGCAAAAGATATCTGATAGCTAGAATTTGCAGAAATGAATGGATGGATGAAATGTATTCATGCTCTAAGTATCTATGGAGGCAGCAGATAATCAAATGTGAACAAAAAGGATGAAAAAAAGAGACATTTGTATAATAGATCATCTTCAAATGATTGAGTTCATAGCAATACAGTAAAAAAAAATAACGCAAACAAGTGTGACTTGTTTAAAATACTTACCAGGAGGAAGTTTATTCTCTCTAAAAAATACCATGGGTATAATGCTTGCATTTAAATATTTTAGATCATTGTCTACTGGACAAATTATATCAAAGTAGAATTTTCTAGTCACAATGCATGACATGTTTTGCAAAAAAAAAAACAAGAAAAACTACCTCCTCCATATCCTAAAAGAGTTAAGCAAAATGAGCTTTGAACAAACTAGGGTCATCAACCAGCCGAATAAACCAAAAATAGCAGCAAATCTACAAATGAATGGTTTCAAAGATGAAAAAAAAGATGTAAGTTTTGTGGTGAAAGTTTTATTTTTATTTAGAACGAATAGTGTGGCGTGCGTATTCAGCCTCTTTTAATAATTTACACCAACGAAAAACCAAAGTAAAACCCTGTCTCCCTCCTGAAAGGTGGTAGTAGTGGTAGTATCCCCTGGGATTGTATTGCTAAAAGCATATCAATGAAGCAGAGTAGTCAAGATGTAAAGCTGATTTAGAATCTGAGGCAATATTCAAAAATTGCTTTTAAATACTGTTCGGACTGAGTCTGAGCTACTTTATTAGAATTAGATGAAATGTCCAAGATATAACAATGTTTGTTAATGTTATTTTAAATAAATTGCACCCTGTTCTTGATTTTACTGATAACTGACAGAACAGAATAGAAAATATATTACTTTTATTAAAGCAGTGTGTCAAAAAATACATTATAATGTAAACTTGATAAGTACAAATCACCATATATATATATATTGTTTTTACATTAACAGTAAATAGGAAAATATGCTCTAGTGAGCAAATGGGTAAAGAGCCTTCTTTCTTCTAGACAGATGACCATTAGGAGTATTTTTTTAAGATCTATCCCTTAGTGTGATGAGAAGAGATGAAGAGCAGGACATCGATAACAGGAACTGGCAGTGGAGAGGATAATTAGCCTTAAAAAGGAACAAAGGATCAATATCCCACCCCACCATCAAACTCCCACCCCCTCTTTGCTTTACAAAGCATTTGTTCATGGGGAAAACAGTTTTAGACACCGGGAAAGAAAACTCATCTATCAGTCTGACAGGAAAGGCATCCACTGTAACTGATAACACATTGCTAGATTTGTAGAAGAATTGCTACTTTGGAAAATGTGCCGCAGTAATAAAGGGTCCTTGTGGATGAAGCTTTTTTACACATTGTTTGCAGTTATAGTCATGACACATTGAGTAGATATGCAGACTTTGTGGGTATTAGAAACAATTTACCCAAATGTTTCTTTATAATTTTACATATCACAACAATTTGAACATTATTATACCTTGAATATCTGCAGTCAAACTAAGTAGTATTAATTTCAAGTTTTTTTTCAAATTTTAATCAATTGGTGCCCTTTATGGAGGTTAAGTGTCTTCACATAGCACTGCTCTGACATAGAAATTAAAAGACCTCTTCTTTTGTGATGTCATTGTTTAATGAAAAAGATGTATTAAACATTATCAAAGCTTAACGTCCACACCCCTTGCAAATGACATCTACTTAAAGTCCCCGTCCACAAGGGAATGCTGTTTTTTTTTTTGTTTTTTTTTCTAAAAACAGGTTAAAAACGCTACTTTTACTCCCCCACACCTGTAAATGGCGCTAATTGTACAGCATGGGACACATGAAGTATGCAGTGAGATCAACAAGAACACAAGAATGGAGAACAACAAAGCATGAAAGGGAAGCCTTTTATAAAATCTTTGAGGTTATGCAGCACAATCATTAACATTTTATCCATTATTGTTAATTACGTTTGGGCTTATAGGTCAGGTTAGAGGTGGAGAAAACACTTAATATTTTTAATAGAAGGACTTTTTTGGAAGTTCTTAATGTTTAAAAATATTCTCATTTTCCAAATAACCAATGACCATACATTAATTTCATCAAGTCCTCTAAATCCGGATGCAGCCGAGAACCCGCCAACCATAGCAATAACACCACCATGCTTTACTCAGTATAATATTCCTGCTCTGAAATAATCTTGTTTGCTTTACACCAGATAGAACAGAAGTTGCAAAGGTCAACAGTGCACAACTTCAAGTGTGTCCGAACAGAAAAATAGTTTTTCTATTAAACATTTCAGAAAAATCTTAAATGATGTTAAACCATCATAAAACTGTCATGACTATTAGATGTTTCTTAATGAGACTTGACAAATAAAAAACTGGATATTTTTATTATCTCTTACTTTTATATACAAAAACATGAGTAGCATATGTACCTTTATAGTTTTGATAGTGTTGTAGTTACAGGTCAGGAACATATCTTGCTCAAATGCTTTCATTTTGTAGGTCTTCGTGCATAAATAGGGAAACAGATGGTAATATTGTTAAAATGGTTAAATTGATCAGATTTTAGTCAGAAAAGGTCAATTCTAGCATTAATGTTTTTCCAAAATAATATCACGACCAATTTCAATTGTTTTTTTTCGTGTTGGTTTTTTTCAAAGCCACAGGCATCTTTAAATCCTCCAAATAATTAATTCATGGGTGCATCAGTATGTAATGATGTAAGCACCCTAGCAGGATTCTCCTTTTATAAAGTAGGAGATTATATGCCATAAAAAAAATTGTGTAATCTTTATAGAAACAAGTGGAACCAGCAGCAAATACCATCATCTACCAAATTAAGCATTCAGATTTCGCAAATGGCAGCTTAAGAAGCAATCCTAAAGACCGTGCCCTTTTTGTTTGTATCATAAATCTTGGGTAAGGCGGCAGAAATCAATGTATTCATTAAATACATCTTTGTCAGACAGACGAAGAATCAGGAAGAAAGTCAGACTGATCAGAGCTGGTGAAATGATTCTTGGGGAAATTTACGAAGCACTGGTGCTGTGTCACTTTTGAGTAATATACAGTGCCTTGCAAAATTATTCACATCCCCATCACTTTGATTAAAATGTATCCCATTCCAGCCACAAATTTGAATGTTTTTTTGTGTTTCATGTGAATGACCAATACAGAGTACCACATATTTTTGAAGTGGTATTAAATTATATATTTATGCATGTTAGAATTTTAACAAATGAAGTGTGGAATTGATTTGAGATTGGGCTGAACGGTTGCCAGTCAGTATGAAAATTCAACTATAACATGTTTGGTCGTTAACATAAATCAAATTGAAGATCTACATTCATTTGAAAACTCTATGGCAAAGCCAGTTCACAGATACATTCCTTTCAATCTGAGCAAATCAAACTATTTTGCAAAAATTCTAGTGTTTAAATGTGTCTCTCTTCAGAGATTTTGCTTAAAGGTTTTATAGGTTTAAATTAATTTTTACACCTGAGGTGTGGATCTTTGCAGCCTCTCCAGAGTTAGTATTTTTTGCCTTCAATTGTTTGCACTAGATTCTGTTTGGGGGTATTGGATTAAAAGTGGGCTGTACACAAATGCACACCACACTTATCGGAGTTCTATTTGTAAAAGGAAAAAAATCCTGAAAACGGTGTATTTGTTTTAGAATTTTGCACTACTTTCTCTTTGTCGGTGCATTATTTTGAACTTACAAAACGTCTAAAAATTGTTGCATTTTCTAAAGACAAATCTATAAATGAAGGTTAAACCCTCTATGAAGACTTGCATTTATGACAGGAACCACCTCAAATGGATGCTCAACCTAAAATGCCATCAGGAGGAGAGAGCCTCATTGACATTCAGGTGACATCAAGGATGGAAAGCGAAGATGATCAGATACTTAAAATATTAAAGTGGGCCCCTTTTCAGGCATTGTCCTCCTTTACTTATTACTGATGAATCCCACCAGCCAGCGGTCCAGACATGGAGCATCACCTTTGTTGTTCCAAATGAAAAGGCCTTTTCATTATTAACATTTTCTTCAGGAGATGCAGTGTGATTAGTTTCATTGATGAGCTGCTGCATCAAAGACGATGAAAAAAAAAAGAATTATAAGCAGAAAGAAAAGAAGAGAGCTAGTTTTAGCAGAAAAAAATAAATAAAATAAAAACTTCAGCCACGGTGGGCCTCGTGTTTATACCAGCCTTTCCTGACTTTAATTATTAGCACATAAGTAATCTTAGAGGCACAAATTTATTATTTGAATTTTCGCATTAACTTGAAACCTACGGGGACCTCAATTTTCACAGCATCAGAACGTTATCCTCGTTTGAAATCAGGTTTTATTTAAAACCTATTACCGGATTTTTCCGAAGCACACGGACGGCCAAGGCGCAGTAGTATGTAATTATCTTTGTATGAATTATTAATTTCATTACACTGCGACTGAATAAATGTAGCAGGTTCAGTTGAGCACTTTGACGGTGACAGCGGAACCATTACATTTTGTAAGACGAAAGCCGGTGTTTCAAAAACATTTGTTATTCATTCTGTTTATTTATTTATTTAGTAAGTTAGAATATTCTCACAGTTGACCTAGTGGGAATTTATTGATATGATACATTTAGATGTCTGTGTTTTGTATGTGTTGTTGTTTTATTAAACGCAAACCCTGCTACTCTTAGATATCATTCAGTTAAACCAATCCCTCTTAGCATTCACCTGTGTATGACATACAAAATGCTAAGTGTGGTGAAAACGAACACACTAAAAGCATTGCGAAACATGGTGGTGGCAGTTTGATGCTATGGGAATACATTTCCATAGCAGGAGTAGGAAAATTGGTCAGAGTTGACTGGAACATGAATGGATAGCAAGAACATCTGTTTAGACTGCTAAAGACATGTGACTGGGGCAGATCTTGATTTTCCTGCATGATTGTGATCCTAAACATACTGCCTGAGTAACAATGGAACTGTTAAAGCGGCAATACATAAGCTTAAACACAAATAAATATATACAAATTTACAACTGCTTTCTAATACAATAGATTCCTGAGAGCTTTCCACGGCCAGCGTACTAATGACGTGATGCATAAAAACTGCGAATTGTAACTTTTGAAGGATGGGTACAGCTGAGAACAAGAAGAGGGCTGCTTTAAGAACCGGAGAAACTCCAGCTTAGGCTCCAACTACGATAAAAAAAGAATTAAAGAGTTTATGCGACTTCAACAAAAAGGGGCATAATAGACGAGGATCCACTGTATAAGTATTTGTTGTTCCGCCATCGAAAAAGATTCATTCATTTATCTCTATTACTTGGCTTCTTTACTCGATTTACTTTGCTATGCATCTGCCCAGGTATCACATCCCCAGGCCTGATAGCTCTCTGGCGCCACACTGGATTTCCGGCGTACTGAAGTGTTTAAAACCAAAAGAGAAAAGAAATTAGGTTTGCATGATTTGAAAATTCCCAATATCTGAGAGGTGCTTTCACTCAAACCCTGCCACTCTAGCCTACTTAAGCCAATAGGTTATAGGATGGGGGCCGGTGTTGGGTTTTCAATCAATCAGCTTGATGTTGCGATCTTTGTTGACATATTTGTGCGCATGCGTGAGTGGTTGGGTCACAGAAAGCAAACAAAATTTACGCCAAGTACAGAGACGCAACGAACACGTCCAACATGGTTAGCAGGCAAAATCCCTGATATAACCACATCAACATTTGAAAAGCGGGAGAGCTTTAGAGAGAAGCATTCTACTGACTGCGAAACAGAAGTTATTTAAAGCCCTTTTTAGATATGTGAAAGACGTTAGTTTGAGTTGCCGGTGCCATGGCCACAAATCTGGTGGGGACATTTATCGCTATTTCTAAAGCCGACCATTCACTTGTAAAAAGTTTACGGCTTTCAAAAGTCTGGAGGCCTAAGATTATGTTTATTCAAGGGGAGTTGGGTCGAACTCTGTGAAACAGAAAACCGTGTTTGCGCTCAGACAAGCAGAAACGGCGTGATTCGTATCACCTGTGAGGAATTGAAAAAGAGAATGACTGCAAAGCTGGGTAAGTCCTCATTGATCATCGTCATTGTTTATTTATTTATGCATTTATGGAAAGATACTCGCTGTTGTACAAGTCTAATTTATCTTGTGACAATTCTAGTAAGTCAGTGACATCTTGTCTGTGGCGAAAAAACGAATATCACCGCTTACACAGTTTTTTTTATTTTTTTGATCAGGGCATATATCTACTATCACCCCTGCATCCTGGAAAATATACTTTCAAATGAATTTGGTATAAATATTTTACATTGCATTTAAAATTCAACTCTCAGTTCAAGTTATGCCTCTAAATCTGTAAATTGTCCAGCAGTTCCACATTTGGCCTGAGGGGGCAATCGCGAGTATAACACTTTAAAACTACTCATAGTCCTTTTAAGATCAAAGGGTTTTTAATTGGCCTAGTCAAAGTTCAGACCTAAACCTGATGAATATTATGAGACAAGGCCTCAAGATTGATTGAGCTTTTGAGTCCTATCTGTTTCCTTTTACCCTGACTTTTACACTCTAAATTGGACTGGTCTAATTCACAAAACCTTAAAACATTAGTGCTTTTTCATATAAATCTGAGAGAATATTAAAGTGTTTACAAGGTTTGATTATTAACACAAGGAATTGTGTGCACTTGGCTTTTCTTTTCTTTGGAGTCTACTTTGACTGGAATTTTCTGAAGCTCATTTGCAAATGGATCCTTTACAGAGCACAAAGGTCATACGCTGTAATCATCAGATTAAAAACCAGCCAGCTGTAAACTGCCCAATCGTGGAGCCATTAGCTGTTAACATCCTGTCAGCAGAAGGCTGAGGAGGTCTTTGAATTTGAATCGAATAATCTCTACGGTATCTTGAACGGCAGGGAAACAGAAAAAAATAACACTTAACCATTGGTGATTTCTCTTTAACAAAAGTTTAAACTGGTGCAGTGTTGCCGAAAGAGACCGAATTCAGCTTTAACTTTTTTTTATAAATGGACAGACCTTTTACAGCTGTCCAATTAAAACCCTCTTTTATTTCCTATGGAGAAAGATATGGTCTTTTTATGTGTCCAAAACCCCACACTGGGGTTATAGCCAACAAGGATGAAATAGTTTTCAACCACGGCATGCATTTTTACCATAGTTCACAACATAAACCCATTTATAAGGCTTTTTGAGTCATTTTCCATGTAACAAGGCTGCAGCGTTGGCACAAAATGGGGGGAAAAAAAGACTTGGAAGTGTCCCTCAAAACGACTTGTGACAAAATGAAAAATCCTTTTTTCCGAGCATAGATGATGCCGTCTCCAGTCGAATTGATTCCTCCCTGCTAATGGGTTAATTTTGGCATAATTCAATAAGCGCCTTCTCCCATGATACCTTACACATTTATGTGGAGTCTATAATAACGTCCTGACAGTCAGATGAGTCGGGTATCTCAGGAGGTTTAATTTGGTTCTAATTCCTCCTGTTAACACACTTTAACAGGGCAAATGAGATCTAATACACATCGCCGACTTGTTCCTGCCGTTTGCATCATTTGGCTTTTGATCAGGTGTGCACAGTCACCTGGGGGCAGGATGGTGGAAACACAGGATTTTTAATATAAAGTTTCAGGATTGAACCTTCAGATTTGCAGGCTGAAGATAGAGGTTAATTGCCTGTGATGCAGAGCAGAAAATGGATTATATCAGGTTGTGCTCTGTCGTTTAAAAGTGTAAGAAAAAGGAAGCATGAAAAATTTGATAGGAAAAATTATGTATCTGGCCCCGACAAAAAGATGTTCAACCTTGGAAAATGGAGCTACTTTAAACAACATTCAATCATCTCTTGGAGAAGCATTTCTGAGGCGTTATCCAATACAAAAAGAATGAACAAAAACTAAAGAACATCTCCTTAAAAAAAAAAAAGCAGCTGTGAAGAAAAAAAATATATTTGTGATTCAGTTTTTAGTGATTTCGTCTCACATATTTTGATTTTTAACAGAATATAGAGGGGCTCTGAAAAGTATATACATCCTTGATAATCACCCTAGCCCAAAAAAATACTAAAAATTACTTTTATTTTTCTCACTACAAATAATATTTGTCATATAAAACTTAATTGAAAAACATATCAACCTGCTAAGACATATATAATATGCGTATAATATATGTTGATGAATATCCACATTCTTAAACTAATACTTTGATGAAATACATTTGGATTCAATTTCAGCTTAGCAGTGTATTTGATTTATTTTATTTTTTTTACTTTTAACTGTACAGAATAATCATGACACGTGGGAAAAGTTTTGAAATAATTAATTATAATAACCTGTCATTTTACCGTGTGTTTGTACACCTTTAAGAGCCACTGTATGCTACGTATAGCGAACAAAATGTATTAGATTTACTACGGAGAATGATCTGAATTGACAAAAGTATCTTATACCTTGCATGCAAACGAACCATCCTTAGCCAACAGTATTTTTAGACAGACACCACCCACTCTCTTACTGCCTGAGCATGTTGGGTTGTTGGATTGATGGCTATGTGCTGTTGCACAGATGGCTGTATTTAAAATGAACTTGCCAAGCAATCAAACAATAGATAGATAACATTATCTTAACACATTTCTTAATTTGTGAATTAAGAAAGGTTTGCAGTGCCCTCTACACTGCAAAATAATGTATTTTAATTGAGACTTTGCTGGTGGGACAAACTTGGGTCCTCTTCCAGCGTTGTCTGCATCATCAACCCAGTTCCAATTGCATTAAAGATTTTAATACTGTTAAACAGGACAAGTTTAGCCATTTGCAGGAAATCCCTGCTTTACAGTGATCAGCACACATCTGCCTTACTTTAACAACATGTTCTCCTGTCTTTCCTACATTAAACAATCGATATATGAAACTGTCAAATGTTTTGCCTCTCAGATAAAATAAAGTATTCAGTTCCTAATTAAAAGTTCTACATATTGTGATTGTTTTTTAAAAAAATATTAAATTCATGAATAATTTATAAAGGTTGCAATAATTTTTGGCTTTTGTAATGAGCCTTTTCTTAAATATACTTTAAAGTTTTTTCTTTTCGCAAACAAATACATACTGACCAAACATATCTCACAATAAAGTATACATTTCCACCGGAGGTTTTCATAAAAAAATAAAGACTTTCAAAAAAGTGCACTGAAAGAAAAAACAAATTCTGCTTTGTGTGTTTGTTAGATAATGACATCAAAAGAGGCGCACTAATCAAGTTTGTTAGCTAGCTTCAGTAAAGGCGGTGACAGATGAGCAAGTTTTGACCGATTTTGACAGACATTTCAAAGCACTTCTATTCTGTCAAAAGCTTTCAAACCTTGCTTCAAAATTCGTCGTTGAAAAAGCATATTTCCTCTAAAATTAGGGACTATAATGGTAGTAGGAGCCTGGTCCTTTTTATTTTGTGTGTTGGTTTATTTTTTAGAAGATAACCTTGAAGAGGCTTATTACATATGTTATTTTTACACTTTTTAAATTCGATTTCATATTGATTTTTGTGTTCACAACTCATTCTATGTGATTTTGTTTTTCAAGATTTTCCAGAGAGATATGTACTATTCTCACCCATTGCTGTAAGAATTCCCTACAGTTAGAAACAAAGTTTATAAAACGAGGACAGAGTTGCTCAAAACCCTTGAACAAAGATGGAAAAAACCCTGACAAAATACAAATGTACATCCCAAAAGTCACTGATTAGCTGTTATTTATTTTTATTTTTTTTGTCTTTTGATATGTGACTTGTTTAGAGCTTGTGTCAGAAGGCTAAATAAAGTAAATAGGGTTTTATAACACAACAAATCTGACCCATGACATGCGTAAGTAAAAGAAAATCTACAGCTAAAATGTTTTATGAAGATTCTTGAGAGAAATATGCTCCTGGAAAAAAAGATGAATGTATTTTAAGATGTTCTGCGCATACTTACAAAAAATTTTGGTATAACTGAACAAAGATTAATGATATTTTTAGATCAACTGTTACCAAATACAGTAAGTTTTTAATATAAATTACTGTCGGTAGAAATAAGATATTTGTTTAAGTAAAAACATTATAGAACATAAACTAAAAACAATTTCAGAACCTAGACAGAGAAACAAAATTCCATACATGTGCAGCGGCGGAAAAAAGTATTTGGGAAACACATATTCTGCAATCTGTCCCACTTAAAGAGATGAGAGACGTCTATATTTTTCATCACAGGTACACTTCTGCTGTGACAAAATTAATAAAAATTTGTTAAATGATATTGTAGGATTTTTGAAGAATTGATTTGGATAATGCTGCAGAAATTTAGTATTCACTAGTAAAAAGCACATTTTTTGTACCACTTCTGGGAGGGATAGGATACAATTTCTAGTGAGCGTCTTTTTCATTAAAAAAAATACATCCAATGCCAAAGCTAAATTTATGTAAATGGTCTTCACGGTTTTATTGTTAACCCAGTTTTTATTAAATTTTTATTTATTTATTAAATCAAACAAATCATTTTACGAGGATATTTCTGTGTTTTAAAAATGCTTAGCTGATTTTTAAAATTATAAACGTAGACAAGATAAATTTTGCTATGCCAGTATAATAATTTGGATCAATTACAAAAATCATCAGTACAAGATGATGTTATCCTTCTAGCTAAAAAAAGCAATTTCTGAGGGCAACTATTGGCTACATTGTGGTCAGGTGACGTGTCAATCATCTCAAGTCAAAAATGATTGGCTGTATAGGTAGTTCTGATAAAAGGTACAGGCCCTTGGGGCACAAATAAGTACCTATGGTTACGGGTACAAAATGGCACCTTTGAAGGTACCACCCCGATGAAAAGATATTGTACCCCAAAAAGTACAGTCCTGTGCATTAATTTCTGAGTGTGAAAATTGTACAGCTGCACAAAACTGGGATAAGTTAATCTACAATAGGCAAGCAGCTTGTAGAGAAGAGACTTATTGTTCGAGCAATTATTAGGAAATGCAATAAAGAGAAGATCGCTGACAGTCTCTCTTAACCTGGGGCTTTGTGAAAGAGCTCACCTTGTCAGGTACACATGATTTTGAAAATGCCGGGGAAACCACTTAGACCTACACAGAGAAAACTGGTTAAGGACCTGATGAGAACTGCGACCACAGTAATATAGGTTACTATTAGTAATACACCCTGATACAACTTTGTCATGGATTAAAATCCTGCAGCGTTCAAAGAATCCCCCTCATTAATCCAGCATGTCCTGGCCCATGTAAAGTTTACCAGAGACCATTTGAATGCTCAAGGGGAGGACTGAGAAAATGCAATGTGATAAAATGAGAGCAAAATAGAACTGGTTACATAAAAAATAATTTAAAAGTTTTTGAGTGGCCTAACCAGTTTGTAGTTCTCTAAAATATGTGGAGGGAAGACCCTGAAAGAATTGGCCAAAATACCAGCTAGAGTGTGTGCACAAAACTGATGAAGAGCTACAAGATACATTTAACCTCTGTCATTGCCAACCAAGGTTATACTACAAAGTATTATGACCATTTCTCAGGAGGTAGGAGCTTGTCTTGTAAGACAGAGGGTTGATGGTTCAAACCCCAGCTTTGTCCATCTCAGTCATAGTGTCCTTGGGCAATAGATTTCACTCAACTTGCCTAATGGTGGTGATCATAGTGCCACTGTTCAGTATCTCACTTATGTCAGTGTGCCCTCAATGTAGCTTGCAATCAATAGTGTGTGAATGGGTGAATAACTGAATATAGTGTTAATTGCTTTGGGATTTTCTGGATTAGATAAAGCGCTATTCAAGTATAGGTCTTTTACTATATTTTGATGAACTTTTGTTTTTGCCCGAATATTTATTTTCTACATCAATATACAGATTAATTATTTAATACAAACGAAATGTGAATTACTGGATTTTGTTTTTCATTCCGTCTCTCACAGTTACAGACCCCTCCCATCTTTTTAAATTAGGCAACTCGCACAATCAGTGGCTGCTAAATACTGTTTCCCAACTGTATATGTCTGTAGCTAACTGCAGCTACCCTGTTAATAAATAAAAGCTTTATGTTGAATCAGTTTTTCTTTTTTTTCTTTTTTCATTTGTTTGTTTTCATACTCATCATTCACCTCTTTTTACACCAGTATGACTCTCTGCTTTTCATACACAAGGCCTACACACACACACAGATTCGCAGGTACACTGAGAACATCATAAGTAGCTGACGTCAGTAATGCTGTAAGAGCTCTGAGAGCCCTTCCACAGTAGCCTTTTTTTCCCTTTTTTTAACAAGCACACCCACACTCTGCCAAGTTCAGCCGCGCCATTGTCCAAACACAAGCAAACTGTCACTTGGAGCGCTCCGGGAGGACGACACGGTTGGAAAAACAATAGTTTTCCCATCGAGACCAGTCCATTCTGAACGGTTAAAGTCTGTGCCAAACTTCATCCTTTTTAGGGACTCAATATCTCATGAGTTGAAATCAAATAACACTGTTGGATTCTGGAATTGTCTCTTTCTTTCTTGTCAGTGCTATTCAATGCTATTTTCAACTGCCACATTAGTATGTCTCTCTCTCTCACGAGTGAGAAAATTAGTTTTTCTACCTCCCACCATTTCATTATCTGAGCGATCTCCCAGCACACAGCCTAATTCCTTTAGCGAGGCCCTCGTTTTCTGGAGACTCTTCGCTGAGTTTTCAAAGCCACGGAGATGGAAATAAAATGGGGAAAGGATAGAGCGGGAGGCAATAGATATATAAAGAAAGAAGCAAGTGGAATTTTACAGTAAATCAGAGGGCTGCTAAAGTGGATACAAAAGGCATATGTGTGCACCGAAGACCTCAGAAGACGCAAACCACCTACACGCCACCTCATTCCTTCAAGCTATCACACTTGGAGACACATACACACAGCTAAAGAGCCAAATTTACCAATGACAATACAGTCTAATTGTGAACCGAACTCAGACTAGGTAAACACGTTTCCACTTTGAAGATAACTGGTTTGAACCTAAAGGCACGTAACATGTTCCACACAGCACGGAGTCTTTCAAAGGAAAACCAATCAGTGGTGGAGGAGACGTGAAGACCACTTGCA
Source organism: Apricaphanius iberus (assembly GCA_028564705.1). Classification (NCBI taxonomy): domain Eukaryota; kingdom Metazoa; phylum Chordata; class Actinopteri; order Cyprinodontiformes; family Aphaniidae; genus Apricaphanius; species Apricaphanius iberus. The sequence goes on along the minus strand of JAPXFQ010001385.1, from coordinate 500,329 downwards.
AACTTAAAAGAAAGTAATTACAAAGCAGGAATTAATGCAATCTGTATAAGACGTGACATTTTGCTTTGATTTGGCCACAACACGATATTCAGACTTAAAGGTGACTTCACAGATGAAGATTAACGTACCAAAGAATTCTGAAAAGGAATATTTAACTAATATTTTGGATGTGTACTTTGTAATCTTCAGCGTTCGTCGATAAAAAAAAATTGAGACTCAGTTTGATCATCTAATTGAGTTTAACTTAGTTATGTTATTTAAGTTAAAGTGATTAAAGTGAAGTTTAAAGTGACCTAAAAAAACAATAATCTAAAGGCATATTCCATGCTAAGATTAACATTTTGCAAACATGACAACCACTACCTTCGCACCACTTGCAAACGTCATTTTTACAGAGCTACAATTTACATTTTTACCTCTCAGTTTTAGGGAATAATTTACAACACTGTTTAATTTTCACATTTGCAAATTATTCATTTGATGAAAACTGCATTAGAAACTAGAGCAATGGTGTCAAAGTTACAGATTTGTACTTAAATTCAGACCATGGCGCTATTAAACTTTAATTCTGAGCTGAAAAGCTTGATTTTTATGAGAAAGCGGGACACAATGTAAAATTCTGCAATTGCATGAGGCTAATGACTAGCTAACAACTAGCAATTTTAACACAGGATTTCCATGCAGTCTTGACAATTATTGAATATGATTTTCATTTGGGGGTTTTTACGTTTAGATTAACTTAAACAAATTCAAATTGAGTGTAAAAAATTGTTTGTTTCAAGACTATTTTTATCCAAAAGAAAAAAAAATATTAAAATAGGGTGTGACATTTATTTTTTGCAATTGTTACAAACCGTAGTAGTTATTTTCCAAATAAATGTTTTAACTGTTTCATACAGCCTACCAAGAAAATTTAAAACGCAAAATTTATTTGTAACTTCTTCTTTAAATAAGCCAGCTAATTAAAATACCAGAATAAAGCATTGACACATATCTTTTATATAAAATATATGTACAACAAATCATAAACTATGCTCTCAACAACTTATCTTTAGATTAGGATAATTAAATTTTTTAGATTATTAGTTCTTGAATTAAAGCAGGGATAGAGGTCTAAAGGTCAAATGAAGGTCTAGATGTAAAATACATTCATGTAGTTTTAAGTATTTTTTGCACCTCTGTCAAGAATACCATAAGAGCCGTTGAAAAATCCTAAAAATTAATAGAGAATGTACCTGAAGTCTGTTGACCTATCGCTTTATTCTTATATTTTTTAGCTTAATTTCCTAACGTCACTATTTTTGAGAATGTATAGACTTGAAATGGGATGTTTTTATTATACACACTGAAAAAACTGTGCTTCTTACTAAGTTAAAAAAAATCTTGTTTCCAGCTAAAATGTATTTTTGATCTTGTTTTTAGACTTTTATACTAAGCAAGAGCAGAAGGTGTTAGAATATTAATCTTATTTTGAGTATATATATATGTTATTTTGAGAATTCTTATCAAAATCAATTTGTCCTTATTTTATTGGTAGTTTATTTCACTTAATTTAAGAGGCTTTAGAGTAAAATCAAGTATTTATTGTCAGGGTAGTCTACACTTGTATGAATTCTCAAAATAAGAAATACATACACTCTAAATCAGATTAATAATCTAACACCTTCTGCTCTTGCTTATTTGATAAGTCTCAAAACAATATAGAAAAATATTTTTTAGCTGGAAACAAGGTTTTTTGACTTGGTTAGATGGACAGTTTTTGCAGTGTTTGCTTTAAAACATTTATAGTACAATAAACTGACATTTTAGTTTCATTGTAGTCAACTTGCAAAAGCAAAATACAAAATCTCTCGTGAAGTAGGTAAAACCTGCATATATCATAACTTAGCAACTACTGTTCACTATTAAAATCACTGACATATACAAGGAAGGGCAGGGAATGGTTCCAAACAAATACAAGGATACAGTATAAGCGCTGAGCCTGGATGGGCTCTACTTAAATGACTTGACAGTCTAAAGGAAGCCATACATCAACCTGTTGTTTTTTTGGCCAGGCGTCACCGGGCTCGGCTGGGGAGTCAGTAATGCTGTGGTTGCCATTTATCAAACGACAGGGTTACTGCGGCTCCGGATCAGCGGGTGCAGCCGCCATAAACAAACAAACAAAACGGAGAGGCCTGATGAAGACGACCGTGCGGCCCAACAGGAACTGAAAAGGAGGGCAGGCTCAAACGGGAGGAGGTGGTGAAGGAGGCTGGAGAAGTGGGTTGGAGGAAGGAAGTGAAACCATGACAATAAACAAAGAGCTAAATAAAACATTAAAACCAGGCAGCATTACATGTGCCGTCAGAGATATGGCAAAATAGTTCTTAAAGAGATTTCATAAAGAAATTACCCCCAGTAGCTTGACATTACCATGAACATAGCTTTCAACAATGAAAGAAAGTGAAAATAGAGTATTGAGCATTTGAAATGATAGCTGCCAGGATAATTGCCATCCATTTTACACAAAGGATTTCCCATCTCTATATTAACTTCATCCTCCGCCGTTCATAATGAACAAGGAGGTGAAGGTTAAGGCAGGACTCCAGGAAGTCCATAACTTCCATCTGGATTGATTTATTAAGGAGATAATCTGATCCATAGGAGCGCTATATACCTGGAGTCACATATACTATATGCAGAGCTTTATTTACTATCCCTTAAAGGATAGAAAAGTGTTAAAATTACCGACTTAAGTTACAGGTTGGCAAAATGTCCACAGTTAAATTAACTAAGTCAGTTTATTGCTGTGCTCATTTTACAAGATTTCAATAAACAGAACCTGTCATTTAAAATAGAACAAAGCAATAACGATAAAATGCACATTGAAACAAAGAGCATTCATTAAAATATTAAATAAGCGAGAGGTAAAACGTTCTAAAAAACAGTGACGTGTGTACATTTCTGTATCTGATCATTTCTGATAACATTTGGGCCTCTACAACATATCCTGCATCAAATGATAAAACTGAAAGCCCTTTTCAGTACACATTATTTTTCAGTACATAGCACAGTATAAGTAGCTGTGTGTGTATATATATATTCAAACAATGTCTATTCATTTTATAGTTTTTTTAAAGGTTCATGATTATTTACTTCATTGAAGTTTTATTCACAGGGGTCAGGGGTCACAGCCGCCTATAAGTAGCTAAAATCTAAGAATAATTCAGATTCTTTCTAAAAAGGTTATAAACTACTTATTTTAAAAAGTTCAGACAGCAAAAGTACAATAATATGCATTCATATACACAGTTAAAACTTTATTTGCACTACAGCAGAAACTAACTTCAATTAAAAAAAAGTATTTATTTTTCGATCTTGAGGGTACAGCCAATCACAGCTAAGAAAAATGAATGGCACTTCTGGATTAGCTGCTTTGCAAATGCCAGCCAATAGTGTATCACCTACTGTATCTATCTGACATTGTAAAGACATATTTTCTTTGAATTATATTAGATATAATCTAATAAAGAAAAACAAAATCCACATTTGGGCAGATTTTCCACAAAACGTTTGGAATTACTTTGCACAGAAAAATCTGTGATTAGATGAATTTACAAAAAAAATTACAAAAGATTACAAATACTGAGCAAGATAGGCAGTGGTCTACAGTGTTATGCGCTGTAGTGGAAGTTCTGATGCAGTACAGTAAAGTAACAAACAAAGTAACAAGCGTTGGGGGAACTGAAGTTACAAGTTTCAGTAAAGTGCCATGGTAATGGCAGGATAACTTCAGCTATAATACTCAGGAAGGTGCTTTACTGTAAGTTCTCTTTTTTTCAATAAAGCCTCACATTGTCCACAGTTGCTAAGCCTTTTAAGAGACAAGGCAGCAGTAAAGTAATAAATTGTCTTGAACCACTACGGAATTAAACATACTTTTTGGTAAAGTATCGATGTTGCAATGCTACTTGACATGCTATTGGCTGGAGCGCTTATTAGGCTCGAGATTGGAGACAAGGAAGACTTTAGATGTTAGCTTCTGTGGTTTTGCTAAGACATTTTTTAAAATATTTTAAGTATTAAACATGAAGGAATATTTGGTGTTTGAACTCTTTGGCAGTTATAGGAGTCTTTAGAGGGAATCTCACGTATTTCCAGGATTTAGCTATTACCATCATTTGTGGGTTCCAACCACTGTCCTGTACAGTCCATATCAACTGGGGGAATTTAAAGATTTTTTTTTTGTAAAGTTGATTTCAGTAAAATAACATTCTGTCTATATAAGTGGGGGAAATAAAGTTACAAAGCCTCGGAAAAGTGCAGGGTTACTCGTAATGGGACATGGAATGTATGATGCTCAGGTCAAACAGCATGTATCGGATACTTATGGGAAATTAAACCTGCACATCTTATGCAAAACTATCTCTTTCTCTGTCACATTGAGCAACAAATAAATTCAACAATGGTTGTAGCTGAATCATTTTCCAGAACCAGCATTGCACATGGTAAAAATGAAAAAGAAAAGAAAATGCGACCTTCAACAGTCTTAGGAGAGTATTGATAGCAGCAAGTAGCTATTTTAATTGGCAGATGGCATACTTCACATTAAGACTGGATTGTTAATCAATCAAAAGTCAAAAAGCTAAGTAGGCCATGGAATTTTAGACTATAGCTTCATCAAACTGACATTCCTGATAGACCGGCTTCAGAAAATAAGACATTTTTTTCATAAACAAGTTTAAAATCCCCCTCTCTAGTCTCCATTTACTGGAAAATACACACATTGCACTTAAGCCTAAAGTGCTTTTTATCTATGTAAGAACATGCTTGAAAAGAATTTACTGTGACCAAGTCCTTGAGTGTCCCTATGGATGTTAAGAGCTTTATCATGGCATTTTATGTGAAAACGCCTTATCCATAATGTATTTTGGCCATAAAGCTGCCCAGTGCCCCCATGTAATGATTCCCACTTTGGATTTAAGATCACAGGAACAAACAAATTGCGGATTGCTTGGGGCTACACAGAGAGAGGAGGCATGAGGAGGAAGGAAAACTGATCGGTAATTATGGCAACGTGAGGTAGAAGAGGAGGTGTTGGCAGCGGTTGGAGGGGGGGTTGAAATCCGGTTGAGTGCTGATGAACATTTGAGCATTTCTACATGCCTGAAGGAATTCCATTAACCACTCTGATTAAAGTAATCATTGGAGCCATTGGTGCCTGTCAGATGCCATCCCTGCCCTCTCAATTACCCAGATCTCCTTGAACTCAATTGCTCACATCATCATGGAGACCGGGTGGCAAGAAGAAAATCGGGCGGCGCTGAGGAACGTTGCATCCTCAGTAGAGAAAAGGGACGGGGCAGCGGTAGGCGAAACTTCATTTGAGCATATGGAAGTCGTCCACCCTCTGGATCTCTCAGTAAGCAGGGGGTAGATACATTATTAGTGCAATTATCATGTACACATATGGTTGCAGTGCATGATTGTAAAACCCGGAAGCGAAAAAGAAAGCTGAAAGGTTAAATTAACAGCCACCTTCGAAGTAATTGCCACGTTTTGAATCAGGAACAACTGCGAGCAAAATGTAAAGCAACGTGATGCAAAATTTGTTCCTGCAAAGACCATAAAACACATTAAAAAAATCAGAAACAGTAAAAGACATGGGAAATGTGTGAAAGCTCTTCAAAAAACTAATTCAGTTTTGTTGTACATGTTACCACCATGCCTCCATAATGAGAAACACTTCAAAGACACAATAATAAATTCTACTTGCAAAATGCTTTGCATTGTTTCTCATCCCACTTTATTCTAAGTAGTTTGGGTGTAAAATGTAATTAAAATACAGGAAATTGAAAATAAAGATCAATTCAGTTTTCCTTTTTTATTCTGTCAGCTAAGGGCTAAATGAGAATCTGAGCAAACTTGTAAACAATCCAGCTGGAAACCCTAGAAGAAGCAGAATTCATATTATTTTAATCAACTAGATATTGTGCACATACAAAATAATCACAATATAGATTAAGATTTTTACCAAGTAGAAGTAATGAAGCAAATTTTCTAAACGTTTATTAACAAATTTTAAGAAATAAAACTGTTAATATTCCTTCTGCACTATAAAGTTATTTAAAGACTTTTGAAATATTCAAAATTCTTTGAAATTTAGTAAACTTGGGTGTGAAAAGGGGTACTTGAGCTTAATTCCCCCCCTAGGCCTTATAGCTGGCTGACACGGCCCTGCATATGTATGGCATCAAGCTGATTTTATTTACCATAAACATCCAATTCTGCCAACGCAATCTGAGAAGACATGAAAAATACTTCTGAGCAAAACTAATCCAGAAATTTTTTTTTTTTTTTTTAGACTGTTCGAAAATAATTGCTGGGCAAGTTCATATCCACACGCACTGAAAATAGCAGAAGTGATGAGCCAACACTTGGTGCAGCTTGGACAGGTTTCATGCGCTGTGCCACTCTGCTTCTGCATTGATTAACTCTCAAATGGTGCGAAAGCAGCGAGCGTAAGAGAACACCGGCTGCCCATCACCCGTCTCTTCCCCCAGCTCTGCCGTCTGAGAGTGTCTCAGAATGGAGCTGCTGTCTGATGAGCTCTCTCTGCTGGGTTTGGGAGTGAGGCTTTCTCTGACCGCGGCGCCTAAGCCTGCATGTCTAGAATCAGATCCTGAGAACATGTGAGATGTTTCACCGTCTTGACTCCTATGAAATTTAATCATCTTCTGATGGATTTTGGCTTTAATATAGGGTTACCATGCAAACGGGAATGTCTACCAACTGGATGTTTAATGCAAGTTATTGTAAGATGGGGTCAAAGCTGGAATAGGGTTGGAGAGACGTTCACACTCACACACACGGCAATGACAAACCTTTTTGGAACAAATGATTCACTGATTTCATCAGTGTGCTCGAACATTTTGTCGTCTGAGAGGGGAAATAAATGTAATTCCAGGATATTAAAATAAAATAATACTAAACCCCAGACAGCCATCTGCGCCACATTTGAAACATTTGTCACTGTGCTGCTCAGGTGCAAAGTCGTTTGCAATATAGGCATCTAAAAAAAATATATAATTTCACGTCAGAAACTGCGAGCACCACATAGGCCACCAATGCCGGGCGAGTGCACGCACTTCCTTGGCTATGATTCACATCTCCCTGCAACATGCATGACACATCCACAGTTACACTCGGTTCCAGGACTTCTCATCTCCCAAATGGTTGCCTTCTGCTCTCATTCTGAGCTTGTCTGAAAACGATGAGGACCCAGAGCATTTTTTTTTTTTTTTTTTTTTTAATAAGGGAAGCAGCAGGCATCGCCATGGACTTGATGGTGAAGGAAAAAAAAAAAACATAAACAGTTATATAACAGCTTTTTTGCACAGAGAGAAGGTTTAATCATAAATTCATTTAATTCCAAATAATTCCCTGCGACTTGAGAATTAGTCGGCAGGCCTCCTCTCCAAAAAGACGTCGTCTCTCTGCTGAGGGAGCGTTTGAATTCCTAAATGGTGATGCTCGCAGCAGATTGAAAATGGTGGCACAGGGGCAGTCTCTTGCATTTTTATGGACCCTGCTTAAGCATTTTCAAGTAAGTGTGACTGTGAATTGGTCAAAAATAAATTGAAACAACTTCAAAAAATACCTAAAAATCTATTTACTATTAAGTTAAACGTTTAGTATGTGGCTAGTTCATTTGACCCTTTCATATCTTACTTTTTTGCTCCTTTCGAACAAAAAAAAATACCTGTGTGCCACAGGATGTTACATAACAACCACGGATCAAGCCACACATTAAAAGGTGAAGCATGAAAACTACAAAATTAAAACATATTTGAATACTCGAAGTTGTCCTTTTGATTAGATTTTTGCATTTTAATTCACGAGAGGAAGCCATCCGCCACCATACCGACCCTGAGTCAATTCTTACTCAACAAGGTCATGTCACGAGAAGGTACGAACAGACCTATACATCTTTTAGGTAAACGTCTTTGCTAAAGGCAAATACACTCTAAATATCTTCTTTGTTTTGTTTTAATCGTTGGAGTTGTTGTTTTGACCTGTGCTCAATTTTTTTTTTTGCCATTTTGCCATTTCGTACCTTAGCGATTTTGGCCTTTTGTGCTTTTTCATGGGCAAAAAGAAGTCTTCAATCCCAAAATCTTTTGTACCAACCAATGCATCAGTTCATACTTGCTTGTGTGATTTAAGAGCATTTTCTATACTTTCTGTCCACTGTTCTTTGTTCTTTACCATTGCACAATGTCCCAACCACTCTCTGTAAACCTTAAAATGCACATCAGAAACGGGCAGTTAAGTCAGTCAACTAACTAGAAATATTAGCGATATGCAGAGCATAAAAGCGTGCATTGTAAAGATAATTTCTGAACTAAAATGGTTTCTAAGCATTTTTTTTTTTTGATGAGTGATTGTCTTAGTCTTATCATTTTCTATTTAATGGATCTCAACTATTGTTGTTTTTGGTCATAGTCTTCCGTATCTCAAAAGACTCAACGCGCCCAAAAAGAGGTCAGAACCACACTTGACCGACAAAGCCTGTAATATAAAACACTATTAAAATATACAGTTAAATAAATTACTTTTAAAAATGTATCATTTTAATGGCTATTCTCATAATTCCTTACAAATATCTATTATAACCTCTATTATAATTACTTCTCCTCTGTAGCTTGATCATTGACAAAGTAGATGCCCACTGGCTTTGCCGAAGCTCCAATCATGTTTATATAAATGACCTCCTTGTGCTTGGCAGGCAGTAATGTGGATACAGTTGTCATTGTATAATTGCAAAGGTTTAATGCTCATTGATTGACTGCCCATTGATTCCAGTCCTTTCTGAGACACTAGCTGAGTGAGGCACAGACTGTATCGCCAGTCGCCAGTTCTTAGCCAAGATATTGTCAGCTGATTTACCAAATTAAAGGTTACATTTAACCCAATGCAGATGGTCCTCTTCGTATCAACCAAACACTGCACTTTTCGTCATAATGACAATTTATGAACCTGACATCTTGTTTTATTTGATGACAATAACATAGTTTGGTCAATATAGTGCAATAAGTGCAAAGCAATCAAAACAAAATAACTGATAAGGGATAGAGAATCTGCCAATGCTCGTATAAAAATAGGTGTTACATTGATTAAAATATCAGTAATACACAACATAATGAATACTTCAAATATAATTTATGAATTTAGTTTTGATAACATATCATTTCTACATATTAAGAATGAATACTCATATTCATTGTTAATATAATAATCTCCTTTTATGAGAGCTCAACGAAGGCGAACCCGCCTTCCAATTTCAAAAAGTGCAGAAAGCATACAAAGACACAATTTTTTTGTTGTTGTTGTTTTTAAATCTTCAAATGACGCAGTCTGTTTTCGAACATTTGGGGGTGGGGGGTTGGTGGGGGTGTGCCACTTTCAAAAAAAGAAAAAAACAGCCACTGTTACAATGCAGAGCTACAGTAAATGAAACTACAAACATAAGCCTTTTTTTCTCCAGAGGATCATGGAATATGATGACACAGGTAATATCTGATGTGGAATCAAAGTTTTTTTTTTCTTTTTTTTAAAAGACATGGCAGATTATATCAATAAATACTTACTTACAGACTACAGCAGACAATAGTCCTACACAGTTCTGATCATCTGCTGTACAAGTGTTTCTTTTCTCTTATATATATTTATATTTTTTATATTTTTTTGTCCAGGAGGGATTTTATAAACGTTTGTTCTTGTCTGATTCACAATATACCTTTTTTTTCAATTTATGGTTATATTCCTGAAAAAGAAGTTGGATAGGATTTTACCAGTACACTGACATTGTGTGTCATTCCATCTTCAACATTTAAAAAAATAAAATTTGCATCATCAGTGGAGTTTGTTCGTCTATGTGTCAGAAAGCTGTATCCGTTTTCGTGCTGTCGTGTTTCAGAAAGAATTGACTGTTCGGCACACCCCGTCCTAGCTCCCTCGCTTTTGCTCGTGTGTTTCTGTACCAAGGCACCCTCTAATAAACTGAACCACTGTTTCAAGGAGGACCAGCAGAGAAAGTGTCTCATTAACATGAGCAACCGTGTTGCTCAGAACTGACTAAAGGTGGTCTGTTTCTCAAGCACCTCAAGGTAATCGGGCTCAGACTGCAGTTTAGCTTTTAGCTCCAAATACTCGTTTCTGTTGGGCTCCACATAAACAGTACTGGGTGCTGTGCCATAGAGCACTGTTTCTCTTATCCTCTCCGGGTGCAAGAACTGCCGTCTGACATCGAAATTTGGGTTGTACGTGTACGATACAGGCCCAGTGTACTTGTACTCTATATTGGCTGCTGGGATGGATGGGATGGACTGATGCGGGGACTGCTTATCGGGCTCCAGAATGCCCCTGAAAAAGTGGTCTGCATCCTGGACTGGGGAGGGGTTGTCACGTGGCTCGATGGTGCTTACACTGTATGCAGGACTCCTCATCGTGCTACTATCCCTCTCCTCGTCTGGTGTACTCCTGTATGTCACCTTGAGCTCATGCAGGTCTCGGTAATCCTCCACTGTATTTCCTTCCCGCGACCTGTAAATGGGATTTTTGCACATGTGGCCCATGGGGTGGGGAATGTACTCATAAACGTGACCGGCGGGGGCTTTGACTTTAGGGCAGGAGCGATTGCTGTAGAGGCTGTATTGCAGGTTAAAGGAGCTAACATCGGAATTGTTGGTGCTAGTGCGGTCACTTTGAGACTTCTTGCGCCTCTTCATCACCACGACGAAGAGCCCCGCCGCCACAAAGACGGACATGATGAAAACGAGCAGGAGGCTGAGGATGAGGACGGAGAGGGGGACTGCGCTGCTCGGGGTGTTGAACTTCTGGGGAGCATTTGTTGTGACAACATGGTCGTCCATGGGCTCCTCTGTGGGGGGAGTTGGGGAGACGTATGAGTCAGTGTAGTCTGGGCACAGCTGCTCAGACTGGATTGAACGCAGATCCATACCAGTGTGACGTTTGGGCGTCTCGCACACAACCTCATTAACCACAGTGCCGGCACTGAGCTGCTCGAGCCATATCTTCATCCCCACTATGTCACAAGAACAGTCCCAGGGGTTTTCAAACAGATCTATCTGCACAAGCAACTTGAGCTGATCTAAAACGCCGCTCACAGGCAGGTTTTGGAAATTGTTGTTACGCAGATTAAGCCGGGACAGGGAGAGGCTGGAAAAGATGCCCATGGGTAAAGTTTTGAGGAGGTTGTTGTTGAGGAAAAGCAGCTGGAGATTAGGCAGGTAGCGAAAAGTGCCAGCCTCCACCTCCTTGATTTTGTTATACTCTAAATAAAGGTACTGCAAGTTCTGCAAGCCAAAAAACATCTCCCCTGTAAGCCTGTCCATGAGATTACCGTTTAAATACAGCCGACGCAGGTTGGTTAAATCCCCAAAAGCCCTGTCATGGATCACACTTATCCTGTTGTTTCCCAAGTGAAGCAAATCCAATCCAGTGGCGTCAACAAAATCAGATCTTCGCACCACAGGGATGTAATTTCCAGTGAGATACATTTTTTTAGGGTTGTATGGCTTGGGTTTGAGATCAGAAATGCTTTCAATTTTTCTCTCTTGGCAGTTGACATTTAACCCAATTTCAGAAATCTGCAGATTACATGTGCAGGCAGTGGGGCAGTCCAAAGGCACAGGAGATTTGGTCTGAAAAGCAATGATGGGGCCATAGTTATAGGGGTTACCACCCGGTAACCGAGAGGTGGGCTTTAATCTAGTTCTGTTAAATTGCCGTGTGCCCTTGGTAGGCCTGGAGGAGGACCTAAAAACAGCTGAAGAGGTGGCAGAGGCTGTTACAGCAGCAGGTGTGGTCTGATAATATCCATTGGTAGTGCTGGGTGGTGCAGGCCTGACCGTGTCCTCCACAGGTCTCCGCGGGCACAGTTCCTGCTTGGACACCTCATCCAGATCTCTGCCATGCAGCCTGAAAGGTGTCTCGCACACTACCTCCCCAACCAGAGCCGTGTAGGCTATGCTTTCCAGCCAAGCCTTGAGAGCAATGAGCTCACAGGAGCAGTTCCACGGGTTTTCCTCCAGTTGTAATTCCACAACTTTGTCCATGTGCTCCAGGAGGCCAATGTAGGGGAACATTTTTAGTCGGTTCCCCCTAAGGTCCAAGTGCGTAAGGGGGACATTCCGGAATATATTTGCTGGGAGGGCAGACAGTAAATTATCATTCAAAATCATCACTGTAAGTTGGTGCAGTTTGCTCAAGGCATTGGACTCTATAGTTGTAATATAATTATAATCAATTTGTAGGTATTCCAAACTTTCCAGCCCTGTAAAAGTGTCGTCCCTCAGAAGGTCAATCTTGTTATTATTCAGGTGCAACCTTTTTAATCCCTGGAGTCCGTTGAAGGCACCTGACTCAATCTCCGAGATGTCATTGTTCCCTAAGTGCAAGATGGTTACCCTGGTGTAATTGATGAAGTCGTTGACAGACAGCTTCTTAAGGAGGTTCCCTGTCAGCAGGAGGTGGTACATGGGGAACTGAACCGGGCTGATCTCTGTCAGTCTGATGATTCCCCGGTTCTCGCAGCTCACCGTCAGGATCCCCTCCTTCTCGTCACACGTGCACAGGCTCCGGCAGATCTCCCCATAATTGTCATACATCTCGACCAGCCTCGGAGATGATGCAATCAGAAGGATTATTTTTAGGATCCAGATATACATTTTGTCCTGGGAGAGGATGCCCCGGCTCACTCGAGTGTGGTGCCAGTGTGAGGTGTCATCTAAGGGGGGGGAGCGGGAAGGGGGTATGGGAGGTGGAAGACAATGGAGAAACAAAAAGGAGATTTTTTTTTTCTTTTTTTTTAATTGCACAGGAAATGCATGAGACACGTGCAACATTTCTAAAACTGCATAGCTGCCTTCTAAACGAAGTGAGCTACGGTGAGCATTCACGGCACACAGGCAAAAACAAGTAGGCCCATTGAGGGCTGCTCGGCATGAAGATGTGCTGCAAGTTCGGTGCTTAATAACTGCAAACATGAACGATAGTTATGCAAGTTGTTGGATTGCTTAAATTAAAACCAATCCATCTCATAAACATTCACCGCTGGATTTCCACTAGCAGCACCGCATACCCTAAACAGGAATCCTCCATCGTCGCCTAATGAGGAATCCTCACTCAGCCCTCCCACCCCACCAGAAAAACTGTGATCAAACTGTCTGGATTCTGTTCCCTTTTTCCGGCTGGGAGCAAACAGCAACATGAGGACACGGGATTTCATTTGAGAGCAGTATCATTAAATCGATTCTTAGTTGGAGGGAGAAAAGGTGTGTGTGTGTGTGTGTGTGTGTGTCGGGGGTTGGATTGGAAAACTGAAAAGAGAAGGGCGCTAAAAGAAAACAAATAACGCAGTATTCTTTCGAAAGGGATCGATCCAGTCAGGGGGGGGGGGGGGGCAAAAAAAAAGCAGGCACTGCTCATATTGGAGAGGGAAAGAAATAGAAAAACCAGGAAGGTGACAGAGCCTCCAATTTGCCTGAAGGCAAAAATAATCGAGAGAAGTTGATCAAAGACGAAGACTGCGTGATGGGCTGTTGATCTCTGGTAAATAACCAGAAGATGAGGCGGCATAGCTTTTTTTGTTGTTGGGGGGGGGGCACACGCACGTGGATTTTACACGTGCACGCGCTCATTTTGGTCTAAATATGCCGAATCCCCTCCTAATAGTCAGATTCAAGACGTCTCCTAGTGCTGCAACCGATTTTTAAAGTCCCATAGAGTCTGGAAAGGATGCATCTATCTCGCCTGGGAGATAATACCAAATATTATTAGGCTACTAACTTGAGGGCATATTTTTGGGCTCTTTTTTTCTAACGGTAAAGGGCAGCGGCGCACACACACCTTTTTCTCAACTGTCTTGAATCGGATCAACTTCGCTAATGCAGTAGAGGGCAGAGAGAGGATGGTTGTGGTGGGAGGGGGTGGGCAGACAGAGATTTCAGCACCATGGACAGATCCTCATTTGAAAATTTAACAATATTTATCCGACCTACGGCGTTAAAACGTTTAAATTCGAGCATATGAAGGAATAAATGCATGAATCATAGATACCTTACCGTGCTGATCCCTGTGAACGCCAAGGCATCCCGAAAATCACAGTCTTCTCTCCCCAACCTCAGTAAAAAAACATTGATTTGTCTTTTTTTTCCCTCCTTCTTCTAGGATTTCACCCGTCCGTAACTCGTTTGCAAAAGCAGATATAACCAAAAAGGCAAACGAACACAACAAAGGAAAGAACAAAAAAATAAATTAAACAAAAAATAAAATAAAATAAGTCAAGTCTCCTCCGCGTTAGGCTCCATACAGCAGGCGCACGTTAAGAGTGGCGTCTGATCCTGGAGGAAGGAAGAAGAGGAGGAGGAGAAAGAGGAGGGGGAGATCTCATTCACGCCAGCGCGGCTCCAGGCTCCGTCCGTCCGAAATCAGCGGCGTCATCTCGGAATAGAAGCCAGAACCAAAGTTCAGACATGGCTGAGAACACAGCGTTGTAATCCCACATCTCAAAGCATCACATCGGTCTTGCTGCATGCATTTTTTTTTTTTTTTTGTATTTTAGAAACCGTGACTTTCCTCCAAGTGCGCACCGACTTGAATCTGAGGACAAATGCGCCTCTTTATTTCAGCAGCCGGAGCGTCCAAAGCGAGCGCAGATCAGCGAATATGCTCTTCCAGCTTTCGCCCCGAATGCAAGAATCCTGATTCCCCTCTCTCTCTCTCTCCGTGTCCGTCTGCCTCTCTCTTGTTCTCTATCTCTCTCTCTTTTCCTCTGCAGCTCTGCATCGGCGATATCCAGCGTTGCTGCTACTGTGCACAAGCTTGATCTTTCCACCAAAAACCTCCCCCCCAACTGGTGGAACTTGATTTCAGACTGGCGCAAAAAAAAAAAAAAAAAAAAGGCGGCGCAAATTTTCTACCTCTGAGAAGAGTCGTCTTCCTCCTGGAAAAAAAAACAACAAATATTTCGTAAATAATGCGCAGCCACTCAGTGCGGAAGTGAAAAACAATTTGATGCGCGCAATAGTCGTAAAGGGTGTATGGTAATGTGGAATGTGGTGGTGGGGGGGGGGATGGAAGAAGACCCGCAGAGGGCAGCACGATGATGAAAAAAGTAGTTCTTTGCAGCAGCAACAAGCGTCCAGCCGCAGCTGGTCGTGTGAAGCTGTTGTATTCATCTTGAATGATCCTCGTTCTCTCTGAGAGCTCTTTACCTTTTTTTCTTATTTTTTTTTTGGTAGGGGAATATGCCTGTTTCAACTTGAACTGTGTGAAGAAAAAACAACCCCCCTGACCGATGTCACCCTTAACTGACTAAAGTTCTTGTCCTTTGAACTTTTCCACATTTATGTCAAATCACAATCTAAAAATCCTCAGGGTATTTTTATTAGGACTGGGTGTGATTGACCAACTTAGAGTAGAGTTTTATTCTAAAGTGGAATGAATTGCATATTCCTCTTCTGTGATATAACTGAACGAAATAATAATATTAATAATAATAATAATAATAATAATAATAATAATAATAATAATAATAATAATAATAATAAAGGGTTACCTAACTGGTTAAAATGTTTAAAAGGCAGCCCAAGTGAGGAAGGCAACCACCAAGGAGCTCTAGGTATTCATAGTAATTCGTAGTAATTTTGGCATTTATAGAAGAATGGCAGAAAAAGAAACGATTAACGAAAGAAAGCTTAAAAAGTCCAGTTTAGTTTACCACAAACCATGTCGGCGACACACTGTAGGATGCATAGTGGTGGCAACATCATGCTGGGGGAATGATTTTCCTCAGCAGGGACAGGGATGTTGATTAGAGTTGAAAAGTCGGCAGAGGGTGCTAAAGACGGGGCAGCTAGAAGAAAAGCAACAGTAGCAGAGGTGTCAAAGCTATATTACTGGCCCTTGGGTCATTTAGTTTGGCCCCCTGACTGCAACTCCAGAATGAGAAAAATCTGGCGGTTAATACTGATGGTGACTTGGGGGGAGGTGGTAAGGAAAGATTTTATCTAACAAATTAAAATGGAAAATGTACAGCACAAGGCAAATTATTCGTCTTTCACTATTTTTTTGTTGTTTTCATTTTAGTTTCATGGTATTTAGGAAAATATTATGGTGTGACTACAGAAATGCCTGCATCAAGGTTTTATTTCCAGACCAAAAAATTAGAAAACCATTGGATATTGCAATAAAGCAAACTTGTGAGACGCTCAATATATGTTGGATGTTTAAGGATTTATAATCCCAGTTCTTTTTCTTTCTTTTTTTTTTCTTTCACAAAAGTCATGCTACTTAGTTTTGATGAAACACAGGTAAAATAATAAAAACAAAAAATAAATAGAACAGTTTGGGCTGCTTTGATATCACAAATTTAATCACACAATGTAAGAATAGAGTAATAATATTCCAAGCAAGGATTAAGGCAGAAAGCTGAACTTTCTTCTTGACTGAATAGAGCAGACCACCTTTTTAACAATGGCTTTTTTTTCTTTCACAAAAGTCATGCTACTTGGTTTGACGAAGCCCATGTAAAATACACATATAACAGTTTTGTGTGTTTTTTAATGCAGATATGTTTTGTGGCCAAAATGGTAAAAGGTTTGGACACCACTGAGTACAGAGGATGCAGCTTGACTGAGCTTAGTTATTTTTCTTATGAAGAGAAAAAAAAATGGTGTTCCAGATGTACTTAGCTAAGAGAGACCTGCACACACTTGGAATAAATGCATGCCATACCTTCAGATATCTTATGTTTTAGATTTAACTGCTTAAGATGATTGCAATTCAGCAAACGCCTGCTAGTCAGCCATCCACTGAAATCAGGTGTCCAAACACAGGAAAACATTGAAAACATTAAAGGGTTCTGCATAAATGTACCATTTTATAATCGCAGCTAACTTCAGTTTTTCATTTTAATAATGTAAATCTCTGCTTTTAATTGTGGAAAATGTTAACCTCTAACTTTTAAGGTTTTAAAAAAGTGAATTTTCCCTTATATTTCAGATTTTTTGGGGTATACATTTACTCCTCCATCACCCCCTTTTTTTCTTTTATCAGCACTAACTCTAATACTAGGTTGAAAAAATGAAATTACTGCAAGCGTTCAAGAAGATACACAATCAGAAGTGCAAAAAAAAATATATGCAGGGTAGTGTGCCTTAAGGAGCAGGGTTGTAAAACACTGGTCTTTCTAATAAAATTCCAATGAAACACATAGAAATTCAAGTTCAAAGGGTGTGTATACTTTTGCGAAGCGACTATACCGAAGTTGTGCCAACACATTTCAAATCCATGTGGATTAAACCTATAGTGCTTGCAAACACAAATTTACAAGAGATCTACTTCCAGAGAATTGAATTTACTGTAGGATTAAGCTTAATCCAGTTTTGCAGCAAATATTCAAGCCCACTAATGCTGCCATGCAGCTGCAAGAGCTCCATGTTTTAAGTATTTTTTATCTTTTTAGACCAAATCTTGGTTAATTTACCCCCCCACCCACCCAGTTGATGGAGTATAAGTTAAGTTAAAGCCGTGGCTGCCCTTTCACCTCCTCTCGCTACAGAGAGGCATGAAACTTTAGAAGCACTTATAACTAAAGCCCACATGGAAAATCAAATTAAATCGAGGCATATGGTGGGCCGCCCATGTCCAAAGAGATTTCCCACTTAGTCAGTATTGTGCAGTAATAATTCAACTCTTGGTAGTCTCCGTCTTTAGCATGCAGGGAGCGACAATAAGCGGATATGGCATCCATGCCAGCCTTTTTCAAAATTAGCCGTGGAGGATGCATTGAATTATCTTAAAGTCTTGTTGCTCTGTAATCGTATTAAGAGCGGTCTATCCTTTGGGGAGGGGTAAATCGGTATCAGGCTGGGACACGCCAATGGGTACTCCCTCTCTGTAGAGGAAGTAGGTCCTCTGAGAGGATTTGTGGCAAACAAAGCGACGAGTGGAGATGCCCAAATCATATACTTTTCTTACCTTTCTGCTGATGCGGGAGCTAGATAGCTCCATGTTTGAAGCAGCACTCGGATCATTCTTTAAAGTCGTGCCAACTCTGCAGAACTCAACTTTTCTGGAATCGGAGTTTCTTAATGTCCGGGAACATTTTGCACCCTGCATGCACAGACAAACACATCGATGTGCCTGCAGCTGATGTGAATCTCTCCTCCACAAAAGCCTAATGGACTCATACAAACATGAAGAGCCATTACCATAGATCAACTGCACAAAGCACACAATATTCTAATCAGGTCTTGGACAAATAAGAAAGTTATTAAATGCAAATGAAAGTTCACGCCATGGTGAGCTGAACATGGATCTTTTGCCGGATCTTAATGGATTTTAAACATGATAGAAAAGACCTTTTTTTTATGAGCTCATTAGCACAGCGGCTGTTAAATGCTGAAAAATATATTTCATTAATAGGTCTTTTTTTAATCTAAATGGTCAATTTGGCACATATTTGCTTATGTGGAAATTCCTCCTTCTTTAAAGCACATTTAAAACAGCTGATTCAATTGGGAGATTGTTAGCAGTCAGTGTCTTACCTGCCATAACTTAATCTGCACAACTTCTGTATGGAGAACGTTTAGACTAAATGATGGAGCTAACCACAGCATGAGTGCAATTCCATCAAAAAAGAAAGTGCATGTTTGTGTTTGCTAGAAGTATCGGCATTGGTACTTGGTATTGGCAAGTTCTCAGATCTAAGTATTGGTATCATATCGGTTTGAAAAAAAGTGTTATTGTTGAATCTTTAGAGCCTTTTCCTCATGGCACACAGTTTATGTAATTCAGTACTGTTTGGATCTGTATCGGATCGGTATCAACAAATTAGCAACCTCAGATATCTGTATATCTGTATCGGAAACAAAAAAAAGTGGATCGGTGCATGGTAAAAATAATCATAGGTTAAAAACAACAAAATTGGAAGCCTTGTCTGATGCAATACTATAGTGGTGATGTGAAATTGTGAAATTAGGCTTAGTCAGGAACTAAGGCTCTGTAGGAGACATCATCTATTTGATGGGCTTGAAGCCGAAAACCATAGAAATGATAAAACATCAAACTAATTCCTGGTAACAATATCTTAGTTGCATTAATAGTCAATTCTATTAGTGGAATCTTTAGAGTAAACTGTGAGCTTTCTCAGCAAGATCAGTAAATGGAAGGAAGAACTGTGAGCTTTTTCAGCAAGATCAGTTAGTGGAAGGAAGAACTGTGAGCTTTTCAGTGAGATCATTTGGTGAATACAAACTGTGTTTTTACCTGCTTGTCCTTACATTGTTGTATTGTCTTATTGTAATTGCTTAATTGTATTTTGATCATCAAATTGATTTATGCTGTGTTACAATTTTAATCATGTAAAGCAACTTGAATTTTCTTGTGTTGAAAGTGTGCAATACACATATAATTGCCTTTCCTTACCTAAAGTAAACATTTGAGAATTGAACTTTAATCTGCCCAACGATAACATTGAGTGCGCGGTGTTGTTTCTGTATATTTATGTTTTATGAATGTTATCCTTTTCTAATTGAGTTTTACTACACCATGTTAAAAAAATAGCCTAGCAGCGCTCACATTTAGGCCGCTTACACATTCCCTTAAATTCTATGGCTTAAAATCAACAGTTTCAACCATAAGAAGACAGCCTGGTTCAACGGAAGAAAAATACAATATAAACAACTAAATGGTGACTTAAACGTTTTACACAGACATCTATCTTTAGACTTTGTTCTTACAGCCATAAACTACAATTTGATTTGATGGACCAACATCAATTACTGTACAATTATGAAGCATACAGTGATGCATGGTGTACTTATATAAAAAGACACTTTTTTTCGTATAAAAAGAGATAAGTTTGAGAAGCTGGCATATACATTCTGCCTCCCCTGAGGAAATATATGCATAAGTGCCTTCTGGTGCAATTAGAGCTGAAAGGTTTTTTGGTGTTGTTGCCTCTACCACCTTTGCACATCTAGAATAAACACATTTTGCCCATTCTTTTCAGCAAATAAGTCAAACTGAATGGAAAGCTTCTGTGAATGGCATATTTCGGTCCTGCCACAGATTTTGTACTGGAATTAGGTCTGAACTTTGACTGGTCTATTCCTCCTTTGATATGTTTTGATCTAAAACAATTTTATAAAACTAATATCTCTGCTCTCAAATCTTTTGCAGCATCTAATAGTTCTTATTTTCCAGAATGTGCATGCTAAACCTTTCAGATTTTTATTTATAATAAAGAATAAAAATAAAAAAAACACAAAACCTGTAACCTTTTCCTCCCACTTCAGAAACATGCACTACTTTGTGATTTATTTATTTTTATTGCATAGATATTAATACATTTGCAGGTTTCTGTAATTTACTTCTTTAAACATTATATTGACATAACATAAATTCTTTTTGTCAGCAGAGAGTTTGACACGCAATGTGCTATGATTAACTTGTGAGGTTTCATCTGACTCGCCTGTCTCGAGGCCAATTGATGCCGTGAGCAATTTCCGTCCTAACCCGGTAGGTCTCATGCAGGTCTTCGAGGCCAGAATCCATTCAAAACCCTGATAATCGGGGAATTAAAAAACAATTTCGGGTTTGACAGAGCAATCCAACTTGGCACATCTCCTCTGCTGATAACAAGATGCGGTGCAGAAATTGCTTTACATAAACAAGCCTGGATGTAGTTTTTGGCCCCCGTAATGGAATGAAGGCTAATGAGACAAGCAAGGATGGATAGGACGGAAAAGTGAAAGTGTTTTGTTGCTCTGCGCCGGTGTCACTTCACCAATCATGCCACTAAATAATTCTGTTCATTCAGTGCCACGTTTAATGTATCTGTCATAAAAGATACAGCAGAAACTCATTAGCTTTATCTCCATTTGAATATTGTATTTAACATATACAAACACTTATTAACTGAAGGAAGCCTTGGGTTTTTATTAAAAGCTGCCTCACAGCATGCTGATATTACAAAATGTAACATACTTATATAATCAGCATAAATGCAGTTCTTAATCAATTATGAAAGGGGTTAGAGTAATATGTAAAAATAAAAGATAGTAAATTCAAAAAGCTAGAAATCACAAGCACAAATGACACTAACGGGGAAGATATATCAGATGGAGTTTAAATAAATGGTTTGACATAGATTTGTACTGCTCAAAAACAATCCATTTCATATTCTTTACACACTTTAACAAACTGCTCTGAATTTGACATTTTTGGTAGATAAAAAGCTGTAACTTAACAAAAAGTAAGGACATTTTGGGTTAGTTGAATATTTCTATATTGTAAAACAGTGCTTGGCAGTCTAATACCTGTTTATTTTCTCTTAGGGAGCACACCATTTTCAGAAATAAAATAGAGCTATCCTCCAATCTTCTTTTTTTCTACTAAGATACATAAAATTACAGGTCTCTGACAATTCTTTTCTTAGAAACCGCAAGCTCCCAAGGGAGGGGAGTTCTAAACCTCAGGAAGCACTTCGTCAAAGAGCCCCAAAAGAACCACCAAGAATTGCCATCGTGTCTGTGTATTTCCCCCTAAATAGAACCAGATTTAAAAAGAAAATTAACTTTATGTTTGAGCACCAACATTGAATATGTTGGTAATATGCATTGAAAGTTTGCCAAACTTCCCTGCCATGGTCGAACAGCTTTTGGTGTAGGATGTAGGTGTGAAGCGGCCTCTTTTGGACACATTGGACAAGGGTTATTGTCATCAAACGTGGTGTCAATGCAGCAAAAGTACAATCTCACTGAACATTTGTGGGATCATTGGGTATGCTGTTGGTGTTGTGACCAAAGAAAACCAAAATGATCAATTTGTGTCGTTTTTTGTTTGTTTTTTTGTCAGGTAGCTTTACCAGAAAAAAAATCTATCAACTAATGTAAATGATATCAAGACAAAAGAGTTAATCTAATTTTTGCAGTTATTTACCATACAGCCTGGCTGGCATTGCATTGACCAAACTGTAAAACATCACATAAACTATCAACTTTTTCATTTTGATTTCATTTTAATAGTAAAACAAAAACAAACCCCTCAGGTGATGAATCCTTCAGTTTATACACCAGTAGACCAAGGCTGAAGAGACCTTAATGAGTGTTTTTTTTTTTTTTTTCTAAAGTGATTAAAGATGGGACTGTTGGAGATTAAGAGTTTCATAGAGCTGACAACTATCAGAGTGGTAAAAGGTTCTGTAGAGTTCAGGTATCAAATATTACAGTATCTGTATAGTATCTGTACTGAGCTCTCAGAAATATCAAATTATAAGTTGCACAGCAACCCTGCACAGATGGGTTTATGTTCATAGCTAATTTGTTTAAGGTTGCTGCACCAAATTTACAAAACAAGCTAGCTTAAAAATATTTTCATCCACATTATCAATGTTTTAACACAGCATTACTATAAATATTAAGATTAAAAAGAAAACATGAAAAAAAGATAATTGTGATTCCTCTAACCTGGAAAAAGCCAGATCTATTTGTAGTCCCACTCTGTGTTGAGTCTATACATTGATCTGGAACTGCTCCCATAGAAAGCGTTGAAAAAGGGGGAGCCAACTGGAGGACGCACTATGGAATGCCAAAGTGCTCGATATTACATAAATTGAACCTCAAATATAAATGTCTGTAGTGATAAATAATAGAAAAACTATATAATTTGACATTGCAATTGTAAAAAAAAACTAAATTCATATAAAAGTCTAAAATTATTTTTGATTTTTTTTTCCATTTTTCTTTAAAAATGCAGTTAATATAAAAATGTATTTAACTGTAAAAAATATGTTATAATAGATTTTATTTTTCAGTTAGTTTATTTAATTTCAATGTTATTCTAAACGTCCAACTCCAGTTACTCTGGCTGAGTGATTAATCTGATGGAATTATGGAATGAAAGTTGATTTTGTTAAAAAAAAAGAAGAAACTAATGAAATTGAAGAAAAATTGAATAAAAATAAAACCTATTCTATTTTTTTTTCTTTCATTTATATGTATATTATTAATATTAATAAATGCATTTCTAAAGAAAATTTGGAAAAAAGTTCATAATAATGAGCTTATAATTTTATCAACTTGAGTTTATAAAGTTGATAGTTTATTAAAGATGATTAACTCTAGTTTATCAACTAGAGTTGTACATAATTTCATTCATAAGGTTTTATTCCTTATTTAATTTTGGACACTTTGTAGTTCCATATTGTGCCAGAAATTTCTGCTTATCATGATTTATCTTTACCATCATTAAATGCACAAAGTGCTTCCCTTTGCTCATTTTCCAATGAAGAAATTGTCTCTAGTTCTCCATAAACGGATACAATAGTCGCCTCTACATCCACCGGCTCGGCCATGTTTGTTTAGCTTTACCTGGGCACTCATTGCTATCATTATACCTGAACACTGGCCCATGCTCCCGCCCCAAACCACAATGCTAACAAGCAATTTGTTCGCACCACCAATGGAGTCCAGTCCGACAGTTTATGTGGAGCAGTAAAAGATGGATTTTACTCCGGATACACTCCGTATCGGCAAGTAAACTGAACCAAGTATCAGTATCGTATCGGTTTGAAAAAAGTGGTATCGTTACATCCCTAGCGCAAGTTTATGGTTCTGCTGCGTTTGTCTAAAAACCTCAGCCAATACGATGGCTTGGTACAAATTCAACGATTCGGACTATCTAGTTGTCAGACTCACCAGACAAGCGCACTTCTACATTTATGTGGCTAAGAAAACACACTCCATTATATCATATTTTATTATATATATCATTATATTTTTGAACATGATTTTTAACTCACATTTACCCTTTTTTAGTATGGGTCAGGCACCTCAGGATCCTGTCGTTAGTGCTAATAACCTCCCTACTACAAGTAAAGTTCACAAAAAATATAATTTATTCATAACTGTTAAACGTTCCTTAGATATGTTCCTGTATTTTTCATAGATTCACCTGAATGTTCATGATTTCTGGTCTCAGAAATAAAACCCTCAAGTTAGTTTGTCTACCATTACTGATGATGAAATGATTTTCTGCAACAAAAGTTGGATTTTCTTTCTTCAAAATCAGTGTTCATCATTTTATGTAAAACGTTCTGCATCAGCCCTGTCATAGAGGTTGATATCCGTCACATCCACTTTTCTCATGAAGGCGCAGCCTCTAATCAAAGCAGTTTGAGCTGAAGCCTGTACTTCCATCAAAGTTCCAGATGATGTAGAGCTCTGCTTT
The DNA here is from genome assembly GCA_028564705.1 of Apricaphanius iberus. NCBI lineage: Eukaryota > Metazoa > Chordata > Actinopteri > Cyprinodontiformes > Aphaniidae > Apricaphanius > Apricaphanius iberus. Next base: position 476,026 of record JAPXFQ010001385.1, on the reverse strand, counting down.
GAGCCCCCACTGAAGAACAGGAGCACAGCTGCTCTGACAGCCATGATTGATGGTCAAAGCAGCACGGGGGGGGTTACACAGGGAGCCCATCCCTCTGTTTTTCCCCCATGCCTTGGCCCAGACCAGCGGGACTTCTGTAATTTAAAAGTGTCTAATCTGTAACATGCAAACTTAACCAGAAGCCTTGATGAAACGAGCTGCTGACAATGCGATAAGTGCATCCTCAACGTATCTGCAAGTGGATCAGATTGACATATTAGCTCCCCCTCGCAGGGGAACAAAAAGCAGTGAACCATAACCAAGTCAAGCCTGTTCATTTAACTGTAGTCAGCAAGCACGAAAGGCTTTTAAGGTTATGGTGCACTCAAGATGTGGCTCCACTAGTAATAAAATAATCCCTCTGTGAGTTCAACTAACCAGTCTTGGCTTATTATTCACTTATCTCTCAAAGGATGAAAAGAAGGAGCAGTGTAATGTATTTCACTTGCACTTAAGCAAACACAGTATGAACTAAATCTCTAATTGCATGCTGTTGTTCGTTCAGGGTACCAATGGAGGGAGGGGGTCATATGCAACAAGCAACTCAGTATGCTGTAGGTTGCCAATCATTTTGAAAATGAATTGAATATTCTGATGATTGCTTCTCTTTGATATAGCAGTATAAAGGGATATGAAGTGCTATTTTCTTGCTGAATTATGTGCCTTACTACATTTTTGTTAGTTTTTTCTACAATGAGCCAATTAGAAATGAACATCTCAGTTAGTTAAGCAGAGTTGATCTAGAATGGGGTTATTCCGCTTCCTAATCTGAAAGTCTTCAGCCTTAAACTTAATTGCAGCATAAACAAGGAAAGAAAAGGAAGTATTTTTTAAACCAGATTTTTTTTTTCCTAAACCTTTTAAATACTTTTTCCAGCAACACACCAAATGTATTTATAATAGATGCAGGGGTAGGTGGAGTAGCCAAAAATTGTGATCAAGTAAGAGTAGCACTACTTCAACATTTTTACTCAAGTAAAAGTAAAATGTAACGGTCCAAAGATTTACTTGAGTAAGAGTAAAAAAAAATATTTGGTAAATAGACTACTTGAGTACTGAGAAAAACTTGATTTAATATTTGAAAAATGATGTCATCAGACAGACAAAGGTAAGAAGTTACCGGCAAATTCTGGTATTTTAAAGATAAACGAAAAACAAATTATAAAAATAAACATCTTAGAAAATGACAAATTTTAAGTAGAAGAAACTATTTTCTAGGTCAAAATTTGTCAGTATACCAATATATATATATATATATATATATATATATATATATATATCTACACACAAACACACACACAGTGGGGAGAACAAGTATTTGATACACTGTTGATTTTTGAAGTTTTCCCACTTACTAAGCATTTAGATGTCTGTAATTTGTATCAATGATAATGTTCAACAATGAGGGACATAATCTAAAATACAAATCAAGAAAATCACAGTGGATGATTTTTGCATGACATAAGTATGTGATACATCAGACAAACACAACTCAATATCCGGTACAGAAACCTTTGTTTGCAATATCAGAAATTTTCTGTAGTTCTTCACCAGGTTTGCACACACTGCAGCAGGGATTGTGGCCCATTCTTCTATACAGATCTTCTCCAGAGCATTCAGGTTTTGGGGCTGTTGCTGGGCAACAAGGACCTTCAGTTCTCTCCAAAGGTTTGGAGAGAGCTGAATGGATTCAGGTCTGGAGACTGGCTAGACCACTCCAGGGATGCCTGGAGATGAAATGCTTCCTACGGAGCCACTCCTAGTTGCCCAAGCTGTCTGTTTCTGGTCTTTGTCATGCTGGAAGACCCAGCCATGACCCGTCTTTGAGCCTTTCACTGAGGAAAGAAGATTGTTGGCCAAGATCTCACAAAACATGGCCCCTTCCATCCCCCCCTTGATACGGTGCAGTCGTCCCGTCCCCTTTGAAGAAAAGCATCCCAAAAAATTAAGTTTCCACCTTAATGCTTCACAGTTGGGATGGTGTTATTGGGGTTGTACTCATGCTTCTCCTTTCTCCAAACATGGCGAATGGAGTTTAGACCACGAAGTTCCACTTTTGTCTCATCAGACCACATGGCCTTCACCCATTCCTCCTCTGGATCGTCCAGATGATCAATGGAAAACTTCAGACAGCCCTAGACATGCGCTGGCCTGTTATTCATTCGGTGAATTTGCACTATTGGTAGGATATCCAGACAATGTACTCAAGTAAGAGCAATGAAGCTTCATAATAGTATTACTCAGGTAAAAGTAAAAAGTACAAATAAGTAAAACTACTCTTAAAAGAACATTTTCTACCAAAAACTCAAATAAATGTAACTTAGTAAATGTAATTAGTTACTACCCACCTCTGTTTAGATGTATACCCATGCAGTTATATAGCAATGATAGATACTTTTCACCAAAAAATCACTAAGCCCAAAAACAATAGATACAAACATATCTATATTAAAAAATCAAAAAATCATGATCCTTATATTTTCTGCCATTTCAAAAAGCATATGTATCTTCAATAAAATCTAGTAATTTTATTTTTAACTATTTATCTGCTCTTCCACCATTCATTAAGTGGGCTTTACGCTAGTTGCCAACCTCTGAAAAGGGCTCAAAAATGAAGAAAGGATGATAACAAATAAAATTAGGTAGATTATTATTTTTTATCCTTTTCATTGTAATTTAAGCATAACAATTCACAAGCTGTTAAAAATTCTTATAAAATATGCCGCTTTTTAGCGAGGGGATTTTTTTTTGTTGCAGTTTTAGGGTTAGCAAGTAGCTACAGATAAACTTCCACACAGGGGCTTATATTGGTTTATTAGAACCTGCTGGAGGACGAAATCTGTCCACTGAAAATAATTTCTGTAACCCAGAAAAGACCTTGAGGCTGTTTGTTGTTATGGTAAAGCTGAAAAAAAGAGAGTACATTTAGGAATTATTGACATTGAGCTTTCATGGTGAGTAAAGCTGTTATTTCTGCTACAATTGCTGTCACATTGAGCCATTACTAAAGCAGGTTGTTGCTGTGAGGTTTATATTCACGTCTTGGATTATTAGTGAATTGTTTTATGGTTGAGCTCTCAGTTGACCACAGATAAGCAGAAAACTAGAGCTAAGTATTTTTGTCAGTAAAAAAAAAAAAGTAAATGCAGAACATCTCAGCTCCTGGAAAAAAAAAAGATTAAATGTCACTTATTGGCATATAAATTGTGTCAAATAAGTATTGAGGACGTTTTTCAGTCATTTCTATTTGCATGAATTCACTCCAGATAGAGCACAAAACACACACACTTCCTTTCTGTGCACAATCACCTTTTATTGTTTGCATAGATTTTCAAATACAAGTCGGGTGATTCTGAATGGAACTGTTTCAACCCAGCTATGTTGGAGGTTTTCGTGTATAATGTTGGGTCTTTTGAAGGCTTATTAAAAACTAGGGAGTTGAAGTTTTTTGATGCAAGATTTTCTAATTGATAACAGAATTTAGGGTTGGGACCTACCATCCAGGTCTTAAAGAGGAGAGAAAACCCAAACAATCACGCTACCATCAACGTGTTTGACTTCAGGCTCAATCCCTTTTTGAAAGGTTATGGCTTTTGCTGTGGAACTCTACCTTTAATGCTATTCTGAACTCTATTGACTCTTGAACTGAGACAACTGAGGCCTGCAGTGCTCATGATGTGTTGTTTTTTTTGTTTTTTTTCTTTGCTTTGCTTCAAGTTGAACCAAACTTAGCCTTTCAAAAATGTCATTATTCACGGTTAATTCCAAAATGGTTCAGTGTAAGAAATGGCAATTGACATAATCCACAATCTCAGATCTTAAAAACCCCCAGAAGTTTTGAACACAAATATATACTTGAGAAACAAGTTCAAGAAAGCTTTGGTTGCCTTCCCTTTAGCTTTTTACAATTTTCACTCATTAGATGTTGACCACATTAATATATAAATAGTTTAACCAAGAAGTTTCTCTGAAGTTAAAGAAATTATGGTACAAAGACTGAAAAAAGGAACACAGACAAAAAAATAATAATCCTAGACTTCGAGGAGCAACGCCAGATAGTGAATTTTGCATCGGGCTGTGGCACCCGTTGGGAAAATGAAATGCAAATCAGTTCATAACCTTTTGAGCAATTTTGCCAGCAATCAGGCAAGCAAACAAACAAACAAACGCTGTCAACCTCATAACCTCTTTGGCAGGTGGAGCACATGAAATAACTAAATAAAAATCCATGGAGTGAGAGGCATCTTGTTATTTTAATCTTCTTCCAACCAGGAAAATGTCTTCAATTAACCTGCCAAAAAAAAAGCAGCGCATCATTACCTCAATGAGATCCTCTCAATCAAGTAACAAGATTGAAGCTTTCTCTTTAGTTATTGCAAGAGGTGCTCTGAAGTGTTTTTTTTTTTTGCTTAAGAATCCAGAATGGGAACCGCAAACTGCAAACATGTTGGGTTAAAAAAAAAAAAAGAAAGACAACAAACATGCAAAGCAAGTGGTTCCACAAAAGCCAGGACAACTTTTCTTCTCATCTGGATATATGTAAGTATTTCTTTGCTGGAGTTCACAGGGACATGTTTTGGAAACTAGTTCTGGGTGGAAATATCTTAAGCGTTTCTCTCTCCAACTTCGGTGCAAACCATGGAAAAAATATTGAAACTCTAATCATGTTATGATGAAATTCTGTGTTTGATTTTGACCGTTATTTGGGGTATCTTATTTTGCAATTTCATCTTACTGTTTTGCACTAAAGTCTCTTTCAAAGGCTGAAACTAAATATCTTGGTATTCTGAGCGGTGGGCACAGGATTCCAGAATGAACAGGTAAGATTGGCGTCATGTATGAGACATCATCTGTACGAAACATCTAGGGCTGACAAAAACGATTATTTTACTAATTTTCTTAATCATTAATAATTTTTGCCAATAAGTCAACTAATCGGACCAAGTGTAAAATGCATGTTCTTGCAGGAGCAAGCAGCTGCTCTAAATATTTGTGTGTTACCTCAACGTGTTATTAGATATCTAAGATAGTGATTTTTAAGATTAAAGCCCATTTTACAGTTATAAAATATAGAAAAAAATAAATATCAGTGACACAGCAGATAAATGACTTATGCTAAGGATAATAAAATTGCCACAACCACCGTTAATGTTGCAGTTATTAAGTAACACAAGAGCCTCTTCAAAACTGCTGAATGATCCTTACCCTAACCCTATACTTCCTGCTCACAGCCATTTAATATCTAAAGTCAGAGTAAACATTGCATTCTGACAAAATAATGATAAAAAAAATTGTAAGCAGCAGTTTTTCGTTGTGACACCTGCACCTTGATGTCTTGTAAATAACAGCAGCAGCAAAATGAACAGATCAGAACCAACCTCTAAGCAGCAGCTCAGGCCATAGAGGATGTGAAATTAAAGAATCTGGACATTTTCATCAATCTATGAATACCCCTGTATATCTAAGATAAAAGGTAAAAAGCAGACATGTCAGGCAGACAGGAGGAAATCGCTCTACCGTTGATGCTAATATTAGCAGCTAATAAGCTAACTAACTAGAGTTGCCAACTGTCCTTTAAAATTGTCACTTATTTGATAATTAAATGTGGCGTCCCGTTTGGAACTAATAAGGGACGCTCCCCCCCCCATATTTTCATTAAGGTCCAACTATGTCTGTCGCACATAAGCTATTGCTTTGTTTTTCCTACGTATATAAAAATACAGTAAATCAGCCAAATACAGTCAGCAAAACTGTTCTGGTGGCGGGAACAAAAGGGACTGCAAATTTGGCTTGCAAGTGATGCGCGCTTAGGATTGATAAGGTGGACACACACACAACACACTGGTGCTTTACACGCAGCACCTTTAAAAATGTCCCAAAAACGCTTACAGAGACAGAGATGAGTGGGAAGAAGCCCACCCTTGGCTGGACAGGGTCAGCAAAAACCAATACAAGGCAAATTGTAACCTATGTCTGTGAGTGTTCACAGTCGCCCACAGAGAACACTCGCTGCACAGCACGGAAGGCACACAAGAAGCAGAAAACACACACATCTGTGAGGCTTATGTGGCATGTAGACTAGAATATTCATGATAAATTTATTTACGTACATTTATTGTGTATTTTCCAAGATTTATCATGCATGTGCACTTTTATTTTCTTGGATTAGTTGTGGAATTTTTTTTTTAAGCCAGTAGGCTGGCATAGTCTGTTATCCCATCAATATAAACGACAACGTAAAGAACAAATCATACTGATTAATTGTTATGCTGTTAAACAGAATAAATTAAATATTTAATCTGTTTAACAGCATTTAGCTGACTTTTTTTTTCTTAATATTGATTAGACTATTTTTAATAGTTGTTGTTTTTCTTTTTGTCTGTCTTTTTATAGAATAACAAGTTTAAAGGTGTTTGGGGTTAATCTGCAATATACCCATAGTGCCTTTAGAAAGAAATATTGAAAACACATTGTTGGAAGCTTAACTACGGACCTCAGGTTGTTCTTAATATTATCATGTGTTAGATCACACTGCATCTTGTTAAGTTGGATGTACTTTATTTCCTTTTTTATATAGATGCATTTAATTGTAGCTTTTTGTAGCCTAACTTATAACAATGATGCTTTAATGTGTTTATCGTGAATAAAACATTTCAAGCTTAACGCATTACCAGTCTTCATGACCCCCTAACTAAGAGCCCCACACCTCCCCATGAGTCGGACGGCTTGGCCCATGTTGAATAACGCCCTGTAGCCCAAGTGTCCCTTATTTCAATTTATGAAAGTTGGCTACCCTATAACCTGCTCAAAGAGGCTACTGTTCGTGTTTGTCGTCAACCATAGTGGGCTTAGCTTTCAGAAGCTTCTCTATTTTATTTAATAAAACTCTCTACAACATTACAGCTACGTTGTTGGCTCACTGCTTTTATAGCTTTTCTAAGCTGCAGCTGAGCCCAATTGTCACAACTGCGCACGTGAATGAGGAACAGAAAGGTAGCAAACAAAGGGATAGTGACCATTTCAAGAGAAAAACAAAGCTGTTAAAAAATAACAGAATATGTCGATTACCAAATTTTTTTGTTGAGAGTTTTAGTCATCAACGTTGTCGTGACGAATCGTGGCAGCTCTAGAAACATCTTATGATAGATGGAACAATTTCCTACTTGGACTAAAACCTACAAACTATGGAAAAAGCTCCATAACTAACAGAAGAGCAGTAGTGTTAATCAAATCAAAAATTATTGCTTTAACAAAAACTAGTTGCGAACTGAGGCCCAAATGGGTACAGTCAGAGAATGTCTTACAAGGGGAGAAGTGCCGCTCTAACTGTACTTCCAGCTTCTGAACTGGTTGCAGTTACACTCAAGTGCAGAATGAATAGAGGTCTATGGAGCAATACCCCTCAAAATCCACTTTTCTCAGGATATAATTTTTTGTCTAGTAATTTAAATATTGTATCCGAAAGGAGATGCAAAGAAATTATTAATGGCTGGTTGTTAGCCTCCTTCCTTCTTTAGTAGTGAGAAGGCCCTTCTTTTCACCTGAGGGGGCAGGGTTTCCCCAGCTGAACGTAGCACGTGGAAGGATCACGTCATTCCAGTCAGATCCTCCCCAACCCCTCAGGCACCCCTGTCAGCCAGAAGGAGGCAGTATACAGCTCCAAAACTGGTGCATGTTTTTTGTGGGAGTAGTTCACACCTTAGCTACTCAAGGGAACACAGGGAGAACATGCAAACTCAACACAGAAAGGCCCTTTCGCTAACCCCAACCTCCGATGATATGAAGGAACTGCTCTATGGCAATTCTATATATTAGGATATTTATATATATATATATATATATATATATATGATAGGCAGAAAAAAGTGCCAGCAGCCAAAAAAAAGTTGTTGCGTGAACAATACGCCTTAACATTCTGGTGCTGCTTTGGATGTCACTATGTCTTCAAGTTGTACCTCTGGTCGTAATCAAACCTTCACTGACCAATCAGCATTCATTAGCACAATGCTAGCAAGTTATGAACAACAGCAACTCAACCTGTAAGAAAGGAAAAGGAAATAGGTACTTGTTCATTCAACATTCGACGTGTAACCCGTGTCCAATTTGTAAAGTCTACAATCAAATCTGAGATTTCTCAACGGCAAAGACAAATTTAGCCATCTAGCTCCATAGACTCCCATTCATGTTGCACTCATGGCGATCACCCCTCAGTGGAACATTGGTGCAACTGCAACCAAAATTCATTACAATGGGACTTTATAGAGAGTGGCAAAGCTCTCTGTAGAGGGGCTCTGGTAGACTCTTGCGATCCAAGAGCTGTGGGTTTGATTCCTGGTTTCTACTGTTGCATGCTGACAGGCCCCTGGGGAAGATACTTCACCCTAAGGTTTGATACTGCTATTTTATTTTTGTGTTTATTTGTTTCTTGGGATTTTTGTGCAATTAAAGGACCAAGATGTCTTATTTTTGGCCTCATCTCTCCTGACCATCTTTCTCCATATTTGATGTGTCCCTATCATGTTTCGTGGCAAACTGAAAGCAGGACGTTCCTGGCTTTGTTTTAGCAATGACTTTTCTTTTTAAACGCCTACATTTGCTGTGTGTATTTGTTTGTCACTGTGGGTTTTCGGGGCTCGTTTTCTGCAAGTGCAGAAGCAAACTTCTAGGGCATTCCTGTTGTATTCTCTTTACCCTTCTTCCTCTCTATTCTTCCCTCACTTTTTTACCTATTTGTTCCACCTCTCCATTTCTTTTTTTTCTTTTCCATATTCATGTTCACCATATGTCAAATGAACCCAAATTAATTTATATTCAATTCTTTATATATATACATATATATTGATTACGGGTGATCACTGGTGAAATTGGCTTCTTCTTGGCACTTTAAAGCAACTGAGAGCTCATAGGACACGTGAAAAAGAGAAAAAAACTCCCAGCAACTTTGGATAAAAGAGTTTTTTTTAAAGTCATACTGCATACATTCAGCAGTGCACTTCCAACTCTGACACTTAAACTGTTTTTTTTAAGTGAAGCTTTTTCTTCAAGTCCAGAGTCATGTTTCTCTACAGCGAGATTACACTGCAACACCAAGTGTAATATTTAGACTGGAACAACAACCCCTTTTTCCCCCCTTTTTGTCAGTCTGAACAAGCTTTTTCTCAGCGCTTTGATGAATAAACCGCTTGATATTCCATCAAACTCTGTCTCTGTCACTCATCCTGCCTGAATCTCTTCTGCCACGTTAAAGGTTATGTTTTTGTGATATTCCTCCTCCTCTTTTCCTTTGATTTCCTACTCTCCCTTGAACTGGCTTGTTTTTGTTTTTTCTTTAAAAAAGACGCAGCGTAAAGCACCGGAGGCTTCGCAGCAGCCAGCAAAGGTTAAAAGATTGCAAGGCGGCCGGGCAGGCCCCGGCAGTCCGGGCACTAGATCAGTCAGTCGATTTGGGGTCTGGTGGCTAAAGCTTTCGTTACCCCCACCCCAGGGTACTTCATTCTGGACACAAACTGTGTGTATGTGTGTGTGTGTCCGTCTGTATGGATTCAGGATTTGTCTAGCCCCCAGTAGACTCTTCTTGGCGTAGATGGAGAGTTCAACAAACCGAAGACTTCTATGACCTAGAAAATAAATCTTACCCTGTCAGGCCTACCGTGCCTTCCTTCCAGTTCACTCACGGCCCTACAATTTTCGCCGCTGCTTCAAAACTACTGCTCTCAGCACGTGCTTCAAGAGGTTTTCTTTATTTGCTGCTGTTGTCATGGCCATCCTCCACACATCACAAAGTGTTTCATAGAGATTTTATTTGTCAGATCTACACTGAATAAGAGATTATTCAGTAAAAGGAATATGTGAATACTTTGACCTAAACCTTTCTGGCAGTATGATAAGCATCTCCATCCTGCCTCGAAGGTGAAGCACCAAAGTCTAAAGTCTTTTATATTAAGCTCTATCCGACTATTCTCAACTCTGACCAGCTTCTGTTTCTGTTGAAGAAATAATGGATTGACCAGAGCACCGACAACTTCAAAGTTGGGATGTTTTTTGTTTTTTTTCATACCCTAACCTTTCTTTATTTTTCCTTTAACGTCCCTTGGTGTTAAAGCTGTTGCTTAATCTTGACTTGGTTTCTATCATTTAGCAATATTTAAAACAGGCTTTCGTGCTATGGTGATGTGTATATTTTAACTGGAGGTTTATTTCTTTTTGTTTTTCTTAATTTTTATAGTATTTTAGTGTGTTATCATCCATTTTCTCCAAACATTGTGGGGTCCTTAACCATAGTCATGACATTTCTGCGTTGCCATGTTCTTCCCGTGCATATATGGGTTTTCACCTGACACTTCAGTTACCTCCCACATAGCCAAGAAAAAAACTATACATTTACCTTGTTAGTGTACATTGCCCTGAGGCATTATTGCTGTGAGACTTGAGTGTTTCAGTGTTGGCTGTGTGATGGACTGGACAGGTGTACCTGACCAGCAGTCGACGATGGACCCTGTTGACTGCTGGGATTAAGCCAAGCTCCCCTGCAGCCCTTAACAGGATTTAGCTGGTACTGAAAATGGAGAAGTGGATTTCTTCTGCTTTAGGTAAACAAATACATACATTTTTTTTGTTCTTTTTACAGTAATCAAATCCCCACTGGTTCAGTTCTACCATGTACTCTGATATTTGGGTATAATTTAGCCAAGTAGACAGCATTTTATAAATGTATTTATCTAACTCTTTAGATCAATCTGTTGACAAATGTGATGAATAATTGATTTGACACTGCCAAATTATAAACAGCAGCAATTTCTCCTAAAATATATTTGCATGTAAGGATTTTTTGTTAGACATCTGTTCTTAAAATATTGATGCCAGATTTTTTTTTCTTTTTTTTCCAGCGATTTATGCTGTTGAATATAAGGTCGCCGTCACCTCTCTATTAGCACAAACCGCCCTTCTCTTCATTTTTATACCTTTAGTCCTAAAAATGGAGAGCTTTGAACATCTCTAATTTAAGAGAGGATCTGAAGGGAGGCTGTGGCTCACTTGCAGCATTGGAATTACGTGTCATTCGCCATGTAAAGGGGAAACAAAGAAAAAAGCTTGCTCGTTTGAACTGAAAGTTGGAGAGGGGCACTATTTGTAGCTTTGGGACTGGAGGCAATTTGTTTGATAGAGATGTGCCGCTGCGGAAAGCCTTTCATTAAAAGTCACCAGAGCTGAAGAGAGAAAGCGTCTTCCCGTTCTTCGGATTGTTTCACAAAAGCAGAAATGAAGCAAAATCCACCAAGCAATAAAAGCTGTGAATGCTACTTCCTTGGGTTATCCTGCCTGTACCAGGTTCTTAGGTATCCATTACTACTTTTACATGCAGTTAATATTAAGGTTATGGTCGGGTTACAGTCACTATTCAAGTTTCTGAAACATTCGAGATAACCTGTTTACATGCATGAGCAGAGATACCATATGAAGGCTGCTACAATAACTACAATTATAATGTGGTGACATGAATTTTGATTTCAGTTAGTTTGGATCACTTACTGCTCTTTCCCTTTCAATTTCTTGAGTAGTTTGGTTATAATTTAGTTTTTAAAGGTACATTATGTAATATCGCCATCTTGAGGTTAAATTGAAGTACTCAAAGTTGATAAGTAGATAAATACACTTCACCCCAATATCGAGTGGATGTTAACTGAAAAAGTAGCTTGATATATTTTTAGAGCAGACTATTTTACTGCTAGCAGTATTAGCTCAACGTTAGCCTTTAGCCGGTCGGTGTCAGACTACAAATGTCGGCGCCCTGTTTAGTGTGGAAGACTTGTCAACATTGTAAGTTCACATGTGGTCTGCCCTGGAACTCAGGAAGTATGGACGCGTGACAGATATTGTAAAGAATGACTACCTCCCATAGCACCATTTTTAAAACAAAACCTTACAACACTCCAGCCAGTTGAGATTGAAATCCGTTTCAATTTAAGCTTTCTATCCAACAGGGTTTGGAAATTGGACTGTTTGATTAATTCCTTTAAAATTGTTATATATTGTACCTTTAATATAAGCACTTATTGCTAATTAAAGAAAGACTATTTTGATGTTTCCTGTGTTGCGGATATTGATTTGTAGGTTCAAAGGCACAAATTCAACATCTGGAATTACAAAGGTACTGTACATTAGTTTATTTTGTCTAAGATTTGCTTACATATCATTTCACTAAAGTCTACCTGTTGTATTTGGGTTTCAGTTAAGCTAGGGATGGTCCAGTCCAATTTTTTAGTTCCTGATACAGATATCCGAGGTCCATGATCTGCTGATAGCAATCCGGTACAGGCCCAAACAGTACTGAATTACCTAATCTATGTTTCATTGTAAAGAAAAGGTAGGGATAACTTTTTTTGGTACAAGGCAACTTCATACTATATATTTCACCCTAATGTAAACGAATAAAAAGCCAAATGTACTGGGGTCCTTTTTCCAGAAAGCTTTGTTAGCTTATCATATGGTAAACTCTGAACTCATGGTTAATCAGCCCAAAACCTGCTCTGGTCATGGGGTGTTGGAGGATATAACGTATAATTTTACGTATAATTTAAAATTTGTTGTAGTATGGTGGATCATTATTCAAAATGTACTTTTTTGGCAACCAATTTGTTTAGAGTACAATAAAATTGTAGATCGACCACTAACTTATTTAGATACCAGAAGAACTCTTCAAAGTGAAAATGAAACAAAAAGACTTCCCAAAAAAGGTAAGATAGAAATCAAATATTTACTGGAAGGATGTAAGTCTATTGAGTATATCTATTTCTTTCAGTAATGTAGCTAATTGAAAGAAGGCTGAGGCTTGTCTAACTGGTGTGCAGCCATCACCAAATCCTCTCAATCAGCTGAGGAGTTGGCTCTGTCCCTTAATAAAGGCCGACCAATTGTTAATGGCTTTACTGGCACTCCATCATCAGTGTCTGTCTTCCAGTGACTGTTAAAGGGAAGTTTACAACATATATTAATATATTCCAACTCAACAACTATCATTGCTGCCACTTAAAGACTTTTGAATGCACTTAGCAGTCGTCATTGTTTCACAATGCAGGACTATTTCATTCAACTGCATATAATGTGTACTGTAATCGTATTTGAAATATTCTTACATGTTACTGATATGTTTGTGAAATAGTTTTGTATTTTTTGTAATATGTAATGGGCTTTGTCATTCAATTTCACGTGGATGCATCGTCTTATTGGACCCTCCAAAAACCTCCCAGTCTGTCACAGTTGTAAATGATTGTCCACTACCATTAGTCTGTCTGTCTGTCTGTCTGTCTGTCTGTCTGTCTGTCTGTCTGTCTGTCTGTCCGTCCGTCCGTCCGTCCGTCCGTCCGTCCGTCCGTCCGTCCGTCCGTCCGTCCATCCATCCATCCATCCATACTGGACAATGCATTTTATGTAATACACAGAACAGCCATACAAAAGGCCTAAGGTGGATTTGTTACATGTAGAATAATATACCAAATAATTCATAAAATAACCATATTTATTTATTTATGGAGCTGAATAAATGAGACACTATTTAATGTGAACATTTTAATTAAAGTGATTTTGACAAAATGTAGAACAATCTGTGCTTCCACGTCCACAGGATCATCATTTAAAAGGGCACACCATCCTCCCAAACCCTCTCTGGAACATAACCTGGTCTGGAACATGTTATGTTCAGAGACTAAATTGCTATGATTACTAACATACCTTCAAAGATACCTATGTTTTTGAAACCAGAAGTTGAGGTACAAAAAGTTTATCAAAAATCCTACCCTTAAACATATCCAGTTATCTCACAAAACCTGTTTTCTGGAACATACCCTGAATAACTAATTTATTTAACAGCCGTGCACCAATACAGTAATAATAATAATTAACCAATAGCTTCACAAGCTTAGCCAAACATGAAATAAAATGGTAACATATCTTCAACTGTTTCAGTCAGTTCAATTAGGAATACAAAAGGATAACGTAAATAATTATCTGAAAAGCCGAAGAAAAAGAAAAGGAGGTTGACTACCTTAGTCAAAAGTGTATAAAAAAGAACAGAACATCTTTTGTCTGTTTGGTCTAACTAGGAATTAGAAATATAATGTAAAATTACATTTAAAAAAATAAATTAAAATGTAAACTGAGCAACTGGGCAAATTAACATCTAATTCACAAGATCAATGAAGTATTTATCTCTTTTGTTTTTTATTATTTCTAAACATTTTCAGAAACAAATCCTAAATGGCTTATCAGTAATTTACTTACGGAAACAAAAGAAAGACCATACATAATAAACAAATGTCAAAAAGTAGTAAAAATACAAAATATTTTGCTGGATTTGGGGGGGAGGCAATGAAGACTCCCAAAAAACTGACTGCAGCTATAGTCCACACTTCATGAATCCTTGTGAAACTATCACACCTTTTTTGTTATTTTTACATTTTTGGGGATTCTACTGTAATGTGTGTTGGAGCATTAGAGGCAGGGAGTCAGTGGGGTTAAAAGCTCTGAAGCCCACCCTGAGCTGGTCAGCAGATGGACTGGAGAGCTATGAAGCGAGAGTACAAGGCGGGGTGTAAGGTTATCATGTTTTAAAGGGCAATGGAGAAGCATGTTATACATGGGTTACATTTAGTTAACAAAAATAAAAAAAGAAATGAATAAAAATCTAGAATTCTGATGCTCTGGGTGGTTGCAACTTGGAGTGACTGTATTAGCTACATATTGACTTTTGCTTTTTTCGGACATTGCTTCCCCCTTTTTCTTAGGGATTGCATTTTTTGGACCTGTGTGCTTTTGTGGGTTTTTGTCCTTTGAAGTTGGAGGGACTTTTGCTGTTGATTTTTCACTATTTGCTCATTTGTTATGATGCATAACCATGGCAAAAAGGTGGTTTACAGCCGGGAGCAGCTGATTAATATTGCAAAGGCTGAAATAATACCTCAACTGAAGCCAAAAATCCCTGATGAGTTGAGAAGGAGGAAGTGTGGATGCAGAACAGGAGAGCAAAGGAGACAGAGGAAGAGGAAATTCAAACCAACTCTTCCATCAATCCTAATGGGAAACGTGAGCTCACTAGCTAACAAGATGGACGAACTCCAAGCCAGGACAAGGACTCAGCCTGAGTATCGGAAATGCAGTGTTATGTGCTTCACTGAGGCGTGGCTACAGGATTATATTCCTGACTCCAACGCCTCTCTGCCAGGCTTTCTGACTGTACGAGCAGACAGAGCTCTGATGAGGAGCGGGAAAAGACAACAGATGGTGTCATCCAGGACATGTTACTGTGAAGTGTCATCTCTGCCGCCCAGATATTAAACTATTAGCAGTAAATTTACCCCCATATTACTTACCAAGAGAGTTCACAATATTATTTTGGCAGTTGTTTACATTCCACCTTCAGCCGTTGCCGACTATGCATGTGATGTCATTAGTTCTGTTGTCTCTAAGCTACAGACCCAGCACCGCAATGCATTTGTGGCAATATCTGGTGATTTTAATCATGCCTCAATCTCTTCCACACTTCTAACATTTCAGCAGTTTGTCAGCTGCTCCACAAGAGAAAACAAGACCTTGGATTTATTTTATCCAAATGTAAAAGGATGCTTATATGTCCAAAACAAGACCTCCTCTGGGACAATCAGATTATAATATTTTCTTTATCCACTCTGAATATAAACCACTTGTTCAGAGGCAACCTCCAACAAAGAGAACTGTTAGAAAATGGTCGCATGAAGCTGAAGAAGCCCTGCGGGGCTGTTTTGAGTCAACAAACTGGACGACTCTTTGCCAGCCATGACTGAGTGTGTGACTGACTACATAAACTTCTGTGTGGACAACATCATCCACTCCAGAACAGTGAGATCATTCCCTAATAACAAACCCTGGATCACAAGTGGGCAGAAGGAACTGCTGAACAAAAAAAAAGAGCCTTCAAGTAGGGAGATAGGGAGTTATTAAGGAGTATACAAAAGCAACTAAAAGTCAAGATCAGAGACAGCAAAGAGGCTTACAACTGGAGAACGAACTCCAGAGGAACAATATAAGAGATGTCTGGTCTGGAATGAAAAAGATCACAGGCTTTAAGCACATGAAGGACTGGATAGATGGAAGTCTTGATAGAGCCAATGAACTGAACACATTCTTCAATAGGGTCGGTTCAGGAACGAGCTCAGCATCCTCTTCTCCTTTTTCCAGCCAACGAGGCATCCCACTCTCTTCTGTCACACCTCAGATGTTTTATATTCCACCTCAGTCATAAACTGTTCTACCTCCACAACTTTGTCTTCGACCAAGTCAGGAGATCCTGCTACCCCCTGAACCGGAACAAGGCTGCAGGTCCAGATGGTTTCAGCCCAAGGGTCATGAAGACCTGTGCAGAGCAGTTCTGTGGGATTATGCAGCACTTTGTTCAACCTTAACCTGACCAAGGAGAAAGTTTCAGTGTTGTGGAAGACGTCCTGGCTTGTTCTAGTACCAAAGAAAACTCACCCATCAGTCATCAATGACTACAGACCTGTTGCTCTGACATCCCACATCATGAAGATCCTAGAGAGGCTCCTGTTGCCCCACCTGAGTAAGAAAACTAAAACATATCAGCACCCCCTGCAGTTTGCTTCTTGTCATGGAGTTGGCGCTGAAGATGCCATCATCAACCTGCTTCAACCTACTCAATGTCATCTGGACAACGTAGGAAGCACTGTGAGGATATTGTTCTTTGACATATCCAGAGCATTTAACACAATTAACACAATTTAGCTCTGATTTGCTTTGTCAGAAACTCCTGAAGACACAGGTGGAGGCCTCAACAATCAGCTCGATCAGTGACTACCTAACAAACAGACCACAGTTTGTGAGATTGAAGGATTGTGTCTCAAATCAGCAGCACAGGAGCACCACAAGAGACTGTACTCTCACCATTCCTTTTCACTCTGTACACCTCAGACTTCCAGTATAAGACGGAGACCTGTCATCTGCAGAAATACTTAGACGACTCTGCAATTGTCGGGTGAATCAGAGATGGAGAAGAAACTGAATACAGAGAGCTGGTGGACTGCTTTGTGGCATGGTGTGGAATCAATCATCTTACCTTGAATGTGAACAAAACCAAGTGATGGTTGTAGATTTCAGAAGAAACAGGGATAGGACAGTCACTATCAAAGTAGAAGTGGAAGTGGTTGGGGAGTACAGATACCTTGGAGTTCACCAGGAGAAAATACTGGACTGGAGAATCAACAGTGAAGCCGTCTACAAAAAGGGGCAGAGCAGACTGTACTTTCTGAGGAAACTGAGATCCTTCAAGGTTTTCAGAAAGATGCTGCAAATCTTCTACAAGTCTGTGGTGGAGAGTGTCATCTCTTTGTCCATCATCTGTTGGGGTAGCAGCATCAGAGCCAGGGACTTAAAATGGCTCAACAACCTGATAAAGAAGGTTGATTCTGTTCTGGGGACTCCTGTGGAAAAGCTGGAGATAATGACGCAAAAAAGGATTCTTTATAAAATGTAAAAAAAAATATATAGACACTCTGAGCATCCTCCTCATACTATCCAACAGCAGCAGAGTATCTTCATTCGGAGGCTTCTTAAATTTCAACCTACAACAAATCCTTGGAAATCAATTAGCAATGAGCTACAAAAACACTTACTTTTCCCCTGGGATCAATAAATATTTTTTTTATTTTCATTATTATTTAGTTTGAATGGCTAAAAAACTGTTTTCTTTTTTTAAATCTATGAGTTCTCTTCACATTTACACTTTTGCCTTCCTCCATCCTCTAAAAATAATATTAGGATTTTGTAAAATGCACAGTGTAATGTTTATCCCCTTGGGAGTGCATCGCCTTGGAGCAGCTATAGAAAGAACCATGTCTCATTTGGTCCCTATTGACAGGACACAATCAGGTCTGAGCAGCTGCTTAATCTGGAAGCTAGGGTGAGGACGGGGCTGTCATGATGCTCCAACACGGTCAACTGGTTTGACTTTTTCATGCTTCACAGAATAGGTTTTACACGCCAAGCAGGATAAATATACAAGCACCCGTCCATCACAGTTAATGCAGTTAAAGGGATGCAAGTACATTTCAATTAAAGCAGAAAGTAGGATTAAAGATAATTACAGGTTCTTATCGTCAGTTGATTGGTTTACAGGTGCAACTTCATAAACAATGTTTTGACCATGGAGTGGTTGCTGAAAAAGCAGGCAGTCCCCACTCTGTTTATCTAAGCATGTTAATGGAAAGTTGAGTAAATGGAAAAAGTTTGTTCAGAAAAAAAATTGCACAAGCAACTAATGCATCATTGAGAGTTTTGTAAAATAAGATCTCTTTAATTGGTTTAGGGGAGATTTACTGGATATGGCACACGTACTTTAAAACCTGCCACTTACTCTGCATTTTTGCTAAATACATTTCATACATTTCAGTAAGCTGACCTTTTTACATTTCATAAAATGTAAGCCATAATCATTAAAATGAAACCTATATACTTTCAATCATGACTATTTTGTCATGACTTTTAAGCGACTAAATCAGGCAGAACACCAGACAACAAACGATCAGTTTTAAAATATTTATTATTTGACTGTACAGGGTCAGGAAAACCGGGAAAACAGGCAACTGGTTAACTTAAAGGAAGCCAGCGAGAAATTAATGGGTTGTTTCTATTCCAGTAGATTGTGAATATTGAATGAGATAATCTTACTGGGTTGCCAGGAGGATGGATCTTTGGGCAGATGTGGTTGGCTGGAGATTAGTGGCCACATGTGAAATTCTGGTTCTTGCAGATTTGTAGATGATGGTTCTGATTACTGCATTCTTTGCAAGTTTTCCTGGTTGAGATGTTGGAGGGTGGACAGGCAGGCGAGTTCGGTTCAGGTGAGTTCTGTGTGTTTCAGAAGGAGCGGCGGAAGCTGACCAGGAGCAAATCCGGAGGAGGTCCTCCAGAGGTGAGGATAGTTTGAATCTCAGAAGTTGTTTGTTGTGGACCAGCCGTGAGAGCATCCAGGTGGAGATGGAGCAGAGAATCTGCAATGGATTCCAGGAAGAACTGGGGAGAGGATATGTGGGAAGACATCAGGTGAGCTTCACAAGAAACATCCAGGAAGGAAATGTGCTGTGGAAAAGAAACTTAGTTTGCCTTTTACCACACTTGACAGTGTGAACAATCTCCAGTAGCTGCTTCCCTTATGAAGCAGAAACAGAAATGAGGCTGATGGGGAGCACCTATGCAGCCACTGCCAATCACATCCTGAGGAAAGAGGTAACAGAATCAAACACCACCCAAACCAACATTTACATTCTCACATATATAAGTCGCAGCCATTTTATGTGTTGCATTAAAAAGGAGTAATACATGTTTAAAACAAATGTTGTACTCCACCGGAAGCAAGTGCAAAGAACACGGACACGTGTAATGCGACGCACATTCATACACCTATTTAGAGCTCGGTAGGAAACTTGGTGTTAAGTGCCTTGCCCAAGTGCACAACAAATTAAGTTGTTTAGGAGGCATATCAGGATAAAATATTACGTTTATTTCCTGCCATCACAATATAGACTTCTGTATTGATTTAGCTTCAAACCCTTTGCACTGACTGCATCATCTAATTGTGGTTGATGCATATTCAACACATGCCAATAATTGTTTTAGAAGCACATCGCCACCATTTAATTGTCTAATATGTCCTGTGACAGTTGACCCTCGTGTCTTTACGATTCAGTATTTAAAGATTTTTTTATTTTTTTTTGGAATGAAGCAACTAAATCTTTCTGGTAAATCTGCCTATTCATAGATTTTTTTCACAGAGCAAAATTGGAAGGTAAAATACTTATGCACAATGCTACTCAACACGCTATTGGTTGGTGCTTCCATAGCAGCCAATCCAGGAGTACAGTTTATTTTTTCTTGGCATTGATTGGCTGTATTCTCAAGAGGAATTAAGGAAGAATGTAATTATTATAAGACTGTTTGTATTTTGTGAATTAATGCATATTTAGGTATATTTCTTGTTTGAACGATAAAAATAAGCAGTTATAACGGTGGGGTTATGTTGCTATGTTCTGATTTACAATCTTTACTTACTTGATCATTTTCTTTATTTTTATATAGTTAATACAGTCAGGCACTAAGATGTTATTTTATAAAGATATGATGGGTAGAAAAATGAAAAGGGATTATCTCCGTGTGTTTAAGCAGGATATTTATAGAAAAAAACACACAAAAAAGAACTAGTTCAATAGCAAGCAGGTTCCAAGTTCCGAGCTCAACTCTGGGTAAGAGCAATGGAATTAGAACAAAGATTTGGACAATCCAAGCACTAGACTGAACAAAATATTTTTTTCAATTCAATTCAATTTCAATTCAGTTTATTTATATAGCGCCATTTCACAACAGATGTCATCTCAAGGCACTTTACAAAAAGAGTTATTACAATACAATGTTTAGTGTAGAAATTACAGAACCACAGAAGATTACGTCGTGGAATTCTCAGGGATCCCTCATACTGAGCAAGCATGAAGCGACAGTGGGAAGGAAAAACTCCCTTTTAACAGGAAGAAACCTCCGGCAGAACCAGGCTCAGCACAAGCGGTTATCTGCCGCGACCGTCTGTGGCTTGGAGAATACATAACAGAGACACAGAAAGAGCAACAGAACTGATGCAGAAGTTTGTTGCAGGACGTGGAGAATTTTCCGTCACTGCAATGCCATCTTAGTCAGGGTCGTCAAGCAGGGCTAATCCGGAGCACCTACTATAATAGAAAACAGGTTAGTGCTTGAATTGACAGCACATCATGCAGTTGGGGAGAAGTAGGAGAGAAAGTAGGAACAGACCCTAATAATGTCCTCCAACAGCCTAGCCTAAAGCAGCATAGCTACTAACATTAACCTGTCTCCTAGCTACTAGGAGACCTGGCTACCAACACTCTGTCTGAGTCCTCCTGATCGAGGCTCAGCCCATGGACGGTGTAGGGCCGGTAACGGCCCCCGTCATGCCGGGGTCTTCTCGGAGTCGGGTTGTTTGAGAATGCAGCCCAAAGTGGGTGGTAAACTCCATCTAAGGCTAAATACCGGCACGAGACCGATAGTCGACAACTATCTTAAGGAAAAATTGACAGAACTGAGAGGACAGAGTTGAAGAGGGTGAGAAACGTTTAAGAGATAAACGGGTGGGGTCCGCACAGTCTGCCCGGGGGATTCAACCCGGCAGGTAATGGGCGGCCGCACTGTGCGGGAGGATCCCCTTGAGGGACCTCTCTCCGGCGCTGGCTGGCCCCCGTGGGGCGCATTTCTTCCGCGGCGGTAAGCCGCGACCGGCTCCGGAACTTTACCTGGCTTACATTAATCTATCTCTACCTAGCTACTCTACCTCTTCCTATCTCTTCCTAACTTTTGACACTCTGCCTGACTACTAACATTAACCTGTCTCTTCCTATCTACCTGTCTAACCTGACTCTAACTACCTATAAACATATCTCTAACTGTAAGCTTTGTCAAAGAGGAAAGTTTTTAGCCTAGTTTTAAAGATAGACAAATTGTCTGCTTCACGAACCAACCCTGGGAGCCGGTTCCATAGGAGGGGAGCCTGATAGCTGAAAGATCTGCCACCCATTCTACTTTTAGAAATCCTAGGAACTACCAGTAAACCTGCAGTCTGAGAGCGAAGGTCTCTGTTGGAACATATGGAACAATCAGGTCTCTTATGTATGATGGAGCTAGATTATTAAGGGCTTTATATGTCAGAAGGAGGATCTTGAATTCTATTCTAGATTTTACTGGGAGCCAGTGAAGAGAAGCTAAAACAGGGGAAATGTGATCTCTTCTTTTAATATTCATCAGAATCCTAGCAGCAGCATTTTGAACTAACTGAAGACTTTTAATTGTATTCTGTGGACTACCTGATAATAGACAGTTACAGTAATCCAGCCTTGAAGTAACAAAGGCATGGACTAGTTTTTCAGCATCACTCCTGGACAGGATGGTTCTAATTTTTGTAATATTCCTAAGGTGAAAAAAGGAAATCCTACAGACTTCTTTAATGTGAGATCTAAATGACATATCTTGGTCAAAAATGACACCGAGGTTTTTTGCTTTATTACTGGAGGCTAATTTAATGCCGTCCAGGTGAAGGGGCTGACTAAGTAGTTTCTTTTTCAGAGCTTCTGGTCCAAAGACGACAACTTCTGTTTTATCAGAATTTAGAAGCAAGAAGTTTAGAGTCATCCAAGTTTTTATGTCTTCCAGACATGCTTGTAGTCTACCTAACTGATTGGATTCATCAGGATTTATGGATAGATATAGCTGTGTATCATCTGCGTAACTATGGAAATTTATCCCATGCTGCCTAATTATTTTACCAATAGGAAGCATATATATAGTAAAAAGAATCGGCCCAAGGACTGAACCCTGTGGTACTCCGCAAGTAACTTTTGAGGTTGAGGAGGGTTTATCATTTACTTGAACAAACTGAAATCTGTTAGACAAATAAGATTTAAACCAGCCTAGGGCTGTTCCTATTATACCGACACGTTGAAGCCTTTCTATGAGAATATTGTGATCAACAGTGTCAAAGGCAGCACTGAGATCTAACAGGACCAGAATGGTCACCAGTCCATTGTCTGAGGCTATGAGAATATCATTAGTAACCTTCACCAGAGCTGTTTCAGTGCTGTGATGAGCTCTAAAGCCTGACTGAAACTTCTCAAACAGCTCATTATTGTTTAAATGCTCACATATCTGGTGTGCAACTATTTTCTCAAGAATTTTAGATAAGAAGGGAAGATTAGATATCGGTCTATAGTTAATTAAGTCGTTTTGATCAAGAGAGGGTTTCTTAAGTAGAGGTTTAATTACAGCAATCTTAAACTCCTGTGGTACATATCCATTGACTAAGGATAGATTCATTATATTTAAAATTGGAGCAGCGATCAGAGGGAAAACTTCTTTTAAGAGTTTAGTTGGGATTGGGTCTAAAACGCAAGTTGAAGGTTTAGATGAAGCTAATAATTTTAGTACATCACAAAGTTCGGCTGCATTAAAGCAGTTTAAGCATATATTAGGTTCCACCATTTTTGAGGCTGCCTCATTAACTAAGGAGGAAGCAAGCATATTGGGAAGGTTCCCAATTATCTTATTCTTTATGGAGTCTATTTTATTTATAAAGAATTGCATGAAGTCGTCACTGCTTAGAGCTTGGGGAATGGTTGGCTCGATAGAGCTATGATCCTGTGTGAGTTTGGCAACTGTATTAAAAAGAAACCTAGGATTATTTTTATTCTCCTCGATTAAAGATGAATAATATGCTGTTCTAGCTGTGTGAAGGCTCTTTTTATATAGCAATAAACTATTTTTCCATATTAAAAAGGAATCATGTAAATGCGTGGAGCGCCATTTTCTCTCTAGTTTTCTAACATTCTGCTTTAGGGTACGTAGCTCTAAATTAAACCAGGGAGTTAATCTTCTATGGCTAGCCACCTTCCTTTTCAAGGGGGCAACTTTGTCTATTGCCCGACGCAGGGAGGAATTAACGCTATGAACTAAAATGTCAAGTTGTGAGGGGTCACGAGTTAAATCACTGTTTTCTGTTCTGCATTTATAAACTGAGGAAATTAAAGTTGGAAGAGCTTCTTTAAAATTTGCTACAGCGTTGTCTGATAACGTTCTGGTATAATGAAGTTTTCTTTCAGGTTTGATATGATCCATTAGAGTAAGTTTAAAAGTGATAAGGAAATGATCAGACAGGATAGGGTTATGTGGAAAGACTGTTATTTCTTCACAGTCAATGCCATAAGTCAGCACAAGATCTAAAGTGTGGTGACAAGAATGTGTTGGTCCCTGCACATTTTGAGTAAAGCCTATTGAGTCTAGGATAGTGTGAAAAGCTGTATTTAGACTATCACTTTCATTATCAACATGAATATTGAAGTCTCCGACTATAATGACTTTATCAGTGTTTAAAACTAAGTCAGATAGAAAATCTGAAATCTGATCTAAAAATTGAGAATAAGGTCCTGGTGGACGATATAAGACCACAAACAAAAGTGGCTTTACTGCTTTGTTATGTGAATGAGGAAGGCTAAAAACTAGATGCTCAAAGGAACTGTAACTATTATTTTTTTGGAGATTAATTAGTAAATCGGAGTGAAAGATAGTTGCTACTCCACCTCCTCGACCAGTACTTCGAGGGACACTAAAGTTTAAGTAGCTAGGGGGAGTTGACTCATTTATTGTGACATGGTCCTCTTCCTGCAACCATGTCTCTGCAAGACAAAACAAATCAATATTATTTTCACAAATTAAGTCATTTACTAAGAGTGTTTTTGAGGGGAGAGATCTTATGTTTAGTAAACCACATTTAATTGATTTGTTTTTATGTTCAGTCCGAGTTTTATTTATCTTTATGAGATTTTTATACTTTGCTCTAGTAGCATTAACTTTTAATTCATTAGTTTTGGGTAGTGGACGGGAAACTATCTCTATAGGGTAGTGGGTGGGTGGCAGTCCACCCAATTTTTTCTAACAAAACATTTTTTTTTCTAATATCTCAAAACATTGTTTTCAAGGCAACGCTTTAACAGGAGAGGTGTAAAAGATGATTCCTCAGTACAGTAATTTCACCACTCAGTATCCATAAATTGGATCCATTGTTTAGAGTACAAGGTGTTGAATTGATGAGCCTGCTGATGTAACCAAAGGTGGGACGGGTTCCGGGTCCTCCATCTCCAGCTCCATCCATCCCAGAGGCTTTAACAGGCCCAACCCCACCCTGGCTCCCCTTTCAACACGCATTCACAAGCTTCATATTCCAGCCTTTCCTTTTAGCAATGCTGTTATCCACTTGAGTTATCACAGAGAGAAGAAACAATCACCCAGAAAGAAAGCTAAATGAGTCGTTCCGTTGCTGTTTTGAATTGGTAATTGAAAGCGAAGACAGTCGAAACCCATCTGTTGCCTGGTTTGGACACACCGGCAGTCTATGGCTGTTTTTGTGTTTCCCTTCATGGGAAAGGAGTAGGTGTTCCTTCCTCCATAGGTAATTGCATATTGATCCAAGTCACCAAAGATCTAAACTGTGACAGTGCTTTGCGTTTTATCTTAAAAAAAGCTCGTCTGTGTTTTTCTTTCTCCGACTCTTGCATTCGACAGTGGCTGAGAGTGAAGAGGAATGATATTCGGCTAATTACGTTTTCACAGAGCTGTCCCTCTTCCCTCGTCTCCAGCTTGCAGCTCTCCGTCGTTATGGTCTTCACAATTATTCTATAATTAAACGGCGGAGGCCTTTCTACTCTACTGTTTGCAAAGTCATTCACTCGTTCTATGTGGGAGACTTTTTAAATTACCAAGTCACTCCTCTTTCTCCGCCTTTCGCACCTCGCTCCCTCTCCCTGTTTTTCAGGCTTCAGACGATGTCTGTCCAATGATCCAGAACAGCCTTCATTGTGTCCCCCCGCTGATGTATTAAGTGTTTCTTTGGCGGCTGCGGCCTTGGTGGGGGATTCAAAGGCAACGGGCAAATAAAAAGATATTTTCTCCAAGAAAAGGAGGATTTTTCTTTTTGGAGTTTGCTTTTTTCCAGAGTGGGAAATTAACAAACTAAAGGCAACAGCATCTTGAGGCCAGCTTTTCTTTTTTTAATTATTGAAAAATTCACTTTGAATCGTCAAATAGGTCCAAAAAGAAATGAATGCTCTGCAGCTTCTTGTTTTATTCCAGGAGTTGCTGGCAGATTTCATACAGTCATGTCAGCAAAGGAGGAGACGGACAAAATGAAAGGGAGTTCTTTTCAAATTCAGATATCCTTTTTTTTTTTTTTACCTCTGCCCCCAAAAAAAAAAGAAGAAAGGCAAAAAAGCCAGCCCTGTCTGAATTGAATAATTTAAATTCTGTGTTTTATCTCCCTGCACTCTCTGGGGTCTGGTTCACACTAGGCTTGCATGTGTGACTCAGTTCGAGGTGTTGCATCACAAAGCTTTGGAGTGTGGCTGAGCAGACGCGCGCGTGTATCCCTGATATTTGGAGGCGGTTCTCGCAAAACATATTATCTTGCCACAGTAACGGTTAGCAGCTTGGAGTCACCTGCTGCAAGAGGCTTTCAATGAAAAGCTAGTTGTAGTTTTGTGAAAGGGGAAAAAAATAGATTGTCAACTGAAATTAATTGTTTAAAGTAGGGTTCCTTGCTTTTTTCACTGATTAAACACAAAAGTGTAGGAAGTTTCTGGGTAAAGGTGATATCCCACGTAGTTTTTTCTCACTCACACAATTAAACAGGCAAATGGATACAGATAAAAACAAAGAAAAAAAATAGTTTAACTCATTACATGATAAATATCAACTGGGTGGGATGTTGAAAACCTTCACTGCTAGCGCCATGTCCATGGTACTTGACCTCATTGTGTTGCCCTGTACTACTGTACTTGCTCACCGTGTCTCCATTCTGTTCTACTCAATTATAAGGGCTTTCCAATAGTAACAGCTGCCTGGATATGTACTTTTCAATACCTACTGTACTGGGGACAAAACATTCAGAGTTGGGCTGAAAATGCGATTTCTGAAGACTGTTGGTCTCTGATTGGCTAGGCAGTGGAGTCCGTTGTGTAAGCAACTCCCTTCAATAATAATTTTTCGTTGAGAGTATTTTCAGTTTTAAGGAAAACAATAATACTGAAAATGACTATAGATATATTGAAGATCATGTCGTGTCACTTTTTAGTCTTGGCCCGTCCTACAATGGATTTTGATGGAAAATGCAGCAGGTACTGTCGTGTAGAGCAGATTTGAGCTGAACTGAGATGATACAAGTGGAAAAAGGACCTAAAGAGACGGTGTAGAGCTGAATGCCTGCACAATGCCTGCTGCTGAAGAGACGTTTGGTTGACGGCTAACTCTTCACCATTTTGTACCTTTTGTAGTTTTGGCTGTTTCTTACTTTTTCAGGCGCTGGGAGGTCCTGATTAAGCCAAGTGACTGTAGTATTTCCTGTAATTTTTTTCTTTTTAAATTATTGCTAAGATTAATGCTCTATTGCATAGAGAATCGGTTCAAAACGGGATGCAACATCTATCTGAACTACTGAAAAAATTTGCCGAAAAGATTTCCTCTGCCACTTTTTTCTGTGACATCTGGCGCACTTCAAGTCATTTGCTCTTTTTGTGGTTTGAGAGGAGACAGTGCTTAGTAATTGAGCTGTCTGGGTCTGCGTTTATAAGTAATGACTATTGTATTAAACTGCTTGATAGGCATTAATGAAAAATGAGAGGGAAGATTTGCTTTAATCCAACTTTTATATTGACCTTTTTATTTCTATTGCGAGAGATATTTGTATTGTATAATCATCCAGCCCTAGTTTATAATCTTGTATTCCATTGAGGAACCCACAACAAACACCCACATTATTTTTGGCCGTCAAGTGTGGTCTCTTTGCATTCACTGGCAGTTTTGCGGCCAGTTCATCTTCTTGCATCTTTGGTTCTTAATTCTGTGTGAAGGTTTTTCTAAACACTAATTGTTAAACCTTACAATTGAGTTACCTCTACTGTAGAATTCCTTCTTACTGTTTTGACAATTTGGCAGCAGTATTTGCCACTTGGCCTGTATCCCTGATGGAGCGGCATTATTTGACTGCCTTTGGTATATTGTTTTTCTATGTCTATTTAGATTTGAAGTTCTTGTTTTATATCTTTAAACCCAAAACCTTTTATTAAATTCTATTTTATTTTATTTTTTATTTTTTTTGGTGGAATGTTTGTTCAGTTGCACTAAACTAAAATCATGTGTAAAATGAATATTACATTGATAAAAAGGTATTTCTATGTGTTCCCCTAACTCTGATTATAGACGCAATTATTTATTTGGATTGATTTCACTTGACTTCAATTGCATTAAAGGGAAATCTAAAAAACTGTCAATAAGGACATGACATGGCCTTGGGCATTCTCGGACCATATATAAAAGTGATGCATAGCACAAGATGGCTTCATCAAAATGTCTTGACAGAAATCCCTTCCAGATTCTGCAATAAACAAGAGGCAAGAGTGATTGTGAAGATGCCCTAGGAGTCTTATATTTTTGATTATTTTGGGTAAATGGATCAAAGTTCTGGTCAAGATGTTTAAACATAATTTATGTTTTTCACAAATAAAGACTCGCTCAACTATTTTGCAAGCATTTGATGAATACGTAAGACCTCACCAGAGGTTCAGACACAAAACCCTGTAAACTGTGAGTTACCTTGCAGCCCACAAATTGAAACAATTTTTGAACTTGTATTTGTAAAAGTACAGTAGGATTTCACTACAACTTGTCTAAGCAAGTCCTCAGTTTGATTTCCTTTGTAAAAAAGGTAATGGTTAGCTCATGTAAACAATATGTTACCCCCTTTGCATCAAAAAATGTTTAAAACCCAAAGACTAGGCTAGTATTCAGTACATTTACATGCTCCTCTAAATGGAACTTTTGGGATTAATGTGACAAAAAGTTAAGGGAGAGTCACATCTCAGAGAAAAATGCAGAGAAATCTGGGTGCCTTAGCGTGATTACTCCAGCAGTATTACTCCAATATTTTCGGTTTGTTTCAGTCAGACTAAGGTGTATACAGGGATTCATGGCATACATGAAGCCCTACTTAAGTTGGACAAATAAAATAATTTGGCTTTCTCTTCTTTAAGAGTGAAGACTTTTTGTGGCACAGTTTTGCTTTTTATACAGACAGGAAACTGTTAGATGAGTTGCAAAGGTCCCCAAGGGCTTGAAGTGAAGCCGAAGGACTTTAGCTTTTGTATGCAGGGGAGCCTGGTCTCCTCCTACTCACATCCTCCATTGAATAGCTTTAAATAATAAAAAATTTTTTATGTTTTTTGGAACTGTTATCATTTTAAAGTATCTTTTTTAATGGCACAGGGGTAAGCTTTAAACAATCTTATCTGTTTCCCTCACAACAAGACATTTGCTTTTCTGGTCACATTAGAAAAAAGGTAATTTTTAAACATTGTTGTCAAGCAGCCAAAAGCAGGTTGACTACTTGAGGCTTTAGCCTTAATAATTAAACATCTAATATCAGCTAACTGTAATCTTTCTCTTATTTACAAAGAGTAGAATGAAAAGTTAAATTTGCGCTGGAAAACAATGATTTTTTATATTCTACATGCTTGCAAGTGTTAGTGACAAATCAATGTACAACACTGATAATATCCATAATATTTATTATTATTATTATTATTATTATTTAGTTTTTGGAAGCATTTTCATCGCATTGTACACTAATTCGATTTTCTGGTTTAAATTATGATACATTGAGGCTGTGAAACTTTTTGGGCGTCCTTAAAAGGAGTAATCTCATTAAAAAACAAAAATCTTCAAAACAAAGTTTTTAGTTTAGATTTGCAGTGCAACCCAAACCTGTAAAAGCTCTGAGCATGTTGAAGCCTTGATAGTTCTTTAAAATCCATCTAGTGAAGCTTTTTAAGCTTCATTTCAATGAAGGGTACATATCAGACGTTATCTGTTAAGTGCCCTATAACCAAGCCTTAAGCCTTCTTTATGTCTGTCTTCTTTCCACATTCCATCTCAATCCTTTTTGTCTTTGCTTGAACTCCATCACCTTTTGTTCTAAAAAGGGATTGAGAATGTCTTTGAGACTGTCTAATGTAATTCTGACTACACTTTCCTTCTAGGTAAATTGTCTATCATTTCCAACAGTTGAGAATCCAATTTGAGTACCATTAAAATATATAATAGTTTCCATATATTCTCAGATTCTATCTATATTTTTTTCATGATAGTGACTCAGGGATGTATGATAACTTTTTTAGCTTATATGGTGCTACAGAAGTTGCTGGTATTGTAGCACAGACAAAAAAGTTGTTGCACCAACTAGGCCTGGGGGATATGGCATCAAATTTGTATTGCAACGCATGTGTGGTAACGATATATATCGTATGAAATGTATCGTATTATATATATATATATAAATATATATATATATATATATATATATATATATATACATATATACATATAGTTGCAGCTGACGTGAACTCAACATGCCGCAGCATAGGTGGAGCTAAAGCTGAGAAGTAAGCCCTCAACAGTGTACTTATGCTTCATACACCACATGACTAAAAGTAGTTGATTAACTGGCAGACATAATATGCCAGACACAGTTTACTCTTTTAACTGCTTTATTAACCAGACCAGCTCCGGGTCTTATTCCTCCACACACCTATTTGGCACACGGTGCAACATGTCAAGCATGACAAAAAGATAACACATTTTCTATAATACTGAACTACATGATAGAAAGTAACACAAACCTCATAACAGAATAACAATGAACAAAGTAGAGATAACCAATTTAATAGCTAAATATTACCCACAATGCATCCTGCTCACTGACTGGCCCTACAGCAGCCAGGATCATTACAATATATATATATATATATATATATATATATATATATTTTTTTATTTTTTTTTTTTTATTTATGACAAAATTAATGCTTATGAACATTATCATTTTTTAGATGCATTGCAGCAGAACAACTACTTCAAAAAGTTTTAGAATGCCATTGAAAGAAAACGCATTGTGCAAAATGCATTTAAAAAAGTTTTCAAATATTTTTCCATAATACTGCAACACAAACATTCTCACAACAAAAAAAGATGAAGATATTTTAAATCTAATTAAATCAAAAGCTAAATATTATGAAAATAGCTGGCATAACTTCACAGTATAGTGGCAAAATCTCATTTCTACTTCATACCTGTTATGCTCACTACTAGCACCAACATAAATCGCATTTTACAATCTGTAAAAAACTCTGATTAAAATTTTAAGCCATATCGCCAAAGCCCTTTTTTTGTAAAGAAAACCCGTGGTATGAACATTTTGCCATACTATCCAGCCCTACTTAAAACCCCTTTTTTACCCATCTTGATTTTCAATTTGAACTTCAAGTTCAAATGCCTAAATCCATTTAATTGATGCAAAGTAATGGACTAATCCGCTATTTGTACGAACAGGACAGGTGTATGTTGTAAAGCAACTGCTGAGTGTATTCATGTACAAGAAGGAAAAATATTAAAAGTTGACATTGTGAATTTTCTGCTTCTCTGGGGCATTTTAAGTACTCAAACTTGTTGTTTTCCAATGTTTTTCCGGTGGACAACTTAAACCTCAGAGCTTTTTCTGAGTACGGCTCTGAGATTCTTGGCAGTTTGACTTAGGAGCTATAATTCAGCTTTGGATGATCACGTTCCTGATTCTTGCAAAAAAAAAGGTAGATAGAGCGTTCTTGGCCACGGCCAATGGAAGAAGATAACTAAAAGCACTTTCCATTTGTTTGAAAGTGAAGACTGAGTTAGAAGTAAGTGGCAAACAATTATCCTCCGCAACATGGCCAATGGTGGTGGTTGTTTTCAGGTAAAGTTGCAAACAATAACAAAGTGAGTTGGAGGTAAGTACATAGACAGTTGATTGGATTTATTTTTAATGTTCAGAGAACCTCTTATTACTGCTAAAAGTTCTGGATTCAGCTGAATTACTTTGAGAACACAAGAAACAAAGAGTCTGAATTATTGGTTGTTTGAATAATTTATTGAAGTCCTAGTTTTGCCTGTTGGTCACTAGCGAAACCTCAGTCACAGACAGAGGATGTTAAGAGTGACAGCTGTTTCCGATTGTAGTTTGGTAGGCTGGTTGTTGTTGAAATAGCATTTCCATATAGCAGTGGTTATAAGAAGTTTCTCAAAGATGAACAATATGGAGCCAGGTCGAGAAGATTTCAGTCAACAATCTACTTTGTTGTGGCTCTAGTTGAATTAAAAACGACAGGGCTTTGCATTTCCTATAACTTTGATTCCCCAAAGTAGGAAATTGCCTATCGTTTTGCTTATTAGTCAGCATGAACAGCCCTTTGAATACTACTCAGCGCCTTAAAGAGTGAAGTACTGTAAGCCATCTTTGAGCAAGTCTTTGTTAAACGTTTTTCTATGGTAAAGAGGTTTGGCACAGGCAATGCTTGATAGGACTTCATAGTGAAGAGTGAGTAATAGAAGAATAACTGAAAGATTAACTATTTAATGGACAGGTTATCCTTGATGCTTCTTCAACACTGAAAAGGTGAAAAGCAAAGGAAATTTTAGTAATTTTCTCGCCGGTGGAGAAAGGAACATGACTGGTGCAATTGAGCTTTGATCTGCCTTCTTATTGGAATGTTGACTCAAAACTAAAGTTTTACAAATTAAAAATGGATTTTGCACTGCTTTAACTTTTTATATATTGGAAATGAGGCACATACAAGAGGTCCTTTCTTGCTCACAGTTTCTTGCTAATAAATGTTTCTGCCAACATAGTGGAGAGGGTTTTTTGAGTGTTTCGAGAGATTCTTCCACCTGGGCTGTAAATATCTCAAGCTCCTTTGAGTTACCATTGGACTTTTTACTTCTTCCAAGGTTAATGGCCCTCGGTCAGTGCTACCAGTTAAAGGTTGCATATGGAACATTTTTAGAAAAAAAAGAAAAACTATTCACACAAAAAAATACATCCACAGGGCTTTTAGAGGGGTGCAGGATGAAAGTACAACCTTTCAATAACAATTTATGTGATTTAAAATATAATAAAATGTACTTTTAAATTGGACACAACAATTATGTTATCTTTACATCTACCAGCCAGTAGTGTCCGCAGGTTGCGGGTTGACTCTATGATCCAAGTATATGGTCAGCTCAGCTCGGCTGGTACTAGGAAGAACAGTGGAGTCAGCAAGTCAAGCAGCTGCTTCAGGGACCTGCATATATTGTTATCCCTCTCAGGAGACGAGTGACAGAAGAACAGAAACTAGAGTGCTTTTAGGTGAATCCTAAGATGGACCCACATACTGTAAACCATGTCTACGGCATCAAACACACGCGGAAAAAATGACTTTCCTCCTGGATTAGCTAATTTGCTAACTTTGCTAACGTTAGCTCTCAGTTATATTCCTCTAAAATACATTCCTCACTGGACACAGTTCAGGTAGGTCACTGCACGAAGCGGACGCGAACCAGGCAACCCAACAGCCGGAATTATGTTTTTGTTGTTGTAGCTAAAACCTAGATAATTTGGATGCCGCTATCATGCTTATGATCCATATACAACCTTTAAGATAGATGAACAGGTCTTGATTTGTTTGGAGTTGTGCTGTAGTCTTTGCATTTTTCATCATGCAAAGACTATTCATTGCAATATTCCCAACCCTGCTAGATACTTTCAGCCTATTTTACCCCACAGAGGTGTCTTTAGGGTATATATATATACATATATATATATATATATATATATATATATATATATATATATATGGTATATATCTTATTTGCTCTTCCCTATGCCCACATCCAAATATGAACTTTCAAGCATCTTATAAGCCATTGAGGTTTGTCAGATGAGATTTCCACCTGTCTTCTCATCGTTCCCTCCTATTGCCTGCCCCATTCCAAGTCTATGCTAAGCTGCATCATAACAAATTTAAATCCAGGTCCCCAATGTGGCAAATCGGACCACATGCAGTCATCCAAAGGGGAATACCCTCCCCGCCAGAAAAAGGAGGCATGTACGTTTTGCAGAACCTTTGGGGAAGGCTACTCTGCTGCATACAGATAAGGGAAATGAAGAATTTATGTGAAGTAATGGGCATGAGAAGTACTAATCCTTCCCAAATGCTATATGCAAGCGGATATTTTTTTTTCAAATTTTTTTTCCAGTAACCTGTCAGGATCCTCAAAAGAAGCTAATTATATCCACTGTAAAACATTGAATCGTTTTAAATCCATCATGTTCTCAGTGCAGCTCCTGCAAGCTGACCAGATATTACTTTGCAAGTCTTACAAACAGCCTAAATCTGTCAAGAAAGGTATGAAAAGGACCTCCTTGTATTTCGCCTTCTCTCTCTCTCTCTCTCTCCCTCTCTCTCTCTCTCTCTCTCTCCTTGTCTTTTTCACCAACAGCACTTGTCTGTGGAGGACTCTAAAATAAGAAATCCCTTTCCGCAGATATAATTAATCACTCTGGGAGAACAGGGCGTGTAATTATTTAGGTTACCACAGAACTCTTCGAACCTCCTCCTCTTCACCCTCCCTTCATTCTACAGAGAAGGCTTTTAGGAGACATGGAACCACACTAAACATGACAGCTAATCATACAAAAAACATAAACATTTTAAAGCACATAAGTTTATGTGTATGAATCTACGTCTTTTTTTTTTTTGCATATGGTGGCACCCAAAATAATCTTTTGTACATTCTGTTAGCTTATTCAAGCATTTTACTCAAAAAAGTTTGAGTAGGGAGTTGATGTACTTTTAATGGTAAATATCTGTTATCATCCAAGACATCAAAGTTGATATTGACCCAAATTTTCAATTTGATGTATCCCTACGCTTTAAAATCCTCGGGGGAGGGTGGATAGATTTTGTTTTGTTTTTTTGCAGATTTTTTTTTGCATAGTGTCATTTACATAATTGCTTTTTTTATTAGAATACCAATAGTTGAATATAATTATTAATGTAAATAGATGTTTGGTGTTTTTAGTGCAGAACAAAGTTTTAAAATAAAATATGTTTTATTCAATATTGCATTTTTTGTGAACATTTTCACTCAGAATAGAATAATCCTTCATTGTCCCTTTGTGGGATGATAAAGGATCATTGCTATTCTTCTATTCATTTAAAAGAGACATATTATGAAAACATAAATTTTCCTTGGATATTGTGTGTCTCTGGTGGATATACATGCATACAAATAAAATAAAAAAAACCTGGAAAAAAATCCATGCTGTTTTGAGTGAGATGGGGAGCCTATGTCACGCCCTTCTACTTCTGGTCCATGGGTCCCCAAATGCCAAAAAAAAATGAATGCGAGTCAATGAAGTGATAAGTTATTTTCTGATCTACTTTGAAATGTGCTGTGGATCGAACATATGATGTCCGTGAATTAAAAAAAAAAATGGTGATGCAGAGAAAACGCTGATTTTTGACCGGAGGTAAAAGTTATTTTAGGTTTTGTGTAAAAACGCTTAGCGGACTAAAATTACAGAAGAATAAGGAGAATGATGGCCGTAGCCTCCAGGAAAAAGAAAGTAGTATTAAACACGGAGAAAACTTCTATAAATCTGACCATGTGGAAAGGAGCAGCTATGTTGGGGGTAAAGCAGTCGGTGGAGTGAGAGCCAGCATGGAGGACAAGCTCTACAAGCTCTAGGTGAGTGTTTTACGTGCTATAGCTAGTGCTAACTCCCGTTAGCAAAATTAAGTCATATATGCAACTTCTTACTTCTGATTTGTAGGCATTTTAAATGCAATTTTTTACTATCAAATACATCCCAAATTACTGGACAAACACAGTCAAAACCTACATTGTTAGTTATCATTTAAATCGAAGTACAACATTTGTGTGATTCAGAACGTAAGGCAAAGAGGACCAGAAAATAACTTTTATCGCTCCATTGACTTCCATTCATTATTTTTCGCTTTGGGGACCCATGGGCCGACCGGTAGGGGAGCAGACTTAGGCTCCTTATTGGGGTTTCACTTTCTACATCACAAGCCGGAATATTGGAATATTCACACCTCCTCTGAGCGCTGACTCCACCCACCAGGTACAGCAGTAAACAACAGTTATTATTCAGATTAGGAAACACCATGTTGAAGCACCACGCAAAATGCACAATTTTGGTCGAAAGAGCTCAAAACATTTACTGTAATCAGGTCCCCGTCGAAGAGGACGGAAGAGCGGCATGGGTTGACTTGATGTTAGCGGTAAGGGCAGGGAAGACTGGAGACACGGCGCCACAAGAAGCAACTCAAAATCCACACAGGGGAGACGTGCCGCCGAACTGAGCTGCTGAAAACCGGGAAGAAGACGGGATACCTGCTGCCAAAGAGCGGCATAGGTTTGATTTATTTTTGATGGTATGATGCGA
Organism: Apricaphanius iberus; assembly: GCA_028564705.1. Classification (NCBI taxonomy): domain Eukaryota; kingdom Metazoa; phylum Chordata; class Actinopteri; order Cyprinodontiformes; family Aphaniidae; genus Apricaphanius; species Apricaphanius iberus. The sequence goes on along the minus strand of JAPXFQ010001385.1, from coordinate 440,028 downwards.
AATTACGGGCAGGGAAGACTATGACGTGACGCCGCAAAGGGGTACTCAATCTTCTTGCGGAAGACAGTAGATGAGCCACCCATCTGAGCTACTCCAACCCGGAGAAAGACTGAGGACATGCGCACAGATGCCGCACAGATCTCAAAGAGCGGGATCTCCACGATGCTAGAGAGCTGGAGTCAGCTAGATTGAGCTGGAAGGCTTTACAGTTAGCATCTCAGGAAGATATCGGAGTGCCAGGTAAGCAGTTAAATATATTCTTTTAACTTTAACTCATTTCTTCAACAACAAATATATTATTTTAACTTTAACTCATTCAACAACCATTCAGAAGTATCTAGCTGAATTCTCTGAGTATCGTGTTCTCAGGAGACTAAAGGCATCTCTCCACTAGTACCTTTTTGGCGTGCCGTACCGTACTGTTATATTTCATGATAACTATGTGTTGTTGATCATTTTGATGGTATTACATGTACTAATTACAGTGCCTGAAATGTGTATACAATATTTTACCGTCTTCAGTTTGTGTCCTTACAGTAAGTTTTGCAGATTTGGGAAAATGTCAGTCAGTAATCATTGTAAAACTCATAATAATGCAATCTATTGCATTAGCGACCAACTCTTATCTGCCCCTTGAAATCCTGTAATGCATAGGCAGTGGATGCTGTGGCTGCACTATAGGGCGACTCGTTGCATTCTCCCTTAACCCAAAGTCCTCACCATGCATTTCAGCTAAAACGATAACGTTAATGTACCTAGCATTGACTGTTGGCTGATATTCATGCGGATGTGTCATGAAGTTCGAAGTGTTGCTGCCTTTTGCCTGCACGTTCTGCAAACAGGATAGCTATCTTTGATAAACTGCCCCTTGGTATTTTTCAAATACCCAAAATATGTCCATACTTTCTACTTTGTCTTTTTTGGGGGGCTGATAAATAGCCTGAGCAGTGCTGTCTCCTCCTTCAGCCATCATTTCAGCTTAGAAAATGTTTTTCTTGTAAACTAAAATATGGGCATGTGCGGCAACTTCAGCAGATGAGACGGTGGCTGGTAAGGCTCACTTTCCCTATACATCGGACGCGGTAATCCACCGAGATATTTATTTCTATTTTTGAACAAGACAGTAATTATTATTGTCAACATTTTTACCGGGGTTTAACGCTACACCGCTAACTGTGACATCCCTACTCTAGATATTGAAAGTTTAAAGTTGAGCTTGAAGCATTTTTAATTCAAAAATATACAGGTTTCTTTTTGGTCAATATTAAATGTTTAAATAAGTACCCAGGAAAGAAGACAGGCATGACAACTTTATTTTCATTTAAAACATCTCATTCTCTATCTATGTTGTGATCATTTTTGTGTTGCATTATTTTAGAAAAAATAATTTAACATGCTTTAAGTACATTCTGCACTTAAATGGCATCTAAACCTTTTTGACATTTTTTCTGCTGCAATGCATCTGAAAAGTGAGAATGTTCATAAGCATTTTGACATATCTGAAGAAAAAAAAGAATATAATACAATACAATTTGAGGCCAGATCGCCCAGCCTTAGTTTTTAATATTATTTAACATTTTCGATCTCAGAGTTGAAAGAAAAGGAATCTCCAAACTTTATATACCCAGTTATATTGGAGTGGACTATATAACGATGGGAATAAACAGTTAAAGTTTCAATCTGTTCCTATTATTTTTCATGGAGTATAAATGCGTACTTAATTTTTTCAAAAGGATATGTATTCTTTTTTCTTCTATGATAATATGATGCTACATTTTTTTTCAAAATCTTAAAATAAAGTGCTGGCAAACGGCACCAGAATATTTGTTGATCAGAAGCAAGGTAGGAGGAAAAAGGAAGTGGAATTGGCTCACCTTCTCTTTTATCCCCAGCCTGTTTGGCAAGTAATTATACACCCTCCCTCCGCTGATAAAGATCAGTTCACCTGGAGATTAATACAGCACAATGAACACACCCGTTTGGAATGGTCCTGGTCGAATAAACCAGATTCAATGGGAACTCAGCTAAAATCCCCCCCTGTCCAGCGGTCTGGAGAAAGTTTCTATGGTGCACTGTCAGCGGGCAAACATCGACCAAGCCAGAGAAGGGAGAGGCAGCTCAGTAATGTGAGCACTGCCAATTGGATAACTGGTGTCCAAATGAGGGATGGCAGCACTTGTCAGGAGAGTGATAGTACCATGCTCTATAAAGGAGAGGGGGGAGGGTTGACTGATAATTTTCTTTGTGCATGGTATGATGGCCCTAAGTCGGAACATTACAAAGCCTGAGAGTCTAAACCAGACGTCAACACACATTTCACTAATTCTGCTGATGAGATGCATTATCAAGGTGGTGCTATGTTGCAGCTCTGCTCTTAAGTGGAGACTTTCACTCCTCTGTGCTGCCAGGCTGAAAGTGTAAAGTGATGTTCATGTAGTGAAATATTAACCAGTTTAAAAGGTCAATGGATAACCAGTTCATTGATACGGATTCATCCTCCGGGATTACTGACTGCTAAAACTTCCATGACCATCCATCCTGCAGCTTTAAAGGTATTTCAATGTAGGAGCTGACACTCATCGTTCTCTATTGTGAAAACGTTGGATTTCCCACTCTGGGTCAGGGCAGAGGCTATGTTAGTGGAATAGGAGTACGGGTAGATGAGTAATGAGTAATAATAGTGGAGGCTAAAATTCAGTTCATTAGAATAATACCTAAGGTATTTATTGTATGAAATTAACCCTTCATTCCAGAAATATTTGTATATAATTAGCTGGGATGTACCTGCATGTTCAGATGTTTTATATATATATATATATATATATATATATATATATATATATATATATGGGCTGTTTCTGTTCTTCATCTTCTTTCGTTCTTCTTTTTTTTTGTTTTTTCGTTTTCATGTCCATAACTTCAAGAAATTAAACCCACAGCAATCAATTAATAAAGATTTGTCATACATATTTAGTGGAGTACTATAGCAAAGCTGTAATGTAATGGTAATGGTAAAAGTTACTAATGATATTCTAATGGCCTCAGATAATGGATTTGTGACTGTTCTGGTCTTGCTAGATATCAGTGCTGCTTTTGACAAAGTCGATCATAATACTCTCTTAGAAAGGCTTGAACATGTTGTAGGGATCAAGAGAACAGTACTAGGCTGGTTTAAATCATATCTGTCCAACAGATTCCAGTTTGTTCACGTCAATGATAAATCTTCACACTCAAGGGTTACTTGTGGAGTACCACAGAGTTCTGTGCTTGGACCGATTCTCTTTACTATATATATGCTTCCATTTGGTAAAATAATTAGACAACATGGTATGAATTTCCACAGTTATGCTGATGATACACAATTATATTTATCCATAAAACCTGATGAAACCAATCAGTTAGATAGATTACAAGCATGTCTTGAAGACATAAAAACTTGGATGACTCTGAATTTTCTGCTCCGAAATTCAGACAAGACATAGGTTGTTGTCTTTGGAACAGAACCTTTGAATAGGAGACTGCTAGGTCAATCACTTCATCTGGATGGCATTAATTTGGCCTCTGGTAATAATGTAAAGAACCTCGGTTTAATTTTTGACTAAGACATGACATTTAAATCTCATCCTTAACAGGTTTATAGGATTTATTTCCTTCACCTTCGGAATATTGCTAAAATAAGAAACATCCTGTCCAGGAGTGATGCAGAGAAACTAGTCCATGCATTTGTGACTTCGAGGCTGGACTCCTGTAATTCCTTATTATCAGGAAGTCCACACAATGCAATCAAAAGCCTTCAGTTGATCCAAAATGCTGCAGCAAGAGTTCTGATGAATATTAAAAAAAGAGATCACAATCCTCCTATTTTGGCTTCTCTCCATTGGCTCCTTGTTAAATCCAGAATAGAGTTTAAGATCCTCCTCCTTACAGTACGTATAAAGCCCTTAATAATTAAGCTCCATCGTACATCAGACATCTGATTGTTCCATGTGTTCCTAACAGAGCACTTCGTTCTCAGAATGCAGGTCTACTGGTAGTTCCTAGGATTTCAAAAATTAGAATAGGAGGCAGATCTTTTAGTTATGAGGCTACTCTCCTGTGGAACCAGCTCCAGGTTTTAGTTCATGAGGCAGATTCTCTGTCTGTTTTTAAGACTAGGCTTAAAACCTTCCTTTTTGATAAAGCTTATAGTTACTTATATAGACACTAGACCTTATAACCCCTCTCCGATTTCTAACAGTAATGTATTAATTTACCAGAATAAAATGATTAGAGAATTGAACAAAGGTTGAAACATGAATCAGGGCAGAAACAGATTTACACCAGGCTATAAGGATAGAAAGTGATGGACAAAGAGGCTACTGACAGCGTGCATTGGTCAGTGCACTGCCTTCGTCTCTCTATTCCAAACTGGCCGGTAAACGGACGGGCCGGGGGGGTCGTCAAGGTAAATAATGCCAGAGTCTTTGGAAGAGTGGGCCTTTATCTACTCCAGTTATATCACTTACCAATGATATTATCTCTCTAATACATAGATTCTGGAGCGGGCGCAGTCCTAGAGATGCATAAGCACTACAATACTTACCCACTTACCTCCTTCTTTCCTCCTGGATTTCCAGGCAGGGAGTAGAGGGAGATGGACTGTGCAGCCCGATCCCGCGAGGGGAGGATGCAGCCCGGTCCAGCAACCCTCCTCAACTCCATATCCCTCACACCATACATTCCTAAAAGACTTAAGAATTAGGAAAACAAATATCCTTTTTAAGACTCAACTGACCCTAACACACCTTCTACTTTTCTTTTCTACTACTCTCCATATATATTTTTTCTGATGTTAATGCGATTGTTAACCCAGTTTTCTTTCAGTGTTTTTCTCCACATAGAAGCTCTATCCGGTCTGGTACCCTGCTCAGCTATAATGCCCCCTGCTGGATTGGGAGCGTTGGTCCAGATGATGCTCAAAGTCACCTGCTAGACAGGACACGTAAAAAAAAGACCATTGAGACAGTTTTCTTCTGAGCCCGAGTTTATTTTATTGCTGCAGCAAGGAGACACACACAGCATTGGTTTCTTAGATTGTGTCTGCAGAAAGTGTTACAACAGTTTATATATATATATATATATATATATATATATATATATATATATATATATATATGTATATATGTATATATGGAATGTGCAACCCCAAATACTTTAAATAACAAAGACTCATCTCGACCGAGGCCTGGCAACAACTACAGCAAAGTGACTATCTTTTCAGTATGACCACTTAGGAGCGTACACAAAGTAAATACATCAATAAATAACTAAGGGGAAAAAGCATCTGTATACAGTCAATATTAACAATCTGCAACTGAAAGAAAAATACTGGAGACCCCATTTAAAATGGTTATAACTGCCCATTTAAAAGGTTCAAACACACAATATCTTGATGTATATTAATAAGCACGGTAGGAACAGTGTTGGCACTACAGCAGAAGCTAAAATACACACTTTTCTTTATCTCCACTGGGATTAGAGCCAATCAGAGCCAAAGAAAATAAGTTATACTCCGGGACTAGCAAACGTCAGCCAATAGCATGTCAAGTAGCATTATACCTAGGGATTTCGGCAACCCAATCTGCATTTTCTTTCTAGTATTCAAGATATGCTCTACATGAAATCAGTGAATAGGCTAATTTTCTGTGAATAATTTTGGTGTTCCATAGAAAAATCCAGAAAAAATTATTTTGCGAATGCTAACTGCAAATAGGCAAAGGTTCACTTCTATAAAGAAATGGGGAATACTTAGCCGATGCACCTGTGATTTTTTTTTTAGCAGTCTGGCTGGGAAGAGAATAGGTTCAGCTCATACTTGATAGCCACTGCTAGTTGTAAGACATCTTATGATATTAAAACATAATAATATTTCTTGTTGCGGTGACAATCTCACAAGCAATAGCCAGTTTCCCACAGCATGAATTTGTCTGATGAATTTGTAATAGAAGATGTCCAAAATCCTTTGTTTTGAAATGGTTTGAGGTTTCAGTAGGATCGATAAGTGGCAGCAGGGTGACAGACGACACACAAACAATATAAGCACTGCAAATTGTTAAGACGTTAAAAGAAGAAAAAAAAAGTATTCCCACAACGAAAAATGGCTAGACATTGTGGGGTTCGTTGAGCTAGTACGTTACATCACACTATCAGTAACAACTGGGAAATGGTAAACGCTGTATTGCAGACCATGCTTAGATGAGGCTGTGTCTTAAGGTCTGAAGAAATAAAAAGAAAATTAGAAGCAAAGATATGATTAAGTTTGTGGTAACATAAAATGTATTCTGAATAAAGGCTTTTTGCTGTATAATTTTGTCCTTTACAGCTTTCCTTAAGTAAAAGTTAAATCTCATCCTATCTCATTCTTATGAACAGAGTACTATGTGTCGTCTTGTAACGTTTAGGTATCCTTACACCTGTTGGGGAATATGTCTTATGTAATATTTATTCTCTGATTTAGTGAGTGCATCTAGTACAGTTGGTCATGTTAATAAAGCAAAGGCCTTTCTGTGTGTAATGTTCGGTTAAGTAGTGCATCAACAATTAGGCTGTCTTCAACATGCAGTAGATATTAAGGGCACTTTCTGACCTTTTTTAAGACGGATGCCTGGTTTTCTACTGGCCTATCAGATGGGGCAGTTGCCAGGGTGGCTAGAAGAAACAGCCCCGAACATGCAGCTCATGCTTCTACACAGTTATTGTGAGATGCTATTTATGGTTTGAATGGTAGTTTGATAGTCCGATAATCCCTGTTTGTAATGGACCTTAGAGAACACATAGGTTTTCTGTTCATTAAACACCTCAGGTAGTGACAGTGATGTCTAGATGTCCCCTCTAAAATTGTTACCTGCTAGATCCAACCTTAGATAAGTGGATGACAATGTCCATTGATGGGTCTGTGAGTGACATTGAATAAAGTCTCTGCAGTCCGTTTATCCATATGGGTCCACATAGAATTGAATGACAGTCCGCTATTCTTCCAGTAGTTCTTAAGAGATTTCAAGTTAAAAGAAAGTAGACACCTGGCATTGGGGAGATGGGCTGATATTGGCATCTCTAGGGCAAATTTTGTTCATTTGCAGTGGTTTAAAACGCACAACTCTGTGCAAGAATAGCATCTTTCCAAGGTAATCTTCCTCCAAAAACCAATAAATCTAGGATTACTGCTAAGAAGTTCAAAATAAAAAAAAACCTGACACGTTTTGAGTGACATTGAAGCAATGAGTGCAGGGATTACTCCAAGTTTGAATCAAAACGGTTGAACTCACAGAGGGTAGCTTTAGACGATAAGAGATAAAACGAATGTTTGTTCACAAGCCTGTCAGCCAGGGATTCTTAAATCGTATCAGTTTGTGTGTAATTTTAATAAATGCTCTGCACATTTGGGTAAGTTTGCCTGAGTGCTGTGGAAAAATAGATTCCAGCCCATGCAAGTCCCCTCTCCCCCAGCACATCGTTGTCTTTCATTTCTCTCCCACACACTGTCTCGGCACCAACTCTAAAGTGAGTAATGCTTTAAAAGTTCCTGTAGCCAGGGGAAAGACTGTCAAGTAAAATTATATGTTGGAAAGATCTTTCATCATCTCAAATGTTGTCATTTGCTTTCCCTCGGCAAACGACACAGCTGAGAAACGGAAAGTAAATTCTACAACATTAAAGACGGAATAAACAGCAGCATTTGAACAATTCTCTGTAATTTAGATTAAGATATCCCTTAATCTCTTTTTAGTTATTACATTTAAAGTATATACACTGCTTTTAAAATCTCCTACACTCACAGCCCTGGCTTCGAGGACATGGCATCCACACTTCAAATTTTGCTTCGAATGTCTACAGGACAGTTTTCTAGTTTCTCTACATTTTGGCTTGCAGCTCGGGATGCTCTCAGACAAGACTAATGGTCACTGACAATGGTTGTCAGAAATATTCCTGAGTCCATGCAGGATATTTCCCAACATATTTTAGTCTACATTTGTGCAGTTTCATCTCATTAGCAGCTTCCTGTTAAAAACTTATGAGTTTTTATGTTTTGAGCTTAAGTTTCCTGCTGTCTATATTTAGATTTTTTAACACCATCTATGAACATGCATATCGAAGTCAATTTGTTAGTGTAAAATGCTTTTCAAGTTAAGTGCAGACATAGAAGTTTGATCGGATTGGTGGCCTGTGGTTTAGTCAGTACAAACCAACCTAAATTAGATAATTTTGGTACAGAAAATGTATAAATCACTGCTCCAGATTATTAGTCCATCTTTATTCATATAGTATCTGACTTAAAAATGTCTTGCTCATTGTGTCAACCAATCTGTCCACAGTGTACCTTGCCTCTCATCCCTTTTAATTCCAGATGAATCATTACATACAGGTTCCTCTCACAGGAACATACAGTATATTGTGAAGACCACTATTGCACTGATTGGTGTTTCTGTGGTAGTAGCATTCCCTGTGAGCTCTTGTTACTCTTTATATTTTCCCATATGTTGGTATTCTACAAGTACATAAACTTAAAATTAAACATATTTTGAAGTATCTGTGTCATTTATAATGTGCTCTCACTTTGTAAATCATGCATGTTATAAAATGTAGTCTGCTACTACATAAAGACAACACCATCTTTTTTTTTACCCCTACTTGTGGGGTTGAAAGTTCCAAATTCGACATTTGGTTTATAAATGCTCCTGATTGGTCTTTCCACTATTAGCTAAATTGTATCAGAAATCAGGTGTTGGTGTGGCAACGACTTAAAATATTTGGCGTACTGGAGTAATTACAGATTTCTTTTGTTGTTTTTTTTGTCATGCATATCTGTGATTGCCATTTAATCTAAGGCAAACAACTAAATATGATAGCTATTTTGAAGATTTCATTAGTTAAGAGAGGGGAAAAAAAAACTATCGAAATTAAACTTGCCCAAGTGAAAAAATAATTACCTCATTAACATAGCCTTAATGGCAACGACTTCCATAAAGAATTTAAGTTAATTGCCATCTTGAGTCTTTCCACATTGCTATGTAAGAATTCGGGCCATCTTCTCGTTGCAGAATTAAATTCTGCCAAACTCGGCAGCTTTGAAATCTAAACATTCTGTTTCAGATAATTACATGAAATTTCAATCTTTTTTCTTTTTTTTTACTGTTTATAATATAGTTGTTTTTTTGGTGCCTCAATCAACCAGGGCAAACTACATGTGTAGGTTATTAAATAGCTCTAGTTTCTTTGTTGACAAACTCAAACTGCTAGTTTCGGATGTGACTTCCCCGTGATTTCAAAACTATGGCTGAAGTGGTGCTTCAGGTCTCCATTATGCGTAGGCTCTACATCAGGAGAAATACTAATACCGTCATATTGCTTATTAATCCTCTGTTTAGTTTGTTCGGATATAATACAAACTACAACCAATGAAAATTAACTACTGAATATTTTATCATGTAAAAAAAAAAAAAACGGACAGAAAAGGATAGAATTTCACCAGATTCTTTTTTTTTTTTGACTCCGTCAGTGTAGATGACAGACAACAAACGATTGTAGCACAACTTCTGATACAGCAACAGCTCTTAACTAAAATGTTTGAGAGTCTAGACGGTTTCATGCAACATGAAGTGTACATTAGGTAGCACATAGATGGATTGTGTATAATTTACATAACACTGTGAATATGAATAGGCTGTATTAATGCCACAGTAATGCGATTCACATGTTAAGAGAGCACACATATAAAATATATAAAACTAACTAAATAAAATAATTAGGCTACTCTTAATGCACCACAAAGACGGGTGCTCGTCACAACTTAAATGGTATGTGTTTTTATTTTTTTATTTACTGGGTTCAGTCGCTTTCACACCTGATTTGCGCCGCACCAGGGTTTGTTTGTAATAACTGCGAGACCATGTCTTTAGCTGGGTCTCTGTTTGCTTGTTTGGTGCACATCAGAGTTCACTGGGTTGTAAGGGGGGAAAATAATTTGAGCTTGTTTTAAGCCAACTAATCAAGTGTGAATACTCTCATAGTAAATAATTGTCACCACTTATCCTCAAGGGGTCTTGGGGTGGGAGGATCAGCTGTCAATGGGCAAGAGGTTGGGTACACCCTGAACAGATTGCCAGTCCATTGCAGGCAACACAGAGACAAACAGGACAAACAACCATGCCCACACCTAAGGAAAATTTAGAGATACTGATTAACCTAACAATCATGTTTTTGGACTGTGGGGGGGGGGGGCAGAGTAACCAGAGGGAATCCACACATGCACAGGGAAACTCCAAACTACTTGCAGAAAGACCCTGGGCTGAGATATCAATCCACAACCTCCTTGTTGCAAGGCAACAATGCTACCCACTGTGCTACCATGCAGCATGTCCAGTTATATATTCTATTAAAATGTTTTTATTTTCACTTCTGTTCTGCCTTCTGAGGTGGTTGTTTAAAAACTAATTGTCCTTGGTTAATTCTGAAAGCCAGTCCTCATTACTTTTAAGCTAATTTGGCCTCATTTCCAAATTCTTGAAATGCAAACCTTGGCTTTTAAACATAGTCTAGGTATGTACTTAATTGTCATATCACTAGATATGATTCTTTAGTTAAGTAATCATTCATTCTGACATATGTTAGTGCCTCATTCTTCCTTAATATAAAACATTTTTTTCAACATTCAAGGTTCATACTGAACTGCAACAACAATTCATAATTTTATTGGTTACATTAATGTTTGTTTTTAACTAGTAATTTAGTTGAGTGTTCCCAAGATTGTGCCTGGAACATGCATACTCCAAATACAGAAATCCCTTATACTGAGCAAGCATGTAGTGACAGTGGAAAGGAAAATGTTCCCTTTAACAGGAATAAACCTCCGGCAAAACCTTTTGCCACAACCATCTGGGGGTTTAAGAAGAGAGATCAGAGGCACAAAAATAGCGTATTGCATATATTAAAGAAAGTAAAAGAAGTTCATAATAAGAGAGGTAGGATGTTAACATATGGAGAGCATCAATAAATATCAATATTCTGAGGTATTGATTTTAGGTCGTACCGCCCAGCTCTACCCCACTTACGAAGTTTGTTCATATTTACCTTTGGTATTTTTTAAAGAACAAGTCATCTCCCTGCCAAAGTGTTCAATTTATAAAATCACCACAAATATCAATTTGAATCTATAGTTGAAATTTCTTGACTTTCCTTTATGTCACCTCAATGTACTTCTATGTTTTCATCATTTAAAGCACTTTGAATTGTCTTATGGTATTCAAATAAACTTTCCTTGCCTTTGGAAAGCATTTAAAGGTGGACAAAATAAATGTTTTGGTAATGCGAAGACGTCCTTCACAGAGGGCAAATGGATAAAAAAAACATATTGCAACAAAAGCCGTGTTTTCTTACAGAAGATCCGGGGATAAGGACAAAGACAAAAACAGAACGCTCCATTTTCCTTCATGGCATCTTGAACTTGTGGAAGTTTAGTCAAAGGTGGCATATAAAGAATAAAATGTGCATACAATAGCACTTCAGTGCTATTTCGGAGGCCTTTACCTCCATATCAGCAGATCATTTTACAGGTGAACAAGGAGGGTTTGGCATATGAGACTGAAGGTCATTAGAGTGCACACTGATTGTTGTGATGAAGTCGCTGCTGAAGGTAAAACAAGATTGCACACAGATCCTGAGGGAGAGAACCACAGAATGAATATAACATTACAAAAACAGATATGGAATAATGAGAGGTCAGTGAAACTAATCTATAAAGATCAGTATTCTTGTTTCATTGCATTGACTTTCGTGTTGAGGTGACTTTGACTTTGACTCAACCCCTGCAAATAAAACTTCCACATCTTAAAATAGGAATAGCTTCGAATTGAGTTCAAGGAAATCAAAACCCTCAGTACAAAGGACAGCTTTTAAAGTCTGACTCGACTTCCTGACATGGAGACTTCAAAAGGGCTTCCAAAAGTGGAAGCCCCTACTGCTTGATATTTTGAACTTTTTGCAAGTCAGGTTTTCAGTTGCGAATTTCCGAAGGGAACACATCCAACCAAAGAAGTTGTGACTTAATTTTCTTGAGAGTTTGTCGCCCAAACTGCGTTTTGGATAAAAACCTGTACAGTCCGCCTTTTGTCAAGAACATGAATTGCTGTCCGGATGTTCTGGTCTAATCAAAAAGTGCCAGCCAGGATGTGTGCTTTTTTTTTGTCCTCAGAGGGCCCCATATGCTGTAACTGACAGGGTACCAAAGAGTCTTTGGCAGGCTCGCTCGCCCATTCAGAGGGACTGCGGGGGAAAAAAAAAGGAAGCAAAACTTGCTGTATTGCTTTCTGATGATAAGAGCCAAATCATATAAGAAGGCAGAGGATTGATTGGGCTCCTTTTTTTCCCTCAGTTTCTTGCAATAATTTCTGTCCTATACATCTTCTTTGATGTGTAACATTCTATGAATATTTGAGGAATAAAGGCAATAATAGAAGCTATTTTCTAAAAGGACACAGAGGTTCAGGGAGGGCACTTTGTGTGCCCTACCGATTTCATGCTTTAACTTTCCACTCTGCACTGTTTAATAAAAAAAGTTATTGTAGAACGTTATAATATGTTCCCACCATCTTTTAATTATTAGGTCAGTTCTTCCTCATATTGACATGAGAAAGAATAAAAGAAACCTTTAAACCAATAAAAGCTTATGGCAGAATAGCACAAAGTGTTAGATACAGTGGCAGAAAATTGATTTATCCCCTTTCCCTGTAGGATCCCATTTAATTGTTCTATTTAGAAAGAAAAGAGGGAAAAGAGATCAGGAGTAAGGGAGACATTATTAAAGAAGGGCTTCTGCTGAGAGTTGTTTCCCTCTGCACTGCTAGCTCAAAGTTTCCTCTATAGACACAGCACGTATTATCGCACTCATGAAATCTCTCACTCATTCCCCTCCTTAATGCCCCCGTTCCCTCCGATTACAGCATTTACATTCCTGCAGAATACTAATCGAGCAAGTAAATGGTAACACGTTATTCGGAGTGAAGTTCAAGACCTCAGCTAATTTGGTTTAGCATTGGAGTGGAACAGAGTTTAATAGATCTCCAGTGCAACAGCTAATTTGCAGAATTAAAACAGACTCCATGGTCAAATGCGTTGTTTTTATGTGTGCATGTCAGGGTATAAAATAAAAGGTTTATTAAAAATGTTTCTCAAAGGGCCTGTGTACGTTTTTGAAGTCACTGAAAGCCAACAAGTTTTAGGACATTAACCCAAGCTTCAGGTTTTGGCTCCAACTAGTTATCTGAAGATTAAGCTAACATCAAGTCATACAATATATGATTACAATAGTAGTATAACAATGGTTATACACTATTAGCATAAAGAAAAACATGTTTATTATTTTAAGTTCAAAGTAAAAGAACTATCATTTTTTTCAACTTCTCATTATCCAAGACTTTGAGATAAATGTCCACTTAAAGATGGTCATCATCAATGTCCCCAATCGCACAATGACTTGTAGTTGATTACAAGGGATATAGTTAGTCCCTTATTGTCTATTTATTTCCAATGTAATATAAAATAATGAATATTTTGGCTGTATTGGTATTTAGTAAGTGAATTACCTCTAACAGGCGAGAATCGTGGAAATATGCTTCTACTACAGTTATTGGTTTGTGAGTAAATCACAAACAGGAATAAGTACTATTCTTCTGCCACATTGGTGATTTGACGTCAATTTCTGACGATAGAGGTTACTTCACGAGGGGTTAACACCCCAACATTGTAAAGTATTTTCAAAAGATACAAAAAAATAAAATAAAAAAACGTGATTTTTTTTTAGTTGGAGACTGAGTACTCCCATTGTTTATTCAGGAACCCCACCTGAAAAATACAGAATCTACTTAAATTTGCACCTATATGTTTCTTAGATTTTTTACCTAATTGATGAATGATGACTAATGTAGGATATAATGCCCTGTATCATAATTTATCATTAAGGGGCATTTCTTTACATTTAATTAAACTGTTGCAGAACTACCTGGAACATGGTGGTTATACCATCCGGCTGTGTGGATGCTACATTTCATCAGGGAAAGAGAAGCTAGTCTAAGTTGTCAGGAAGGTGAATGGATGTTCACTTCTTGAGCAGAACAGTGGCCCAAAAATTCTATTCAAAATCATATGAGAAATCATAGCCAATACATAAATTTCAGGCTCTGCAAGAAGGTGGAGAGATACCCCACGTGACTTGTAACTAAGGTTGAAGGTTGTGGTTGTAATGTAAGGAAAATGTGAAATGTCTTCTCTAACACAGTCACATTGAATTCAGTACATGAAAAAATGGTTCCAAAAACTAAAAATGATCATATTATTCCAATTTTAAACAGACACCTAATTTTTGAGTCTGCTTCATAATGGATTTAAAATACGGCATCCTTGCTCAGTTCACAGCACATTCATAGGTCTACAATCTGTAAGGTAATCACTCGATGGTTAATTTGCAACTCCAGAGTTATTCTTAGATACTGTTTGACATTTGATTCCCATATTCATCATGTAGATATCATTCCAATATAATGAGTACTGCAGTCATAAAATAGTAGAATAAATGGCATTCCCTTTCCAGTTGGCCTTCTTCTCTATTCATGTGTACTTCAGTTCCCTCTGGGCATAGTTGCCAAAGGTTAGCCTTGCAGATATAAAAAATACCATTGATAAGTGCATGAATGCCATTTATTTGGGAGTGGCCAGGGGAAGATTTTAAACTATGAATTGATCGGTAGAATATCTTAAGATCTTGGTCTAATTTAGCCAAAGGGGATGTTCTTACCATGAACGACTAAAAGATTCAGGAAGAAATTGTTGGATTTGGGGGTCCCTAAACTATATCAACTGAGATACATTTCTTAGAAAAAAAGCACTATCAGAAAGTCTGGAGTATATAGATCTGAAAAATACATCACCATATATGCTTCTTTAACTTTTACCTTAAGATTAGGGCTTGATTTACCAAAGCTTTGTGCTCCTGCACATGCAGCAGGTGATTTACAAAGCAGGCGCAGAGATAACTGGAGTAGAACATGCCAATACGTATGTGTTCCAGGCACAGTGAGATTTATCAAACATGAAAATCTTTGTGCTGGCTCTTTTAGGGCCTATTTTAAGCACCTCTAGCACCAACAATATTTTTAAAGAGAAGAAGCAGCTGCTCCAATAGCCATAAGCCTGACAGTTATGTTTATATCTTTTTTTTCCCCTCTTTTTTTTTACAATGATGCATCATAACGGCTGAAATTCCAGCCCCACGCCTACAAAATGCCAACCTGTACGCATTTGGTGTAGCAAGTACGCAATTTGACATCTATGTACACTTGTACAGCTTGCCCTTCTAATGTACACAAAAAGCTGTGGACATGTGAGTTCTGTGATAAATGTGCATGTGCAGTACTCATGTCTGACAAGACACAGCATGGTGACGCAGTTTCAGCCAGTCATTGTAGAAATCATTGTGGAAAAGTGGAGAATAATGAGTGTACTAAACATATAACGTACCCTCCACGACCCCTCCTTCATATCTCTTCCTGCCCTCTGCCTCAGCTCTGCCTCCATTCTCTGTTCCCCATTTGCTGCAGTTCCAGCTTAAAAAAAGCAAACTCCACGTGTGAGTCTGTCTGTCTCTGTCGGAAGACCTGCCACCTTTGTTAAATGTGAAGCACTTCTTTCACTATCGAAACATTCGAGCTGAAGTCTAAGTGAAAAAAAGAAAAAGAAAGATTTGCGGGTTGTTTTTTCTTAGCGAATGTATTGCTTGTGTTCAGCAGCAGACCTGACAAAAAGAAGAGCGTCCATGTCCCTCAGAATTTTTAAAATAAATATCAAGAACAGTGGCCATGCTTGCAACCCTCTAAAGTTCCATATTCATGCATTTTGCACAGTGTGCAATGATGATGTGGACATAAGCCACCAGGGAGCTGCAGGTAATGTATAAATTAGCCCCAGTGACATGTATTTGTGTTGTAAGCCAATGTAATTAATATATTCTTAAAAATAAAAACACCTATTACAACACACAATAAATTATTAACATTTTAATTAAATACATATTGCAATATTTTTGATTAAATACGTGAACTAAATCAATGTAATTACATTGTTTCTATCAGCTCTTATAAGGCCACATATAATCAAAGGAGTGGCATGTTTAAGTTTTACTGTTCAGTATTAAAATGTCCAGTGCAGTGCAGATGTTTTAGTCAGGAATGAAATGAATTTGTAAAAAATTGTCTTATCAATTTACTAGTCAATTGAAGAACTACAAACAGGTGTGTGTTTCTGTTTTTTGCAGACGGTCAACGCCATGTGGAGGGCAAAAAAAAAAAAAAAGTTACGATCGTGGACATGGATGTTCACATGCAACCAGGTGTTTTGGATAGCTTTTTTACCCAAATAAATGAAATAATATGAAAACTCAATTTTGGATTTATGCAGGTTATCTTTGTGTGACATGAAAATATGTCTTAAGGAAGTGTAGTGACCACACTTTAGCGAAATCATGTCTCATAGGTACATGTTTCCCCCCAGTTTGTATAAATATGTGTAATTGCTCCAAGGTGTTCATTCCAGGAGGCTGCCTATCAGCCGTCACCAGAGATGTCTCTCTCTTACTGGTGGAAGTCTGGCCTGTTTCTGATTTCTAAAGGGGCTTTAAGCTGCCTGAAGCCTGAAAGCCTCATAGGTGTGATTGTGTTGCATTCAAGGCTCACTCGAGCAAAGAAGACGAATCAAATGGCTCCTGGCAAACACCGACCTTCCCACTCAGAGTGCATTCCCAGGTTTGCTGGTTTGCCCATTCAGCCCTTGTTATTCCCCATCTGCACAGGCCTGTGAGTGGGAGACAATGGCTGTCTGGAGCTGTTAATGTCCTTGGCTCCATGCTGACACCAATGGAAACAAAGTCGTCTTTGCCTGGCTGTGCGTCGCAGGTATGCAAGGCTTTATGACTTGGCTTGAGCAACTGGTCTCCCACTGGTTGAATGGATACATTATCCACACTTATGTTTTGCTCTCATCACATTAAAGTAAACAGCTGGGGTTCACTTCTGTTTAGTTTTGGCTTGAAGGTTGATGGAAATGTAGCTGTTACTGTTTTCCCTGTTATCAAGTTGTAAGAGAATGGGCTTTATCTGTTCATTTTACAGTTTTTGTGGAAATAAATAATTCATCCCTTCATTCAATCTTTTCCCTTTTTAATAAGGAAAATATTTAGAAACATTGGGAGGTATTAAAATAACATATCTGGCTTCCCTCATTTCTCTGTTAAGAGTAAGCAAACTGTTAAAATGTTTAAACTTTAATAGAAAGTAAACTATTTCTGTGACATTACATTCTGCAACAAGTTACAAATAAGCCCTTCAAAACACTAGATTTAGTTGGTGTTGATTCTTTAATGATACTTCATTATATCAATCAAAATCTGTAGATATACATGTTTTCTTCAACAGCAAATATTTTTGTAGAAGCCGCAGAGGTATTTGCTGCTTTTATTTTATTTTTTTAAAGCTCCCTTATTTATGCAAGTGTGTAGATAGCATGACATTGAGAATGTGTAATAATTTTCAAGTTGACTATTAAAATCTTTTAAAGCCTCATGCCTCGTTGCTAAAAAATAATGCCATCTTTAACAAGTTCACTTGCACAACGTTGCAGTTAGGCTGTGCTTTTAAAAAAGAGAAGAAAAAAAAAGATTTTAATGTACACCAAATAAAGACACGCATTTTTTTTTTCTCTTTCCCCAAGGTTATTTCAGGCCAAATTGCTTACAGAAATGATTTATGTTAATTACCACAATAATGAAATAATATGTCCGAGATTTATTCATGAATGTCTTTAAAATCTGAAGTTTACATAAAGTTCATCAGTGTTTCCACAGGTGGGACTCCAATTAAGTGTCCAATATGAAGTCTTCACATTATATGAGCTGCCCTCATTGTTTAACGAGATAGCAGACATTTTGTTTAAAGGGGCTATATCATGCAAAGTCAAGTTTTTGGAGTTTTCAACCATCTGGTAATGCAATTTTTCTCATAAAAACCCCACCGGAGTGTTTTTTGGCTTAATTCACACGTCTGAGTAATCCTCCTGAATTCTGCTCTCAGCAGCTGCCCCTCCTTCTCCTAAAAATCGACGGAGTGTTCAACTGGTGACATCACTAGTTGGATGTTGAGTGGTGGAGGTGTCTGCAACACCCCTGCAGGCAGAGTTGCTTAAGCCTGGTAGATTTTGAAACACACCCTCCTCCTTATCATAGTTCATTGCTGCTTTGGTTTGTGGCAGCTTAAAACCCTTTTTTGTTGGATTTATTTTTACTTTCTCTGTGAAAATGCCCGTTTGGCTGCATGGATAATAGGATTTTACTCTACATTCCTAAAGAACAGCAGCTGGATCAAAGAACAAAGATGCCTGATGGACAGATAAATACAGTAAGTGGCTACATGCTGATGTGTGTTAGCTCTTTATTAAGCTGCTTCTGTGATCTTATAACAGCATTGTGTGGTTAATTAATTGATCTGTATCATCTCATAATTTTCTAAATGCGTGCAGACAACACCCACGGCTTTATTTATATATATCTCTTAACTAGCTCAAGACAGATCTTGTATTGCTCTGTCTTTTTAAAAATAAGTGCTGACAAAGCGCTGACACAGAGCTGGCAAATTACGCTTTATGGTTTTATGTATTTTTTTCAGAGCCAGATATTCATCAGAGAGAAGGATCAGAATATATCTTGAGATGCTATTGAGAGTGAGGAGTCACGTGCCTATTTGGGCGGGGTGTGAGTTGGTCGGCCATGATGGTAGGACACTCTGTCGGTCGCCAGGGGAAACGCCTTCAGAACTTAACAGTATTGACGCGACTAACATTCCGGGGCTCTTTAATTTTTTTACATTTTTCTTAGGGATGTGGGGACCCTCCCTCATAAAAAAACAAAAACTATAAAAGCCTTTTAGGTAACCACAATGAAATATATTGTATCATGCATACTTGAGCTTTAGAAATTTAGAAAACGTAATAAGTACTAGAATTTTAGTTAGGCAATTGAAAAAGGTGCCATTTTTATTTTGTCTTCAAAAGTAGCTGGAACATTTTCTCACACAGAGAATACTGACAAAGGCCCACCACTCAGGACAAATTTCTACTTTTAGAAAATGTAAACAAAATTAAACCTTTATAGCAGTGAGGTAAAGAGAAAACATCTGAAAGAAGAATAAAAAATAAAACACCAGCAAACATTAAGCAGGGCCAATAATTAACCTACCTTTTGATATATTGAAAGTTGTCTCAAACAAATATCTCAAAAACTAAACCTCAAATCCGTCATATTTTTACATTCTGAGAGAGAAAAGAAGTAGCTGAAGAGTTTGATATATAATACGTGTATGGTGTGAAAAACGCATCTTTTTAAAAAGATAAAAACCGATGCCGATAATTTCCGCTATTACATTTTAATGCTAATTTCGGCTGATAATGACTTTAGGCCGATAATATCGGACATCCTTAGTTTTTCGAAATGTTTTCTTACTTCGGTAGGCCTGAGCTGCGAGTACAAGGAAAGTAAAAAAGTAGAGCAATGTAGAGGTTCAAGGCAAATGAAAATGGACCTTACAGGGACAAGCTTATACCTACGGCAAAACAACAGTATTTGGAGAAGCTCTGACATCAAACACTCAAGCTGCATTCACACCGCACATTTGGTCTGCGTTAGCTGCGGCAAGATTACATGTAAAGTCTATGGTGGAGTACGTCAGAGGTCCGTCAAGGGCTCTGCGCTGCGTTGAGTACGTTGGCTCCGTCAACGACACTTGCGTTTCATAAGGCAACGTACCAAACGCAGATTTAAAAAATCATACTTACCGAAGTCAGATGGTCAGGCGCTCCTAAAGAGGAACAGAGAACCTGTAGTTGATGTCCTGGTAGAAGATTTAAGCTCCGATGCGGCCGAGGAGGTCGTAAAATTAGGTGCGGGACAGATGGAAGTAGCACTGAAAGCGAACCTCATCCATACGCAGCTCCTGGAGCAAATTGCTAAACTCCCCAAACTCAGAACGCATCTGAATAATGGGCGCTGATGCACCCAAAGTCAACATCTAGGTGTATCTAGCTAATAAAGCCAAGCCACTCTCTCGTTACAATCCACCATAGTGCAGAACGTGCGGCACCAGAGGAAGCCCCGCCCATGCGTTGTTTTTTCCTCAGAAGCAGGCTATGGAAGCCAAAGGTACATGCGTCAAACTTCATCCGTTGGATGCGTTGCTCGACGTATCCAACGGATGCAGTCTGAATGCAGCTTTAGACCCATACAAGCTCCCTGCAGCGGAATGGCACAGAGACCTGAACCATTTCCCTCTGTGCAAGTGTATGGATATTGTAAATTACCGTTTTTTTGGTGTGAGTTACTACACAATGCAGGAGTTTAAAAGCCACAAGTCTTTTCAAAGTTACAAGGCTTTCTGCTGTGGTAAGTTTTCTTAACATGCGTTTTAGTGTGTCGTAATTACATTGCATTCAGCAGACACTTCTTGACCAAAATGACAAAGTTATTTACTGCGACTACGAGATGTTCAATGTACACAAATGTTTGCAACATGTTTAGATGTAGTCTAAAGCTGTGTACCATATGTTTAGATATTTAGTTGTAATTTGATTTTAGCCCAATGACACATACTGTACCAGGCATGGACTTTATGGCATCAGGTTTTTATGTGTGAGGTACTAGAGCAGTTTTTAACGCAGCAGTGAGTTCCAGGCATCGTAAAACAGTGTGGAATTGCGAGAACCTTCTCTACTACAGAGTTAACTGGAATCAAGCCAACGTGGCGAAGACTGTGAGGATCCCGCAAGATACCGCGATATTGAGGGGAGAGGCTCTGTCAGTGATGACAACTCCTCACTCTCAATAAAACAAACCCAGAAGCATGGATTTGTCTATGAAAGATGACAGAAATGTTGAAGAGCCAAGAGAAATAAAATAAAATAGAATAATAGGAATAACAGGAATTGTTATTTTTTCATTACTTCCTTGTATTGTAGGCTATGATATAAATGTTCTCCAAGGCAGATACGCTCGAAATTTACAAGATGTCTTACAGTTCAGAGGAAACGGATGCGTATTAGGGTGTCTTGGAGAAAAACATTTAACGTTTGTGAGAAACTGATATTCTTTGTTGTATAACAACCACAAAATGAATACAAAAACTTGGTTTTAAGAACACACAAAAATGTTTAGCAAAAGGGCTGAACTTGGCCCTACTAATTCAAATTCAGATAATATTTAGAGAATTATTTAGAAGATAAGGTTGCGATTTCCAAAGGGTTAAATGCTGAAACTGATGTTTCCGTGTCGCTGGTTACATCTTGATAATCGATTTTCTGCTTGTTTTTTTTCTTTTATCATTTAAAAAAGGGAATGTTTATATGTTTTAAAGTCCCTTGCTTATTTAAAGAGGTCATGACTGCCACAGCTCTCAACGACAGTTTCATTTCCACCTTATTTTTGATGTAACTCTTCTGGTAATTTCACTTCAAACATCGTTCCTTGTTTTTTACTTAGTGACCCTAATAGTCTACTAAGTCAGAAGAGACAGTGCACAATAAAAATATATATAGACCCACTAAAGAATTGTGACTGTTCGCAAAAATGGATTGTCACAAGTTTATATGGAGTTGTCTCTGAAAGTGCAGAGCTTCAGGTTGTGTAAAATCAAATACAAGGGGAGGACGTGATTCAGTGTCGGCGATGACTGGAGAGTGCTTGTTGGAGTACGGGTGTCATTTTTGTCTTTTTATTCATTTATTTTAAATGTAGAGTGTGTGTTTTAGGGGCTACAAAATGCATTGAAGGCAGTTGCTGCTAGGATTTTGGAGATCATATTTAATTAGGTTTGAAAGTAATATGTGGGGTTCAAATATAAACGGAGTGCGTACTCTATGATGTGCAAACGCAAGTACGTGGCTTCTATTAAATTAACAAGGTATTTGTTTGCAGGATAACACAACTAGCCTACAGTGGGGCAGGTTTATACACACTGACAAGTTTAGAGAATATACTATATGTCAGTTTGAAGTGTGCAATTGTAACATGAAAGACAGGAAATAATTGGCTATTTCTATTACTCTGGGTCTGTGTTGTTATGTTATTTCCCACAGTTAAACCAACAGAATCATAATTTATTAATTTTAGGTGCCAGTCTTAGTGTCAGTCTGTTACAGTCCAAATAACCCCAGATACAGATGGATCACATGTTGATCTGTTTGAACTTTTCTCTTGCCAACCAGTCGCTTCGTCTCTTCTTGAGGCGTATTTTGATTATCTTTCAAAGAGATAGCCTATGATATAATTGGATCTTCTCTCACATCCAAAGAATGTGCGTTTTGGAAAATATCAAAGAAAACACTACATTTTCAAAATCACTTATTGACGTCAGCAGTATTTTAATAAGGCAATGACACAGCTACCTAAGCTTTGCACACATCTGTGTTTTGGACCCCGTTTGGCTGTCACTAATTAATCTAGTTTTGAAAGCGATAGTTTTCCCATTTTATGCATCTCCCCTCGTCAAGATGCTGCTTAATAAGTGGGCTCCGCATTGAGAGAACACAGACAAATAATGTAGATATAGTTTCTAACCTGTAGAGAGTTATTTGTCTGTAAGTTTAGGAACTTTTGGATGGATTTAACCATGAATATCATCTCTAACTGCAGAATGAGCTGCTACGTTGTCATTTAATTTAGATTTAGAAAGCTGTAAAATAGCATGATATAGTCCCTTTAAATGTTCTTGGTTTTGTTCAGTTGATGTTAAATACTTTAATTAATAAATCTGATATTTTCCCCTCATTATTGTGGCATTTAGAAAATAAAAACATTTTTGTAATTCTAACTAAAAAAAGAATTTTGTCTGATTTAACATCAGATGAATAGGGGGGGAAAAGGTGTATTTTTATTCAGTATATGTAAAGTGTCTAAACATCTGATTTCAGCTGTACATATGACCAATAATCAGGCTGAACAGATTCTAAATGGTAACAAGACTAAACGTTTACTTGCCAGATGCACACAAAACACTGAATAATAACAGCTGACTCGTCATAATAGCATCATAATGAGCTAAACATTATGTGGGGCATAATGCCTTGAAACAGTTGCTTCATTTTGGTAGGAGGAAAAAACAGTCCTAGCAGAATTCTGTTCTTAGTTTACAAAACTTCTGTTACAAAATAAATATTTTATTGCATTTTGACATTAACCGACTGTTCTAAATCAAGCTTGACACAGACAAGAAAAAAAACAAACAAGCATTAAAATTAGATTAAAAGCAACAAAAAGTAAATAATAAAAAACAAAAAAAAAATCAGTAAAAACAGAAACCAGCAGCTGACAGTAATCTAGTGCAGGTGAAAACCGGGCATTGACAAGCTGTTTAGTGAAGAGCAATTAGAACCACACTCTATTATCACAAGTAATGTTTTTTACTACTGAATGCTTCACAATGTGACAGGAAGCTTTGATAAAACATCATAATTAAAAGAACATCAATAATCTGTGTATTTCTAATTAAAGGTTGAATGTGGAACATGTGAACCAAAGCGACATCTAGTGTGCCTTGATCCACTTCTGAAGTTACCATCGGGCATCCGAAAGGAAAAGAAACTAGACTTGAGGTTGGTTCAACTGAAACTACAGCTTTCGTCGGTCACATAAAGACTGTTCTGAAGAGTTTTGGCTCGCTTTTGCATCACTCATTACAGCTGATTTTTTCCCCTCATCAGACATACTAATCACGTAGTTAACCTATTTTGGATTCAAAATGGCAAATTTTGCCCTAACAGGTGATGGATTTGACTGAAATGAGGAAACTGTACCTCATAGCACCTTTAACACTCTATGGAAACCTGGCGTAAAACGTTAACTGAATTCTGATTAGTTGAGAGACTATATTACGTTTAGGCAAAAAATAGGTTCTGCGCTTATGGCGGTTTGTAAAAAAATGGCGTCTTGTACCTACATTTTAACAAGGAAATAGAGGGATTTGGCAAGAAACGTTGATTGAGCAGTGAATAGGCTCAGTACACAGCAAAATGAAATGACAAACTCATTTTTTTTTAAATGCTGTTTATCGCGTTTTGGAAAAGAGCTCTTCAAATGAATAAATCGATGGGTAGATACAACTGGAAAAAAAAATACATCTGGTATCACATTTTTTTTATTATTGTTTCCAAATGATTTTTTTTATTTTCAAATGTATTTATTCATTCACACATGAAGTGTTTCTCATAAGGGGGTAGTGGGTAGGTCGGGGCGTTTCCAACGCTGGTCTACAGCCTGATTGGTCAGCTCCAATACTGTAAGTTGAAGCAACAATGGCTCTCTGCTGAGGAGCATTAGCTTTGGCTAGTTACTCTGTGTGTCATGTGACAGAGATGAGATACCCGGCTGCTGGAATCTTACAGTGAGACTAATGCTGGTTCAACACCAGGCGTTTCCTTGATAGGGATGTTTCCTGCGAACAACAGACAAAAACAGAGGTCCCTTAGATGGCGAGGTGCTGGGGCGAAAATATTAAAAATTGAAGGCCAACACGGTTAGGATTCTTGCTTGAACAGCGAGAAACTCCCAGTTTTAATCAGTCTAACCCTGCAATACGATGTGTGCATGCAACAGAAAGCAGCGCATGTACACCGCATAAATTATATATCTTACTGACAAATGAAAAAACAAAATTCACAATATTCTAGCCTAATTGTAATTAATCCAGTAAAAAAGATGGCCCCAGACCCTTTTATTGTGCCAAAGACGCATCATGATTCCAAGCAAATATTCCTCCTCTCTCTACTCGTGGTGCAGCTTGCATTGGAGGCCGCAGACTCCTCACTTGCATAATGCTACTGCGCCTGATAAGAATTGCTCTCGCAATCTTAATAAATCATCCGCAAATTAAGGACAACCCGCTTGCGCAATTTTTTTTAGTGCTGTACGCAATTTTGCGGCCATTATCAGGAATCTTGATAAATCAGCCCCGTGGTGTTTGCTGTTAATCACTCACCGACTGTTTATCCTTGCAGGGTCATGCGGGGGGGGTGATATGGTGCCTAGGGGTGAACAGATGTGCAATGCAGATTTTTTTTATAAAACTTTAACAATTCAAAGTCATTCAAGGTCTCAAATATCTGCCAATAATGCAATAAATAATGCCCAAGTCTTTGCTCTTTTATATTTTATATTGTTATACAGATGTCAAACCACATTGGTGTGTGTGTATATATATATATATATATATATATATATATATAATATACCTTTTAATTTCTTCTCATCTAATCTTTCCAACAGTTGCCAAATAAACACAGAGAGCACAGCATAAATGCATCAATAAGCTGTAGGAAAATGTTTAATCATGGTTCTCAAACAGCAAAATATTTGTTTTCCCTTTCTTTCTTTTTTTCTTTGAACCTGTGATAAGCTGCAATTTTGTTAATGCTTGCTCCTTTTTGCACACAGCCGAGATAAGAACACTTTGGCCATGTTACCCCCTGTAGAGATATCTGTAGCATCTGTTTGAACACACTACCAATTAGACACGCAGGGTGACAGCTAAACAGCGGGGCTAAGTTCAACACAGCACAGGATTGTTGGTGAGAGATCTTTTTGGGGTGCAAGAAAATGATATCGATAAAAAACAGGCGATCTAGAAGACATCCACCGGGGTAAACGCTAAGATTTGTGAAAGCCTAAAATGCTTACGGGCACTGGAATCTAACTTGGATAGAATTTGACCTGCCATTGTATTAAATACATGGAGTATTTCTATGTTTCAGAGCCGTTATTGCTTCCAAAGATATAGAAAAAATTATTAAACTTCGCTTTCCTAAAGTAAATGTTGTAGAAGTGTGCTTTATACACTAAGCACTTTTGATAAATGCGCTGCATTAGATCTTGCTTTTTGCTTTTAGTGCCTAGAACAACTCACATTTGCTGGATGTCTCTCTACTTTCACTACATGAGTTCTTCATGTATTATTTATTTATATAGATGCTCTTTTCATGGCAGTGTCACACAAAATACCACAACAACAATCCAACAAACAAAACAGTAGAACGTTTTTCCACCCCTACTTTAAAAATGCTACAAACTAGATGGCTCGACCAACGGCAGTTCAAAACAGCCCAGACCACATGCAATCAACCTCTTGACTTCAACGCCATTACCAATATTACCAGTTATTCAATTATCAATTCTTCCCACACTATGTGAACACATTATTTTAACAATTTTCACATTCATCTTTGTACAAGTTAAGTATCTTCTGTTCATACTTATATGTAAATTGAAGATTTGAACAACATGTAGATTGTTTTCTAAAGAGTTCCATCATATCACACCAGGTATTTTCAGCAAAGCGTTTTTTTAAGCTATTTTCTCCTCTGTTTGTTTCATTTACAGTGAAAAGGGTTTGCAGTCCATGTGTTAACATGGTTTATAACTTTGCTTTATAAACAACTATTAAAGTAGTAAAGTAGTAAAGAAAATTAGTCCTTCAGGTTCTGTAGTCTTAATCTTTGATTAATCACAGAGGTCATTGATATATAAAGTAAAAGGTTTAGGCCCAAACACAGAACCTTGAGGGACTCCACATGGTATTCTTTCCAACTTAGATTTGTGGCCTGTATACTTTACATATTGTCTATTTTCTAAGTACCTAATAATCCAGTTTAATACTACACCTCTATGTAATTTAGATATCAATATGCCATGATCAAGATTGTCGAAGGGGTTATTAAGGTCAATAAAAAAAATGTCGGTGAATGTTTTTCAGATTTTTTTTCTTTTAGAAAAAGCTTCTCCATAATTTTTGAAAATAGGCCTATAATTTGTGAATTGTCCATCTGTCAAGAAGCCATCAGGCTCAACCTAGAACAGCTGTTCCCGATGGTCTCCTCTCCAACCATTGGCTAGATCCTTTCCCTCAGGGAATCAAAAGTCACCGCTACCATTTCATCCTTGTTCAGTCATAGTATCTCTATGACACTGAAGCTTCAGATCTGCGAATTACGCACAAAGACTCACCGTTCCTGTCCAGACCAGGATCCCAGCCTTGTCCCAACCACTGCCAGTCCTCCAAAGTCTTAGTCATCTGCGTGTAGAACACTGCAAGTTCCGAACTCGGACGGCCTCCCGTTCAGAGTCCCTCCTGACACTATCACCTGATTTAAAAAGAGGAATAATCTTAATCACCTTAATTTTATCTGGAAAGAAACCTGTATTAAGAGACAAATGCATTATATATTGTAACGGTCTAATAATACAATGTTTAGTTTTGTTGACTATATATATATGAAATCCATTACTATCGCATTAATGTTCACTTTTCAATTTCAATTTATTCTCACTAACTTTGCTAAAAAAAAGAAAAGAAAAAAAAAGGATTGTGTGACTTTGCTTTCACCTGTCCAGCTTTTATTTTTATCATGTGGTGGTATGGATTTGACAAGATTTGGGCAAACACTGACGAAAAACAAATACAATTTTTGCTTTGTGGTCATTTTTATTAACATTTTTTTAAATCTAATTCACCATAATTTGCTGTAACAGAAAATAAAGAAAATTAAAAAAATAAAACCTCTCTTATAGTTCATTGCATTTTTTATGTGTAGGTAGAAGTCTTGGCAGTGGTACTTGGTATCGGCAAGTACTCAGATCAAAGTATCTGTATCGTATCGGTTAGAAAATTGTGGTATCGTTGCAGCTCTACCATATCTCCATGGTAGCAGAGTAAAATGGGATGGGTTTTTTTTGTGTGTTTTTTTTCCATTCAGTGTTTTTGTTAATAGTTGGCTCCTAACTGGTAGTTTTGTCTGTTTTTCTTGTCTGAGCCAAGTGGTTAATATTTTTTTTTTAAGTTTACAGAGTCCATCCATCTGTTAATGGTTTGGTTTTTAATGCATACTGGATATGAAAATTAATTCCAATAGGAGTGATAAATGTTTAGAAATAAAGTTTTATGGATTGGTCTCAAAATAGAAATATTACATTTTTTGCAATTTATAATTCAGCAAAATATGCTATTGTGACAGGCCTAACTCTATTTCGAGTAGATACGTTTTTGTTTGCTCACTTTTTTTATTTTTCAAAACTTTGGATCAAACTTTCTTTGAAAACGTAAGGCTTTGAAAAATGCAATTTGGGTGATTACTTATCAGTTATTTTCTAAAGTCTACCTTGGCCATGTCATTGCAACAGTGTAAAGAACTTCCTTTTACCAAGTTGAATTTTTTAATCCAGGTTGTCTTGACATTAACAGTTTGCTCTCACCTAAAATAGGATCCAATGATACACTACTTGAGGCAAACTCAAAAAGAAGACATCATTAGTCTTGAGTTTACTAAAAAGATGTACCCAGGAAATAATTAGGTGAGATTATACTCAAGTAGAAGTAAAGTGATCTAAAAAAGTGATTTTTTTTTTTTAAACAGTTAGATGGGTCTCTATGCTGCATTGTGCAAAGAATGTTAAGTAATATTAATCTTACGGTCAACTGAAAATATTAAAAGCCCTTAGCACAAAACAAGATCCTTTCAGATTCTACCATGTATGACTTATCCTAGTATAATCATTGAATTGTAGCAGACTTAATAAATTAATTTCCTAAAATGTACCAAAGTAAATTCTTTTTGAGAAATAAAAATACAAAAATATCATATTAAAGTAGCATAGTTTATATAGTTAACATAGTTTATATACATTATATACATTAGTTTCTACCTCCGGCATCATGTATTAGGGGACGAATGCTTTGATCTCATGCACACCAGGGTTACGACGGTACGTACATTTGTACTGAAAATATCCACTGCAGCCCTCCTTCAATTGTAATACTGTGTGTAGCTTACTTTGTGCTTGGGCAAATTCATTTTCTGAAACGATATCAATCTTAATGTAAAGGCCAAATCCACATGCCTACAATATTCAACCAGTCCAAAACGTTGAACCACATATTAAATGCAACAACACATTTCCCAACAACTTATTGCTTATTGGTGGTTAGTGCTTATTTGAATTCCAAAGTAATTCAAACCTTGTTTATTCTCAAATGTCGACACAGTCTTATTAAAAAAAATCATAAACATTGTAAAGCGGTCTTGTTGCATACCTAATTCTAAATTTTACGTTTCGTGGAGGATGTGTGAAGCTGTGAATGTTTTTGTCTTCTAAAAGAGAGCCTCATTGGAGGGCATTGCAAAATATTTTTTTCATTAGTTTTTTTTTTATGTTAGGACATATGGAATGAAGTCTTTTGGACTCTGTCATTGACCTGATGGGTAATTGGTCATCATTGTCTCTCAAGAGGAGAGGGAGAGCAATAATGTCGGGTTTACATAGCCATCAGTAATTATGATTAATATTTTTATAATATAATTATTGGTAAGGTTTGAATATTAATTTGATAATAAAAAGTTAGAGACACTGTTTTTATTAGGAGAATAGAACCAGACACCCAGTTTCTTCAAACAGGGTGGAACAATAATTACACGCATACACCAGAAAGGGCACCAAAAAACTTCACTCTACAGTATAATTGATTAATAGAATAGATCAATCTTAGTCACTTAAGCAATGAATCCAATCTTTACTTCAAGCATGCAAACTAAAACTACTTAACCGATCTTAGAAATAAAAAAAATATGTGAATAGAAAAAAAATGAGCATCAGGAAATTGCTTCAACACAATTGCCTTACAGGAAGGGCAGAGGAGGAAGTATGTGTTTGTGTTTGTGCGCAACAAAAGGAGGCATCTGGTTCCTTAGGAGAGCTATGCTATGCAGTCAGCTTATCCACATGGGTAGAAGCTCAGGCGTGACATTGATAGCTAGGAAAAAGGGAGCTCATGTGCAGAAACAACAGTTTGTGAAAATGAATCCTACTGGATAGAAGAGTTTGCTAAAAGGGGTTAGTCCTGCCTACCTACTTGTGATCGAAGAGAGTAAGGGTATCAACTCTAGATACGACACTGCAAAATAGGCAGTTGGCAAACAGTAGCAGTGAACAATGCGGTTTGAGCATTCACACCATATACACCTGTAATGAACGATGTCTAAATTGTTCTGAGCTATCTCCACCCAGACACATAAGAATAAAGTGAACAAGTTTGATCCTACGTTGAGGTGGCTTGTCATCTGATCATTCCTGGCAGTAATCAAAGTCTGGTCCATGCAAAAACAAATAAAGGGACAGAGCCGTTTGCACAGCAGCGTTGTTGGAACTACGGCTCTGTCTGTAGGCCACAAGTCGACTTTGAAGGAACTGTCAGCAAAGCACAGGAGCTTTAAAGCTTTTCAGCTTATCCTTAGGTTTCAATGAGAGTTTATTTCTGGCAGGTCAGAACCTGCCAGAAGCCTTTGCCCGCCACAAAGCCAATACTTAAACACAAACTTTAAAATGGCCAGCCATTCTTTAATGGGTTTGGTCTAATGTCGTTGGTGATGTCACTGCTGTTCATGTACCAGTTGGAATGCTTTGGAACAACAGCCAGGAATGCTAGGAAATGCAGTCTGTTAAGTTCATTTGTGAAAATGAGTCCTACTGGACACAAATTGCAACTTTTTTACATGGAGAACTCACTCCCAAGACCTAAATCATAAGGGCTGAGTTGAAAAGAACAGAACACAAGAGAGAATGCAGGACTTTGGACAAATATTACTCTGTCTTACAAAATAACAACAGCAGTACCAATAATTGAGCCTCTAATTTGGAAGCTGTTAATTTTTCCAGACTAAATCTACTCAAAGTAAAGATTGGAATTGTTGACATTTTTATTTTTATTTATTTCTTTAAGGTTTTTACGCACTATGGCACTATGTCTTTTAAATCTGTATAAAGGGTACATGTTTACCCAATGTCCTTTTTAGCTAAGTACACAATCACTGGGTCGTGATTATGGTCCAGAATAAAGACTGGCATTTACTAAAATTATTTGCAATAGTTCACTGACCGTCAAATGGTGCAAACACATTGATTTGTCTGCGTAATCATTTGGGACACTCATATGAGTGGCCCTGAATCAGGCCTGAACGCTGAATGTGTCAATCTTCCAAATGTCTTTTAAATTTAGATCCCACTCCCATGCTGGGCAATTCTAGCAGGCCTGAATGTACATACCTCCATAACATTGCAATATAGATGGAAAATGCTGTTTCAGGGTAATGGTAGGTGCTTTAAAAGTGTTCTATAGATGCAATGGAAATGATTTCTTAAATGGAGCCATTGTGTTTGGAGAAAGCATTTTAGTTGATCATTACCTCTCACTGAGAAGCTGATAGGAAATAGAAGAACTAATTTTTTCATACAGCGAACACCAATTTGAAGCGATACAATTTTTTTATTCATTTGTTTTATTTTTTTTCCTCCTAATCTGACCCATTCCTTGAAACTGTTGATGATTGTTGTCCATTGATAGACTGATGGTAGGATTCAGGCGTTCACACTGCAGGCTTGGGAGCCTGCTTTGATCAAATCCTTAACCTTGCATTGCCTTCTACTTTGTTCTGATAAGACTGGCAGTCTCATAATATCATAGGAAATAAACAATCTATGCGTCAACTGTAAATTTTCTCCAGGAATGAAGGGTTTATACCCCACAGTCCAAAACTGGCAATTGTGACCATAAAAATTTTTTAAAAATGCAACTAGTCGCCATCATACTTATTTTAGAAGTAAATTTCCTTCACAAGACACTTTAATTTAAGCTGCCTCTGAACAGTATGTGCTACTAAGACAGTATAGAATGGAAAGGATGAAATTATGCATTGGTTGCTCTGTGGTTCTTATGGTGAAGTGTTAAATAACATTTCTTAACATGTCTGTATTTACACACAAAAAATAATCTTTTTTTTTTTTATTCAAAGTAAGGAGCAAAATTAGTACTGCAAAAACCTGGATAATTTATTCCTGGAAAGTTTACTTATAGATTTTAAAACTTTGACAAAAAAAATAAAACAACAACCGAACACAAATTCCTCTCTGCCAATGCCAAACAGCTTTTGATAGAGGTAATGTGATGATGTGGGAAAACTTCTCCCTCATTGGAAAAATTATGGTCATCATCCTTGCAGGCAATATCAATGCTGAGTGATACCAAGATGAGAATTCACCATCAGTGACGATCCCATGTCACCACTCGTAAAAATACAAAGTCCATACTCCTAGATGTCAATGCAAGGCCTGAGACAACATGTATAACAAAGAGGCATATCAATGCAAACCACCTAATATACTATAAAAAGTGATGGTGATGTGACAAAGTATGGCTATTTTTAAAAGGCCATGTAAGCACCATAATAAACCATTTCTGTGCTAAGAAAAACCCCAAAAAAACAAGCAGTCTTTTAAATATTAAAGATAAAATCAAGAAATGTTTCATCTTTAAAAGAGAATGAAGCTGATAGTTCAAAGATTCACTGAACATGCCGTATTCTCTGTGTTCTTCCAAGCAATATAACAGACAAAGTCAGGCTTCTGCGTCAGTGAGCTGATTTTCCTTGCAGTCAGTTTAAAACATATGCTTTCGTCTTACAGTAGAGGTACTTAAACATTCATGCTTCTTTTGAATTTCTATTTGAAACTGTGATTTCTTGTCCTTTTTCAAACTTTTAGGCTTAGCTTGTTCAAAATAAGTTGGAATATAAAGCGAAAAGATGCAAATCATCTCTAGTACATTAAGGGGGAATTCCTTGCTGGACCTGAATTATTGTGACTCAGAGTATCTTCTAGAAATTCTACTCATGAATGTATGTTAATCCCTTGCCCCATTCTCTAAATAAATGTTTGTTTCCCATTCCTTTCTGCTGAATATTTATTATGAGTTAGACAAAGTGCTGGAATGGATTTGACTGTCTGCGCACTATCTGGCAGGGGCTTTGGCAAGCTGGAATTTTTCCCGCTTGATGTGTTACCAAATACATATTTATACCTACCTGGAATTTCCGCAAGCCCAATGTTTCGCCCCTGAGCAAAGTTCTCGTTGAATACAAAGAAGTGAACCTTTAATTGTTTTTGTAGGAACTTCTACTGCTTCCAAAGAGCAGAAATAACTGTAGACAGAAGCACTCATACAAATAAGTAAAGGCTGGTTTGAAAGTGATCTTAAATGGTCAAAAATATTTATATTTTTAAAGCTAAACTTCTCTGTTATTTTTACACCTGATAGTCTAAAAGAATCAGTCTCAATGGGGTCCACAATTATAGGGATGTTGACTTTTTTTATTATTATTAGCTCATGCGGTTTGCATTCACACTACATTTCAAACAAACCAAACCTTTTGATTAACAAATGTACCTCCTCGCCTGTGGTGGTGCCACATCAAGAAGCGCTCAACACAGGGAC
Organism: Apricaphanius iberus; assembly: GCA_028564705.1. Classification (NCBI taxonomy): domain Eukaryota; kingdom Metazoa; phylum Chordata; class Actinopteri; order Cyprinodontiformes; family Aphaniidae; genus Apricaphanius; species Apricaphanius iberus. The sequence goes on along the minus strand of JAPXFQ010001385.1, from coordinate 406,600 downwards.
ACTTCCTGTTTTTGTGAAATGTAAACAAGCAGGGTGTGGGATCAGATTAGAGCAGTTTTAGGATTGCTATGTTTTTCTTTAGCAAATTTTCCAGACAAACACGCTGCAGCAATGAGGTCAGCATGAGCAGAGAATGAAGTAGAGTTGTATCGTGGTTGGAGTAATCCGGAGGGTCCTGCGCTACAGTTCCGGTTGGCATTTACATATGCAATCAAATCGCACCAGAGATCACTTCAACTGAGCCAGGATCTAGGTTTTTAAGCAGACCAGAGTTAGCTTTTTTGGTCCACATCAGAGTTCAGTTACGCATTTACAATTCCCCAAACAAGCCGGACTCTCTGGGCAAACAAATTTAAGTTCACTTGAAGCGGACTAAACTGGGCTATGTGAATACACCCCTAAGTGCTGATTTCAGTGTTGTTTGACAGGTGTGTTGTTGCTGTAAACTTTTAAATTCTTCATATCTTGTCCACCAATCTGAGTTGGGGGTTTTTCTACCAGGGATCCAAAAATGATGCCACACAAATGACTAAGACGGTTTGGAAGCTCTTTCAGTGCTAATGTGATTTAATTTTGTCATTCAGCCTGATGACAAGTCGTCATTAGTTTACCCTGTCAGTGTAACAGAGCAACCTAAGATCTACTCTTGGACTAACTTTTGAAAAAGTGAAAAAAGTTTGAGGCATCCAGTGTGATTTTCTGCTGCTTTAACCCATGTTTGTCAAGCTTCAACATTTCCTTCATTCAGCGATTGTTTTATTTGGCTATAATGAATGAATATTTTAATTCTGTGCCCTCTTCATCATTCAAACTAGTTTAGCCATTGTTTTTTTGTCCTAAGATGTTATCAAGGCATTTTTGTCCAGCCTCACTGATGGATCTTCATTCTGAGGATAAATTTAAACTTTGGCTAACTCTCTTAACAACATGTAGAAGTGTACATTTAACTGGATCTGGCTGAATTGAACTGTTATGACATTGAGCATGTTTGGAGACATGCTCAATGCCAAATGCCCTGTTTGGGTTGTTGTAACACTTTCTGAAACGCACCAATTCTATGTGGACACGAGGACAGAATGTTGAACCACGAAAAATGAATAGAACACTGGTAGAATCTGGTGTGGATGGTGTCCACCATCAGGGGGTGCTAATTAGAACAAACTGCCAGAAAATAAAAGCTCTACAAAAATACAATAAAAAAAGTATTGAAAGTATCCTGATCTGGTGCCTAGCAGTTAGTTTTGCATCACATATGAAGGATGATATAATCTTCCGAAGTAAATAATAAATCTTTGATTCCTTCCCTAATCACACATTAATCAGGCAGAAAAGCATCAACAACCTGGAAACAACAGTGCCAGTTTCGCTTCTATTCTTTTAATGCGGTTTTCACGCTCTGCATACCAAGTATTCGGAGTATTCACCCCCATACTCTGCTGTTTTCGCTGTGATGCATCAGCTACCCTCTTTAAAATTCATCCAAATGGCCAGAGTCTTTAGTGACTAAATTACTATTTAATTTAATTCTCAAATGCCAGTAATAACCTTCAATGTGTGCTTGTTTGTTGTTGTGGGATTTGTTCAATCAGAGCGATTAACACATCTAACAAGGGTTGCTCTGCTCATGTGTTTTCTGAAGTGAAGGATCAGTTGCAGGATGGGTACACACATGATCCACACTACATCGTGCTGGTCTTCTAGGTTTTGGCACAAATTGATGTTTTTCAGTGAACCTCTTTTCAGTTTGGTGGGTAACAGTAAATTAGAACAGCAAAATGCCCTACTTAGCCATTATAGCCCTTGAAAAGTGGCCATTAGTTATGTGCAAATTGTGGGTGTTGAAGCCATTTTGAGAACATGTCATCTGCTTGTTGTTGAACTCACTATGAGATATGTACCCCTTCTTACAATTTTGGTACTTGACATTATGCTATTTTCTTGCCATTTACTTTAACAGTAGAGCTTTTGGTACTAAGCCGTTTCTGGTGTTGGTCTGTTGGATACAAGTGCAAATGAAAACATTGAGTTTCTCTTTTATTTAATCAAAAGGTTATCAGGAATACTGTTTAGCTTAGCAAGGTTGCTATATGGCAAACTTTTGCCTTAAAATATGGTTGTATTAGAGCCACATGTCTCTTTTTAAAGAGCTCTAAATCTAATTTGCATTGACCTGTTTCTCTGTGAGTTTACTCAGCAGGGGGTCAGGACAAAGTACACGAGCCAAGGAGAGAGGCAGGCATCTGAATGACTGCAAGAAAATAGGTGCAGTTGCTTACCCCGTAAGATGAAGAGGGTTTTTTTTGAAGAAGAAAAAAATATTCAGTGACCACCCATGACTAGTGATCTGTTACTGAGACTCCTTTTAAAGAGGAAGTACCGATTTTTGCAGCCTGGACCTTATTTGTAGCATGCAGTACATTCATATACTCACTCAGACAATTTTGCTGCGACTTGAAGTCCTTTAGGGGATATTTAGATCCATTTACGATTAGCATATATCGATATAATAGGAGTTGGCACCTAAATGCCCCTTTTCCAATAGGGTCAGTTTAGCCTAGACTGTGTCGGGTCAATGAGGTACAGAACGGTGTGGTTGTGTTTCCATTATCATCCAAGGAGCATAGCAGCGGGCGAGGACATCTGCAGGTTTAAGCATAGTTTGTACTTCTCCAACAACAAATCTGCATGCAGACATAGACGTATTGACGGATAGGTTTTTCTTTTATAGTAATCCATTTCTTTCTCTCTGTTCTCCATTGATTTTTCAGTGTTGCAAAGCAATTCTCAACCAGGACAGCAGGGGGTGCTACGTTTTAATTGCGGCTAAAGCCTACTATCTGCGTACTATTGTAGCATTGTTTCAGCTTTTTTTTTTCTTCAGCGTCTGAACACATTTCCCCCTCAAGGAGCAATTGATGACATGAAGTAAGTTTTGATTAAGCTGTAAAGCTTTTTAGTAGAAGTGTAGCTCATAGAATACCCTAAAACAAACGTTGTGGTCTTTCATGGCCTGTTATTCACACTTCCATTTCTTTAGTTTCCCCCAAACTTCCTGGAAGCTATGCTTCACCATTCTGTGACATCACTTCAAACAAACTCCAGGTCAATCAGTGGTTACCACTGCTAGGTAGGAGTGAGAATGACATCACTTAACTAGACCAATCAGTCCATAGGTGGGCTTCTTGGGTTGCTTTGGGCCGCTTCAGAGCAAGCCAGAGGTAGTCCATTAAAGGGGTTGGCTCAGCTTTGACAAAGGTAACAGAAATGTGCCAAATCAGGGCTTAATCTACCTTTTTCGGACCATTCTGACCCTAGTGCAGCATCTAAATAAGACATAATTTGCCATGAAACGCCTTCATTCACCAATGTTTTGAATTGCTAGCACTATTCCCCTGTAAGTTCAGAGCGTCTCTTTGTTGTGACTGACAATTTGAGTTTAATTAATAATTGCCCCAGTTTTAGGTTATTGGTATAACAGTTCTAAAATATTATTAGCCAGACAACCATAGCTTCTTCTAATCCCCAACACTGTTTGAACCAGCAACCCACCGGGTACAGGTTATCGTTACGGGACAAACTCCTATGACCAGAGCCACCGGAGGTAACAGCGATAGAAGTACAAACTGTTTCTTTTTTGTTATTATGGTAATTTCCATCGAAATATTTAGTGTTTTATGATTTTATCTAATAATTCTGGCCATAGCTGCATAACTAATAGTGTACAACTTTACACCTTTTCCTTTGTGTAGAAATAATAAATTGCTTCTCTGTGAACATTGCTGTTATATTTGCTGCTTGGCATTGTTTGGTTAGTTTTCCCCTTTTCACTCCAGCCCTGATGCTCGGTTTACAACTTTTATTAAATGTAAAACCAGTCAAAGCCATGCCTCTTGTAAAAAATCTTACATAATCTACGTTTTTGTTTCTTGAAAGTGTATAGTCAATTTGAAGTGTCAGTTTAGCTACTAGACTGAAAACAAAGTAACTGTGTATGTCTCCCTTTACAATGGGAGCTTGCAGGTTAAAGGCATATTAACTTGTTACTTAAACCGAACCAGTATGTTAGATTTCATTGAAAACTCAAATTACACAGTGGATGATTGGGTAATTAGCCTTTGTGCTTTCTTGTGGTGTCTTCACGTTGCTTTTTTTCCTACTATTTTCACAGAAGATGAAATAAAATTTCTGAGCGCTCAGAAGTTATTGAATAAGTTGACTACTTCTGTGAGAAGCTGTGTTAAAATATTGACAAGAAAAAACATCTTGCAGGCCTATTTTTGCAGAAATTACATCCACCCATTGCTTTAATACCAACTTGATTGGTATTTGAATGGAAGCTCTTCTATGAACCAAATTTTTTGCTCAAACCTAACCTGACTTTTACCATCCTTTGCAGAATTACTGTAAGTTTTTAAGAAAACCATAGAAAAAAAATCTACAGGCATATTGCTTAACACTCAAACTGACAGGCTAGGCAAGGATAGTATTGTTCAAAGAAGCAACCAATAATACCGTCATAGCTCTGGAGGTGCTGCAGAAATCCACAGCTCAGCTGGGAGAATGTTTTTATTTATTTATTATTTTTATTAAAAAGGATAGAGAAGCTGGTCACATTGAATGGAAAGATGGATGGGGCTAAATATGTGGCTGTTGTGGCAGATAATAAGCTTTCATTAGTTGCTTTTATGTATTTCTGACTGAAAAATTATAAAGATCTGAAATCAACCACAGTTTTATAATTGTTCTACCAAGTCAAGTGCTCATGCTGTGTAAAACATTGAGAGATAAGCACCTCATAGTAAGAACAAGACTTCTATGGGTCATATTTTCTCAGTTTTAAACATGGTTGTCTACAGAAAGGATGCTGCATGCTTCAGTTTCATAAACAAAAAGCACAGAAAGAGTAAAGTCCTTCCCGAGACAGAAAGAAAAATAAAATAAATTGATTTATTTCTTTTTATAAGAGAAAAAAGTGTATAGGATGGAGAGGCTTGTTGTGGAAAGCTGAAAGACGGCCATTCATCTCCGGAGAAAGTCTTCATCTCAAGGCTGATGGATGATGGAAAGCGATAGAGAGGGTTTGTGCAGCAGCCATTCTCCTTTTTTTGTCCCCCTTCTTCTGTGAAATCTCCATTAGAAGAAAACTGTTTTTTAAACTCTCTTCCATCGAGAAAGCAAACATACTTTGTTGAGAGAAAATGGATCATACAAGTGCTGCCATGGCCAACAATAGGGAGTTTTAGTTTGATCAGGAGATATGAGAGGCAGAAAAATCAACATTCCACTGGGTAATATGTTTTAAATAACTTTTGATGTCAGTAAAATTAAAGTATGTAGTTTTCTCTATAATTGCTTTTCTAAACCAGCAGCACATTCAGCTTAGCTTAGGTTTTAATACTTACAAAGCAATATTTTGTTTTGTTTTATTTTGATTTTATGTTTTAGAAATAAAACACATTAATAATTTGATGCAATCTGCTGGGATTCCTTAAATGTAAAACGTTTTGACTGATCGGAATGTTTGTGTAATTGTATTGAAATGACCTTTCTTGTAAAGTGAATTGAGATGACATCTGTTATGAATTTTCGCTATATAAGTAAACTAAATCGAATTGAAAAAAAATAGAAGGGATATGACATAAAGCATTGGCATGGTTGTTATTCAAACCATCTCTTCCATAAATCTTCACAATCAATTTTTATTTGTGGAGCACTAGATGGTGCTGAGCTTGGTCCAACTTTTTTTTACTGAATATTGCTAAAATTAGAAAGATCCTGTCCACAAGTAATGCTGAGAAAGTAATCTGTGCATTTATTATTTCAAGGCTAGACTACTATAATTCTTTACTATGATGAAGTACACAAAGTACAATTAAAACCTTCATTTGATCCAAAATACTGCAGCAAGAGTTCTGATGAATATTTAAAAAAAAATTGACATTTCTCCTCTGCTAGCTTCTCTTCACTGGCTCCCTGATGAATCCAGAATGTATTTTAAAAGGACACATATTATGAATAAAAACCAAATACCTTTCCAGGGATTTGGGGTGTTAATGCGTACCTCAGGTGCATATACCTGCATACAAAGTTGAAAAAAAAAATCCATGCTGTTTTGAGTGAGATAGGGGTTTCTGAATCCACCCTGCATTTAGTCTCTGCGTGAGCTGTTAAAAATCTGCCCAGCTTTCGACGTCTCAAGCCAGAATATTGGAATATCCACACCCCCTCAGAGCACTGTGTACACCCACCAGCAGTAAACAGCAGTTACCGATTGGAACGCACTAGTTCAGGTTAGGAAACACCATGTTGAAGGACCACGCAAAATGCTCCATTTTTGGCTGGTGAAAAAAGCTCAAAACACTTAATTGGGTCCCTGTCGAAGAGGACATAAGAGTTACATGTGTTGACTTTATTTTTGATAGTAAGATGCTGGCGGTAAGGGCGGGGAAGAATGAGGACGTGATATTTCATTTAACCATTCTGAACTGTCCAAAATGTGCACTTTATTGAAATGCTTCGATTTCATAAAACCAAGGATGGCAGACAGTTTCTTGCAACTAAATTATCAAAAACAAAAGTTATTTATATCCCTGACAAATATCTGATAAGGATAAAGAAGCTGCTTGGACCACTTGGCATTTCTTTTTTGGTCACAAATCCTGGCATGAACATTGGTTCTGGCTTTACCTTAGATGCGCATGTGAGCTCTTTGGTTCATTCGTGTTTTTATCACTTGCACAGCATTGCTAAATTTAGGTTGATTGAAATGATTATTCATGCCTTTTTCAACACTATTCGGTTACTGTAATGGTCTGTTTGCACTTCTCAGAAAAACCTATCTTGAATGACTTGCTGCCAGGCTCCTTACTATATCCTCCAGGTTTTTGCCAAACTACAATAGCTTCCATTTTATAATCATTGGCTTGCATTTGAAAGCTCTTCATGGACAAGCACCAAACTATAGTAGAAGGCACTTGCAATTGCATGATATACGCGGTTAGGGTTTCCAACATTTGCTACAACAAGATTAAAATATTTTATTGTATTTATGATCCTGTAAAACACTTTATGATTCTTACATCTTGAAATGTACTCTTTAAATACAACTTTACTTACTTACTTTCACCAAAAGGATGTTTGGGGTTACTGATTACAGGATCCTTGACACTTTGCTCAAATATAAATAGAAGTGTTGCTATACAGAGATGCAAATCCTTATAAGGTAACCACTCATCCATTTTCTGAACTGCTTATTCTCAGGGGGTCGCGGGTGCCTATCTTCAACTGTCAACAGGTGGGAGCCGTGGTACACCCGGGACAGGTCGCCAGGGGACCACAGAGACACACAGGACAAACAACCATGCATCCACACACGCACACCTAAGAACAATTACAGAGACCAATTAACCTAACAGTCATGTTTTTGGACAGTGGCAGGAAGCTGGATTATCCGGAAAGAACCCACGCATGCACGGGGAGAACATGCAAACTCCATGCAGAAAGACCCTGGGCCTTGTCAGGCAACAGTGCTGCACCATGTAACAAGGTAACCAATGAGTTGAAATAAGGAGAGAGGACTTGGAACAGCCAGAGACACAAACAATGGCTCCTCTCCTGGTGTGAAAAGGCTGCTCAGAGGAAGCAGTGAGACAGAGGCAGGGACCCTGAGGAAATCAATAATCACAGTGGACAGTGGCAGACTGTGCATTTGGCCTCTTCCTGTCAGATATGCTGGCACAGCTGCTTGGCAGCACAAGAAGAAACAACTCCTTCACCTCATCCACATTCTGTCTCAAATTAGCGGTGCCCCCGTCTGATAAATCAATGACATATTGACCTGAGAATCATCTTACCTCTTAAGGACGCTGTATGGCTTTCTGCTTTGTGTAACAGCTCCTCGAAAAGTGAAACCCCTCATAGCAGGGAATGTCTAATGGTGAATCACTAATATCATGACATTAGTCCAACTGCAGCTCTGTTATCTCATTGTAGTTAATGGCTAACTCCATGCATGCTTCATTACAGTCGGAGCCATTTTCCTTTTTTCTCTCTCTCTCCATATATGCCTGTTTAATACCCTATAACTGCTTTATTTGGCTTTTTGAAAAATCTAGAACAGCAGTGGGCTTCCTGCTCAATGGATAATTTATGGGATAGAAATGTTTTTGATGCCTTAGCCATGCTGTGATGGCCTTAAATTGGATGTTTTTTTCTAATCCCGTGTGTGTTTTCGTTTTATTTTTAAGGAGCCCATGCTTGTGCTTACTGGATTTTTATTCCCTTTCTCTTTGTAGTTTTTTTTTTTTTTTTTGCTGAAATCTTATGTGTGGTGCCAGTTCAATAACACTAACTTCACAGCATATCATTGTGGTTGACTCACTGCTTGAGAATAATCACACTCAACTAAACTGACTCAGACACCTCTCTCAGATTGGATGTCTAATTATATTATAACATAAGCAAATACACCCTTGTGCTGAATTAATATATTACACGGAATTATTCTTAATGTTAAATCACAGTGCCATCTGCAAGATGTTTTGCTTTATGATCAGTGCCCAATTAGACTTTCTGACAAGCTTTTAATGTTCAATGCCGCTTTTCCCCTCAATACCAACTTTAAATGTTGCTTCACTTTTTATATTTTAAGTCACATACGATAAGCAAAATTGTTGGTGTTCGCCTGATTAATGAAGTATCACATTTATCACATCTCTTTTGAGAAGTCTCAAGAATTTTGTTTTTTAGTAGTAGTTTTAATCTATTTTTAATCAAACAGAAGTTTGCCTGATTTCTGGCTGATTCCTGAAATCAGGGACCGATTTCACTGCTACATACTAAAACCATTGTGGAAGTTTAAGTTTTCCACTAAGTATGGCTGCTGGTGGGAACTGTCAGTCAAAGCAAACAGCGCTGACTCAGAGGAACTAATTCCAAAAAGAGGAGCCATGTATGTAGTTTAGAAGGTGACCTCCTCGCTGCTGTGAGTAACCAGAATATAGAGCTGTATTTCACTGGTTGTTGGTGTAAACAGAGGCAATAGCAGTTGAAAAGAAAGCAACAATAACTAGAAATATGGTCTTACATACCATCCGCGATACATTTGCCGTCTTTATCTGAAAATTAACCAGCTTATGTTCTCCTATGGTTGCCATGTTTCTATATGAATATGGGCTTTAAATAGCCCATATGTTACCATATGGGCTATTTAAAGCCAAGCTAGGGCATTAATTCTTTATTATAAGATAATGCTTCAAGTTCAATGGGTTTATTTTGTGTTAAATGAAAAACACAGCATTTTAAACTTGCAATATCTAGAGTGATTTATTTATTTATTTATTTATTTATTTATTTATTTATCCTTGTGTACCTGACTTATGTAAGCACAGCTTAATGACAAAATCTAAATGAGTAACCGCTGTAGGGCGGTGTAGTCAAAAACTACTTTTGTCTAAATTTATATAATTTCTACCTTATGCCTTTAACATTGCGCACTACTAAATCCCCCTATAAAATACTTCTAGACCCAACACATATTTCCTTTAGTTTTCATAGAAAATATGACCTTGATATGAGTATGAAATATATTCAGAACAGGTGTTGGTTGTGTGTGTGGTTTTACAAAAATAAAAGCCAGGACTAAAGAGCGGGAGGGGGAGGTTTTGGGGCGGTTAATAAAAATAATTAATTTAAAATCGAATTGTACCACCCGAATCAAAATTGTGAGGTACCGATGATGGCGCATCCCTAGTCCATCATGCAGGAAAGTATATAATTCTCAGCACTTGTGTCCTTTTTTTTCACACTGTGCCACTGTGTATAAAACCTTGAAGGAGTTTGGTGTAACAAAAACAAACACAACATATGCTTAGTCATATTTTCTACTTTTTTGCTTGGAAGGCAGTTGGTTTAGGAGCTTATATGGTGCTATTTTATCTTTTGCAATTATGTAGGAGCCTCTTCAGAAACATGTTTCTTATATTAGCATTTCCATCACTGCCATATAGTCAGGTTGTATTTACACCGTTGAAAGAGTCTAGAGACTAATATGTAATATAATATTGGTAAACATAGGTTATCGGCCATAACATCAGTGTTAATGTCGGATATCTGTATTGAACACATTTTTTATACCAGTGACTCCCTATTTAAGTCAAAGGTCTGGCCTAGAATTAGGTCTAGCTGGCAGGAAGACCTGTTTCTCCATACAGGGATCATTTTTTTTACCTTTTTAATAGAATTAACTACATTCCTCTGGAAATGCATTAGAGCTGTATTGATGACACAGGATTATTCAGTCCATGTTCAATAAAAACTCCATTCCCCCACGCTGGTGTTCTGACTTGTTAAGACTACGGAGGTCTTAACTCCTCTCTCTGGCTCGCTATCAATTCTGTCTGCGGGTCTAAAAAAGAGACAGTCTGCTGTTGTTCTCTCTTCTGTTTGTCTTCCTCTCTCCTCTTCTGTTCTTGTAATTACCTCTCAACCATGATCCCTTTATACCTCCGAGTGCGCAAAGACACCTCTGGGGCTGTCTGCGTGTGTGTGTGTGTCTGTGTGCGTGTGCACACACTCGTTCACGTCCGCTCCCAAGCGAATTGAACCCGGTCTGTGTGTGTAAATCTCTGTGTGTGTACACAGAGGTCCTGCGGGGCTTTTTCTGTGCTGGATAAATAATGATGAATTTCAGATTGATTACCCAGGAGTGAAAACTCTGCTATTAAAATTGTTATAAAAGGGTGCAACCTGTGAGCTGGGCACAGGAAAAAACACTCAAGATTCTGTTTGGCTCATAATTAAGGGAGAAACATTTCTAGGTCATAAACATAAAGATTGGCAGCAAGGGGTTTTAAAGAAATATTGATTGCATTACGTTTGCATGCTGGTGCCGGGGCGCCACTCCACCTCAATATTTTGTACCTGAATACTTGACATAGACAGGCTGAGTGGATAGTCAAGTATTTGCAGCTTTTACAGCCAATGCAGAGTAATAACCTGCATCAGCCTGGGTGTTGCAGATGAAAAATGTGTTGTTTTTTTATGCTCTGCCACATTGTTTAATGCACAATGGAGCCCTTGAGAGTCTGTTTAAAGTAAGGTGGAGATAAGTTTAAATAAAAGAGGCAATTTCTGTAGCCTCCCTGATTACAAATGCACACTGCTACAGCTCTGGCTGGATGGAAGCTGTACAAACTACTCATGGGCCATTATCTGGGTTCAGGGTATATCAACATTTTAGAAAGTCAGTGTAAAAAAAGTTTATGAGGTGTAAAACTTTTTAAGTGGGATTCCAGACAGTGTGAGGTTTTCTCTGTTCATAAATGTAATGCAGTCCTTCCTTCCCCCACCTGTTGCTGCATGCTTTTAGGTGTGTGTGATGGTGAAGGAAAGGGAAATCGTGTTTTATCCCTTGTTGACAAATGATGCGTTAGAATGCTCTTTGGTAGCAAGTGCTTGCAAGAAAAGCCGACAGCTTGCAAGTATGTGGGTTAAATAAATGGCCACCTGTAGATTTTGGAATGTGGAACAAAAAGTGGCTAAGTCGAATTTAGCTTGTCAGGTCCAAGTGTTGGTTTACAAAAAGGGGGGTAGAAGATGAGTCTAATTTTAAGGATGTACGTGTATGTTTGTTTTCTGTATGTTTAGGAGTTATAACACTGGGAACGTGGGCTGCACGGTGGCGCAGTGGTTAGCACTGTTGCCTTGCAGCAAGAAGGTCGTGGGTTCGTATCCCGGCCCAGGGTCTTTCTGCATGGAGTTTGCATGTTCTCCCCGTGTATGCGTGGGTTCTCTCCGGGTACTCCGGCTTCCTCCCACAGTCCCAAAACATGCATGATAGGTGAATTGATCACTCTAAATTGTCCCTAGGAATGAATGTGAGTGTGAATGGTTGTCTGTCTCTCTGTGTTGGCCCTGCAACAGACTGGCGTCCTGTTCAGAGTGTACCCTGCCTAACGCCTGATAATTGCTGGGATAGGCACCAGCACCCCCGTGACCCTGAATTGGATAAGCGGTTAAGAAAATGGATGGATGGATGGAACACTGGGAACATTTGTTTTACAAAACTCCAACTGTCTTTGCTAGCTTTTTGATGGTTTAGCAGATACTGACTTCAAATACCTGTTTAATTATTTTACATGAATAGACTAGAGGTGGGGAAATAAATGCTTTTTTCTATGCATTGATATGCAGCCATGAATTAATCTTGATGATGATTTATGAGGATATGGAAGGTGAAAGTGTTGCACCCAGACAGATTACGATCAATATATAAGGTTGTAAGCCAGGAGAAAATCACTAGGACAACATCCAGGCCAAATGGGAATGTGTGATATTGAAGCGTAATGTTTTAAAATGAATAATGGAACTGTATTGCAACATTTGACCCGGAGGTGAATGTAAAACAGTGGATCTTTCCTGCCACTTAAGCTGGAAACCTTCATTATTAGAGACTTTAGAATATGATTGTTGAAATATGTCAATATGATCAACGCTAGAGAAAATATTCTAAATTTGCCCCAATAGTTACATCAGGACCGCAATACCACACACTCAGCCCCTCCCCTCCCAAATGAGACATTGCTTTAAGTGCTAAACTCTGCTAAAAAGGCAAGTACATCCAGAAACTTAATGCGACCCATTCTGACAAACACAACAGCGTTGATCTGAGGTACTTCCCCTTGAGGCAGGCAAACGGGCAAAAATATGGAAATGCTGGAGGATGCCACATGCTACCCAAACTAACACTGCATGCTAACGCAACAATACTTATGTTTGCGGGCAATTAAAAAAGATCAGTAACGTTCTTGTGTCCGCAACAGTGGAGCTCTAAACCTCCAGGATGACACAGGCCAACAATATATCTTTAAATATTAGCTTCACTGACTCATCCACCGAGATCTGCTTCCTCACACCAAAGTTCAGAATCTCTCCGTTCTGCCGCCGCTGTGATCAATGCAGGAAAATGTTGACCAGCTGACTGCTCAGTCTGCCACTAATTAGTGAAACAATGATAAAACCCACTGCAATCTAACCTGCTGCTGTAGTTGATCAGGCCAGAGAATATTATTTATCATAGTCTTTCATGTGTTTTCGGCAAACTCTATACTGTCTTTTATATGTCTTGCACTGAGGAGATCTTAACATCCTCGAGCCAATCTGCCATAAAGCCACAACTGGTGGAGAGCTGCAGTGGTGGTTGACTTGGTGGAACTTTCTCCCATCTCTATACTCCATATCTGGAGCTCAGCCACAGTGATCCGGGGGTTCTTCGTTACCTCTCTCACCAATGTTGTTCTAGTTATATACTCATACCAGATTGTACTCTTCACAATGTGTCAGAAATTCAAGACTGCGATTTTCTGTGCACAATGTGTTACCCAAACTTCTTGTTTTCAAGCTCTGCATCTGTTGGTTTTATCCAATTCTGTCTTGCCTTTTGAATTTAAAGAACCTGAATGCAGGCAGGAGACAGAAAAGAGCATGCAGGGGTGTGGATCTTAACAAAAGCAATAATGAAACCCTTGCAGACAAGGAATGGTAGAAACCAAGAACAGTGGGACCTGCATGGTGTGTAAAACATACAAATTCAGAAAGTACCGTGTGAAAAATGGGAGCTTGAGCACTAGGGAGGACTGGCAGCTCAAGCGAGGACCTGCTGAGTAGAAGTTGCAGTATGTGAAACAAAAATGAGGAAGGGGAATGACTTGTTTTTTTTTTACATAAAACTTTTTTGTTTAGTGCACTTTTAGAATCAGCATTCCCTCATTATTATCAGGCATCAGGCAAGAAAGATATTCAAACATACCTCTAATTCTAAAACTTAAAGAACAATCACAGCAAAATAGCTTAGATGGAGTTCAAGACACAGTGGAATTGCTGATAGTATATATTAAATTATTCCTTTACTGCTTACCAGAAGTTTCAGGGTTACACCTCACATGGCTGGTTGGAACCACTGCACAAGTAGAGCAACTGAACATTAGAGAAAGCCAGGGTGGTGTGTACTTATTAGAATGACCACCAGACGGTTTCTCCTGAAAGTTTGATTTGAACTCCAAGCTGTCCACAGCACACTACAGCCATAACACTTCTTGTCTAGGCCAGTGAAAGCCTCAAGGCCCCTCAGAAGGAGCTGGAGCATCTAGTGAAGGGCCTGGCCTTGCAGCCTTGTCTGATAAAGATGAATGGAGGGGATAAACTGACACTTTGTTGGTAGGTGGTCCGTCTGAATGTTATCCAGGAGTGCTTTTGGATCTGTGGTCTCTTGTAAGAGCAAACCGGACTTCTCATTTGACATTTCCCAGTAATTTGTTTAATGCGTCCCATTAAGCAGTGTGTTGGATGGTGTTAAATGCTGCATTTGTTTGATGGTGTACTTTTGTTTTTGTTATGCAGTTGGTGTGCGGTAGATCAAACACGCTAAACTCTGCAATGGGTTGAAAAGCTTATGCAAATTACTTCTCTCCCACAGTAAACCACAAACTCTGGTTTCAGAAAAAAAAAATAATAATTATTCCATAAGGCGATACGACACCTCAAATATGAGTAAACATTAAATAGCCTATAGTAGATGAATTGCTATTATTGATGCTAGTATGGGGATATGTTTTTTTGTTGTTTTTCTTTGTTAGTAAGGGTAGTTAAGTCACCCTCAAACTATTGTTTTATGTTTTAATCATGTAGGGCACTTTGAATGTTCTTGTTGCAGACCTTTAAGCTTGATACAATAATCTGTTTTGACAAGCGTAGGAACTTTGGTGGCTAATGGAGCATTTCAACATTCAGTAAGTTCATAACAATAAATAGCAAGAAGTTGTGCAAGTTTGTCAGCTGCCATTGGTTTTGCTATGGTCAGCATGTGAATTTTTAATATACTTTTCTTTTTTTTTGGGGGGGGGGATGCCGGTGCTTAGATCCAAACTGTAACATCTTGGAGTTAGTTAGTTTAAGTCCAATCAAACAATAATCTTGCAATGCACTAGACTCTATTTTGTCTTGGTGTTTAAGGTATCTCTACAAAGTTTAAACAGCATAAGCTATAGTCCTATGAAACACCCCCTTTAGATAGATATTGTGATGTTTGAAGTTTGTTTTCTAAACCACATGCATAATTATTCAACAAGCAGTGCTTATGGGACACATGTTTTTGGTCAGGTAGGAAGAACAACGTTTTCATTATTTGCTAAACACCAGAGTAATGAAGAACCTTTTTAAGAAGTTTCCAGAATTGTCTTATTAAGTATTAGTTTTACCCTTTTAGCTGTTTGATTTTGGTTTCCTTCCCAAATTTCTCTCAGTAGTTTGCTTGAATTTTGGCATATTCTTCCAGACAGTACTGCTATGACGGGGTCAGATTCACAGGCCAACGCATAAGACGATAGTCTCATGTTTGATAGATATTGTCAAGCTTGGACTTTGTTTCCTAATCCACATGCACAATCATTCATGAAACATAGCTGGTAACATGCAAGGCAGGTTTATTTATGATTGAAAAGTGCAGGTGAGGATTTTCTCCTTTCTAGAGATGGTTTGGAAAGAGGCAACTCATCAAAAAGTCAAACTGTTACGTCCACACAAAATGGGGTCTAGGAGACTAGGGTAATGTGACAAAATACAATGCACCTGGGGAGATTAAAAGGCATGATGTAGGCAAAAACAATGGAATTAATAGATAAATATAACTCCCGAAAATATAGTAAGTGTAGAACTGGACTAAGATCTTTTTAGTTTTTTTTAATAAGTGAAAGTTCCACACACAAATGAGCAAAAACAAATAACTTTACATTACACAGGAGGGCCAACAAACAAAAAGTTTTCTCCTACATGAGAGGAGCTGAATAGTCACCCCCTCCACAAAGCAGGAAGACGCAGGAAAATCACCCTCCTACACATAGGTGTGTGATCAGATCCTAAATGCTCATAGTTCTCACAAAGTAACCCAGCCAGGTTTTGGACAAGATCTGTCAAAATCTGCAGGATGGCCACAGCTTAAGCTCCAAACCACAGTTTGAGAGAAATACACCAAGCTGCAGGCAAACCCCCTCAGACAAAGTTAGAATAACTTTAACTAAAGTAAACATAACATATTTTATGTGGATTTGACTCCTTTAAACATCCATAAATGAATGATCAAAGGAACAGCCAAACACCTACCCGTGTGGGTCACCAGTTTTAGAAAAGACAGTAGACTTATCTCAAAACGTATATGAAAGATCAATAGGGTGGTAGATTGCAGATGTGTGGTATGGCTAGTTAAATTACTGGAACATCATACAACAGTGTGTTGCGAGACGAGCCGAAGAACGTTCCTCTGAGTGAGTGGAGCAAGAAGCAGAGTCCATCCCATGAGCACATTGTAAAACATGTAAAAGACAAAAGAAATCACATCCATGGCCAGACCTACATTTTGAGGTAATTCTTAGCTGGAGCAAAACTTTTCGTCGATGTTTGATCAGCCTTCTGAGCCTCCACAGGAGTCGTACTGAGCCAAATGTAGCGTTCCAACAGAAAGTATCATCCTACCCTTTCCTGGTTTCTCCATGCCGTCCACTTCAGAGCTTACTGGTGTTTCACCTTTAGCAAGAACTGAAGCGAACAGAAAATTAGACGGGTCAATGGAGGATTCCTGAGCCTGACATGTTGTCTTAATACAGACAGGAAGAGTATGTTTTAACTTGCCCATCTCTGTGTCATCCATGGGAGAGACCTCTGTGTCTGGCACTTGATAAACCTTTCCCCCGGCTGTATGATTTTGCAGATTCTTTTAAGGTTTTTAGAGGGTTTTATAGCGTTTACCTTTTGTTCATTTAGGTGGGCCATTTTTCGTTTAGCTAACCATTTCTTGAAGTCTTTCAGCAACATTAACTGGAGAGATTCGGGTCCATTAACTGACATGACAAAAACCAAAGCTCAAAAAGCTCACACTTCTCTCTCTCACACCCAATATGTGTTTGATGTTGAGTCTTTCTTAGGCTGCAAAAATGCTGCCTGTAAGCCACTGGAACCAACTCATATGCCCTCAAAATAGCAGCTTTCAATTTGTCATAAGACAAACTATCCTCAACTGATAGGGTGGCAAAAGGTTATTTTCCTCTCAGTTTACATTGCCATTTGCTGGAAAGCTCCAAAATAACTTCACACTTCAGTCTCACAGAATACTACAACTTAGACATGCACTTACTTAACTCAAACCTACCCTCCAGTTTTGCTGAATTTCTGTTAAATTGAGGTTCTCTTTAACTTCAGCTCACAAAGTCTGATGGTTGTTTCAGCTTAAGCCATTTCAGTTCCAGCTTTTGAGTTGTTTATAACAACTTGGCTTTTTGACATTAACCAAAGCAGGACCACTCAACATACTCTTTGGACTTTGTAAGTGCAGATACAAAACAAATAGTAAAGGAATTAACAAAAAACCCAAAAGTGACAATTACTTGATGTAGCCTGCTGGGATGTCTTAAATAGAAAACAGTTTTAACTAACTGGAATGTAGGTAAAATTGTATTTAAATTAAATTTCTTGTAAAGTGCCTTGAGATGGAATCTATTGAGAGTCAGTGCTATATGAATAATATGAATTAAATTGACGTGTGGATGAAAATCGATACAACAGGTCCTAGGAGTACCCTCAGAGAACCAATTTTTACAACTGTAAAAGATAAGATTTCATAAACTGCAATCAATAAGTTTAGGTTTGTTTGTGTTAATGCAATGTCTTGTTTTTAGTTTTTCCTTCACACTGCTGATTTCTTCCTTCTTTACATCTCTGTGTGCCTTCTGGCTGAAATGTAATTTTCTAGTCCATCTACGATCCCATTCATAAAAATCTCTGCCTGTTCTGACTGGCCAAAAATTGGTCGAATATAAACCATTTTTTGTAGTATTGACTTTTATTTTTTAAATCGGTTCATTGCCAATTGTCCAATTGTAAAGTTGTAATTCTATAGACGTAAAATGCATTGTTTTATTGAAGTTTGAAGTTTATTGATAGCTTTTATTACTCTAACTGGCTAGAAATACAGTTCAAACATTCAGTTTCCAAAATTTCTAGAAGGGTAGCACAGTGTGCTCCAGAAAGGATTTAACAATAACCGAAGAGAAAGAAAAAAAAATGTAAATCAGTAGTGTTTTAAAATAGCGAGATGTTGTCAAGCCTCTACAATCAAGGAGATCTGGCTTTCCTGTTGACATGACTGCTCAAATGAATGAACGGTGTGAATTAATGCTCTCACGGAACACTTAAAGAACTGAGGTATCCTAAACAATAACATCATTTTTTGGCATGATTAAGACACTCAACCTCAAATGAATTTGAATAAGGTATACATATGACTGAGAATAAATAAATGTTTTTACTCCATGCCAAGAAATTATTATTTTTGATTACCGTTGTTGCTTTTTAATCTTTTTCTTCCATGCTATTAAATGTTGCATTGTTGTTTCGTTGTCTCAAATCATGTAAAACACATTGAATTGCCTTGTGTTGAAAGTGTGCTGAATAAAAATTGCCTTGCGTTACTAAATAAATACTCGGTGATGCAGTACATACTTAATCCCACAACCTATTCAAACAGTTTAGCTGGTGTAACCTTTTTTTTTTTTTTTCTGTAGAGCATATGACTGTTGGATTGCAGTGCTTAACATTACCATTTGTTCCTCAATGTAATTTTTACTTGAAATGTATTTTACCACATTAATGGTCCAAAGTAGTTTAGACTCATTCCAACACAAGATTGTTTTTGAGTCAGTTTGGTGCTTTGTTAGTTTTTTCTTCATTTTTTTTTTTTATTTTTTTTTTTACTGTAGTTATAATTCTGACTCAGCATACTTCCGTTTAGTGCTGACAAACAATTTCCTACTCCTATTGTATAGCTACATGTTTTACTTGGTGCGTAATTAATTATGGAGAATAATTACCATCTAACAGCTTTATTAAATGCCATTTGGCCCAGTTAACTTAGAGGAAGTATGACAGGTGTAGTATCTATTCTTCAAGCAAAAGCATTTCTCGCTAAGGGTAAAAAGAAGGAACGGAAACAAACAGAGTTGAGAATCGCCCGTCTGTGGGCTCATGAAACAGAGCAGAGGACGCAGAATTTAAAAAACAGAAAAAAAACAAAGAGACTCAAACAATGGGGCTTTTGTGATGAAAAGACTCAGTGATGAAGTCACACTATTTCCTCCTCCTTATGCAACCCAGACAGAAGCCCCTGCGGTTGTTGGAGATTCTTATGCGGCCTCAACTGCACCCCCAGGACACCTACATCCTCCTGTCCCTAGACACCAATTTGCAATTGAAGAAAAAGCACATGGTACCTCAATAAAACAAAGGCTTAGAATTACAAAGAAGCATATGTCTGTTGAGAGTGAACCAGTATATGTTGGAAGTATGTGTGACCTTTTGAGGTCCTCTGAGACAAAGAGTTTTATTGCAGGCCATAAAACTAGGAGGTTTGCTTGAGAGGACCCGGGACCATAAAACCATAAAACTCAGAATGAACTTTTGAACTGGACCCAGGAGGAGGACACTTCCATCTTATGAATGCATAATTCTTGACGGACCAGTCGGTGTCAAGACACTTTTTAAAAACGTTCTGATTGGAGCAGATTCCGAGGGAGAAGAGACGCCTAGATCCTGGGAAGTTTGGGATGTTTATAAAAGTTATGGCATGAAAACCATTCGTGGTCAGATGTCTTTAATCTGGCCCAGAGAAAATGGGCATGTTTCTCTGTAAACTGCATATCTTAATCTGTTTGGAATAAAACTGAGAACGGGAAATTGGCCCATTTGTCTCTGCTTGAACATGCACTGAATTATTTTTTTTACAAAAATTTAATTCAACACAGGTCATAAGCTATCTCAACCCCCTTGAAAAGGAAAAGCTTTCCAACAAAGAAAATATTTACATTGTTCTCATAAGTCTTAATAAAAAATAAAAGCATTAATTTTTGCTCTTAACCTCTGGTGATAGCAGAACAGCATGAAGTACAATTTTCCCTTTTCCATTTCTCATTTAATTTAGCAACCACCAATTTTTTTCTTTAAACCATGTGTTCATTTTTTTCTATGCACTACAGCAAAAATAAAGCTGTTTTCAGTTATGGCCCATTCAACTGTAACCCCTGCTCTCCAAAGTACTCGCTTTACCTTGATGCTTTCAAGAAGGACATTTACAGATATTTTAAAACATATTTTAATCAAAGCCTTGTTAACTGACATTAGAGTTCATCACTTTCAATTGTTTTACTGAATTTGCACTTTTCGTGGCTGTCTGGGGTAGCTATGCGCACTTCTTGTGTGTGACTGCCCAATTCAGTATTTGCTGTGACCATTTACATTTATGTGTCACCTGCCCAACAAGGCAAAAAGTCAATTTTATTCAGTAAATTCCAGTATTCACTGAGGCCAGCAAGGACATTGGGCATTTCTACTACCCTCGAGCATTTCTCTTCATTGTAAAAAATACACAAGATACTTGGGTAAATGGTTATGGGAGAGACATAAAACAGAAGGAAGAGGCTATTTCTTTTGTGAGCTGAATGATACACAGGTTTGCAAGGCTGATACATAAAGTCGACAAATGAAAGAAGAAAAAAAAAGAAGCTTACTCAGAGACCTCATAACGATCATTGCCAAAATAGTTTCAGATAGTTTTCAGCTGGTACAATTACTGAAATGTTACTTCTCTTATTGAAGCTAAAATAATTTGAAATCCCAAGAGTAGGCTACTGGAGTGATATTTTAGTTTTAGAATAAATTTAAAGGAGCTACAAGAACAATAGTTTTGCTAATTTTGGGGAGGGGGTATTTTACATTGTTAATTGATAATTTAGATGCGGCTTCTCCTGTTTCTCTGTACCTGCATGATGTTTGCAGATATAGAAAAAAATGGAACTGATAATAGAAATATTTATACATTCAGCTTTCAAACACAAATGTGCCGGCTACCCCTGCAAACCCAAGTGTGGCTGACCTGATGATGATTATGACGTTTTATAATATTCCTGCTTTCCAATAATTTATCGGGTTGTGTGTTAAAGCATTTGTCATTTTTAACCCAACACGGATGTTTTACAGATGCAGCTGAATTTTTGAAGCATTCATAGCATAATTCTTTTTTTCTTTTTTTTTTGTTCAGTAAAATGTAATTGGATAGAATGTAATGTGATCATATCAACAAACCAACTCAAGTAGTACACATTTTTTAAGTGGAAGGAAAATCACTATACAAATTAAAATCGTAAGTATGTGCATGTTTATCTAGCCTACCCCATGTTGATGCTAAAAAAAAACAACAGATTCTATTGATTTGTAGTAAATAAAAACACACCTTATTCGTTATTATGTGCTCTGTGCTAACATAGTTAGAATAAAATAATCAGATTTTTTGTAGGGATGCTTTTTTCAAGGCTTTGTGTAACTAAAACTTTCTTGAGCTAACTGCTAGCTTGTAAGCTACTACACTTGAACAATGTTTTCTTTAGTTTACTTTTGACTATTGTATATCAAAAAGATGCTTAAACTACTTGACACACGGATACTTTGTTTTACTCACACAAAACCACAATAGAGTACATTTAATATGGTGATATGCCACTTAAAATAAGCATTACCTTAAAGATGGCTAGCTTAAATCTTATTAGCAAAAACATTTGGCTAAGGTACAGGTAATTTACAACACAAGACAGAATGTCTTAGAAACTGGATCATCCTTAGAAATAAAATGTGTATTTACCCTCTCAGTTATGCATCAGTGACTTTGGATACTGCTAAATCATCAGATGGCAAACACTGCTAAAAAAAAACTTATTTATGTCCTAAGTGATATCATTAAGTTGTTTGGCTTGAAGGTGTAGAGGTAACAGATGATATTAACAGATTTGTGTGACCTCCCTTTAATCTCTACAGAATGAAGTCAAGGACCAGTTAAGCTAAATATCCATGACACTAAGTCAAAAGCCTTGTTCCAGTTGAAGGCTGAGGAATAAATCCTAAGTGAAGGATAATTGCCAAAAGTTTCAGCATTTTCAGAAAGAGAAGCAGGATATCTTATTTGATAGCTGAGCTACAGTCCGCCTTGCACCATTGGGGAACAAATGCTGACAGCTTCAAAAAGAAAATAATAAGCTTCAGTCATAATGGGTTTCCAAAATGAATCCTCAATAACAGAGATGTCTTGTTGCAGCATGTTTATGGGTTATATTTATGATGCATTTGGTGTCCTAGTTAATAGGCAATCCTTTGAAAAATTCCTTCCCTCGGGTTCCATGGCCTGAAAAAGTCTGATGGCCTCAGTTGTCGAATAGTGAGATTCACTTATAAAATTCTCTGAAATTTATGGAATTACTAATCACCGATGATATTTGACAGGATTTTTTACTGAACTACCAAAGCCTGTTTTAAGAATCAGTTGTTGACATTTGTGGGTTTTCTCAGTGGGTCATTTTCTCAGTGGGGATACAATTACTATAATTATGTGGTGTCACAGTTTGAAAACATAAAAGATCTAATTGGTTTAATTTAATAAGAAATACTAGAAATATGTCTGCTGCTCTAATAACCCTGATACAAATTTGTGCTTGATAAGCCTAAATATAGAATAAACACCCACACATTTTAAGGGGTTTTATTTTTATGTTTTGCAGCTGTGGTCTCTAAAGGGATATTCCACACCCCTAAATATGTGTCTGTCTGCCATATCCCCCAGCTTTAGTTAGAAACAAGGATTTTTATGTGCAAAAGGACAAATGCTCAAGTACACATGCATGGCTACTATCCCCTACAGCAGGGGTATTCTGTGGCGTGAATAGACTTTCTTTAAGTTAAGGGCGCGATTCATAATAAAATGAGCGTAAAACAGGTTGGGGAGAGAGTAAAATGATATTGTGGAGAGTAAAACAGTTATCACAAGCACAGGAATTTTGTAACAGGGCATATACAATCACTTCTTTTCCTCACATAAAATCTGTTCTCACTTTTACAAAACCTCTTTTTTTTCTCTCCCTACACTTGCTTCTCTCATCTGTGCCCTCTTGCTTCTGAATGCTGCGCTCTCTCATTTCTCCAGCTTATTTTTATTTTGTTTTTTTCCAACGGGTTGGTTGAGTTTGGATATTTGCAGAGAAAAACATGTTCATATTCATGTTGAATAAGGCAAAGTAAAATATTTACAAAGGGAAGTTTGAATTGGAAGGTAACTGAAACAGTCAATTCATAATGGTTGGCACCCTATAGAAGCGACTTATTTTTTTGTGTAATTTGGCTCTACTTATAATTGTGGAAACTATGCTTATGATCCATATTGGTAGAGAAAATAAAATAAATTTCCAACACTTTTATCTCAAATGTCATTGTTTTTGAAGTATTATTTCAAAGTTGTTGTTTTTTTTTTCAGATTTTTGACATAAGGGTAAGAAAAAGGTGCTCATGTATGGATGCAATTAGTCTTTAACACAGCTCTCCAGGGTTTAACTCTTGACCTCCGGCAAACTCCAGTTCAGCTGTCTTTTGTGCCTAAAGAACAATGAATAAAGGCCATTAAGGCTACAAAATCCCAAATCACAAGCTTATTTTTTATTTTTTTACTTGGTGCCCAATTGTGCTTCAAAAGGAGGTAAAATGGAAAGACTGTCACAAGCTTGAAATATAATAACAGATCTGCAGTCTTGTCACTTTTTAGGGAAGTCATTGCCGTACAATTTGGAGAGCAAAATACTGGTCACCAAGGGAGGAATCAATGTTGTTTTGGCAGGAAACAAATGGCCTGTGTCAGTACGTTTCCACATTTGGACCCACAGGCCCGCTCTTTGCCAACTTTATACTTCTGCCAGCTGAGCAGAAAGGGGCTAATGTATGCCTTTTATTGCAAGGATTGCAAACAACGGGAGTTTAGAGCGGTCAGCCTCTATTTGAGGCACATTTAACACTCATTGTTTCTTCTGCCCTCTGCTTGGAGCGGCGTAGAGATTAGCCATGAAAGTTATGCAAATATATTTTGTTTCTTTTTTTTTGCTCTGTTTTTGCTGGCCCTTGCTGGGGCTAGAGACAAAAAGGAACAAAAAGTATTGGTTAGACTGAAAACTGTGGTAAACAGCCTTGGTTCTTTTAAGACGGACTGAAAGGGAAGAAAGGGAACATAAATGTGTGTTGACTGACCAGAGGGCAGAAAATTCTGATTTGACATTTATGGCAGGTCTTAGCACAGACAAATGCACTCATTCTGGCACGTGCTGCGCGCTTTCTCCCAAACACACACGCTGAGTGTCGCATGGCCCTATCCCCAGGGAGACATCCACTGCCTTGAAGTCTGCGGCACCACCAATCGCAATCTTCCAATGCTCGGAGAGCAGAACGACTGCACCCTGCTGTATCTTAGTATCACTGCTGCTGCTGGAGTATGTGTGTGTTTGTATATGTGTGTGTTTAAACCTAACTCACTCAGATCCTGCCTTGTACTGAAGCTGAGACATGACTTACTATTTCGTGGCTGGTTCCTCTTATTAACATCACTCACAACATCACAGATAACGCAAACTAGCTGCAGTGCATCACCAGCGGCATGGATGGATAGATTCACACCAGGCGAGTTATCAAAGGGCACACGCAGCCTCTGACATCATCGCAAATGATCGGATCAAAACCCAAGAGAGAGGAGCAGCGCAGGAGGAGAGGGGGAATCAAAAGACAGGCGAGAAAGATGAAAAAACACTAAGGCAGAGAGGGGGAAAATATGCAGCCTGACTAAGCAGGACAAGCCTGTTACGAAACAGCAAAAGGCTGCTCGACGGCTGGTTTCTCGCATTGATGTATAAACGAGAGTCGACAGCGGAAGACGAGCGAAAACAAACTTTCGGGTTTCGCTGCCAACAGTCGTCGGAAGCTCATGGGGTTTATTTTTCCTTTTTTTTCTTGTACTCACTACCGTATGATGCAAGCAAATCAGATACCCGGAACGGCACCAATTTTTTCTAAATAAAACAGAAATCAGCTCTGCCTCATTTGTCACTCCAAAAACACTGCGACTCCAAATTACCCGCACATATATTGCATTTGGGGGAGCCGACCTAAAAATAGGAACTGAATTTGCTCTGCGATGAAGTTCTGAACAACAGAAGTGATGAGGCCTCACAATTTCTGACTAAAATATATAACTTTTAATCTTGGATTAAAATATGTGTAAAACCAGCTTAATAAAAATATATATATATATATATATATATATATATATATATATATATATATATATATATATATATATTATCAGGTTACAAACAATTTTCTTTTTTATTATTACCATCGGTGACCATATTTTCCCTGCTGCACTTTCAATTTATATCTTCTCTGACCTGGACTGTGAAAACTTCCATTATTATTTTTACATGTTATTTTAATAAAAAAAGTCAGTCATGTCATGAATAAGAGAGCTAATATTTCTCCGTTAGTTGTCACTTTGCTCCCTTCTGCTCTTGCTCTCCCAATTATGTTTGATCATTTTACACCTGTTTCTGCTCCTGAGTTAACCAAGCTGGTTGGATCTCTCAAAATCTCTTCTTGCAGCTTATACATTTTGCCGACGTCCTTGTATAAATATGTTTTTCAGTTCATTAGGCCCAGTTTATGTGCCACAATAAAATATTAATCTCTGGGCAAGTCGCAGTTTCTTTCAAAAACACTGTTTATAGACAGGTTGAAACCTGATGTTACGCACCAAAACTCCTGAGCTCCAGCTTCTGGCTGGAGGGCAAAAAGACTGATCACCCCCGCTGACTACAGTTGTTGTTAGCTGATAGTTTTCAATAGATTGTGCTACATGGCAGTGAATTAAAATCTATCGGCATTGTAAAAATATGCAGTGTTGTAGGCAGCACATAAAGAAGAAAAAGGGACACAAAGAAAATGGAATTGGTTCATAGGTTTCCATCTGGCGAAATACGCCCTCTATGGTTATTAGACATGTTGAAAGTTAGAGTGGAACATGTGCGGGTAATTTGGAGTCGCAGTGTTTTTGGAGTGACAAATGAGGCAGAGCTGATTTCTGTTTTATTTAGAAAAAATTGGTGCCGTTCCGGGTATCTGATTTGCTTGCATCATACGGCAGTGAGTAAAAGAAAAAAAAGGAAAAATAAACCCTATGAGCTTCTGACGACTGTTGGCACTGTGAAAACTTCCTTTATTATTTTTACATGTTATTTTAATAAAAAAAGTCAGTCATGTCATGAATAAGAGAGCTAATATTTCTCAGTTAGTTGTCACTTTGCTCCCTTCTGCTCTTGCTCTCCCATTTATGTTTGATCATTTTACACCTGTTTCTGCTCCTGAGTTAGCCAAGCTGGTTGGATCTCTCAAAATCTCTTCTTGCAGCTTATACATTTTGCCGACGTCCTTGTATAAATATGTTTTTCAGTTCATTAGGCCCAGTTTATGTGCCACAATAAAATATTAATCTCTGGGCAAGTCGCAGTTTCTTTCAAAAACACTGTTTATAGACAGGTTGAAACCTGATGTTACGCACCAAAACTCCTGAGCTCCAGCTTCTGGCCGGAGGGCAAAAAGACTGATCACCCCCGCTGACTACAGTTGTTGTTAGCTGACAGTTGTCAATAGATTGTGCTACATGGCAGTGAATTAAAATCTATCGGCATTGTAAAAATATGCAGTGTTGTAGGCAGCACATAAAGAAGAAAAAGGGACACAAAGAAAATGGAATTGGTTCATAGGTTTCCATCTGGGGAAATACGCCCTCTATGGTTAATAGACATGTTGAAAGTTAGAGTGGAAGATCCATCCAGATCCTGGCAGCCAAAATCTCATGACGTTGTTTAAATCAAATGTGAAATAACCCACCAGTATGCAAAACTATGTCTACTGTTGGCATATTTAGCATAAAACACTAAGAAATATGTGGGTCTGAAAGACATTTTTACATGTATGAAACTGCTTTAGATAAAAACTTGTAAATCAATGTGGATTTACCAAAACCAGGTTGATAGTAGGTTCTTTATGTTTGGGTTGTAATGTATTGTGTTGTATTTAGGTTTTATTCTGCAGGGCACCTAGAGCTTCACTTGAGAAGTAACTTCCAGTAGTTTGAGAATGAAGTGAAAATGGCCTGCTGAAGAAGTTGACAGTTCTGTAGTTAATTTAAGAAAAAAAAAATTACATGGATCAGCCATCTGATAATCCAGAATGTCCTGCCTACAAGTGTAGCTAAAAATTGAAATAGTGCTCCTTCCATTTTTACCTTCACACCACAGGTTAAACTGCAGAGGCATGTTCATGAACAATATTAATGATGTATGAAGGCTTGTACGTCTTCTTTGCTTCTGCTCTGTAAAGTTGAGGTATTATGATCATATAACTGTAGATATCCCCAAACTGAACTGGGGACGGTTGTATCTGACCACTTCCATCCCATAGCTTTTTAGCTGTGTGTAACGGGTCTCGAAGGTTTGCACAACATACAGTTAGCTTTGCGATGTGTCTTTTTAATGGGTTGTTCAACCGCGACAGCACGGTTTTGGATAGCAGGTGGGGAAGCTCTTTTTTTGCCCTCCAGTGTTCTACGCGTGCCGAAATAAC
This sequence comes from Apricaphanius iberus, assembly GCA_028564705.1. Lineage (NCBI taxonomy): Eukaryota > Metazoa > Chordata > Actinopteri > Cyprinodontiformes > Aphaniidae > Apricaphanius > Apricaphanius iberus. The sequence goes on along the minus strand of JAPXFQ010001385.1, from coordinate 379,024 downwards.
CCAGATGAAAACAATAATATTTAAGTTGTCTTTAAACCCTCTCTTTAAAAAGGCCAAACTTCATCCCTCCCTGTTGAGCAGTTACAGACCAATGTCTAAAATCCCTTCTGTTTTACAAAGATCTTAGAAAAGATTGTAACAAAGCAGCTAACCACTGCCACAGACAAACACATCATTATGGATAGATTTCAATTTGGCTTGCATAGTCTCAAATATATCGCAAAATGACAAATATATCTTTACTATGTAAGGCCTCTACTGATCTTTTGAAACAGTGCACAGCTAAATTTTACTTAAAAGAGCATGAGACAGGATTAATTCACAAAACTCACGAGCAACGGGGCTGGTTCTGTGAGTAACTGCAGTGACCGACGCTGCTACCGCCGGCAGCTCATGATCGCGTATCCGAAGTATATCCAGGTGCCAGTCTGACTTTATTCATATGTTACTTCTGACTCATGCTGCTGATAAAACTTGCTTCTTCTTAGTGTCCCGGTTGCGTGAATGAACTGGGAGTAGCAACTGTCTTCTTCCTGTTTGGAGCCGAGCTGATGTGAACGTGCAAGCAGCGTCGACTCACGAAAACCCATAGCAAAGTTCGGGAATGTTCAGGCACAAACTGAAAAGACTGTTTGTTGAATAAGACCTGTTCAAGAAAATGGAACGATACATGCTTGGGCTCATTCTCTTTGGTTTTAAAATGCTTCATTACACAATAGCATAAAAAACTATAAATGCAGGTATATTTTTGTGAAAAATCCTGCCTCATACTCCTTTAACAGAATGAGGTATTGGGCTGGTATATCAGGATCTGCTTTACAGTGATTCTCCTCATACCTCTCACATCTTTTTGTCAGTGTTGCCACTTTAATCTTTAGGTCTCCTTAGAGCAACTTAAAGGTTGTATATGAAACATGAGCATGATAGCGACATCTAGTTTATCCAGGTTGTAGTTACAATAACAAAAACAAAATTCCAGGTGTTCGGTTGCCTGGTTCGTTGCCAATACGCCCTGTGACCAACCTGAACCATGTTCGGTGAGGAATGTATTTTCAAGGAGTTTAACCGACAGCTAACGTTGTAAAAGTTAGCAAGGGAGCTAGCTTACCGATCCAAGAGGACAGTCGCCGTTTTTGTGTGTGTTTGATGCCGTGTAAATATTTTATGCGGGTTCATCTAGTGTAGGCTTCATCTAAAACTACTCTAGTTTCTGTTCTTCTGCTGTCACTCCTCTCCTGAGATGGATAACAATAACTCCGAAGCAGTTACTTGACTTGTTGACTCAACCATTCTTCTCAGTGCGAGCTGGATTACACTGGACATTTCGTTGAATCATAGTCAGTATATGTCAACCCGCAACCTGTGGCCTTTACTGGCTGTTAGATGTCAGCATAACATCATTGCCGTGGTCGATTTAAATGTATATTTTATTTTAATTCACATATAACTTTTTGAGGAAATGTACTTTAATTCTGCACCCCTCTAAAAGCTCCATGGATGTATTTTTTTATGTAGCTTTTTATGAAAATTTTCCATATACACATTTAAACACAGAGTAGGAGAGAGATCTATTTTAAGGACATTATTTCTGGTTTACATGCTGCCCCTTCAGGACATTTAGAGCACTTACTTCTCTTATGTCTTATACCACTTTATGCCGATGATTTACAGCAATACTTATCTTTTAACGTCACAAAGTATCTAAATTGTATGTTTTGCATTAGTGCTTAGACTGTGTAGTCCTGAATGGCAAAAATATTATTCAACTAAATGAAGAAAAACTGAAGTCTTTGTCTGTGCATTATAAAAACGTATTAAGCTAGAAATGGAAAATGTTAGTCTCCTAGCATATTTTGCAAAGTATTCCATAAAGAACCCTGGAGTAAAGTTCGACCGTTGTTTTATTTTAAATGTCATGTTCAGTCACCTATGAAATATCATAAAGTTAAAAAATATTCTTTCATACTGATCTGGAAATTGTCACTCATGCCATTGTTTCCTAAAGACTTGGTTATCGTAATGCAATGTTCAAATGTTTACGCAAAACACTTCTAGACAGACTGCAGATGACACAAAATGCCACTGCTAGACCTCTAACAAAATCCTTGAAGTTTGTCATTTTACATTTCACATTGCTCCTTTGGTTCCTAACTCACTTTCAGTTTATTTATAAGATTCTCGTTCTTGCTTATTGGGCTCCGACTATTCAAGAATCTGTTTGTAGCTCAGAGCTTTTTAAACTGTATGTCTCTAGCAGATCCTCAAGGTCTTGTGACGAAATTCTGCTTGTTATACCAGGTACAAGGTTGAACACTAGAGACTTTGGAACTCTCTTCCTTTCATTTTGAGGACTCCTGACTCTGTGAACTTAATGCAACCACTTGCTTTTCAGAAGTCATCTACTTTATTTAACCCAATACACATTAAGTGTAAAGAACATTACTGAAAAAACAGGATCATGGATACACCAAATGGGGCAGGATTTAGGTTGTAGAGACTATTTCAAACCTAACAAGGAACTGTCGTTCACCAAGCATAGACGTCAAAAATGGCCACAAGTGTTATTCTCTTTACCGTGCGACAATAGGTTCAAATTTTTAATTTTGCTAGCTTTTAGGTAGATTGCAGAAAAAACGCTTACACTAAAAATCGCACAATGCTTTTCTGTTACGTAGCAATGTCATTTTTCTGTTGACACTCAATCATGTTGATATGCCTCTGCCAGTAACATCAATAGAAGAACAAAAGCCAGGTATTTTACTTCAAAGTTTGTTACGTTGAGCTCTAATAAATGCTTTTGCTTCTCTGAGGCGTTGACCTCAACAGTCTGACTTTCGTTGACAAAATAATTGACAATAAAGCTCATAATTAGAATTTAATGCATTCCACTTTTTTTTTACAATTACAAAACAATGTGACTTGTTCCCTTGAATTAACCATCCACTACTGTGTGTTGGTCGATCAAAATCGAATTTAAATAGTTTGATTTGAAAGTGTTAAGGGGTGCAAATACTTTTTCATGGTCTTGAAATAGAATGTTACTATACATTTCTTAGATTGATTTAATGTTTTACGTTGATGATTTGATATAAACAAACATGCTGTGTAAACATGTCACATTTTACTTACTTCAAATCTTGTTACTTAAGTCCTGTGCGTTCCGCCAGACAAATGTCAACTGCCTGCCGTTATCCCTCAAGCTTGCGTGGGTGTGCACATGCACACAAACCCATATGCACACACAAAAATTCACACACATGCACAGCCTCCCTTCTGCTACCTCATGCTCACACCCTCTCCTTTTCTCCCTGGGAGACTGATGCAGTGGCTGATTGCGTGGGAAGTTCCTCTGTCATCGTTAGCAGGCTTGGACGCACTTGTCAGGGGTCCCATTAGGAGGTTCCAATGAACTCTCCTTTGCCTCTGCCAGTCAGAAAGACATCCAGCGACGGGTCAGAGGTCTTTTTGATGCTATGTATGGCCAAAGGCTGAGCAATTCATTGAAATTGCTTTCTGAGGCTGTTAAAACACCCATGTCAACCAGATATGGTCAACCAGTTTAATCAGAGGATAATTAACTGTCCAGGTAGTAAGGGAACAATTGCTCAAACATATGTTGCTTGGCATCAAGTGGGATGACGTATAAGCCAATCAGGTGATTATGTCCTGCTGAGTCATTAATGATTGATGTGTTTTGTGTTTTTTTCAGCATTACTCAATGAGTCTGTATATTTGGAAGTTATGCAAAAGCTTTCCGAAGCAGTCATTGAGCACTCCATTGAGCTGTCGTTCGCCATTTGATGAGGCCTGAAAACTTTAAATACATTCATCAACCAGCACCTTCATGTGGATCATTTTAAATGTTGTTCAGACAGAATATTTCAAGGTTTGTGTTAACGTAGCTAAGATTCTGGTTGCTCATGAAGACTGTACTATAACTGTGCTGCAGAACTAAAGGGCACAGGCACAAATCAGTGTGTTGCAAAATCAGCAGTAAAATGTCCACAGTATGCAAAGCAGTGCTAAACCTCAGGGGAAACCCATACAGAGAAGAAGCAATTTCCAACTGAAGAGATTTCATATCAACATCCGATCATGAGCTGTTCAAGCCTGTCAAACCCTTGTGTCACTTCATGCCCAACCATCACCGATTTGTACTGCTCAGCAAGCCATAAATCACTTGGCAAAAGATTATTAAAAAGCTGTATACTGTACCTTGATATTTGAGACGATACGAAAGTGGATTTTCTAAGGTGGAAGGACGAGACTTTTGTACGTAATATCACAAGCGCTGCGTAGTGTATGCCGTCCTTCAATATTAAGATGAATCTTTCCCGCACAACATTTCAGAAAGAACTCACAGAAATATAAAGGGCAACTTGCAAACTCATCATTTTGAGGTTATTGTAACCTTTGGAAGAGATGGAGCTGTGAATGTTGGAGCAGAAAAGGAAAACAACGGGGCAGAACATACGTCGTGTCTTGTTAACATTTCTATTTTATCAGTACGCTGAGGCCTTTTGCATCTGTCATATCGTACATCTGCTGAAAAGCAGATAGGACCATATCAAGTCAATGTCCAAATATATTAGGTGTAAGATGTGATTTGTTATGGATGTTGCTGTTCAAATAATTAATTTATCATATTCTTTTAAGTTATTCTCATATTTAATGTCTGCAACATTCTTTTTTAATGCAGTATCATTGCGTTTAACATCGGAATTACAAAGGACTGCTTGGATGCATTATGTGGTGCACTTTCTGGCGTATTAGATACATTTTCACTACTCATATTTGATGCATATTTGAGATGCAGAGGCTCACTAAGTGTGTTTGGGACATTATGATTATGACATGGAAGGTGTCAGAAAGGATAGGTTAATCATAGCTGATATCCTTCAAATTACATGTTCTCTTGATATCTGTTAAATTATATTTTATCTCTTTAAGTTTCAGCATATCTCGGTTTACAAGTACATCTAAAAACTGCATGCTGCAAAACAAAAAAATAAGACAAAACAAAAAAATAGTATAGATTGTAGAGTAAGTATTAAGTGTTTGAGATGGCGCCTCAGAGTCCTTATGATCTTTGCAGAGCAGCTCTTTGAGACTCTGCAACATATCTTCAAACTTAGCCTTACAGAAAAAGGTGCAGTGTTGTGGAGGACATCCTGTCCCAGTACCAAAGGAAACTACCCACATGTCAACAATGACTATAGACATGTTGCCTCTCCTGAGTAAGCAAATCAAAACACATCAGGGTCTGCAACAGTTTGCTCATTGCTGTGGAGTTGTAGTTGAGGATGCCATCATGAACCTGTTTCTGCCAACCCACTGTTATCTGGATAAAGCCAGAAGCACTGTGAGGGATAATGTTCTTGATTTCTCCACTGCATTTATCACAATTATGCCTGGTTTGCTTTATCAAAAACTCCTGAAGACCCAGGTTGAGCCCTCAACAACCGCACGGATCAACAACAACTTATCAAATAGTTTGTGACTGAAGGACCTTGTGTCAAACCAGGGGGGTCAACACCACGTGGAAGTGCACTCAGACTTCCATAGTAAGACAGACTTGTCATCTGCCAAAATACTCAGATGACTCTACAGTTCTCAGGTGTATCAGAGATGGGCAAGAAGCTTAATACAGAGAGCTGGTGGAGTGTTTTGTGGCATGGTGTGAAAACATTTGCTTATCTTCAATGTGAAAAACAAAAATGCTGATTGTAGATTTCAGAATAAATAGTCTGAAGTCAAAAACCGTTTGCATCAAGGGGAGATGGTTGAGAAGTATAAATACCTTTCAGTTTACCTGGACAACAGACTGGACTGGAGGCTGAACAGTGAAGCTGTCTATAAGAAGGGAAAGAGCAGACTGTACTTCCTGAGCAAACGTATGTCCTTAAAGGTTTGAAACAAGATTCTGAAGATCTATTCAAGTCTGTTCAGCCATATTTTTTTGGGGTAGCAGCATCAGAGTTGGGGACTTACAAACGCTAAGCAACCTGATAAAGAAGGCTGGTTCTAAATTGGAGACCACTGTGGATGATGCAAGGAAGGCTTCCTCATGAAATCAAGAAAATTATGGAAAACGCTGAACATCCTCTTCGTGAGACTGTCCTACAGCAACAGAGTGTTTTCAGTTGGGGGCTTAATCGGTTTTACCGCAACCCAGACCGCTACAAGAAATCCTTCCTGCCCACAGCCATCAACATCTATAACAATTCCGTGAAGAAAGAAATAATATGAGCTAAAACAACACCTATATTACCTCCCGGATAAATTAAGTATTTTTAAATTGAACCATAATTTATTGAATATAATATAAATGTATAACGTAAAATTTTGGTTTTAAGCATCAAATTTGCAGGGGGAGGTACATTTTCATCAGATACATTTTTATTGGGTTAAATTCAGTGATATTTGTGTTACAGTTGTGTTGCTTTTTGCAGCAATGAGATTCCAAGAATATTCTATGGACATCAGATATATGTGGTCAGCACATTTTTTGTGCTACTCTGTCAAATTATGTATGGTGGTGTTTTCCCATAGCTCTGGATTTTCTTGCGGCATTGAAACAAAAGGCCAGATTTGCAGTAGTGTAGCTTCACAACTCCAGGTTGACTTCAAGCCACCAATTTGGTACCGTCTTTCCAAAAGTTCCACGAATATGGCCGGAAGGTATCTCAGTTCCAGCTTGAAGTGTTAGAGAACAATCAGAATTGCCTCGTATGTTTCTATTCCATGGGACAGAACTAAATAGAGCAGACTGCAGTGTTGTGATGGTTTGAGGTCAACATATCACGATTGCAAATGAAAGGAAACAATAGCGAAGAAAATTCCTTTGCTTTAAAGAACTTGAACTGATTCCAGGAGGCGAAGATAATTGGTCCACATAATATGACTCTTGTCGTCTGAGTCTTATGTAGTGAATAGAAAAGGATGCAGAGTAATGTATGTGGATCTGCACACACGTCTTTTTTTCCCCGATGAAATCTGGGCATGTATTGTATCTCTCGAGCAATTTCTCATGTTATTTGCAAAAATGGGCATTCTATTTGTGTGACTGTGTTTGTTTCTGTGAGAGAAAACCAAATATGGTCTTAGAGAGTATACCTTAAGATAGATACAGCGAGGCTAAATGGGGGAAGTGAGTGTTTTAAAGCAAAAGCTTGGAACGTCAAGGAGATTAATGTCCTGCTATTGTCTCCAGCTCTCATCAGAACACTTTTATCTACAGAAAATGACGGAGTTTGCACTTTTCATTATGTACGTTAGCAAGAAAGCGGCACTCCACGGCCGTCTCAGGACCCCACTTCCATCTCTCACAAAAGGATTGCTGTATGGGGTGAATGTGAATGGGTGTTTGCATGTGTCTGATTTACACACACGGGAAATAAGCATATATGCTTACAAGCTTGTGTATTTGGAGAAGATTATCCGCATGTTGCCGTATTGCAGACCTTCTTCATATGTTTCACTTGTCACTTCTGGCTTCTGAATAAAAATTTGACACAATAATTGATGTTTTGGATCTTGCAAAATATGGATATGGAGAATATGGATTACCCTGGAGGAGGCATCGATTGTTTAAAGAGTCTGAAAAATAGGACGGCACCAGAACAACCACGTGTGTCAATTTCTTTGTTCTGTCTTCAGACCAAGTTGCCGTCTTGGGGCTTACATACACTTGTGTTAAATCGATTAGCCTTCAACAAACAAGGATTAGACATAATCAGAGCATGGAAACATTGCAATACTTACACGTGGTACAAATCCCAGAATTGGCCATTGCTTTGTCTTCCTTTAGAGAGTGAAATTGGGCAGAGAGCCGCACCTTTTTTAAGAGGATACAGTGTTTCCCTTAGAATATTTCTTTTTTCAGCTGTGGTGCTAGTCTACCAGGGGTTTGGGGTGCTTGTGTGTGTGTTTGGGGGGGTCTTGGGTGAGCGGGCAGGCGCTGCAGGTCATTAGCAATAGAAAGGGGCGATTTACAGTGCATCGTGAAAGCAGGTTTGACAGGTGTGGGGGTGGTGGAATTATGACACTTGTCTCACCTTGGTGTCAATGTTATATTTTACACACCAAACCACTTCAAACTGCAACAATACTGCAACATAAATAAATTAAATTCAAAAGCAATAAATAAAAATAAAATTTCAGTTAACCACTGTTAACTTCATTACCCTATAATAGTGCTACAGCTAATGTCTTAAACATATATAGAATCGTGAGCACCGCACATCTATACCTCAACCAAGATCAAGAAGGAAGCTCAGGGGTGAACGGGCATTTTCCATTGCTGGACCAATGCTGTGGGACGCTCTGCCATTGAATGTGCATAAATCAAACTCACAGTCAATATTTAAATGGGGGTATAATGGAAAATTGACTTTTTGATGTGTAACATCCTGAAAGCATGTTATTTCCACATTAAAAACATGCGCTGAGTTTTTAATGAGTGGAAGAGTCAAAGCAACAAGTGTTGCTTTGACTCTTCCACTTATGTCTGAACAAGTTTAACATCTCTGCTGGTTGTTATTAGTGGGGCTGAAATGCCTGCACCCACCTATCTCCCCTTGTGTAAAACATAGCTTAATTTCTCCCTACACATTCACCAATGTGATTTTTTTTTCCTAAATACTGAAATGCAACACAGTGAAAACTTCTGTAAACTATCGGAGTCCGACTACAGGTCTGTGTATGCTGTTCTGTGGGGGGAGGTTCACAAAGGATAGGAGGGCTTAAAGAGGCTCAGGCAAATATCAAGGCGTTAAATACAGAAGTGATGAGAAGGCACATTTGTTTAAGGTGGATTTTTATATATACTGGATTTTAATAATGATTTAACGTTAAAATGTTTATTTGAGTGTGCTAGAGAATGATGCCATGTGCCTGGAAGAAGCATAATACCCCCCCTTAAATATTTCTCAAAACATTTTTTTTCATCAAGCAGTTGATACTGTATGAGATTTATTTTTGTCTTGGCTATCTTTGTTGTTTTTAATTTGCTTGAGTTTTTAGATTAACATATTGTTTTTATTTTTGGATTTTAATGTCTCGTTTTTTTTCCTGACTGTAAAGCGCCTTGATTGTACAGTGCCTTTTTTTTTATTTTACTTTTGGTCATCTTAAAGCACTTTATAAATAAATTGATTGATAATACCTTTGAAAAATTTAAATCCAAATGCAATTTATCCACTGCTAGCTTTCTTCTTTGAACTCAACACTGTGTGCACTAATCTAACTTCACCTTACCTTTGGGCTAAACAACTAAAGAGCAGTTTTGGCAACTGTCCAACAGAAAGTAGCTGGATGTCTTCAAATGACGTCACATGCCAATTTGGATATTGATGATGCAATCATGTTACACTGATATGTTGACATCCTCCGTAAGATGGCCATCTTCATTTTCTTCAACATCCAATATAAATCAGTTTGCAATAAAAACTGTGCAAAACCAGTGTGTTCATGTCAAAATAAAAAAAGCTCAGAACAGAAAAGGGCAGCCTCTAAAGGTTTAGGTAAGATGTGGGACCCATCGGTCTCGGGGCCGGGGGACAGCTGTCGCTGCTCTTTGGGTAGATTCTGGATGGAGGTGGAGGTTTCCGCCCTACCTCCTCTCAGCGCCCTGTGTCAGGGCCTCAGTTGTTGCGGTTTATCTGCTGCCGCCAACTGCTGGCTATTCTAAACTCAGCCCAATGCCTTTCACCTGATCTTCTTTATGTGTATAGGAGTTGGGTTGGGGGGGGAGGGGGTATAATTGTAAATGCTTAATTTGTGGGAGAGATGGGATAGAGGGTTGTGTGGAGTCTCTTAATGTGTAAAGCACTTTTTTCTCTTGCATTGAAAGCACTTTATAAATCATGTTTGATTTGATGGAAAGATGGCAGAAACAATGGGGGAAAAGAACTGGTTGGGGTGTCATATTTGGAGGGTTTTAGGACTCAAATGCAGCACAAGACTCAGAAAACCAGGCAGTATTTAAGGTTTTGATCAAATTATGTTTATTTAACAGATTGATTAGGAGGATCACCAGGAACGGAAACACAGAAGCAGATGGAGCACTTTGATTAGAAGCAGAGATGTTAGGACTGTAGAAGGGGTGGAAATGGACGAATGCTTGAAGACGCGTTTTACTGGGAAACTGGATGGATCGGTTCTCGGGGGAGGTAAGTGGAATCCTGTAACTTGTGGCTGACAGAAGTCTTGGCTGTGTGTTGCAGGTGGAACGGGCAGGCAAACAGAGGACAGAAACACCAGCGGAGACAACGGTGCAAAGGCTGACCAGGAGAAAATCGAGAGCTTAGTGGGTAAGTGGGTTCCAGGGATTCTTTCCGGAGGAGCGGAGGTTTAAGAGGAAACCCAGGAGGACGAGGAAGACTCCAGATCAGGATCTGCAAGGGAGGCAGGGTAAGTAATAGTTACAATAGTTTCAAACTAACTTCTCAAGAATGCTTTCTAAATCTAAGGTTGCTGTGTTTACCATGCTTGCAGCGAGAATAGTCTAGCCGCAGCATGCGGAACCAGTTTCTCTTTTGTAGCTGGAGTTGATGAGCTCAGATGAGCTGCACCTGCTGCCAACAGGCTACCACACACCTGCAGAGAAGGTAGGAAACAAACACACAGCAGATATCCAGCAGAAACACAGAATCCCAACAGTAGGTGGCTTTATATCATTCAAAGGAAAGTAAGTATAATGAGGAATTAATTGTATATAAATTAGGATTGGTTCATATGATAAATAGTACATTATTGAAACATGCAAACAAGCTACAGGGAAATGTGACTTTTGTCTTGAAGAAAACTTTTTTTTATGTGACAATCATTCTATACACTTTCAGTTGTTCATATCTGTTTAGCTTGTTTCTTTCCCAGGGGGCGGGGCTCTGTGAAAGGTTGATTCCCTTTGTCTCTTGCTCGTACATTCAGCTGTTTATTCTGTTAATATGCAGTAACATATTTTTTCTACCCGTCTTTCCAGGTTAAGTGTATAAACACGGATGGTGGCAAGAGTGAATCACAGACAGCTGCTGCTGAGAAGATCATGATGTTCAGCAGCCATTCCGATCCAGCAAAAGCTTTTGACTGTTTTTTTGTTATTGTTTTTTTCAAACAAGCTATACATTTTGTTGAGTTATGCTGTTGCATGCAGATAATGTAGCTAAATGATGAGTAGTTCATTTGTGTCAATATATCATGTTAAGCTCATTAACAATACTAATGTTGCCTGTTTTACATCCCTTAGTATTTTGGCTCATGCTAATGTCCAGAACCTGTGCTCACTATAGCCGTCCGCATATTTGAAAGAAATATTTTCAAAAAGACAGGATCAGGGAGGGTCTGCACAGGTGAAAAGAGAATATAACTGGCTGATTAAAAATCTCTTTGGCTCAAAAGCGACTTTGAGGCTAATTGTCACAGTAATTTCACTGATAGTTTACTCCTCCTGAATCTATTACAAAATGTTGCTTTCCACATTTTAATATATTTATTGTCACAGTCAAAAAATCTGAGTCAGGTAGGAGGAATAAGACCAGAGGTCAGTAGCAGGGAAGATGACACAGGAACCTCACAGTTGAGGAGAGATTAACCTGGTGAGGAAGAGATTTATTGATGGGAGAAACCAGGCAGGAACTAGGGTTAAAATCATATTTCAGAATTAATCTTATTCGAAAATACCTTTTTATCTGTAATTTAATGGGTAAATAGGATGTATTTACTTATTTTTTGTCCAGGTCTGTATCATTAGTTTTTATTCATTTATTTATTTTCATTTATATGGATGTTATGGGATTTTCCTTAGTTAATGGGGGACAAACTCAACAATTTTGTCCATGTGTGTAAATTTGCTGTTTTTTTTTTAATGTTGTGTAACATGCTATGACATTTGCTGGGAATTGGAGCCTTATAAATAAACTTAATTAGAAATTTTGTTCTGTTTCTTCTTTTCTCCATCAAGAACTGACATCTGTTCTGATGATTACATTTCAAACAGTCCAAAGTATGAACGTATTTCTAGATCTACCTTGATTGCTCATGATTCCAGTTTTTCGTTGCTACATTTTGTGTAAATACTATAGAAACTGAAGTCAGCCAAAAAAAAAAAAAAAAAATAATGTGTTGAGTGTGAGTGGCGACACTGGAGAGGAAAAACGTCCCTTCTTGTTTTGTTTGGTACGTTGTAGCTTATTGGTATAAAAAAAAATCTATTAAAAGATGTTTATTGTATGGGAATTCTGTCTGTTGAATAAAATAAAAGGTATGCATGGTAATGTTGCATTAAGCATAACTTGTGCGATAATGGCCCTCAAGTATATTATTAGCCAAGCAATTACCTGATTGAAAAAAAAAAATCTCTTAAAGTTAATAGAAAATTAGTATAGTATTAGCTTTACCCATCTATCCTCTGCAGGGTCTATCTCCATGCAGAAAGACCGGAGGCCAGGATTCTTACTCAGGTTTTCCTTCTTCAAGACAACAGTGCTACCAACTGCACCACTGTTCAGCCTAACTGTCGTGCACCATTCTTCAGTCTGTTGATAGACTCTTGAGTTCCTTTCCTGAGATAAAAAAGTCGATAGTTTAATAAATATGAGCTGTTAGGATGCTGGAGGAGGCTTGAAACCAAAAGGGCCTCTTCAGTCTTCTCTATGCAGTTATGAAGGGCAATGGACAATTTTCACTAAGAAAATATATTTTCTCTAAAATTGTTTCATGAATTTCACAAATATGATTTCTATCATTAAAGGCAAAATAAATATAATTTTTAGGATATCTGTTGTGAAAAGGAGGGAATTAGACATTGCTTTTGCTGGGTGCCTTGTTGGTGCAATGGTTTGAGGTGCTGAGTAATGGCCATGATAATGATAGGTTCAAGTCCTGCTGGTGTGGAGTTTAAGCAAAAACTATTTATGTTCACCAAAAAAATGATGGTATCCAGATGAGGTACAACAAAATGCAATATTGAAATTTAGCCTAAGAACGATATTGTAGTACAACAGAATGTGACATGTATTCAGCAAAGTATTAAAGAATGGACAGATTTATGTGCATTTACTTCTACCTGTCTTTGAAAGACTGGTTGGCTCAGTGATTACTAGTTCTGCATCAGCCCTAAGGATTGTGGGTTCAATCCTTGCAAAAAGGCAGTCTTTTAAAGTTTACCTGAGGAGAGAAAAACATGTTTATGTATTAGTTCGAATTCCTAAGTAGTCAACTATTTGGTTGGTGCAGCGGTGTGTAGTTTTGCTCTGGGTCTATGAGTTCTGAGTTCAATCCCTGCCAACAGCAAAGTTAAGTTTGCATGAGGAAACAAAACTTGTAGTACTTGTATTAGTTCAAACTCTTCAGTAGTCAGCTGGTTGGTTGGTACAGTGGTTTGGAGCTTTGCCTTGGACCTGATGATTGTGGGTTCAAGACTTGTGGTGACCTTCAGCTTGTGTGAAAAGATGATCTCAAAGTTCCAGAGACTGCCATCAGACCCTTCCATCACTGATTGAGGAGGTGCTTCATGATCAATGCTACGGCAAGGGGGAGCCAGGACGCCGTGTTAGGAGTGGGGATGATGATTCATCCCCATAATTAGAAGACATTTAACTTACGTGAAAATTTCACCTGTAAAACAGACTGACTTTACATAAGGTATAGCTACCTCTGGACTTGCTCCTTGCCGTGTGCAGTTGAGCCTGATGCACGCTCTGAAATCTACAAACTCCTACCTCGTTGGCAGTTGCAGCAAGATAGTTGATAATACTACTACACTACAAGGGTATTGTAAAATTAAAAGAAGTTGCAGCTTTAATTATTTATTTTTTAACAGACTTATTAACGTACTAATAGTATTGAACTATTGTATTGAAGTTGTATAAAACTTCTTAATAAACACCTAAGTTGTAATACCTAAGTTGTAATACAGTGTCCTTTGTTACATACTATTGTAACGATGAGTGTTGTTATTAAGTTGTTGTAATACAGTGTTTGTGACCACTTTAATAGTTGTTTATTAATCAAGCTTTGTTAAGTTGTAATCCAGTGTCCTTCTGTTCTATTACGAGTATTTTGTTATATTATGTGTTTGTTATCAACAAGTAGTTGTAATACAGTGGTTGTGTGTTCTATTATGTGTTTTGTTCAACCCAACCTTCTTTCACTAAGATGTGTCAAACCAGGACTTGAACCCACACACCTCAGGCTCAGAACTCTCAGAACTGAATGCTCTAACCACTACACCAGCAGCTCCAGACAAGTACAATAGACAGACATGAAAATATAACGCTTGCCCGTTGAGTTCAAAAACACCCATTTCCTATTTGCAAGAGAAAATCTAAGATTAGGTTTAATTATACAAACCACAACATGCTTTTTTTAAAATATATTTTAATAACACAGAAGCACTTCTTGATATTAAATCAGATCTTTCTGTAAGTGAGATTCACTTGGAACAAAATAAAATGTATTAGTGTGTTAGCACCTAGCCGACACAGACATCCTTAGAAATAACCATCTTTTCAGTTCCAGCACATACATACATAAATCATTAAAACACTGGCACATAACACTGTTCTTACAAAAAACATGTCTTCTGAAAAGAAAAATGCTTAGAAAAAATGTTTAGGAGTAAGAACACCATTGCTAAAAGGGTTTACTTTCCATAGACTGGGTATCTAAATACACCTATACATTTAAGTGAATGGTACACCATTAATCCCTTCTCCATCAGACATTTTGTATTGCACTACTAGATGGGATTTATCGGTGATGTATCAACAGATATCTTACTGAGAGTTAAAACATGTCCCAGAGAGATTATCAAGATAATTGGCACGTTTTTAGAGTACATCAAAAAAGTACATCATCTACTTACAACACCCATGTTACAGTACTTAACAGCAATAGCAGAAAGTAATGCTGAAGAGAACAGAAGATAAACACAGAAATTGGTCGATAACGAGGATGGAACCTTGGCAGATGGGTCTGTAACCTTGATCAGCATTGTTGCTGGGGGAAACATCTGCACCACGATGAAGGTCTCCAGGGTAGGGTATGGCAAACAGAGAGGCAGCATGTTAAATTAAGCTTCAGTTGTCAGAATAGATAAAAAAATAAAAAAAACTTGCTGTCTCAACTACAGGAATTGTGTGCTAGAAAATATACACAAATGTAACATTTTACATGTAGACATATATTTATTTATTCAAAGCTTTTAAAAAATGTACACTTTAAATCATACTTTGTGGCAAAAATCCTAAAATTGAACCTTTACATTTTAAAAAAAAGTTAGTTTATTAAAAAGGTTTTATGTCAGTTAACTACCAAACCATCTATCAATAAAGCACACAAGCCTACACATATTCTTGTTAATGGGCTTTTTGCGTTTGTGCAGAAAATGAAGCCAAATGTATTCAGCTTTGAGGATTTGACTGAATTATAAAACAGTCTCCATTTGAAGAAAAAATGCTGCATTTTTGATGCATACATTTGATGAACTGTTTGTCTCTCCTAATGTTCTCAATACAGCCACCTTTCGAAGTTCTAAAGCAAGGAGGATGACGTGGCCGTATCCTGGCTGACAGGGATCATGGTAAAGTTCTGCAATACCAAATCATCATCCAAAAAGAAAAAAAAACAGAGACAAATGATGTGATCTTTATTTGAAAATTATATCTTTTAAAGCTAAACTAGTGTTAAAATTAACAGCTGAAGGTGATGAGAGAAATACACCAGCATTGTACTAGACCCTTCGTAAGAAGGCTGGTGTACCAACATTTGCCTATGATTCTCTGTACAAAAAAAAAAGAAAAAGGGGGCACAAAATTAAACATTTGGATATCTTTATAAATGAAATTAACTGAAAAGCAACAAACATTACCAAAAGAAGAAGAAAAAAAACTGTTTAGGAAGTGTTTTTGGTGACATTTACAGGCTACCTTTCCACTAATTAAAAAAATAGAAAATAAAATAAGGGGTACAGTTCCCACCTTTCAATAACAGGTTCCAGAGTGGGGGATTCTGATAACGCTGAGTGATTCATTAGCTAAATGTGCAAAATATCTTTAATCCGATCATACTTCGGATTAAATTTACCCATCTATCCGATTATGTCAACCGTTTACATCCGCTACATGTCTGAACGGAATAAATCATTTTGACATGCTCAGAACTATCTAAAACACCGGAAACGGCCGTAGAAGAAGAAATTGACTTTTGTTGTAAACAAACATGCCTGCGCCCATTTGAAATAGAGTACTACAATGTTCTTCACAGAGTGATTTTCTTTTTTCTGGTCACTGTTTTACCTTCACAAGACTCCATTCTTATGTATACAATTGAATTACAAATGGAACACCTTTATTAAAAGGAGCTATATCATGCAAAATCCAGTTTTTGTAGTTTTCAACCATCTGGTAATGAAAATGACCCATATAAAAAAAAAAAAGACATTGCTAATTGGCTGCAAACTGCTCCTCCAACGTAGCAACGACACCTGCTCAATTTCCTGGTTTAGTTCCTGCAAACAAACAGAGAGATTTATGATTTTTGCAAATCAAAATTCAAAGCAAATATATTTGTTTGCCCAAATCAAAGAGCAGGGTGATATTTTTTATTTCTTTACATGCATGCAGCCTTACTAGTTGCAGAACCATTAACCAAAACTAAATTTCCAAGCAGAGCTCAACATGATGCTGACGCCTTGAGCTGGGCAGGTGCTTAAAAAGGGGCACATATAAAAAGTGATTTTAAAATGGCTTACAAAAACATCACTTAGCAACAGCCACTACCCATCAAATATAATAATAGAGAATCACAACATAATATATTAACATCATAAGTAGGGGACCATGCAAAGCCAAATTAGTCTTTTTTTTATCTGAAGGGATGCAATGTTGCTGGTGAGACACTGCTGCTGGGATGTGTTGATCAAACACGAAATAGAAGATATGATAGATGGTAGCTGATTAAACAAGTTTTATAATAACATTATGGAATATTGGAATAATCTTGAAGCTGTGTCTCACTAAATAAACCATCTGACTGGTTAGCCTCCACAGGAGCTCAGGTGCAGCTACAAAAGTATATTCCACCTCTAAGTAAAATTATGTCTGTTGCCATATTCATCAGAGCTAGATAAATGATAAAAAAAAAAAAACATTTTGTAACCAGTCCAGTAATTCCCATGATCTTTTTGTTTGTCTTACTACTACTGCTTTTTTTTACTTTCCATGCTTTTATCACATGCTTGGTTTCCTTACCACTGAATCATGTAAGGCACCTTGGACTACCTCGTTTTGAAAGTGTGCAATACCAATAAATTTGCCTTGCCTTGATCTGACAGTCTGTTTGCTTTAGATTAGCATAAACTAATGTAAGCTAATTGGAACTACTAGCATGCAAATTTATACTTAGGGGTGGAAAATGAGATCAAAAAAGCTCAGAGGGGCAAACTCTACTTTTCTATAGTAGTGTTAGCTACTCCCAGCGATTTCAGTTAAATCAGAAGATCAAATCAATTTGATATCTTCAGCACATAGCAATACGGTAAAATATTATTAAAACTACAACACATTTACATATAAAAATGTTTTTTTCTTTTGAACAAACTAGAAAAAGTCTATTAAAGAAATATGGTACTTGCTTACAAATTAAATACTGAAATAAAACAAATGCAGCAAACCATTTTTTTTTTTCTTCTGGTAATAAGCGGTAATGCATTTCCCGAGCTGTCTTTAAGTGCATCATACTCATACTTGGTACTTTTTTGTGTCGGGTGAATCTCCAGCCGGCGGGAGTCGGCTGCAGAGACCTGCATTTTCTGCAAAGTAGCAGAAAGCAAAAAAAGTGTAATTTTTAACTAAACAATCCGACAAACTGCAAAATGAGATGTGATGTTGCATGCAGATGTAATCTAAATCACTAGTTAATACATGTCGATATATAGTGTTAAGATAGTTACTGTCACCAGTTATATCCTACTGGAGCATATTGCAAAATTATGACAAAAAGAAAAGCTCTGTTTTTTCCCTTTTCTTCCTTTCGTACTTTTTTTTTTTACAATTTTTTTTTTCTTTTTTCGAATTAACCAGATCAATTTTATCATCAACAGCTTAATCCCAAATGAAGTAAAAGTGAATAAACAAACAGGAGTTTCTGTTTCTTTGAGAAGCATCCAGTGTTAAGGAAGTCCATGTCTGCTACCTTGGGCTGCAGCTGGGTGGTTGCTTTAGTTTTCCTACAGAACCACTCATAAAAACAGTGCATTGGTATTCATAAATAATTTGCTTTTACTAAATCAACAATTCAGAAAAAACGTATCTAGTAATGAAACATTTTAAAATGATCAAATTCCAGAAGCAGAAATCTTTTTATTCAATAATTATTTAGGTTAATTCAGAAAAGAATGTGTTTTTGCGTTCCTTCAAGCATTTTGATTGGTTTAGGCATCATAAGTCCACCAAACTGCAGATGAAGATGAAATTAACTAATGCCTCAATTTTTCAATGTTTTTTTTTACTGCTTTCATACATTTCAGATATTTCTTAGAATCACTAATAATTGTATCATAATACCAAATACCAAGTGGTTATGTTTTTGCTGGGGTTTATCTGTTCATCTCTGAATAAATTGCGTGGAAATTCAGGTTAAGGCCGCACACGTGTAAAGCACAACAGAATAGAGGGCAAGTGAAAACACAGACAGTAAGCTAAAGAGTAACATTATAAAATAAAATAGAAATAAAGCTGTTAACAAAATAGCTCAAATGTGTTGACAGATTTGGACGCAATATCCAGGAACTGTTAGAAATGGGTCAAGGGGCAAGTGGAGACGATCAGGTATTATGAAGAAATCTAAACTGTACCGAACTACATGCCAAAGGTCTAAGCTCTCATAGTAATACTTTTCTAGTTTTTTTTAAGATAATTTCTGTTACTAGTTAATTATATTTTTATGAACAGTTACGGTCCAAACCTTATGTTAGATCTATGTGTTAAACCCAACTTGCAGCTGACTACCTAAGTGATTGGGTGTCCATAACATTATATCTTCAGTTTTGTGTGTGCGTGTATTAAATTGTACAACACAGTAAAATGTGTTAAAATCTCAGCACCTCTGATCCTAGAATCGCCCCTGAGCAGCACTAAGATTGTTAGCAAATTCTAGTTACCGTACTCAGTTATTTGTATGAGATAATTGGTTGGCCTTCTTTACACAACCATAGATGGGGGGGATCAGTATATTTTGCTTTTTTAAGTTCAAATTATGTGAAATGCCTCTGTGGCCTCTCTCTCTTTTGGTGAAAGAGACTTCAAAGCTTTTGCACCCTGATCTTGGTCTAAATTGCAGAATCATTTTCAAATAAATAATTTGCCAACAATGACACAACTACGATAAAAGGATTATTTAATTACCAGATGCCCACGTTTAAACTGAGCATCACAGTAGAGCAGGTTTAAATGATGTTGAGATTGTCTGTCCTTGCTGTATGTTTTCTGTTTTTTTTTTTATTCTACTTCATTTATTTGGAACAGTTTTTGCTGCTGTATTGGATAGGAGTAACTTAGAAAAGTGATTTTGAATCCTAATGGGATTATTCCTAGTAAAATGAAGGTTAATTAAAAAAAATATATTTTATTTTTGTGAAAGTGAAATTCCAACACCTTATTGTTCTTTTAAAATACTTTTTTTTCCTCTTCTTTGCTTTACAGTTTTTTTAAAGTGATATAAAGGCAATAAAAGGAATTTGGGCGTTGGTAGTAGTCGAAAATGAGATCAAGAAGCTACACGGGAATGTGAACAAAACAGGCGCTGAGCAGTAGTCAGCCTTAACATCCATTTGATCAAAGCCTCGCCATTTAATAGAAAAAAAAACAAAAAACTTTGATGCTGTTACAACAGCCAAGCAACTAATCAATCACATTGACAGTGATCACTGGGCTTCATTCTAGGCCTTTGGACTTTCTTCAGATGTGCAAAATGTGTTTTTAGTTTTTTTTGTTTTACAATGACTGACATAGAATTATCTTAAGCAGACAATGTTCAGAGCTCTGCCGCATCCTTCTCCTCTCAGATAAGATCTTTCCTACAGTTTGCTCCCCCTCCAGCATTATACCTGCAGTGGAATGCATCACTTTCCCACAGAGGCTGGCATTTCAGTTAATGCCGAGGCCAGGCCGGTAATAGATTCATTTAAGTAATTATTTAGAGACGGAAAGAGAAATGGAGAGGGAGGGAGGTACGACGGGAGGAAGACAAAGTGGTCGACGGACAGGAGGGATGTGCGCCTGCGGATGATTAAATTTTGCTCCAAAATCCTTATGGAATGCAACAGATAGCCATCGCTGCAGAAACAAGAAAATGGGCAAGACGGAATGACATTACATGAAAACGTATTGACCGTCTACTGTGTGAAAAATGTAATGTGTCCCAGAGAAAGTGCAACTGTGCATATCACGCACATTAGGAGTCTGAATACTGACACGCAAACAGCACCAACGGTGCCATTAGGACCGTTCTGAATGCAAGCGACCGTAACAGGTACGGAGCACCGGACTTGATTAGATCTGATACTGACAGTGCATATGTCTTCCTCTGGCCTGCCAGTGACTGCGCCGAGTGTAGAAATTGATTTTTGTGGGGGGAGGTGCGGTAAATTCTGTTGTTATCGACAGTAGGAGGGCCTGGACAGGAGGCAAATGTGGACGCTTAAATTTTATAGAAGCGTGAAGCTCACTGCTATGTCGTAAACCTAAAAAGAAGCAGCTCTCTGCAACGAGTTTTAGCTGAAGGATACCAGCAGTCCTAAATGTCTATTCTATACAACATGGATTGTACACTTCAGAAATTACAAACAAAATTAACTATCAATTCCAGTATCATATAAACTGTAATTTATTTCCACAAGTCATTTCAGAAAGTGAACTTTACAAAGATTTTGTTAGATGGAGAGGGATATGTTTGTGATAGAAGGGTGTTTTCTATTGGTTGTGCTGCTAATAATGGAAACTGATGGAAATATTCAGGGGCTGACCTGTGTGAGGAGCCAATCTGTTAGTACTTTGTTAGTAAATCTCTCAAGTATTGATTTATTTTCTAGGATGTATGGAGATTTATCAAAAACCAAACCTTAACCAAACTTTACTAACCAGCGAGAGGAGAGCACCAAGGGTATCTGCCCACTCAGCCAATCATCACTGACAACTGCTCCCTCTCCCTGCAGCTGAAGTGTGGCTGTCAGAAACCCTGTTCATTCAAAAAAGAAAGAATCACTGTACATCCCCACTAATGGTAAGGTCGTTGCAAAAATTGGAAATGTAATTTATTAGATTACTCAATTACCTGAAAAATAACGTTACTCCCAACACTGGTTATAATCCTCAGATGGAGAAAACAGGTGGTAGTGGTTAACCTCCTCAGCAAGACTGATATACTCCAAGAGCAAAGGTGTCTAGTAATGAAGTATGAATACTCGGTTAACTTATTTAAGTAGAATGTTTGAGTATTTATACTTGACTGGAGTAATTATAGATTGAAGTATATTTTACTTCTACTCCTTACATTTTCACACAGTTATCTGTACTTTCTACTTCTCACATTTGAAACATAGCCTCGTTACTTCTGTTTCATTTAGTTTTGTCATTTTATTAAAAATAAACAAAAAAAATATCTAAAAAATGCACTAACTATTTGAATGGGGTACGTAAACTTGAAAAAAAAGAAACAAAAAAGGAGATGCAGCTATGATATTACATTAATATTAAGCAATATCTTGCAGACTATTATAATAACAGTTAAAAATCTCCCCCTCCACTTTGCTTTATTAGCCCATAATGATGCAGACCGGGGTAAAATATTCCATAGTTTTTCTTTGGAACAAGGATTTGTAATCTTTATACAAATACAACCTGAGTATAAAGGGCAGTTTTCAAATGATTCGTTTATGAAAAAAAAAAAAAGTAAAAATCCCTATGCAAAAAGTAATTCCCTCCTTTGTTTAATCATATTTAACAGTGTTTTTTGGAAAGCCGAGTCAGCATATTTTACGTTTTATCACACTCTCTAGCAGTGCAACATGGGTTTCTAAGTTTCACATCACATTCGCACTTTATGTATCTTATTTTTCCAATTTAGTGCGGTGACATTGCAGATTAAATCTGATGTCAACATTAGAGGAAAACTGCAGCCATTTGATCTGGCTTGCTCGGACGGCGGTGACAGCAGCGGCATCGGGTAGATGAACGGCGAGAATCACAGCTGACCATATGGAACGCCAGAAGCTTTCAAGCGCAGCTGGTTAACCTGTTCACTTTGCTATCAAAAGCCTTCCATGCTGACCAACCTCATCACTTATATATACTGTAGCTAGATTACAGTATCCAGACAGGCACCTACAACCATCATCAATGAAAAAAAGAAAAGAAAAATCACACACTTTGTGAATGAACCCAACTTAATTGCTAATCTACAGTTTCCTACTTGTAAGAGATGATTAGGTATTAAGTAACCAATGACTGGCCATGGTAAACGGAAAAAAAACAGCTGATAGTGTGTGTCTCAGTTCAACTGAGAGATAAAGTAAATGCAATTCATTTGCTTTGCTTTGACTGCTGTGTCCTTCCCAATGCACTGGTTCAGAGCATGACACGAATTGCTTGTGAAGTTCACAACATTGAGAATTAAAACAGTGTCTAGATGCACACAAACTTCCTAAGGATTCAAGCTGTGCCAGCAAACACTTCGACATGGATACAACAACGATGATTAGCGCTACAACACAGAAGGACCTTTGCTGACGGGGTTAGGCCGTGAGTCAGCAGCTACGCTGAACTATCTTCACGAGATTTGCCGTGGGCTTTAACTTGCTGTGTGGTTTCAGCTTGGTTGCAAGTGCAGCTACTGCTTGCTCTTCTTTCTTTGACTTCTGTCAGAACTAATTTATATAAAAAATTGAATCTTGTTTAAGTTGCATATTATCTGGAATGGAGTGCAATACAATGTGTTGGTTAAGAGATGCTGGACTCAAGATGAAGACCCTTTGTAGGGATAATTTGTGTGCATGCAGTGCTGTTGAAAATTATTTCCCACTCATACCAAATAACTGGCAACAACTACCTTTAAACGTTGGCCACCTTTTTTTTTTAAATCATCTTTGTATAATTGTTTTACTGCAAGCAGACTCAAGGTATTTTGAACATGTGCCGGCATCTCTATCTGATTTAGATTAAGACTTTTAATAGGCCACCCAGAAAACCTTTTTTTTTTTTCTTTTGAGCCAAAGTTTCCAATGATTTTCAGATCATCATCTTGGGGACTAACCAACATACACTTGAAGATAAGGTCAGAAACTGATGATCACACATTCTCAACCTGGGTTTTATGCATGAGAGCAAAATCAGTAGTTCCATCAATAAGAAAAAAAGAAAACAAATAACTTGTCCAAAGCTGACATTGATCATTGGTTCTTTATTTCGGAATCTTCTTAAAAGGGGACATACCATTCAAATTCAACCATTTTAGCTATTAAATATAGTTTTATCTGCATTTAGATTATAAAAAAAAATATGGTTTTGGTATATTATTAATCTGTTCAGTTTTCTCCATTTCATTATTTTTTCTTTTTTAGTTTTGTATCACAGCACTTGAACTGGAACTGCTTTACAAGGTCATTGACATGCAGCTAAACTGAGCAAATCTGTCATTTTTGTATTCCTTGGTGCGATTTTCTTCAGTCCAAGTTCAAGAAACTGCAGGGACACAAAGGTGTGCAAAAGTCAAAATGTTTGGTTATTGGATGTATTAACCTGCACAATTATTTAAACAATCCTCGGCAAAGTTCCTTATTTTTTTATTTTTGATAGGAAAATACTTTTTGTTTGTGAAAGCACTTCAAAGACCGGGGCTAACTTTATTTTAGACATTCATTTATTACCTTTTTTTTCCAGTGTTTTGACAGCATTAGCATCAGACCTTCTGCTTATGTAAGCTCTATGTGGTTTGTAGTTCAGCTCCCCGATATGTCCTTGTAATAGTACCATCACAAACAATTTTTAAGTATTTTACAGTTTTTTGTCTTGGAGGACACATGACCCCTACCCTTTCAATTATGTTAGCTTGATGCTAGCATCAAAACACTTTATAACGTTGGGGTCTTGTTTGGAAGATGTATCCATCTCATTATTATGGTGCCGTTTAAAGAATTGCATGGTATCTGACAAGTAGTTTGTGTTCAATTCAATTTAGGTTGGTTATATAGCGACAATTCAAAACAAATGCCATCTCAAGGCACTTTACAAGAAAATCTATTTCAATACTAGTATACAAACATTCCAATCAGTTAGAAGTTTGCTATTTAAGGAGTCGCAGTAGCTTTTGTCAAGTCATTGACGTGAGGTTGTGACCTGAACATGCAGACTCCAACAGGCCCTAATAAAAATGACTAAAGAAGAGGGTTTTTGGATGAAGCATGTATGTTTTCCATTCTTGAAGCAACATTTCAAGCACCGTTTAAGCACCAGCACCGTTTCAAAAGTACCGGTTTGACACTGGTATCGTATAAAACCTAAACATCCCTATTCAGAACTAGTAGCAGCCTGACTTGTTGACTGTACTTTATCATCAGAGAATTCTCGATGTAAAAAAACTAATAAATAAAAATAAAGTTTGATCACCACATAAGCAAGACTCACACTTTTTGAACACATGTGACTATTACATAGTGAAGCTATGGAAGGTCATGCACACTTGCGATGCCCCATGATTCTAAATTTTACTTTGTTGATCGCAGTACGCAAAAAACTATTCAGGAGCACACAGACAGAAACACACATACTTTCAAGATAAACATGACTCAATGTTCAAAATATGTTCCTTTATTTCTTTGTGTAAAGAGCCATTTAAAAATGCTCCCCAACACTGACATGGGAACAATGTGACAAGAGCTCAACACTGGCTTTGTATCTACTTTTTGATTTTCATGAAAACACTTGATAATTGTTTTATCCAAAATGTTATTAATTTTCTAACTACTAACTGTTTTGCATAAATTAGGACAATTACAATATTGCACCCTTTGTTGGCGTGGGATTAATGATTTTTATAAAGTTCTTATTTACTTTTTGTAAGAGCCATCCATTCATTTAGGAGTTTATAGTCTTTCTGATCTGCAAACTACCTACTACAAAGCTAAAATGCATCAGTCCTGATCCAGATGTTGAAAGTCAAATTCCCATTTATGTTATGCACTTTGTTAGATCATCTCAAAGAAACTTTGATCACCCTCTGCGTGTATTTAATAGCATAACGCATAAGCTAATGATCTGCCAACATTATGGTCCTCGAGCTCGATCGACCTGCAGCTTGTTCAATACATTTTATGCAAGAAAACAGTAGCATACAGAGCAGTAATGTCAGTAATTGAAAATGGGTGAATTGATTAAATAGACAAGCTTTACACGAGCACATATTTCATGGCTTCCCGGATGGGCAGCTTCAGAAGAGCCATTGAACCCTGAAATGGGATTTCTTCACAGAACATTTCAGATACTCGTCCAACGGTGTTTCACATTCTGGAGTTACATCCGTCGCTAAATGCAGAAACGCTTTCAAATAAAATGCAAATCAGGTCGAGGTAACTGCTTCAGCAGTATGCGCACAGCTGCTTCCAAAACTCATATCTCTGGTGCCGTGTTAAAGTGAGGAAATCCATCACGACCCCGTTTCTGTTTTTTGAATGTATCAACTGTACGTTCATGTCCGTATAATAGCTCCCCTTGAAATATTTGCTTGGCAATCTATAAAGTAGCGTATGTAGCACATTTCTTTTTTGCTGAGATGCCACGGTTCACATGTGCCTTGCCTCATTGAACAGTAGTATCAGTTTGCTCTATCAAAAAGGGGCCTTGTGTCACAAGTGCATCCAACCCCCAAAGCAAATGGGAACAACTTGCTGATGTAATCCATTGTTGTGCAAAAAATAAAAAGAGATTGGGATTTCAGTTCTGCAGTTACTGTAACGTTTGATGGGTAAAGGGTATTAGATAAATCAAGAAAGGGTAGGGCCACTGTCAGGGGGACACACTACGAGCAGGCCAAAAGAAAAGAGAAAATATAGAGGGAGCAACATAAGCAGGTATCTATAAAAAAAAAAAAAAAAAAAAAAAAGGATTTATAAAACGGGCTTGATGTTATGGATTTTTACAGATTTTTAAGCAAATAAAATTCACTACAATGTCACCACGTCTGGAATTTAGTTAAATGTTGGAAAATAATTATTTTACAATTGTTATGATAATTTATTGTAGTTTTAATATGAGCAGCAAGCCACAGCCCTGAGCTTCATTCATGTTTTGAGGCAAGGTCAATCAAGTATCCCTGGGATGTGGTACAGTCCCCTACTGCCACTTAATTGTGCCACAGCCTCAAGGGACACGTGATCAATCCTAATACTGCATTGGTACAAATGGTAGACAAATGCCTGCCTTTCATGGATGACAAACAGCTTGTTGGTGCTGTGCTGCTGGATTTTACAGCAGCTTTTAAAGTTATTGACCATGACATTTTGCTGTCTAAGCTTAAATGCTATGGGTTTTCACATCAGTCTGTGTCCTTGATATGTGGTTATCTCTCTGGTAGAAGTCGGCAGGTATTTTCTAATGGGAGTTTTTCTGATTGTAAACAGTTGTCATGTGGTATACCTCAGGGCAGCTGTTTGGGTCCATTGTTGTTTTCAGTGTTTGTTAATTAACTGTCACATGCTGTTTCAAGAGCAGAGATTGTACTTTATGCACATCATGCCACAATGTTTTTTGCATCACCTACAATAAGCGACATGAGTTGCACCCTACAGAATGAACTTAATGCCATTACACATTGGTTGAAACTCAACAAGTTAACTCTCAATATATCAAAAACTAAATGTATAGTCTTTGGTACTAAACAAATGCTTGGCAAGCCTTGTAACTGAAGTCTAACTGTTGATACATCTTTGGTAGGGCAGGTGAGTCAGACTAAACTCTTTGGTGTGAAGCTGGATAGTCAGCTGTCTTGGGCTGATCAGACTGACCACATTGTGTCCAACATGGCCAAAGGCATTGCTTTGTCCCAGCAATGTTCAGTATATTGTCTACCCTCAGTCATGAAAACAGTTTAGTTTTTAGTTCTGTCACACCTGGGGTACTGCCCACTAATTTGGTCCAGTGCTACACAGGGACATCGGAAAAAAAATACCAATCGTCCAGAACAGAGCATACCAGTTTGGACTGGCAAAGGTGGAGGACAAACTCAATATAAGTATTCTCTTTTATATTCACAATGCTGTATTTAAAAACAATCCAAGATCTTTTGTAGATAAATTCGTTTTCAGTGGGTATTGTCACCAACATGTTACACGTCAGGTGAGCTCAGGTGTTTTAGTGGTTCCATCTGTTAGGGAAATGTTAGGTAAAATAATAATGTATTATTATTTTCTTAGGGTGTCTTTCTTGGTTTCAGACATATGTTCCTTTGTATGACACCCTGTTCTTTTGAGATGCTAATGAAGTACCACTAAATAGAGACTGCAGAGGGATGGGCTTTTGAGACCAGGTGACCAGGAGACTAGAGGAGACTGGGAGCTGTGAGGCTGGGAGCTGTGAGACTAGCTGAGACGAGGAGGGCAGAGAGACACGGTTGGCTCTTTTCTTACAGTTTTCTTCCTGGTCTCCCTCTGCAAAAAACTTAATTTTATCTCCCTCTGCAGAGCTCAATTGATTGCAATTTCTCTCCGACCCCTGTGTGTGATTCTTTCTAGGTCAGCCACTATTTTTTATCCAACACCATCTGCAAGGTCTGATTGTATAACAAGAACAGTCTTATTTAGATTGTTATCAGCTTGGAATAAATTGGATTTAAGAACTAGGCATATATCCCAAATATGTAATTTCAATAAGACTCAAACAGATGACAATTAATAGTAATACCTGTCTATTTGTGACTATTACAGGTGTTGACATATTCAAATGCTCTATGTGTATGACTGTGTATATGTGGATAAATGCATACATGTATATATGTTATATGTGTGTTACATTTATGTAGGTAATATCTGAGTATTTTTTGATTGTACACATGTTTTTAAGCACTTTTATGGGCCCCAGGAAGACTAGCAACCACATTGTGGAAGGTAATGGGCTTCCAAATAAACACCAATAAACAATGCTAAACTGTGCACTTCGAATAGAGTGATCAATCTCTAGCTTTTTAAGGCAATTCTCTGAAGACATTGGAGACGGTTGCATTTCCAGCCCTGGACCTCTGAAAGTCACTGTTATAGTTTCGGGTAACATACTCCACCACCAGGAAAGCTATTAGAATAGCAACTCCCTGGATGTTCGCTGCTTCTGGGTGTCTTCCTGGTGGGACGTGTCAGAACCACCTCAACTGGCTACTCTTTATGCGGAAGATCAGCAGCTCTAGTGTGAGCCCCTCCTGGATGACCAAACTTCTCACCCGAAGTAAAAAAAGTAAAACGTGAAAATAACACAATCATGGCCCAAAGAAAGTCCTTAAAGGAGAAGAGGGGGAAAACACCACAAAAGCTTTTGGGAGGCACTACTTTGGCATTACTATAGTGAAAAATCAAGTGATTAAACAATTGTCATCTGACTAAAATTAAGCCTGTGTCCACATTTTAACCTTGTTATGCTTGGTGAGGTGGAGTGTTTAGGGTTTACTATTACATATGGTTTGATGTGGGCTCCTCGTTTCTCAGTGGTGCAAAGAATCCCTGTTAAGCTTTTTCTTTTTTCCATGTGCTGTTGATGTCAAAGGGAATCATAGATGCTTTTGGTGTCTGTGTATCAAAGATAAAGAACATGCATAGGTTGGGTCTTTCTCCACCGCCCACTGCGAAGGTAAGCCTGCTGGATGCTAGAGGCGGCAAAGGATGCCGCTGCAGCTCTTTTGGAATCCATAATACAGAATACAATTCAATCTGTGACCTTGATCTCCGGGCTATTTTTATCGCCTTTTGATCAGCGTGGCTTAGTTTTTAAAAACCAGCGAACGCATTCGATTTTTGGCAAGAATGACATGGCTTTAAAAGAAGCTTTGGATAAAAGGAATTTTGGAATATTTTAGTAAAGATTGAAATGAAAAGACGTATGCACACGTATGAATGGTAATTAATCCTTTTTGATGTTTTCAAAAAAAATAGGCATTGGGCCCAAACCAAGATGGCCCAGTATTGCAGGTGACAATATAGGACGACGCTTAAAGGGAAATCAGATGGGATTATGTTCTATGTGGTATTGTTTCTAGATCTGGCATTGCAGAGTACAAGATTTGAAGGATAATTTAATCTTTATAGTCATTATCAAAACTCAGTTCTGAAGGATTAAAATTTTTTTTATTAAATCTCTAGACTTCTTAAGAACTTAAACAAATTACATGTTTGTTTCCAAATTGATTTAATTAAAAACAAAGATGTAAACAGTAATTCAAAAAATAAAAGGCACAAGTGAAGAGTTTTCTGGGTAATGAAGGTGAAACATATTACCTAAGATAATTAAAAATATCAAATGTTTCTTGTTTAAAGAAAGTGTCTCATTTTCAGTTAATCAAAGCACTATTTTGGGGTTGAAGGATTTATACGAAAAAAGGAGAGAAATTTAAAGTTTTCAGACCACCTAGACATGTTCGATTCTCACTTCTAGAATCACCTGAAAAAAAAAAAAAAAACAGGTAAAAAGTGGAACTTTAATATTTTGGAACCAATCAAAATTTGTGATCTGGGCTCTGCCTTTCTGCCAACAAGACATCCACTCCTTAAATTGAGAATACAATTACTAATTGGTTAAAAATTTAATTTGCAGGTCAGGATACTGGATTAGGTTTGTTTCTTCAGTAAGAATTAAACAAGACTTTTATTTGCTAACTACATTTATTGAACAGCTGAGTTCAGTTTTACTAGATATACCTACATTGTATTTCCCCAACCTGTATAAGCACAAAGTTCCTTAGAACTTTTCTTATAACATTAAGTAGACTCATTCTTGAAAGTTTACAAACAATCATGGGATCTCAGGTATAGTTAAAGTCAACATTATAAGTTAAATAGTTTAAATTATGATTTAACCATTATGATTTATGGTTTAAATCAGCAAATGACTAAAAATCTGTGGTTCAAAAATTATAGTACTCCAAATGTTGACTGCAAAGACCTGAATAGAAAATTTGATCAATTTGAAAACAAACATGACCATTTTGTGATCTCCTTGGCAACGTCTGAGATGGAGCGTCATAATTGCATAAGGCATTCCTGTAGCATTTGTGTTGCTGTCTCTGCATCCGCATCCTGTGGCGGATGCTCTACAAGCACCTGTGGCCCATTTGTGTCTGGGACTCGGATCAAAATCTCCACTTAATCAGACAGAAGTAATTAGGAATTGTTTGCACAGGCGGAGAGCAATTGTTTGCCCAGATGGAGTCACCACCAACCCTCCCTCACCTCCCCCCGGCAAAAGTGTTACCTGCTCGGCGTCGCACAGCATGTTTAGAAATTCCATCGCAAATTAAATCTCAATTTAGCCCGCGATATCTCATTCCCTCCGACCCATCTTATCTCCTATTTCCACTTAAGAAGTTGCCTCCGGACGGCGATAAGAAGCCGAGAGAGGGGAACACAGTGATCCTGCCGCTGACAGAATAATTCATAGGAGGGGGTGGGAGGTGGGGGTTGTCATCTCTCCAACATTGTAGCTTGGTATATTATAACGTCTATGATAGTGGTGAGGATACAGATGGGAAAGTGACTTGTAAGCATACTTGCTAGATGTGCTGAATGGAACAAAAGCAGAAAACTTCACACGAGCTTCACAATGCTGATGATTTTCATGTATTTTTTAAAAGGGATGCCTGAAGAGCTCACGTGTTTGTGGAAGGGAATAATCTGCAAAAGTACATTGCAAAATAGAAATGCAGCTGTAGGAAATTTTGTAATGCAGAAACTTACATTCTATTGTGTCTGCATTATGGTTTCCTAGTCTTAGAATATTGTATTTAGTCAGGAAAAAAAAATTCTAATTACTGGAAGAGTCTGAAAAGAAACCCCATGTGATCATTTCCTCTTCTAACAACCACTATGAAGGTGTCTCCTTGGCTCATAATTTCAAGTCAAAAGGGCTTATTTGTCAGAAAATTTCAAAAAGTTTTTTTTTCACATGAATTGTTGCAAATTGCTTTTTTGGAAGCCAGACTTTCATCAAGGCATCTATCTAACTTGTCATGAATGCTGGGATACATGCCGTTATACTTTTGAAAGGAATATCAATCTAGATATCTAATGGTATGCACTGGAATCTTATTAAATGAAAGTTGCTTTGGGGAAAATACATTTTTGAATTTCTGTGCTTGCGCATCTTATAACCCTGATTTGAAGCTTTTCCCAGAAATATCTCCATTCATGAAAAAATATATTTTCTGTCATCTTTGGACCGCTCTTCCTTAAAAAGATTTTGAAGGGGAAAAATTTATTTGAAAGTTGAGATTTTTAGAGACTTGTGGCCAGGATAACAGGAGATTAAGAGAAGCGATGACCCACGTGAATCCATGTGGATTAATAGCTAGTTTATTTTTCTTTCATATTCTGTAAATATTGATTTTTTTTATTCAAGGCAAGGTTTTCATTTTCATCAATGTTGTCTTTGGTTTAAAAGCTAAAATCCCATATTGATTGAAACCAATATAATGCAAATCATAGCTGTTAATGTAACATTATAGTTTGTTTGTTTTTTCAAAAGGGTTGTGGTGACAAAGGCAAACTTAATTTAGCACAGTTAAAATACATTTTTTAATTTTAGACCAAATACCTGATGGATGAAAACCTGCTGGAGACAAAAGACCCTAAATATACAGCCCATGCTATAATGTTCAAGGACTTTGCCTTGAAAATGGTCTAGTTAAAGTATTGGACTAAATGATACTGATAGTATGTGGCAAGACTTGACAACTGATGTTTACGTATAATCGCCATCCAAACTGAGTTTGAGATGTTATAAAAAAAAACAAAAAAACAAAAACAAAGGGTAAAAATTGGTTTATTTTCATAAGCAAAGGAAAATATGCATTTCCTATTTGATTTTATATAGTATTGATCAATAAAAATGAACATGGTTTGTGCGGCCATTGTGCAACTGTGTTGATTTAAAGAAAAACCTGTTCTTGCAGAGGGACAAAATGTGAAATGCTAGCAGAGGTAGAAATACTTTTGCAAGGCAACCTAGTTGGCTTTTAACAGTCTGGTGATGTACAAGGTACAGGTAAAGTGACATCTGAAAGTGAAGGCATACAAGTGCATGTGTATCACAAAGGAAATTAGACTTGACCTCTGAGTATGAGGTGAAAGTTTCCAAGTGGGAGAAGCTGTTGCTATATAGAGGGAAATTAGTCTGCAAAAAAGTCTAAGTGGGTGGAACGTTGCAGACAAAGACAAATATGAATGACACAAGGCAGATTTTACAAACAGAACTTCATGTCAGAAAAGTATTAGAATATCTATGTTTAAAATATCCTTCAGAAAGTTTTACAATATGCTTCCTGAAACAACAAAATAACCCCTTTTTTATCCAACTCCAAAAGAGAACAGTCATAATCATATTTATTTATTGCAAGATTTGAATATGGAATACAAATCCTCTTGATAGGTAGGTTCTTAATTAGCTACATATTAACGCTGTCTCTATGTTTATTTGTCTCTCTCTTTCCCCGTGCCCTTCATCCAGATCTAATTGAGCTTTTGGTGAGTCCTGTTTCCATGGTAACAGGAGTCAAGTCATTCTGTGGACGACGGGGGGATGAAGTAAGAAAGCCAGTGGCTAAATGTGCTTGCCTGTTAGAAGAGTTCACTTTTTGTCTACGTAGCCTCCCCTTAACTCTCGTTAAACTGATTTTCTTTCTCGTTATCACAGTCTCGAAATAAACCGACTGAAATTCTTGTTTTCTTAGGGTAGTGCCAGGATGTCTAGACACCAATGGCAATCACATTTTTTTTGGGCTGTGTAGCTTTGAATTTAGAAAACCTCAGTTGTGCAACTGAATATTTCAATTACAGGCAACATGTTCACCTCAGCATTAGTGGCAGGCATTTTATTGCTTCTCCATATCCAGACGCTGATGTGAAGAACCTATTTGTGCCCTTACAGTCAATTTAGACAATGCTTTGCTTCTCCTGAAAAGTTTAGTTTAAGGCAACTGTCTGATATAAAGAGACTTTTAATCCTTGCATAGTCATGTCGAACACAAAGCAAAGAGTAGGCTGAGCCTGATAAAGCAGATTACATGCATCCAAGTCAAATATAAAGGCTGCAACCAGCTCCATGTTCCTGGAACAACATTTGCGAGTCTATCACAGAATCAAGACTACCAACGCATTCTTGAGCATAACATATTGTCCAAAATCCAAAAGCTTAGACCTATACATTTTTAAGTCAAACATGCTCAATTGCTTGAAGCACAAAACCAATCACAAAGTAGCAACTCAATAGCCATGCACATGTGGTGAAGAGGTCTTCAAACCAAAGATCGAAATGAACAATAAAAGGAATTTAAGTGACACCAAATGTGTGCAAGATGAGATTCTCTGAGATTTTAGAAACCACTGATCTAGTGATATACAGTAATCTGAGGTTTGAAATGATTGGTCCAAAAGAGGAAATATACTGTGATATTTCTGTTTGTGAAAATGTTAGAGGTTCAAGGAGAATTGACATATTAATTCAAGATAAAAGAAAAAAAAAACACCAGCAAGGGAAGCAATCATTCTTATGAAGTTAAATTTTGCACTGAAACCATAAAAACACAGAAATATGAAGCTAAGTATTGCATTGCAAACACAAATGTAGAGAGAAATGAAGCCATGTTTTGCGCTGAAACCATAAATTCAAACGATGAAGCAACATTTTGCAATGCTACCATAAAAGCACAGAAATATAAAGCTACGTTTTGAAGTCAGAGTTAGTAATGCTAAGTCACAGTTCTTACCTGTTCAGATCCGATGGAGTACCCTCGCCTTAAGGGACACTGCTTATTAATCCACCATCAAAAAGGCTTTTGTTGAGAAAGAAGTGGTCTGTGAAATGATTTGCGCAAAGATAACATTTTTTTTTCATCCTAGGATTGTTTCCAAAGATGAAGTCCAAACTCTTAGCCTTACAACTTGGCTAAGCTAACTATAGCAGCTGCTGAGATAAGTGGGGAGGGGAGGGGGAGGGATGCAGGCACATCAGCTGGGCTGCTGAGTAAGCTATTATACGTCAGGTAGGAGGATGAGATGAATGGAAAATGAGAGGATAGGTGGAGCACCCCCAGTAGCAGAGACTCAAAAATTATTTAAACATAAGTGGATGGGTCAAACAAACACTTCAGGCATGTTTTTTAATGAGGAAATTACATGTCATGGGGACATCAAAAAAATCACGTTTGCCTAATATCCCCCCTTTAAACCTCAAACTATCTTCAGGTCGTTTCCTGAACTTGGCAATGAGTTCACTGTATTCTACTGGCCTATAAAGTCAGACTCATCCAGCCCAGTGAAGATGTGATGTAATGACAGATTTTGAAACAACCTGGCTGTGCTCAGCAAAAGGAATTCTAAAAATGAATGAAGAAACAAATAAACATTGGACTACTCTTAAACAGCCCTCAATGAGCTAATACATTAATTCTTCTTAAGATATGGGAAGACCTGAAATGTTCCATAAGGGAAAGCCACCTTTTTCAACCTTAGAGAGCTTTACTAAGGTAAGGGGGCCAAAGTACGTGTTGGTACTTCCCCAACATGAGTTTTAGGATAGTAATCTGGTTATTTTAGAGACAGTTTTGGATGTGTTTTGGGGGATTTTTGGGGAAGGGTACCAACAAAATGGACTACTTCTGTATGACCTATAAACCTTTAAGAAGACAAATATGTAAATTATTAAAGAAGAGCAAGAGGAAATGACAGACTTTTCAGAAAGAATCCACAGGTACAGTCAATTCTCACACTTTTAACTCGGATGTTTTCACCGAATGTACGTGCAACACATTTTCTTCTCTATGCTAGAGTTACAGTCATGGGAGACTTTTGGTATATGTGTTTATTCAGCAGGTAATAGTATCGTTAACAGCCCTCCACCTGTCTCTGAATATAAGTGGAAGGGAAACTGGAGCTTGTAGTGGAGCCTTCTTTTGTTTATTCCTGTCCTTAAATAACATGACACACTTCACACATGCCAGCAAAAGATCAAATCACTACCAAATCTGCAGCCTTCAGTCTGCCTGGTTCCTGATTTCTGAAGGGGATAATTCATAACAGTGTGAGTCTGAGTGGCGGGTGATATTGACATGCATACAAATCCAGATTCAAATGAAATTTGTTTTCATTTCAGATAGTTTGATACACTAGTTAAATTGTAATAATGTTGTTATCACTAGTCTAGTCACATCTTACATTTGAAAAAAAGCATCTATGCCAGTTTTTGTATCTGCATCCTGTATCTGGAGACAAACATTCTTTATCAGCAAGTGGCATTATCCTGGAACTCAGCTTGAACCTGATGAGTCTTTAAAATAGCTGAGTGATATTAAAAGTAAGCCGTCTTTTATGAGCTCCGTGAAAACTCCATTTTCAGGGAATCGCTTTGGTTTTTTGTTTCTCCTTAAGGCGAATATGAATTCAGATGCCTAAGCCGTATAAGCACCATAAAAATAATGCAGAGTAGGAGTACAAAGAACTGCTAGATAGAGGCTACCAAGGAAAAAGCAAACTGCTCCAAAATGTTGAATTTTTCTGCCTGCTTGCAATTTTACACAGTTAATGTGCTGTCATCAGCACAGTTTGTATTAAGCTGCCATACAAGTTAACAGTCAGATTTCGTCTCATTAATTACTGGTTAATCGATGGGATTTTCGGTAACACGAGGCATATCTACTTGGAAAATAAAACCGTACATATAATCAAAATTAATTCAATCAAATATGGTAAACATTTATATAGTTTGTCCCAAAAGGTGATTCAGCAGGAAAACCTAATATTTATAATAAAGATATACATCTTACTCAACACATCCTGCAAAAGTCTTTGATCAAAGTTTTCTGTTAAGCAGTTTGCTAAGAAGCTAGGCTAACATTAGCGTCAGAAAATAGATTGTAACATTTCTATACATTTTTTATTAATTATGTTAATATAATATTCCGACAACCTTGATTTGCTTCAATGACTAATAAGTTTGCTTTGAACTTTGTACATTTCAGCCAGTAGGTGTTTTAGCTGCCGTCATAGTTCTTGCTTTAGGATATGCTTTGTGAGCAGTGCAGGTCACATGACATACATAAAGGAAACTGCAATAGCCAATACATTATCTCTTTATCTTATTGTACAAATTACCAGAGAAAGGCTTGCTGAAAGTGTGGCTAAGATAAAAAGCAGAAACATTACAGCAACATGGAGTTTGCAGAGGGTGTTAAAAATACATTAGTTGAAAGTTGTAATCAGACCAAGGCATGCCTTACAAAACCTACAAGTCTAATAAAGTAAAAGTTGAATGAAAAATTGGGTACAACCAGGAGATGTGTAATAGTAATGTAACTGGTTCAATATGAGAGGTTCTTTACTGAAGAGTCCATAACAGGTATGCATCAATTTACCCCTTCTACAATCAATACCCCCATTTCTGCCATTTCATTATTACCCACCTCCATGTTGTACCCATAACCCAGACATTTTGCAACATTGGACTAAAAATGATGTATTTTTGTTTAGTTTGCACTATTTGATGCTTTTTTAATAAATTGTAGAGATAAATGGTACTAAAAAAATCCTCAAATCTATTTCAGCTGTATATTTGAAAAGCTTGTATTGCGCACTAGTACTATTTATTTTTGTTATAATCACATTTGGCATGCTATTAAATATGATAGACTTAGACGAAATTATTTTATTTTTTTATTAGTGATCTAATTTATCGCAAGTCAAAGAACTAACTACAGCATACTGAGTGAATTATAAATTACTTCAAATCATCGGTAAAGCTTTTTCTGCCATTTAGTAGCCAACAAAATCAGGGCATATATCCTGTTGATTTTACTGTCTGGAAGACAAGTTAGCATGTCAAGAAACCGCACTAAGAAACACCTGAATTTACTTGAAAGAAAAGACAACAAATGAGGGCACCCTCACCTCTTCTGGTGATAAATTATTTGGCTCTATTCCTCAGAAACCATGTTTGGTATGGAACCAGGCAAATGACCTCTAGCACAACCTACATGTATTAACAACCAATGTCCTTATGGAGCTGTGCATCTTTTTGCCAGAAGTGAATAAAGGAAATGGGTCAATTATCCCTTTGGTTTACTTCACAGTACAGCAAAGCATTCCTCTATTTTATTTGGTATTTGTGGTAATCTAAAAACAAACAGCCATTTAGGAATATCATTCCCATATCATACTTGGTCTTTGCGACATAACAGAGTTCAGCTTATACGGACTGCATTGATAACTAAGAGATTGGAGATGGTTAAAACATGATGACATAGAATTCAATCTTGGCGCTAATGAACATGGATGATTCACAGTAAACAGATCTTGTTTTGGGGTTTCCTTGGCACCGACACTATGGACACAAAAGGACAAACCTGATGGAGGACAAGAAAGAGACTAAGAAATGAGCATCCCTAGTTAATTATAATAGTAGCCCTGGCCTTCAAACCCCTTTTTTGTCCTCTCTACTGTCTACATGTATTAATTATTGTTTGTGAGCTGGATGAAGTAATCATTAAAAGCAATGTTTGGTTCCATCAGGAAGAGACGCTGTTATTTTATGCAATTCGTCTATTTTGGTCCCTTAATAAAGTGCATCATTAATAACAGCTGAATTTTTCATGAGATGATGGTAGTCTCTTTTTTGTCAGAGAGGAAACAGCAGGAGGGAGAGCAAGGCTTAAAATCTTAAGGTAATCCAGTTTCTTATAATTTGTTGCGGCCGTTGATTCCCTAAGTAGTTTAGCATCTATCAGCTGGCCATGACCAAACTTCCTAATCCAAGAATGCTTTGATAAAACAAAATAAACATCTTATTTTAAACATATACACACACATATATATATATATATATATATATATATATATATACTGATCAATCACTTTAATTCCATAGCATGACAACTCTAAACAACCTTGTAACAAAGTAAACCAGATTGCTTCTTTGACATATCATTGCAAATTAACTGTCTTTATTCCTAAATCCCATCCTGATACAAGTTGATCCTCTTATCCTCTTTATTCTCATTCGCCCTCATCTCCCTACGTCCGCCTTATTATTGCCCCTCTGTTGGCATCATCCAGGCTTTACTTTCAAATTCGTCTCTAATGCATTCTCTTCATCTTCACTTCCTTTGACATTTTCACATTTCACCCACCTTTGTAGAAGCCTAGTATTACGTAGAAAGGACAATTAAGTCTAGGAAATATATGGAACATTCTATGACCAGTAGAGAATACCAAGAACCGGTAATATTTTTCACAGATGTGCTGGTCACACCACCAAAGACTGGCCTTATTAACCACTCCACTCCTAATAATAATAATACATTTATTTTATATAGCGCCTTTCAAAACACCCAAGGACACTGCACAAATGAACAATTTAAAACATTGTCAACAATAATAATACTAATAATAAAAATAAAGTAATAAAAGATAATAATCAAACAAAGCAGAACAACATTGATAAGGTGAGAGTGACTAGATGTCATAGGATCGTCTGAACAGGAGAGTTTTCAGTGTGGATTTAAAAAGTGGAAGAGAGTCGATGGTACGGAGATCAGGGGGGAGAGAGTTCCAGAGGCGGGGGGCGGAGCGGCAGAATGCTCGATGCCCCATAGTGACAAGGCGGGCAGGGGGGACAGAAAGATGGAGGGAAGAGGAGGAGCGGAGTGAGCGAACAGGAGTGGCGATGTGCAGGAGATCAGATATGTATGGGGGGGCCAGATTGTGAAGTGCTTTGAACGTGATGAGGAGTATTTTGAAGTTAATTCTTTGTTTAACTGGAAGCCAATGGAGTTGTTGTAGAATGGGGGTGATGTGGTGAGAGA
Organism: Apricaphanius iberus; assembly: GCA_028564705.1. NCBI lineage: Eukaryota > Metazoa > Chordata > Actinopteri > Cyprinodontiformes > Aphaniidae > Apricaphanius > Apricaphanius iberus. Next base: position 339,928 of record JAPXFQ010001385.1, on the reverse strand, counting down.
AGGGGATCTGGGTGATGATGCGTGCTGCAGAGTTTTGGAGGAGTTGGAGTTTCTGGAGGGATTTGTTGGGAAGGCCAAAAAGTAGGGAGTTACAGTAGTCAATGCGGGAGGTAACAAGGCTGTGGACCAGGATGGCGGTGGTGGGGGGGGTGAGAGACGGGCGAAGACGAGAGATGTTGCGCAGATTAAAGAATGCAGACCGGGTGATGCTATTTATGTGGGAGTGAAAAGAGAGTGTGCTATCGAGGACAACACCCAGACTCTTAACCTGGGGGGAGGGAAGGACAGGCGAGGTGTTGATGGAAATGGAAAAACTGTCAGATTTGGAGAGAGTGTGGGGCGTGCCGACCAGGAGGACTTCTGTTTTGGAACTGTTCAATTTGAGGAAGTTGGAAGAAAACCAAGAATGAATTTCTTGGAGACAGAGGGTAAGGGAGGTGGGGGGGAGTGAAGAAGACGGTTGGGTAGAAAGGTAGAGCTGGGTGTCGTCCGCGTAGCAGTGAAAGTGGATGTTGTGTTTGCGAAAGATGTAACCAATTGGAAGAATGTATATAATGAAAAGGAGGGGCCCCAGGACAGAGCCCTGGGGCACACCAGCAGAAACGGGGAAAGAATTAGATTTAAAAGATTTAAGTTGAACGGATTGTGTGCGGCCAGATAGATATGAGTTGAACCAAGCGAGGGGGGTGTGAGTGATGCCAATAGATGAAAGTCTGAAGAGGAGGGTGTGGTGGGAAATAGTGTCGAATGCTGCTGTGAGGTCAAGAAGGACGAGAATGGACAGTAAACCAGAATCTGAAGCTATGAGGAGGTCGTTGGAGATTTTGAGCAGTGCTGTTTCAGTGCTGTGGAGGGGACGGAACCCGGATTGAAACTGCTCATAGATGTTGTTTGTGATGAGATGCTCATGGAGTTGAGAGGCAACAGTCTTTTCGAGAACTTTGGAAATAAAAGGTAAATTTGAGATGGGGCGTAGGTTGCTGAAATCGTTGGGGTCAAAGCCAGATTTTTTTTGTGACAGAAGCGGTTTTGAGTGCAGGAGGGACAGTTCCAGAAATTAGAGAAGAATGAATGATGTTGGTGATGATTGGAGCGAGGGAAGAGAGGCAGGTTTTGACTAGAGCTGTAGGGAGTGGATCAAATCGACAGGTGGATGATTTGGATTTTTGGACAAGTTTGGAGATGGCTTGGACGGAGGGGAGGATAAAGTTTGAGAATGTAGTAGTGGGGGGTGGTAAGGAAACAGTTGAGTCCATACCAGAGAGAGAAGCTCCCCATGAGGTCAGGTGTTGATGGATGTCAGTGATTTTGGAAAGAAAAAAGGACATGAGTGAGTTGCAGAAGTCAGTGGAATGCAAGTAGTGGGGAAGAGAATCTGGGGTTTTTGTAATAGTGGTGAGGAGAGAGAAGAGAGTTTTTGAGTTGTGCCGATTGGAATTAATTAGATCAGAATAGTAAGCAGATTTGGCTGAGGAGAGACTTTCCTTATTCCTTACAACATTACATGATTATTATACATTTCTCTATGTACAGTGAGTCCAGTTTTGTTGTATAGCCGTTCCAGTTGTCGTCCTTGGGATTTGAGCTGACGGAGGTCAGGGGTGAACCAGGGTGAAGAGCGGGCGAAGGAGACAGATCTGGTTTTCAGTGGAGCATGGGTATTCAGAAGACTGTGGAGATTGTTGTTGTATTGGGAAACCAGTTCGTCGGGTGAGCAATTGGCATTTGTTATGGGAAAATAAGTAATGTCAGAAGAAAAAGTGTCAATGTTAATATTCTTAATATTACGGAATGAGATGGTGCGAGGGATGATGATTTTGGACAGGGGGAGGTCGATATTAAAGGAAATGAGCATGTGATCAGAGTAAGGGAGTGTAAGAGATTTACAATTAGTGGGAGTGATACCAGAACAGCAGACTAAATCCAAAATATGACCTTTACAATGGGTCGGGAAATTAATAGTTTGTTGCAAACCAAAACTTTCGAGACAGGATAAAAAATCTTTGGAGAGAGTATTGTTGTTATCGTCCACATGAATATTAAAATCACCCAGGACAATTGCATTGTGTGAAAGAGACGAGAGAAGAGCAAGGAGGTGAGAAAAGTCACTAATAAAGTCCTTGTTGTGTTTTGGAGGACGATAGACGGTAGCAACAACTGTAGGAGATGGTCCAGGCAGCAGGGAGGCAGAGTATTCAAAGGAGGAGAACACGGGAGCAGCAGGTACAGGGATGACTTTCCAACTCTCGCGGTGTAACATCGCGAGACCTCCGCCCCGGCGACAAGCACGGGGCATGGCGACGTAAACAAACCCCGGTGCAGCGGACTGGTTGAGAGCGGTGAAGTCATTTGGCTGCTGCCAAGTTTCAGTCAGGCACAAGCAGTCGAGCTTACGGTCCACAAGGAGATCTCTTATTAGATCCCCTTTGCTGGTGAGAGAGCGGATGTTAAGGAGACCGAAGCTGACAGTGGTGGCTTTACTCCTGGCTGCAGCCGACAATGGCAGGCTAACCGGAACAGTGATGTTGACATCCCGGCCAGATTTTCGGGAACGGCGGCGGCGGCGTTTGGTATACCAGATCAATTTTATGGACCGAGACTCGTTCCACTGGAACTTATTGCGTGGTCCTCGGTGAATATATCTCCGACGAGGCTCATACCTTATGTCAGCGGGGATGTCAGGCCCAGATGGTGGCTGCAGAGCGCAGATGTGGCGCCGAAGTTTTAGGAGTTCAGCTGAAGAGTACTGGAGGAGAGCATCAGCTTGTAAGTGGACAATGGACACAACTAGCCAGCCGACAGTTAACCAGCGGATTGTTTGGAGGATCCACATCGTTTTTCAAAGAAGGAAAACCATGAAAAAATAAGAACCAACGGTCGAGCCAGAGGTCGCAGAGAGGTAGGAATCCGCCAAAACTCTGTTACAGTGTAGGTCACGATCGATCACACCATACAATGTTGTACAGTCTAATTTTTACCTTTAGAGTTCAAAAATAAAAAATAATAACGATATATTAAAATCAATAATTCAAAAAATTCAAATTCAAATTTCCCGGTGAGCAGCGGCGACAGACACGCCAGCGTTCACTCACTCACTTAATGCCATCACCTATGAGTCAGAGATTTCTTCCTAATATATCAGGAAGTTTTTAAAGACTTCTCGTTAGGCAGTCATGATGTAGAGAAAGAAAGTCATCTTTAGTCTCAGCTGAAGTGTGGGAAACAGTTTGACACAAATGTCCAATTTATACTTCCATTTATAGCTTCTGAATAACATTGCAATTTAAAGAGAAAGTCAAGAAAGTGAGTTTCAAGTTTGTTTTTCTTCAGTTTGTGCATTTTGTGTCACACTTGTTTGTTTTTGATCAGCATTTTAGCAGACATCTTGATAACAAAGATTATGTGATTCACTACAAAAAGCCAATTTCAGGATGATTTAGTTCTTCGAATAAGGTGCACTGGGCCTGGGATTCCTCTAAGGTTTGCAGGACACCGACCCTTAAGGACCGGAGTTTGAGACCCCTGAGCTCAGGTAAAAAGTCATAGGTTACCAAATGATGAAATATGAAAACAACAACCATGTGACCTATTATTTTTGGCTCTAAAGTCTTCTGCAATCTTGAGGGAATACATTTTCTTAGCTTGTTTCTGCAACCAGTTAGTGGTTGAGATTCAGCTTCTCTCTTTACACCAGACAAAAATCCTGATGAACAAGACATTTTATCAGCTCACTCTTCTTGCTCGTGGCACAATCCTCAACTCATACACCTTTCATGATGCTGCTTGTGTTTATCGATATTAACAATACATCACTCCGCTTGTGTTCGTCTTGATTGGAACGCCTGCAGGCTCACCCGCTACTTTTCATCTCCTCCAACTCATTCTTACAACGTGCTGTAAGCAGTGGCTCTGTACCATCTTCACTCAAATCGCTGTTTGCTGAGACGCTCTTGTACCCAAAATAGTTGTTGTTGTTCTACTCCTCAGCATCCTATTGTCAGGCCTTTGAATCTTGTCCCTGCTCCTCCAAAAACAGAAGATGCACCCCCCCCTTCCCAGTTCAAGCATCAACCAGGCAGCAGTGTCCTACATAAAAAAGAGAGGAGAGGGGTAAGAGCGGGGAGGGGGGGACATGAAAACCCAAACAGGCTCCCAGGGGAAAGAACAGCAAGCATAAAAAGAAAGAACATGAAGCAGGCAGTCAGCATACAGATTCAGGGCGTTGTGCGCATGCATGTGCCTAAACAGCCGCCCTCCTCCAGGAGTTCCCCATCTTCTACTGTTAACGCCCTCAGTCATCATCACTGTGTGATAGGGAGAAATTGTAGCTTTTGGGCCAATTATAAACCAGTTCACAAACTGGGGACACGAGCAGTAAAAACGTGAAAAGGCACAAAGAGACAAATCTGTGCACAAATAAGCAGCTGACTAAGACGTGGCTGCCTCCCAAAAAATGCACATCTATAATAAGTGGATGTTCCTACAATATGAACATGCAAGTATGCACTTACGCAAGCAGTTCTATTTTGTCTAGGGCGCTTTAAGTACAATAAAATATTGAATTACTGGTTATCTAATCATATTACAATTCCATTATAGTTTTAAATAGATCTTATTTTCCTAGAAAAAAACAGTAAAAGTAAATGGTTCCTCTCTAATAGAATAAAGCATACTGCATTACAGGTTCATCCACAAACTCACTTCGACACAAAGCTTTCACTTTGGACCTAAGATGCTCTCTTTGTGCATCAGTGTTATTTGTAAAAAAGCTTAGGGTGAATTGAGATAATCATATAGTCAATAGAGATGGTCACATAGCCAACAGGATGAAGCGGTATACAAGTACAGGCCGTGTACCATTATACAGATTGGAAGTAAGGGAAAGCACAATCAGAAATGGAAATACAGTATGAGATTTACACTACCGTTCAAAAGTTTGGGGTCACCCAAACAATTTTGTGTTTTCCATGAAAAGTCACACTTATTCACCACCATACGTTGTGAAATGAATAAAAAATAGAGTCAAGACATTGACAAGGTTAGAAATAATGATTTTTATTTGAAATAAGATTGTTTTTACATCAAACTTTGCTTTCATCAAAGAATCCTCCATTTGCAGCAATTACAGCATTGCAGACCTTTGGCATTCTAGCTGTTAATTTGTTGAGGTAATCTGGAGAAATTGCACCCCACGCTTCTAGAAGCAGCTCCCACAATTTGGATTGGTTGGATGGGCACTTCTTGCGTACCATACGGTCAAGCTGCTCCCACAACAGCTCAACGGGGTTCAAATCTGGTGACTGCGCTGGCCACTCCATTACCGATAGAATACCAGCTGCCTGCTTCTTCTCTAAATAGTTCTTGCACAATTTCGAGGTGTGTTTTGGGTCATTGTCCTGTTGTAGGATGAAATTGGCTCCAATCAAGCGCTGTCCACTGGGTATGGCATGGCGTTGCAAAATGGAGTGATAGCCTTCCTTATTCAGAATCCCTTTTACCCTGTACAAATCTCCCACCTTACCAGCACCAAAGCAACCCCAGACCATCACATTACCTCCACCATGCTTAACAGATGGCGTCAGGCATTCTTCCAGCATCTTTTCAGTTGTTCTGCGTCTCACAAACGTTCTTCTTTGTGATCCAAACACCTCAAACTTGGATTCATCCGTCCACAGCACTTTTTTCCAGTCTTCCTCTGTCCAATGTCTGTGTTCTTTTGCCCATCTTAATCTTTTTCTTTTATTGGCCAGTCTCAGATATGGCTTTTTCTTTGCCACTCTGCCCTGAAGCCCAGAATCCCGCAGCCGCCTCTTCACTGTAGATGTTGACACTGGTGTTTTGCGGGTACTATTTAATGAAGATGCCAGTTGGGGACCTGTGAGGCGTCTGTTTCTCAAACTAGAGACTCTAATGTACTTATCTTCTTGCTCAGTTGTGCAACGCGGCCTCCCACTTCTTTTTCTACTCTGGTTAGAGCCTGTTTGTGCTGTCCTCTGAAGGGAGTAGTACACACCGTTGTAGGAAATCTTCAATTTCTTAGCAATTTCTCGCATGGAATAGCCTTCATTTCTAAGAACAAGAATAGACTGTCGAGTTTCAGATGAAAGTTCTCTTTTTCTGGCCATTTTGAGCGTTTAATTGACCCCACAAATGTGATGCTCCAGAAACTCAATCTGCTCAAAGGAAGGTCAGTTTTGTAGCTTCTGTACCGAGCTAAACTGTTTTCAGATGTGTGAACATGATTGCACAAGGGTTTTCTAATCATCAATTAGCCTTCTGAGCCAATGAGCAAACACATTGTACCATTAGAACACTGGAGTGATAGTTGCTGGAAATGGGCCTCTATACACCTATGTAGATATTGCACCAAAAACCAGACATTTGCAGCTAGAATAGTCATTTACCACATTAGCAATGTATAGCGTGTGTTTCTTTAAAGTTAAGACTAGTTTAAAGTTATCTTCATTGAAAAGTACAGTGCTTTTCCTTAAAAAATAAGGACATTTCAATGTGACCCCAAACTTTTGAACGGTAGTGTATTTACATTCCTAAAATCTGACAAAAAAAGTAAAAATCCGCAAGAATGTAAGAGCCACACTGATCTAAAACAGTGCATTTTGGTTTAACTTGCACAGTTTGAACAATTGCACTAAGTTGAGAGCAACTCAACCTGAGATGAACTCTTTTTTTGCAAATAAACTGTATAAATGAGTGTCTAATAGTGCTATCTATACAGTCTGCTCATTATTTTTGTCAGTTTGAACATTTTAGCAAAAATAATAATTTTCAATCAAAACTGTGGTTCCCTCTTCCTGGTAAAACTCTACTGCACTTGAATCGGGTGCTGCTTCTTGCGCTGCAGTGACGGCTGACGACTGCCACCCTGAAGTATAGGACTTCCAAGCCACGCTTTCATGATGGGTTGCAATTTGAATAGCAAGGAGGTGTTCATGCCACCCAGCACTGTCCAATAGGTCATTGTCTGGTCCGCCTGGCAAACCCTCCTTTTCCTGCATTTTTCAAACTGGAAATGTAGGTGGAGTGAGACTCGGGTAGGGGGGTGATTACTCTTGAAGTCTTTTCATAAATAGAAATAAATGGTAAAAATCAAAAACTTTTGAGGTTAAATTATTTCAGCTGTATATTATTTGAAAAGCTTGTATAATACACTTTTTGTTAAATAAAATCAGCAAGAATGTAGGTCTTTGCAGCATCATGTGAGCTCTTTTGGGGTTTATCAAAGAAGAAAGTTTATATCCATAGTAAGATAAGGAACTTGAGAGACTGTGGGTTTTATTTTACATCCATAAAAGTTCAGGAAATATTTGATGAAGAACAGAAGATCTTACTAAGGAATGACTCTTGGTATACACATGTTAAAACCCCTCCATAATGTGGTAGAAAAAGTCCAACCTAGTCTTGAGTCAAGCTCCAAGTAAAGGCATTAAACTACCGGGTTGAAACTTAAGTCAAGGCAACTCTCGAGTCAAATTGAAGTCTTCAAAAAGGTCATGTGAACAATTATATAATTCAGAAATATATATAATATATATATGATAATGTTGAAATTTTTAATAGGTCTTAAAAAGGTTTTTTCATTTGCCAGATCATTCAGGAAGAGGGGGTTTCAGAAAAGTCTGACAAACAGATCTGATGTTGCTTTTAATAGTAATTTTTAACAAAAACTAACAAAAATAAAACAAAAATAAAAAAAAACACAAGCAAATGGATCAAGAATAAAAACAGACTGTATTTTTAATAAAGAATATTTCCAAAAACAACTATACACTTGCTATTACCATATTATGACTAACATCAGATCAAGAAATTAAAAAAACTACTTAAAAAAATGAAAAGTTTTATAAGACAAGCTATTTTGCCAGTTTAGATACACAGACTTTGTGATACAGACTCAAAGCTCAGAGACTTGCTGCATCCACATAATAAGAAGTAATTTATTTTTGATTAAGACTTGCTGTTAATGTTATTTAATATTCAAACCATCTGAATTAGAATTTTAGTGCAAGGTTAGCCAACTGTGATGCTAACTATTTTACTTCATTGCAAATCATTACATTTTCATCTGTAGCGCTAGAACCTGATACTTTTCAGGCTCCATGATTAAATTAGTGAACATAAAAACACTTAGTTGTTAGGCTAACATTAAATGTACATTAGCTCCTTTATGAGCTTTGACTCATTCATTGTGAAAGTTTAAATGCTGGGAAGAAGGATGTTGTTGCCTTTCCACTTTAGTTTACAACCCACATGTTTTCATCTTCTGGTCTGTACAAGCAAATTGAGTTACATAAAATTAGTCTGTTGTATTAGATGTGGGGATTATGAGCAATTACTGGCTAGATGTCAATACATCTAACTCTAACTGATTGCATAAAATGCATAAAATAAAGATTTTAAGGAAGACTTGACTCCAAGTCCAGGATGGTTTTGTATGTGTAACCCAGAAGTACCAAATTTGTAATTAACCTGTGTAGCAAATCTAAACTTGAAATAAAGTATAAATTAAGAAAAATAAAAGAACTAATTCATAGATAACAAATTAGATACCTAAATAGATAAATAACTAGATAATTAATTAATAATTCAATATATTGATAAATAGGAGAAAATTAAGTAGAGATAGTTTTAGTTAGAACAGACTAAATCTGCGATTCCATTGGTCAAAGCAGAATAAGTTCCGCCCTCTCAGGGTCAAGCGGAGAACATGCAGCAGATACAGAGACAAATGCAGGAAGTTACACGGACTATTTTCGTGAGTGAATACAGAGCACAGATAACGGTGAAAACCGGGGAAAATCCCACGTCGGAGACTGCTAGGCGTTAGAGAGATGGACTTGCTCTCTGGGTGAACAGTTTGAGCCTTGGAACCAGCGCGATTCGCATGGGTACAGGTGGAGTGAACCAAATCTCTTGAGAGAGGAAGGTTGGAACTTGTTGGCTAGGTTTTTTTGTTGGATCGAGAAATTGGATCTCTTCCTGACGAGGAAGATGGCAAGCCTTACCTGTTAAAGGAACCAGAACCATCCCAAGTTGGCCTGAAGAGGAAGTTTTTTTCTTTTCTTTTTGAACAGAACTACACTTAAATGCAATACAAAAAAAAAAAAAACAACAGTAGTGACAATATTTTAACAGTCCCGTCTGAGCTCAATTTTTTGAGTCTGCTGGCTTGGAAGTCACTGTCGGCGCGGTCAATACACAAGTAAAGTGTCCATTTAGTGCGATTTTGTCCTACCGCAATGTTGAGATTGTTCAAGAAGAAAAGAAAACAACTTCCTCTTCAAACTGTACCGTGGACTGTAGCCCAAGTAACGAGGTATGGACCGTACCGTGGGCTACCTGTACCGTTGCACCCCTAATTTATTATGATATATTGATATCAGACATACCCCCACCAATCTCCATTGGTGTGTACCACTACTCAGATTATCATTATTTTAGTTTTGCTCCTAGTCACAGTTTTTTTAGTTTTTTTTAATATTCTATTCCCAAACATTTTCACGATTGCACCCTTCCCATCGTCTTAATGAGATTATAGAGATTTGAGAGTAGACAAATTAAATTCAGTATGGCGACTTTTGTACTGTAGGCCCGATTAGGTTATTAACACAATAATTTAACAGTAATTGTGTTTAGATTTATGATTAGACAAAATCTCACAAAGAGGACACCATAATATCCGGAAAGCAACTTAAAAAAATACTCTAATAATGCACCGTAATGGCAAATCAATAATACACAACTCCCACAGAGTTGAGCGGTACTCTCTGCTTTTTGTCTCCCCGCCACTCTTTGTCTTCCTTGTACAAACAAACGATATTTCAAATTCCAAGGATGGCCTCTGAGGAGGGAAAGTCACAAACAGCTTCATTCCTCCCCCCGGGAAAGCTGATGATCTTTAAAATCACAATCTCAGGAGCAGACAACGTGATTGATACTGCAACAACTGCAAAGCGGGCCTCCCACATAATGGAGATTTCAAATTAATCTATTGGTTTCTAACACGTTCACCTCCAGAGAACCTGCATGTACTGTGGCGTTTGGATAATACAGTAAGGAGAAAGGGGGAATCCTTCCATTTTGGCCTGTTCTGAATGTGAAATTCAACATTGCAATAAAAAAAAACTGACTAATGAAAAGATATTCTGTAAAACTGAGAAAGTGGACAAGACACATCTGTCAAATGTTGAGAGATCATCTTGGTAATTTTTAAAATTACCTTCAAATTTGTGTACAGTACATCAGTACATCCTAGCTTCCTGAAGAAATGACATGGCTTGGTGACAAATCCACACAGATTAGACCTAACTGGCACCGCTGCTCAAGCAGTCCACGTATTTTTTTTATTTTATTTTTGCTGTCAGTGCTTTCACCAGTTGTAGAAAATCTAAAACAGGCAATTACCTGTTTCCGAGAACAAAGCTTATACAAATCAATGACAATGTGCGTCTTTGGAAAAGTTAGTGTATTGATTGGAGAAAAACAGGGGGACGTCATTAGTTTAGTTTGCAAGCGATTGATTATGTGGTCAGGAAACGGCATATTTGGAAGATTAATCAGTGGGGCTCAGTGATCAAACAGGAACTTTGGATGTTCAACAGTTCTGCTGTTTTCAAGCAGTTGTTTAAAATTAAGTGCAAATTATTATTGAACGCATTTCCCATTTATATTAGGGAATGGGTAAACAAATTCAAGATAAGCCTTCCGAATTACCAAGACTTATTAGTAATGTTCATTCTTAATTGTATGTTTTCATTTTCAAAAAGTTGTTCTACAAAATCTAAGAAATAATTCTCCAGCAAAAACAGTCAAATTTTACCTTCCTTTTAGGCCAGCAGTGGTGACTAAGAGTTTGCATGCTGTTCCTCTTGGGGAAAACATGCTTTTACACATACTTGACCTAAATTTACTGCTGACCACTACACTTCTTCCCATAAATACCAAAGAAGTAGAGAAATGCAAATAAACGGCAGATAAACTGCAGCATTACTGGTGTAGTAGCAGTCAGTGATATAAAGCCTGCTTTAAAGCATCAAAAAATGTCTTATATGGACAAGACCACTGAAGACTCACCTAAGTCATGTTAGGATGGATATCATTAAGGAAAGGGTTACAATCTTTATCTCCAGGAATGTGGCAATGTGGGCTGAATCAAAGGCCAAAGCTTTCAAAATGGTAGGGAAAGCTAGTTTGTATCACAGCAGACCAATCATGGTGGACCCCATGACCCCTGTACATTGGCAAACAACAATGGGGACATTGGCATCGTAAATGGACCTGGAGAGTGTGTATTGCTAAACTGAGGAAGGCACACAATACCCATACACAAGGTAAGTTGGTGGAGGCAGTGCAATGATTTTTGCTGGGACATCTAAGGTCCTACCATTGATATAAATGCTACCTTGACAGGTACCACCAACCATAGCATTGTTGCAGACCAATAATCCATCCAGCAGATTGAGCAGAGAGAGACAAATTTCCCTCTCCCCAGCCACTTGGGTGCTCCTTGGGAGTAAACCTAAGGCATTCAGAGGCCAGCCGAGAGACATAGTCTCCCCAGTGTTTTCTGGGTCTTCCTCTGCGGCACCTCCCAGGATGTGCCCAGAACATCTCACCAAGGAGGCATCTTGACCAGATGCCCGAGTCATCTCAACTGACTCCTCTCAATGTGGAGGAGCAGCAGCTCTACTCCGAGACCTTCCCAGATTACTGAGCTTCTCCCCCTATCACTAAGAAAGAGGCGAGACATGCTATGGAGGAAGTTCATTTCAGCCACTTGTATCTGTGATCTCATTCCAACCCAGATTTTGTGACCATAGATGAGGGTAGAAACCTAGACCAACCGGTAAACTAAGAGGTTGGTTCTCAACATATAAGACCGGTACGGCACCCAGTTAACTGCTAATCCCTAGCAATCCTATCGATCTTCTACTCTATTTTTCCCCTATTTGTTAACAAGACCCCCAGATACTTGGACTTTATCCCCAACCCAGAGGAGACACTCTGATCTGTAGATCGCATTCCACTGATGCCAGACCATTTAATCAAATCAAAATTTATTTATAAAGCGCTTTTCAGACACAGTTTCTCAAAGTGCTTTACAGATTTAAAATAACCCCAGGTTAACAACAGGTTTAAGGTGTCAGCTGGACTTTCAAATTCCTTGAGGTGGCTATGTGGCAACAGAGGGCTGCAACCGAACCTGGAAATGGTATTCAGAAAAACCCAAAAAACTTGCTTTTTACGAATAGTTATTCTGAAGTAATACTGTAAATAATATCTATGTTCGGGATTAAGAAAAACATAAACTGCTGCATTCCACATGTGTATGCCCCCGGATGAGTTAGTGAATGAGTGATGTTCAGGAGTTGGGGAAGAGAGGGTAAAAGAGGTGACTAACACAAATGATCCACACAGCAACATAGAAGGAATGCATGACTATTTTTGTTCAATAGATTTTTGTGATTTAACTGGGTTCCAGAGGCAGTTTATAACTTTCGGGTAGCGGAGTTCGAATGGGTGATTATTCCATTACGCTGCATAAGTATTAATGTCTGCAGTAAAGTGATCTCATGTTTGCTCTGTTTATGTGGCTCTATCAGCTTGGTAATTTAAACAATAGGTTGTTGACAGAGTAACATTAATGTTTAGTTAAAAAGGTTAAAACGAAGCTCCCATCATTCATTAACTTAGCTGAAACTTCCCACATGGATTTGGCCAACCAAATAGAAAAGAATGTTCCTGCTGCTGAGCCATCTCTTGGTCCTTCACATACAAAAAAACTAGCTCAAGTCCTGTGTGGAGCGCATTTACAGTCAGTGCTGCAGATAAAAATCAAAGTGATATGCAATATGTGCAATAATCACATCAGCAGAGACAGAAATATCAGAAATATGTCAACATCTGATATTCTGATATGCATAATCACATGCACTTAAAGAATACTCTTCCGGTACTGTCTGCTAACCCTTCACAAGCACCAAATCATCATCACAGCCATGTTCTGACCCTTTTGGTTTCTTTTCAACGACATTCCTGTTACAATTTCAATGCTAAATTTATGAAATCACCTCAACCACTATTAGATATCCATATTTTTTATAATGATAAGCAAAACAAGTGTAACATGAAAAAAATAAAACATTTTTACACCTATTTAGAATTTTACTTGAATTCAAATAAAAATAAGTTTCCCCCCTCAACTCAAAATGCAAAATACCAGCTCCTTTGCATACCCCTAGAGCAACATATGATTTGGACTTCGATTAAATGATGTGCTGCAAATATTTTGGTGCAGCATATCTTCAGGGGTGCAGTAGAATGTTTGGAGTCTAATTTAGACCATGTATCAATGGGTAAGACTCCTTTTCCAGCAAAGCAGGACTAGCAAAATTTAGGCTGCTGATCTCAATGTAGTACCTGACCAATATTTATAACTAAAATTAAAATAAATACCTTTGTTTCACTCCAGATCAACACAACTCCACCAAATTAAAAAGACTTAGATGGAGGAATTTTTTAAAAGGTTTTCCTGCTTCCTTTGATAAGAGTGTCTATAAAAACCAACATGTAAACTGTTTTTCTTGTTTGCACTATAGGCATATTTTTTATGTTGTTCAAGCTAATGCGTACATGTATTTGCTATCACGGCAACCCTGAAACCACACAACCCTTTCACAGAAGATATCCCAATTTAGCCCAAGGGTGGAAAGGTCCATTTAGCCAGATGGAAACTGTAGCCATAAAATATCAAGTAGTCTCCAGGAGCATGCATTAGAGAGCTGTCTAATTAGAGTATACTCCGTGCCTCATTCAATATTGTACATCGGTGCCACGAGCTGATACTTACCACACATTTCCATTGGGCCTTCAAAGGAAGTCTTCATCTGCAACGCATGTGGTCATCATTTAGGTTAAGGACCATTTATTACGTTTCAGGAAGATGTGTTAATCTACTGGAGAATCATTTTCACCTTCGCTGTAATGACTCATGAGACAGTCAAGAAGGCTTGACTAATTTGCACCAGATAATAGATTTGATCCATTTTAGCTTCTCATTTTGGAAGCGCGCTCTGACAAAGTGAAGGATAGGAACACTACCAAGACAGACAGAGGGATGCGGCTAATTCAACAATCAGTTCGAGATTAATTGAAACTCCAGCTCTGCGGCTGCATGCTTTTTGGCATTCAGCTCATTGGACGTAATTGTGAGAGAGATTGTTACCATTATGAGGGCCATAAATGACATTTTGACAACCAGTAATTTCAGAAACACATTTTCTGTCACATTTTACACATCCAATCTAGTATTTTATACGACAAACATTTGCGCTAATGAAGGAACCAAAAATGACATCCATGATGGTCATTATGGTATGTGCCTGTCCCAGCCAGGGGATAATCATGTCTTACCATTCACTTTTCTTTAGTTATCTTTTTACTTTGCTGTGCCTTCTATCAGTCAGTCTTTTAAGTGTCCAAATGATAAATAGGTACATTATAACCATTACCCAGTCACAAGCTACTGAGCCAACATTATGCTTATAAAAAAAAAAAAATGGAGGAAAAACAGAAGTTGCCTCTTTTCTGCTTGCTGTGTTCTCATTATTTTTTCCCAAAGAGGCCTGTCAGCTCGGCTAGTACATCATCCATTCATCAAGGCGCCAATACTCCAGCAGCACCACATGTTGGTAAAAAGAAAAGGTCAAACAACGAAATTTTGTGTTTCCAACGTGAAGTGTGCCATTCAGCATTTTAATTAACAAAGGCCGAGGAATATTGAATAAGCTGGAAGTAGTAAAAGAAAAAAAAAGGCTTTGTGTAGCCTTGAGGAGAACAGCAGAGAGACATAATGATAATGCTCTATGTCCCTGAGAACAATGACACAGCTAGTAAGGAAAATCAAGCCAGGGAGGATGAATGATACAGCAAATCCGGTGTGAAAAGCTTGTTGAATATTACTCTTTAGAACTATGTGGCACATTTGATAAATGCTTTTCCTGCTCTTTCATTCCATGTTGTGGCATTTTTCCCTCTTCAGATATTTGCAAACTCAATTATGGCTTCTGCCGTTTTCAAATAATGTTGCACAAAGTGTTGTCACATCAATACTTAATTTATAGTGAGGAACATGATTAAGAACAGTACTACACAGAGTTGAAGGTACCCCTGCTCAGTTTAGCTAATGTGAGCAGTCTGGAAATGCTTTAATAAAATCAGACATTATTAAGCATATTATCTTAATGTATATTCCATTTAAGATCAACAATACATTTCCATCCAGAAAATGTGCAATAAGAATCTATGACTGGTTTAATTTTGCCTGGAGCTAATGCTAGTGCTAAGTGGAGCTAATGCTACATAGAGGTGGAGATTCAGTATCAACTGTAATATTTTTACTTTATTCCTACTCTGTGATACTCATACTAATTCTTATTCTTATTTTTGTTTTGCTTTCTTTGAAATATGGTGCTCTTCACCATTTCAGATCTTTAGAGAAATGTAAAACAAAAAAACTAGAAAATCTGACACCAATACATTTCTGGAAGAAAAGAAAGTTCACATTTTGACTGCTTTAAACCATCAAAAACAAAATTTGATTTATTTTAAAGAGCACTCATTTTGACCACATTATGTCATATAAACTTTTCTATGCTTACACTGATGATTGTAAGACTATCCAAGACTTTACCCATTTGGATTCATATGTTGATATTTATATCTTTTTTTTTAACCATGAGCCTTAGATGTGGCTTTTAGTTGGGCTAGATCCTGAAGGCACTGTACATTCACTAGTTTGAATGATTTTCATTCATGGACACGTTGGATGTTATTGCTTTCATCCGGGTACTTTTGTGCATTTGTACAACAGTGGAGGGCAAAAAGCTTCCACAACCGCAATGCAAAGCCGTGCAGTCGTGGTTGAACAATTAGAACTAACAAAATAAAACCTAAACCGCTTTTGTGCAGATCTTAAAAGGCACATGGCAAAGCTAAAAGGTATGTAGTTCAAAGCTTCCAAATACATACCAATTAGCGAAGAATCTACGGGATCAAAATCCTCAGATATGAACGCAAACAGTTCAGTATGAAAATATCTAGAATGATTTGATCAAAATGCCTCGACTTTCCACAGCAGAATCAAACAAGGCACACATACAAATTATGTTGGAGGTATGTTGATTAGCATCAACATACATCCAGTGGGGTGAGAGAGCAGATTCTGTCATGAGACTGGATCCCAGGATCAGCCACTACTCAACCATAGACGGTGGTGTATTTTGTCAGCTGGAAACCTATTAAATATCATTACTGTCCTGTTTTCTTCCATTTCAGAAGCTGATGGGAGCTTGGGTGTGTGACGTCAGGTTTCAATGTGTCCATATGTACTTGAGCAGAGATTTATGTGAGCATGCAGGGTACATGTAGGACATGCCTCCCCCACACTTCCTGCATCGATGCCCTCTGTCCCCTGCACTTTTTTTTAGCTACTACAGCTAGGGTTAGTAACATCATTTCCTGAGCCATCTTTAAATGCACCTTAAGAGTACACATGCGTGGGTAATCAGTGGATTGCCAATAGGGTGTCGTTGAGCAGAGCAGAATGTTCACCAATCCACCCAGAGCAGGCAGAAGGCTCCTAAGATGTAAGTTGAGTTGCTGTTGTATGCAGGTAATATTGGCTAAATGAAGCATATAATACATGTCAATATATTACGTTGAAGTGGTTAAGAATAGTAATGTTCTCCATGCTATATCCCTGAATAGTTAGTTCATGCCTTGAATAAAAATATTCTCCTACATTTCTGCACAGAAGTTTGTTTAACTGCTTTGAAACCATTTGAAAGAAATCTGTACTTCCACAATGAAAGCGGGTCATGGAGCATCTGCACAGGTATAAAGAGAATATAAGTAGTTAAGTACAAATATCTATGGCATAAGAGGGACTTTGAGATGAATTTCCACAGTAATATCACTAAACAATCCTAATTGTATTTCCAAATTTTGATTTGTACGTTTGTTTGTCTTTAAAATGACAGTGTGTAGTTTTTGCAGTACATCTTTGAAAATAGCCATTAAAATATTATGTAATAATAATTACCTAAAGCACATTAATTGCAAAAATATTGGCGATATTGTAAAACATGACTTTAAAAATCAGTTTTTAAATACATAGGTGCCGGTCCTCTTTTTAGGGCGCACGGAACTCGCCCACTATTAAAACATTGATTTCCCCTCAAAATGCAAAAAAGCTTCGCCATAAATAAATTTTTACCTCTTCGCTACTTCCAAGCGATGAAAGAGAGACTGATGTGCTCGTCATGTTGCTGCAAATAGATAATTCTCAGGGAATTGAGCGTTTGAAAACAGCACTAATTGAACCTCCATTGTTGAGTTTCTTATTCGAAGACACAGATACCGCATGCTTGATATAATTTAGGTATGCACTGGCCCCTACTGGCCGAAAATTACACACTGTGCCTTTAATACCCCAACAGTAAAGACCAGAGTCAAGAAGGAGACATAAGACTAGCAGCACAAGAGGCCATCAACAGGAACAATGATGCAGGGTTTTCATAGATAAGGAAAAATCAGAACTTGCTGAGATAAAGGATTCAATTGCTGGAAGAAACCAGGTGGATATCGGGACAGGATTTTCACAAATATTTCAGAATTATTGTTAGTCTGACTCCACCATATTTCTATATTTTAATAAATAGCCCACCAGGATCATCCATCCTGACATTTCTTATATTTAATATTCATTAGAACTTTAAGTCTCTTTCTTCACACCAGATATTTTGTAGATAATGAATCTAACAACATGGATTAAAGTGTTTTTTCGGGTAATTCAATTGATTGTTCAATTCAACTTTATTTATATGGCGCCAATTCACAACAAATGTCATCTCAAGGCATTTTACAACAAAAGTCATTTCAATACAATTATACAAACATTAGTCACCATTATGTGTCATTTTCTGCGATGAACTGAGACGGACTTTGAGCTATTTTTATTTCTGCTAACCAGACAGTACCTTGTACCTATTAATTTTGTCAATAGTAATGATAGAAATAATAATCGATCTGTAAACCACTATTAATATTGCTGATAACTAAGTCAGCACACTCCTTGTGCAACAGTGATTTAAATGGATCTTGAGCCAAAGAGGAATGCGAGAGGATGATAAATCACTCAGTTGAGCTCAGAAAAAATGTCTCCCCCTCACTGCTAAGATGATAGTTACGCCCCTGGCTGTGAGCCAAGGCTGAACATTTACGCAGTGCCTTATGGGTACAGGGTATCCAGTGTAGAACTTAATTTAAAGGTAGCTGCCACTTTTCCGGCCTCACCTTGTTTTTGTTTTTTTTGTCGTTTTTTTTTGTATAGATACTTAGATGTTTACCTTCAGAATCTGCTGCTATATAATTAAAGCCATTCTTCATTCTACCAGCAAAAGTCTCCACATTCTGCTGGCTGCAACAAAAGCCTGAAGCATAATCAATTCACTTCTATGACAAATTATTGTAGAGGGGTTATTTTCATGAACTACTAGACCTTTTTTTAAGATAAGAGATTTTCCCACTGGCTAAAAGGTTTTGTTGTTTTGACTCATTCGCCCACAAGACCGAACACTGTTATATATCTGGCATGTTGACACCCTGTCCAAAATACTTAGACAACTTGTACTTTCGGGGATTGATTTTCTATTTGAACAATTTCAATTCAATTCAATTCAATTCAGTTTATTTATATAGCGCCATTTCACAACAGATGTCATCTCAAGGCACTTTACAAAAAGAGTTATTACAATACAATGTTTAGTGTAGAAATTACAGAACCACAGAAGATTGCGTCGTGGAATTCTCAGCAATCCCTCATACTGAGCAAGCATGCAGCGACAGTGGGAAGGAAAAACTCCCTTTTAACAGGAAGAAACCTCCGGCAGAACCAGGCTCAGCACAAGCGGTTATCTGCCGCGACCGTCTGTGGCTTGGAGAATACATAACAGAGACACAGAAAGAGCAATAGAACTGATGCACAAGTTTGTTGCAGGACGTGGAGAATTTTCCGTCACTGCAATGCCATCTTAGTCAGGGTCGTCAAGCAGGGCTAATCCGGAGCACCTACTATAATAGAAAACAGGTTAGTGCTTGAATTGACAGCACATCATGCAGTTGGGGAGAAGTAGGAGAGAAAGTAGGAACAGACCCTAATAATGTCCTCCAACAGCCTAGCCTAAAGCAGCATAGCTACTAACATTAACCTGTCTCCTAGCTACTAGGAGACCTGGCTACCAACACTCTGTCTGAGTCCTCCTGACCCGTGGACGGTGTAGGGCCGGTAACGGCCCCCGTCATGCCGGGGTCTTCTCGGAGTCGGGTTGTTTGAGAATGCAGCCCAAAGTGGGTGGTAAACTCCATCTAAGGCTAAATACCGGCACGAGACCGATAGTCGACAACTATCTTAAGGAAAAATAGACAGAACTGAGAGGACAGAGTTGAAGAGGGCGAGAAACGTTTAAGAGATAAACGGGTGGGGTCCGCACAGTCTGCCCGGGGGATTCAACCCGGCAGGTAATGGGCGGCCGCACTGTGCGGGAGGATCCCCTTGAGGGACCTCTCTCCGGCGCTGGCTGGCCCCTGTGGGGCACATTTCTTCCGCGGCGGTAAGCCGCGACCGGCTCCGGATCTTTACCTGGCTTACATTAATCTATCTCTACCTAGCTACTCTACCTCTTCCTATCTCTTCCTAACTTTTGACACTCTGCCTGACTACTAACATTAACCTGTCTCTTCCTATCTACCTGTCTGACCTGACTCTAACTACCTATAAACATATCTCTAACTGTAAGCTTTGTCAAAGAGGAAAGTTTTTAGCCTAGTTTTAAAGATAGACAAATTGTCTGCTTCACGAACCAACCCTGGGAGCCGGTTCCATAGGAGGGGAGCCTGATAGCTGAAAGATCTGCCACCCATTCTACTTTTAGAAATCCTAGGAACTACCAGTAAACCTGCAGTCTGAGAGCGAAGGTCTCTGTTAGGAACATATGGAACAATCAGGTCTCTTATGTATGATGGAGCTAGATTATTAAGGGCTTTATATGTCAGAAGGAGGATCTTGAATTATATTCTAGATTTTACTGGGAGCCAGTGAAGAGAAGCTAAAACAGGGGAAATGTGATCTCTTCTTTTAATATTCATCAGAATCCTAGCAGCAGCATTTTGAACTAACTGAAGACTTTTAATTGTATTCTGTGGACTACCTGATAATAGACAGTTACAGTAATCCAGTCTTGAAGTAACAAAGGCATGGACTAGTTTTTCAGCATCATTCCTGGACAGGATGGTTCTAATTTTTTGCAATATTCCTAAGGTGAAAAAAGGAAATCCTACAGACTTCTTTAATGTGAGTTCTAAATGACATATCTTGGTCAAAAATGACACCGAGGTTTTTTGCTTTATTACTGGAGGCTAATTTAATGCCGTCCAGGTGAAGGGGCTGACTAAGTAGTTTCTTTTTCAGAGCTTCTGGTCCAAAGACGACAACTTCTGTTTTATCAGAATTTAGAAGCAAGAAGTTTAGAGTCATCCAAGTTTTTATGTCTTCCAGACATGCCTGTAGTCTACCTAACTGATTGGATTCATCAGGATTTATGGATAGATATAGCTGTGTATCATCTGCGTAACTATGGAATTTTATCCCATGCTGCCTAATTATTTTACCAATAGGAAGCATATATATAGTAAAGAGAATCGGCCCAAGCACTGAACCCTGTGGTACTCCGCAAGTAACTATTGAGGTTGAGGAAGATCTATTGTTTACCTGAACAAACTGAAATCTGTTAGACAAATAAGATTTAAACCAACCTAGTGCTGTTCCTATTATACCGACACTTTGAAGCCTTTCTATGAGAATATTGTGGTCAACAGTGTCAAAGGCAGCACTGAGATCTAACAGGACCAGAATGGTCACCAGTCCATTGTCTGAGGCTATGAGAATATCATTAGTAACCTTCACCAGAGCTGTTTCAGTGCTGTGATGAGCTCTAAAGCCTGACTGAAACTTCTCAAACAGCTCATTATTGTTTAAATGCTCACATATCTGGTGTGCAACTATTTTCTCAAGAATTTTAGATAAGAAGGGAAGATTAGATATCGGTCTATAGTTAATTAAGTCGTTTTGATCAAGAGAGGGTTTCTTAAGTAGAGGTTTAATTACAGCAATCTTAAACTCCTGTGGTACATATCCATTGACTAAGGATAGATTCATTATATTTAAAATTGGAGCAGCGATCAGAGGGAAAACTTCTTTTAAGAGTTTAGTTGGGATTGGGTCTAAAACGCAAGTTGAAGGTTTAGATGAAGCTAATAATTTTAGTACATCACAAAGTTCGGCTGCATTAAAGCAGTTTAAGCATATATTAGGTTCCACCATTTTTGAGGCTGCCTCATTAACTAAGGAGGAAGCAAGCATATTGGGAAGGTTCCCAATTATCTTATTCTTTATGGAGTCTATTTTATTTATAAAGAATTGCATGAAGTCGTCACTGCTTAGAGCTTGGGGAATGGTTGGCTCGATAGAGCTATGATCCTGTGTGAGTTTGGCAACTGTATTAAAAAGAAACCTAGGATTATTTTTATTCTCCTCGATTAAAGATGAATAATATGCTGTTCTAGCTGTGTGAAGGCTCTTTTTATATAGCAATAAACTATTTTTCCATATTAAAAAGGAATCATGTAAATGCGTGGAGCGCCATTTTCTCTCTAGTTTTCTAACATTCTGCTTTAGGGTACGTAGCTCTAAATTAAACCAGGGAGTTAATCTTCTATGGCTAGCCACCTTCCTTTTCAAGGGGGCAACTTTGTCTATTGCCCGACGCAGGGAGGAATTAACGCTATGAACTAAAATGTCAAGTTGTGAGGGGTCACGAGTTAAATCACTGTTTTCTGTTCTGCATTTATAAACTGAGGAAATTAAAGTTGGAAGAGCTTCTTTAAAATTTGCTACAGCGTTGTCTGATAACGTTCTGGTATAATGAAGTTTTCTTTCAGGTTTGATATGATCCATTAGAGTAAGTTTAAAAGTGATAAGGAAATGATCAGACAGGATAGGGTTATGTGGAAAGACTGTTATTTCTTCACAGTCAATGCCATAAGTCAGCACAAGATCTAAAGTGTGGTGACAAGAATGTGTTGGTCCCTGCACATTTTGAGTAAAGCCTATTGAGTCTAGGATAGTGTTAAAAGCTGTATTTAGACTATCACTTTCATTATCAACATGAATATTGAAGTCTCCGACTATAATGACTTTATCAGTGTTTAAAACTAAGTCAGATAGAAAATCTGAAATCTGATCTAAAAATTGAGAATAAGGTCCTGGTGGACGATATAAGACCACAAACAAAAGTGGCTTTACTGCTTTGTTATGTGTATGAGGAAAGCTAAAAACTAGATGCTCAAAGGAACTGTAACTATTATTTTTTTGGAGATTAATTAGTAAATCGGAATGAAAGATAGTTGCTACTCCACCTCCTCGACCAGTACTTCGAGGGACACTAAAGTTTAAGTAGCTAGGGGGAGTTGACTCATTTATTGTGACATGGTCCTCTTCCTGCAACCATGTCTCTGCAAGACAAAACAAATCAATATTATTTTCACAAATTAAGTCATTTACCAAGAGTGTTTTTGAGGGGAGAGATCTTATGTTTAGTAAACCACATTTAATTGATTTGTTTTTATGTTCAGTCCGAGTTTTATTTATCTTTATGAGATTTTTATACTTTGCTCTAGTAGCATTAACTTTTAATTCATTAGTTTTGGGTAGTGGACGGGAAACTATCTCTATAGGGTAGTGGGTGGGTGGCAGTCCCTGTTCCTTGACCTGGACTCTGGGTTCCCTGAGCTGGACTCTGGGTTGTCACGGCTTTGGGGAACTAGAGATAACCCTATCAATGTTCCTGGAAAGAAGCGAAGCTCCGTCCTCGGTGGGATGGATGCCGTCTCTACGTAACAGTCCAGGTTTTCCCCAGAAGGCCCCCCAGTTATCAATGTAGCCCACATCGTTTTCTGGACACCACCTTGACAACCAAAGGTGGAACGAAAGCATACGGCTGTACATGTCATCGCTAGTACGATCAGGCAGGGGACCAGAAAAAATTACAGAGTCAGACATCTTTTTGGCAGCCCTACACACCGAAGCTACGCTAATTTTAGTGACCTCCGACTGCCGTCGCCGGGTGTCGTTGCCACCAGCATGGATAACGATCCTGCTATACCGCCGTTTGTCCTTGGCCAAAAGCTTCAGATGGGACCTAATGTCCGCAGCCCTGGCCCCTGGAAGGCATTTGACGGTGGTCTTTCGTGTCTCTGGAGCCACATTCCTAACTATGGAGCTGCCAATTACAAGAATCGGCCTCTCCTGCTCGGCGGGTGCGTCGCTGAGCGGGGCGAACCTATTGTTCAGAGAAAGGGGCTGGAGGTTGGCCGCGGACTGGGGTCTGGCGCTAATCTTCCTACGAACAGTCACCCAGCTCGCCTGAGGTCCCGGCTGCACGGGAGCTGTTGAAGGACGGCTAGGTCCTGTCCTAGTTGACTCCGCGCTAGCTACTGCTGGGCCTGGCTGTTCTACAGCGCGGAGCCGGGCCTCTAGCTCAGAAACCCTCGCCTCCAAAGCTACAAAAATGCTGCACTTATTACACCTACCAACTTCACTAAATGAGGCGGAGGAGTAACTAAACATCTGACAGAGAGAGCAGGAAAGAGGAGGAGGTGTAGAGAGAGATGGAGGGACAAGAGAGAAAGCTGCCGAAGCCATGCTAGCCGTAAAGCTAAGCTAACCAAGCGGTACCTTACCTTACCTAAAAACAAAGTAATTAACCCAGTAAAACGCTTAAAGAGTCCTAAACCGTGAAGAAACTTAACGTTTTAATGTGTTTGTGTGTTAAGCAACTCAGAAAAAACTTATTGACAGAGAAAGTTAGATCAGTTCAAGAGAGAGAGAAACACCGACTTGCTACAAACGAGTTAGTCACAAAACAGGAAATGACGCGATACGTCTTAACAACGCGATACGTCTCCACGCTCACCAGGTTTGTCTTATGCAAATCTTTAATGTTGATATATGAGTAAAAAATTAGAATTTGACTTTTGGTCACAATTAGAAATAAACTGTTTTGGTTTTGTTGTGCAATTAATGCAATTTAATCTAACATTTCAAATCTCAGTTGTTTTTTGTCTATTAAAGCAAAACTCGGTCAAAATGAACAAGTCAATTTTTTAAAATTAAAATAATAGTGATCAATAAAGCTTTCTTTTTGGGTAACAGTCACCAGTCTTCCACTGATTGAGTGGGTCTTTTTCTATATCAGCCCTCTGCGCAGCTGCAAACACATCCTTCTGGGTGCTGGACGAGAATTGGTTACAGTAGCTTCATGTTTGTTACTTCTCAAATCTTTAACGGTTAATTTGCTTCTTTCCTGGACACATTTTCTGGTGTCCTTGTTGACTATAGTCAAAATGCTTGGAAGTTAGGTCATAACACCTCATGCGCAGCTTAACTAATAATTAGGTAGTGTTTGTTGGCAGACAACTATTCATCTAAAAGGTCCTCCTAGAATGGGTTATTGTCCGTCTAAAGTTCTCTGCATCCTATCAAATGCTCCACTTTAATTTCATTCAAAACTGAACCTTAAAAAAAATTCCAGCCAATTACGAAGTTTGTGCATGTTTTTTATATATTATGCATCCAATGGTTGGTTGGCACATCCTGTTCTTTAATAACTACCAATCAGGCATTGAGACAGTCAGCCTGTGGCTCTGCTGGGGTGTTATGGAGATCCAGTTTGCTTAAATGGTGGCCTTCAGCTTGTTTGCATTGTTGGCTCTCTCATCTCCCTCTTGACTCTTGGGTCAGGCTTGTTTGCCGGCCAATCAAGCACAACGGTCATTAAAACAAGTATTGGCACTTCTAGCAGTGCAGGCAGGTGCCAGGTCAGGCTGGGGAACACATCAGCATCTCCATAAAGCTCTTCGCCACATGACATGGCTCCTGTAATAAGTATTGACTGCAACTTCATACTGGATCATAGATTTATGTCATCAAAATTCAGATGTGTACAACTAATGTAACATAATTGCCAAAAATTAGCAGACAAAACTTAAAAATGTCATGTCCCTCATACTGATTTTTGCATTTTTTGTTGAATTATAAAAAAAAAAAAATTAATTTACTTACCATAAAGGATTTTCTTATTTATTGAGATGAACGTGCAACACATTTGGATCTTTTTCTTTTTTTTGGAGTCCTAACTTACATAGGAAGTGTCTTTACTCACCATGATAAAAAATGTACAATTCCATTTTAACATTAGACTTTCTTTATATACCTGTTTTCTTTCTTTTCAACTTACCTTTCAATTTTAAAAGTTATGGTGACAAAAGCCTGCCATTTCTATTAATGAGCGTTGCTCCTCTGTAATTCTAATACAATAGGAAGAAACCCTCCGGTATGGCCTTGTGAAACAAAGGAGCACCGCCTCATAGATCTTCTTGGCCATCTTCTTAGTGCAGACAGCTTACTTTAGAGTGGGTGGTATGCTGTCCATGGAGGTGCAGGGTGCTGTCTCAAGCGTCACAACACATTAATGACATTTGCATGTCTGCCCACGCATAGAATAAACCAAAATGTATACATAGTCATTATGCTATCGGAATCCTAAAACCTACAGAGATTGGCACGTTTATTCTGCATTTTGGGCTTAGGGTTGGAGCCTGACTCAACATGGATTCAGCTCTTCGCAGGCAGCAGGAAAAAAAAGCTTCAGGAGGGCTGTCACTCATATGCTTTACATGGATATACACTTATGCCTCTGTCTGGAGCACAATTCATGTGTCTTTACAAACTCGGAGGAAGCCTAACACCTGCTAGGAAGAAGCTACAAAGCCTACAGATACAGTAAGAACAGAAGCATTGCTTCATGCAGAGGGGAGAACAATAAAACCCCAGAAGAACACTAGAGAAGACAACGTTATGCACTTTGATGAAAGAGCATTTGGAATAAACCACAGATGAATCAAATAGGATTATGCTAAAATATGGCAACTGAAAGATGGGAGTATGTAAGTATGGAAATGGAAGAGCTTGGCTAATATTCACCCGCTTCAAAAATAGGTGGGTCATTCACAAAGTACACATGTTAACCTATAAGTAAGGGAGAAATTATATATTTTTTAATGTTTTGTAACTATTTTCTCTACTTAGCAATGCTAGCAACAAACACAAGACAATGTGTTGAATTTGCTGCGAAAAAGATTTTAAAAGGTAATTTGCTGCAACAACAAATCCTTTGTGAACTTTTTCCACCTTCAACATGACCCAGAAATTAAGTCTGAATATAAGGACAAACTGATGTTTTCCCAGGTATTTATAACTGTTCATATTTACCTCTTTGACGGACGACGAAGTTGCAGCCCAAGAAAAATAACTTGAAAAGATGTTGCATTCATATTGCATCACTTTGGTTATTGAGTTCTTTTGATTATATTTTATGTCAAACATAACAGTAAGCAATAATTTTTGATTTTAAATTGAATTGCACAGAATAAATGATACATTAAAATAATTTATGTTGATGTCAAATATGCCGCAAAAGTAACAAATAAAGTATTTTGGTCATGGGAAAGCACTGTGTGCCACATTTCTCAACAAATAATATAGTCGGGGCCAAAACTTTTGAGAATGACACAAATATTAGTTTTCACAAAGTTTGCTGCTAAATATACAAGCACTTCATACGCTTCAAATGCTTTTATCTACAATTACATGACATTTATGCAAAGAGTCAGTATTTGCAGTGTTGGCTCTTCTTTTTCAGGACCTCTGCAATTCCACTGGGCATGCTCTCAATCAACTTCTGGGCCAAATCCTGATTGATAGCAACCAATTCTGTAATCACTTCTTGGAGTTTGTCAGAATTAGTGCGTTTTTTTATTGTCCACCCGCCTCTTGAGGATTTCAACGTTATGGTCCCCGAGCCACTTAGTTATCACTTTTTTGCCTTATGGCACGGTCCTCCATCGTACTGGAAAATGCATTGTTCTTCACCAAACTGTTGTTGGATTGTTGAAAGAAGTTGCTGTAGGAGGGTGTTTTGGTACCATTCTTTTTTTATGGCTGTGTTTTTCTGCAAAATTGTAAGTGAGCCCACTCCCTTGGCTGAGAAGCAACCCCACATATGAATGGTCTCAGGATGCTTTACTGTTGGCATGACACAGGACTGATGGCAGCGCTCAACTTTTTTTTCCGGACAAGCCTTTTTTCCAGATGCCCCAAACAATCAGAAAGAGGCTTCATGGGAGAACATGACTTTGCACCAGACCTCAGCAGTCAGTTCACCATACTTTCTGCAGAAGATCAATCTGTCACTGATGGTTTGTTAGGAGAGAAGTGGCTTCTTTGTTGTCCTTCTTGACACCAGACCATCTTCCAAAAGGGCTTGCTGGACTTTCTTGGCCCCCCTTAAGCCTTCTTAACAAGAATTGAACCTCTCTCCTTGAAGGTCTTGATAAACATATAAATTGTTGATTTTTGAGCAGTCTTAGTAGCCACAATATCCTTGTCTGTGAAGCCATTTTTCTGCAACGCAATGATGGCTGCACGCGTTTCTGTGCAGGTCACCGTGGTTAACAATGGAAGAACAATGATTTCAAGCATCACCCTCCTTTTAACATTCCAAGTTTGCCATTATAACCCAATCAGCCTGATATAATGATCTCCAGCCTTTTGCTCGTCAATATTCTCACCTGAGTTAACAAGACAATTACTGAAATGATCTCAGCAGGTCCTTTAATGACAACAATGAAATGCAGTGGAATTTTTCATATGGAGTATATGCAAATTGCTATTATAAAAACTTAAGCAGCAACTTTTCCAATTCCCAATATTTATGTAATTCTCAAAACCTTTGGCCACGACTGTATTCTTGAGTGCTATATTTGGGAAGGAAAGCTTACCAAAAGTACGAAAGACCTTCTGCTCACCAAGAAAACAATCCTTCAAAGTCAAAAGTGAAATCTTGGTAAGTGAGAAAAAAAAAAGTTTTTAGGATACCTGTCAGGGTGGTGATACCCAAACTGAAAAGCACTCAGGGTTGACAAATGATCCAAATAGGAGGTGACATGACTGGAGATCACCTTTGAGTTGCAACAGCAGCTTTAGATTTACCTTCCGCTCACAGGCTGTAAATCTGAGGAAATACTTTGCCGTTTGATGGAAAGCAATGCCCGACAGTGACATTCGCACTAAAACCAAGGAGGGGTCAGGTACCTTATTTTAATTCCAAGATTTATTTGGGTCTCCTCATTACACACAAAGTGCCTCATATTTCCAAAGAAATGTCTAAATAATTCACTCGGGGATGACTTTATTATTCTAATTCATCCGTCAGCCAAGCAAGTAATGCCCTAATGTGTGGAAGCAGCTACCCGTGAATAAAGGAGAAAGTTGGACCAGAACCTGCCCTGAGAGAGGATTAGTAGCTTGATAAGTAATCTATGGGTTCAGCTCTGTGTCACGAACCTGGTTTCAGCAGGTCGTAGGTCAGATTTAAGATTTAAGAATAACTGGCTGGAAATTTGGAAAATAAAGTCAGTATGAAAAACAAGAAAGGACATTAGTGCAGGCAAAGTTCTACTATCTCTGGTTTCTGCCCCTCAGAATCAAACTAAGTTTTTACAGAGAAGCAAGTTCACAAGAGACATGCTACCAGATGGGGAATGCCTGTGTAGTTTAGAACAACACTCTAAAGCGCGTTCCTATGAAATTTTAAAGATAACTATCAAAGTCTTTTTCTTCATTGAAACAGCCATTAAATATTTAAGTATCTGAAACTAGAAGAGGGGAGGGTGGGGGCATGGAACACTCCCACAATGATGGCCCGTTCTACACAAGATGCTTCCAACTCAGAATTACGAGTATATGTTTGATTGCCACACACACACACAAATATACATTCACTATGTTGATATGAAGAGGATATAAACCATCGAAGTATGACATCAAAGTGCAACTTAAAATATCATGCTTGTTAAAGGCAGAGATTTCTCTTTAATTAAATATTCTATGCTTGGGATTGAATTCTTGAAGGTAAAAAACGCTTTCCCTTTAAAAGTTTAGAAATAGACGCTTTTCCTAACCTATGTATGAAATAAACAAACACCCAATAACACAACTGTCTGCTCAAAAATGGTTTTACCATAATCTGCTGATAAAATGGTAAAAATGCAATTCTCCCATCCTTTAGCCACTTCATTACAATGAAAATGCCCCAAAATGCTGAAGTAACCATGTTAGGCCTGTATGTTATGTAATACTGCCACCTAGGACATAGAAGAAAGCACAGAGCATGTGTGAAAAGCCAACAACACAGTTTTAGTTAATGACTGGTTGATTTTCCATAACAATTACCTGAGAAAGCAATGACAGGAAGGTATATCACTTCATGTAATGAATATATACACAGTAAATATATGATATATGTTATTTTGATTTTGATACTTTCATTAGTTGTTGACAATCGCTTACTTTAAAGTTAGTAAGGATAAATAAATGTATTGCAAAGGAAAAAGTATGAAGTCGGCTCTTTATTAATAGAGTTTCTTACCAAGAGTTTTTTTTTTCTACTCTCCACAAGATAAGAAAAAAAAAAGCCCTAACCCCTTTATGTTGATACCGGCATTTTCCAAAAAAGAACACCACATATCTGAGAAACAAAGGCCAACAGCATGTTAAAGGTTCAAAGCAGCAGTTTGTACTCTTTGATCAATGAAAGACGGGGTAAAAAACAAAAAAAAATGAAAAAGCATAGGCAAGTAAGCATTTTTTTCATGTTTTATATTAAGCTGTAACCCTACACTTTACACACGCATTGATTTTCCTGAAAGTGGGGCATTAAAAAAAGTCCATACGGCTTTAATTTAGTGAGTGTTTATGCTAATAGATGTGAGGATTCTCAGCATGATACAGATCATAGCTTGGAGGGATCAGAGCTCTAAAATTTGATCAGAGGGTTAAGTGAGTATTCTCTGCCCTTACCATGTAGGGCAGATGCCTTGGGAGTATGGTACGGGGGGAAAAAAAAGACAAAGAAACCTATGGAGCTCCTCTTTTCTGAACTTCCTTTCGGTTGAACTATATTCGGCTGTGCTTGCTGTTAACCTTTAGTCAATGATATAATCTGGGTAAGTGGTTTGTCTCTTAATTGCTAGCCTTAATTTTAGAATTGCACTCTTAATGGAAGCTATAAAAATGGCCCCAGGTGACGTTGTCCAGTGGTAAAGGCAAAGCATGCTCTCACTTAACTGGAGGCCGACGGTTTAGCAGTTTTAACCTCTTTGTCTCCTCTTTCAAGAAAGTTACAGTTGTCCAAAGTAACCATTTTTAAGCCAAGAAGCTCTCTCCAAACAGATGCAAATAAATGCCTGTAAATATTACGGGTTCAGCTCTAGTGTTAAAACCTCAACAAGTGTCACTTATGCTAAACATGTAAACATACACCAGCATAATGATGCATATGATTATTCATATCATTATTATTACTTCACACTGTGAAACAAGCCGATTTAAAGAGTTGTGCTTTGCAGCCCTTGACAATAGCCCCAGGAAGCAACAGCTTCATGAACCTTTATAATAAATGCAGTTTCAAACCATTTCGTACAATTTATTATACATATCTTAATTTAATAACTAATGATACACTATATTATTCAGCAAAATCTACTTCTAATAAGCTCTGACTGATGCGCAATTTGACTGATACTCAGATGGGATTTATTTTCCTTCTGATGCTTCAATACTAAAAATATTAGAAAATGTTTGGTCTTAAAATACACTAACTATAACCGATTATGTCAAGGAGGCTATATTTGCCCCAGGATTTATTTTTTTGTCTGTCAGTTAGCAACATACCTCAAAATGTTGGTGGTTGATGACATTTCCATGAAATGAGACCAGGAACAAGTGTGTTGCTTTTAATTTAGCAATAATTTGATGATAATTTGGGACACAGAATGTCTCCTAGAATGTTTAGTGTATTTAAGTGACTTTTTAGATCCAATCAAAGCATTGCACATTTGTGGGAGTGGACAGAAGAGGATTTGTGGTTTTCATATTCTGCTTTTGAATTAAAATATCAGCCTTTAAAAATTAAACAGGCTAAAATTGTGAATATTAATTTCACGAGCTAAAGTAGCCATTTTAAAATGTTTATTATCACCTCAGTTGTGGGTTGACACATATATAAGTGGAATTTGTTATTAGTTAAAGTGCTGTAAATGCATACTTTTCTCTTTTTCACGCCGCAAAATTTACCACAGATTCAGGTTTTAAACAAAAAGTACGTGGAGGCATCCATTTTTAAAGTTGTTATCTGTCTAAAAGAGAAATTTTCTATTGAATTACTACAGATAACTGCGACCAACCAAATTCCATCACTTATTACAATAGTTTATTTTATTTTTAAATAATACATTTCCTAAATCTTTAGTCTTTTTAAGACAATATCTTTAAAAAAAACTAGACTGTGTAATATCGAACTCTTTAGCGCAGCACAGTTCGGAGTAGGTATTGCAGGTCAGATGCAATAAAAGGGAAATATGTCATCGACTTCCAGCTTTCAATCCACCAATCAGTTCAGTTCCTTTAAAATATATTTTCTAAATTGTATCTAAATCTGTGTTGAGTAATACATTTTTTTTCTGACATTTTTGCAATGTCCCTTATATATCATATGGTGAAATACAAACTTGCTAGCTTTCTACTTGCTAGCAAAGGTTAGAATTAGCACTTGAACACTGTACACCATCACTCCCTCATGATGTGTTACTGTTAATGTCTAAGTATCTGCTTCAAACTTTAAGGTGGGTTTTTGTTTTCCATTGACTGTCTTTTGATTTCTTGAATAAGGAATCAAGATATAGATGAGTACCTTTTTCTCCCACCTTCCCACTCTAACCTTGTGTATACCCTTTCATTCTGCATACATGGGAGTGCCGTTCGGTCGCTGCAAGCCAATCAGTGACCTGGAGCTGTTTGTTTGTTTTTTTGTTATGATCTTGGACAGGTTTGTCCTGTAAACTTAACAAATTCCCCTTGTGGGATAAATAAACAATTATTCTATTGTATTATATTGTATATCATGGGATTAAATTCCATTAGCTGCTTTGATTATTTCTAAAGGTTGTTGGTTGGACAGGAGTTTTTTTTTGTTTGTTTGTTTGTTTTTGTGTGATATCAGAGTAAAGGGAACTGAAAACAATCACTTCATGCATCAATTCATAGATAAATGTTATCGTCCGGAATATGAATATCTGAATTGTCTGAAATTGTAATCAGGAGGTGAAAAAAAAAACAGGGCAAATAAATACATTATTGATCAATCTATACTAAAGATTCATCATTTAATTATTATCGAGATCACACGTTTTCTCCAGCTTGGCATTTTCTATTACTTTTTCAAATCTAAAAGATTTGAACAGGAAATTATTTATATCTTCTAGCAACACAGCTACAAGCCAACGAGAAGCACCTCTGGTCAGCATTACACAATCTCAGAGTTTTACCCCAGGCTCTTAAAAGATGAGATACAGAATAATTCATCCAACTGTTGAATTTTTAATTAAAAAAGTCTCTCTCCATATGCTCCACACAAAATACATTTCATTGCACAAAAACTGCTTTTAAAGAACACCATGTAGAAAGCAAAAGGCTGTGTGCTTCTACTCCAACTTTCTCTTACATGAGGAAGTCTCAACCGGCAGTCACGGCTTTAAGGTAAATTGGATGCTATGTACCAATGCTACTGATGCTTTTACTTCTCCAGCCATAATGTGCACTGCTTCTGCAGATGCTTTGAACCAAAATGCCCTTAAACGACAGATTAATCAAACTTTGCAGCCTTGGATGTTTGCTTTGAATCAAATCTCAGTGCCAAACAGATTATGTATTTGTGATAAATGTGTCTGTTCTTTACATATTGCAATTAGATTCATTTTTCTTCATAGGGTTTTATCGTGGGCTGTGAGTAGTGTAGATGTGGTAATTGTTATTCTCTAGATTGCCCAAGTTGCCCTGGTTACAAGCCCCTTTCGCACCATCTGTCTTCTATTCTTAATCAAGCCACCTTTTTTTACTTGCCTATCATCCCCAACTCGTTTTTATGCGTCTTAGGTTCTACAGTTCCATTTCCTAATTTTCAAATAATTATTTTCATAATTTATAATTCCCGTTTCTCTTCATCAGATTTTTTTATACTACTCAATTTCCCCCCCTCAATCATACTTCCAATATTAATTCAAGATACATCCTGTTTTTGGAGGAAAATATTCATTACAACTTTGAGGAGCTGATTAGCATCTCAAAGCTCAAAGAATACCTGAACTATGACCCCGTATTCTTGAGAATTTGCAAATGGTGCTCAACGAAATCTCTTTTATCGATCATAGTGGTCAAGGATCATATCTCGACTTCAGCGTCTCTCTCTGCCTGGCTTTCTAACCATACAGCCAGTTGGGGATTGAAAGAGGAACAGCAGAAGCAAATGAGGTGGAATAGCAGTACTTGCCAACCATTGATGTGTCATCCAAGATATTTTAAAAGCCAGTCCCTTTTACATCATTGAGAAAAAACAATTTATTCATGGTCTTGCCCACCATGGCTTGCGACTGCCCATGGGAAGGCTGTATTGATGTTGCAGCCAGGAGAGAAAAGAAGCACGTCTCAGCTAGTAAACGCAAACCGTTAGAGACTCCATAATATTTCGGAACGCGTTCGGGCTTGTGCTATTTGTGGAGATAACACAAGTGTTTGGAATTTGTCCTCGGGACACCACCAGGGTATTAAGTTGCAGTTATTTGTTGGAAGGAAGCATAAGAGTTACATTGTTGTTAGCCAATAGGAGGTCATACATTTGCATATTGTTAATAAGGAGTTAATACTTTCCTTTTCCTCCAACTTACTCCTTTGACAAACTGCATTCTTCTGCAACAGGTGCAAGTGACTTTTTTCTACATAAAATGACTCACAAGGCATTGACTTAAGCTGTAGACTGCAACAAAAAATAACACAAGGTATTTAAGTTTAACAAACCAAACCTGTATTTTCATGAATCTGTGATCCAAGAAGAATAAGAAAGGTTAGTGTATAAATTAGTTTAGTGTATAAATTGCTGCTTCCATGTCTGTCTCAGTCTAAGAGACTTAAAAAAAAATTAAAAAAAATTAATGTTCCAGCTTTCAGTCTGAGGTTTCATGAACCAAAAACTGTTTCATGGAATCCCTGAATTTATTTAAAGACTGACCAGTTCTAGTATTTTAGATTTTCAGCAATAGAAATGTTCATAAAGCGATTCATTTCCCCTAAAAATAAGTAGGCTCGACTAAAACACCAACGCCAGCTTCACTTGACAGAGCCCACCGCTAAGGTTTATTATTGTTATTATAGCATGGTCAAAAAAGGGAGACTAAGCTGATCTTAGACTTTATGTATAAAATTAAAGCAACAGAAATATTTTTAGTTACAAATTGTCTTTTTTTTTTTTGAGTTTTTTTGGGACCCCCATGGGACTGAAGGCCTATGTTACATGATAATTTTGCTGTCACGTTGTTTCGCTAGGGAGATTGTATGTTTGAGGTAATCTGTTTTCTTTAATTTTCTATCCAACATTGTATGTTGCATTTAAATTATAAAGTTCAGTTTTGTACCCTGGAGGCATAAGCATTGTGGCTTTGTCCCCCACAGGTGTTTTGTTTAGGGGTATTTAAGTAAAAGAGGGCTGAATAAAAAGGCACACACCTTTTAACTTGGATTAACACCCCCACCCGCCAAAAAAAAACAAAAAACACCAAAAACAAAGGGTTAGAAAGATCTTTTTTTTTTCACATTTACACAGGGGCATAATGCACATAATTCAAACAAGACAATGAAGTTCCTGCAGTCCAAATCCAATTAGCCCTGTTAACTTATCATTGAAGATTCTTTTAGGCTACAGCCATTTAGAAACTAGCATTATGAATGCAGAATGTTGTTTTGGGCTCCGTCAGAGCTGCAGAATACATTAAACAGTTGGTTTCATAAAGCTCATGACAAGTGAATTAATCTTTATGTTTACAACCAGTACTGTTGCCCTTTGATGCTGAATTGAGCACACTACTGCTGATAAGATATGCACAGCTAATGAAGAGCCTGTCTTCTTTTTTATCCCCTTCTGTCTGTGATTGCGACATCCTGTCCAATCAACCCCTCAAGCACAAATATTGTAATTCCGTCTGTAAATAAGGTAAGTAGGCAAAACGTACAGAACACAACTCCAGATCACAAGCAATAAATTAATAACTGTCTGGTGAAAGGTTTAGATGTTGTAGTAAATTTGGCAGGACCAGTAATTATAAAACTAGGCCATATTGCAATGGGAGATAATTAACGTTAGCATGTCCCTGGGAGGTTTTTGTGAAGTACAGGGGGAGGCTTTGACACGGCCTATTCAATTATGTCCTTCCCTGTGGGTCCGGGAACCCAGAATATAGAATGTCTAAATTAGGCACATGACAAATCTCTCACTGTGTCAAATGGAAAAAGTCACTGGATGGCAGAGTGAACTGGAAGTTGAGGAATCAAATCATTGTAAAAGGATTTGTGTTTTTATAAACAGCTATTACAAAGTATTTGTGGTATAAATGAAACCTAAAACAGTCACATTTTAAATAAAACAGATTTTCCTCCAAGTATTATTGTTTAATCATATTCACGATTCCCCACAGACTGGCTGAAGGGCATTTATGCTTCAAATGTTCAAAGGATGAACAATCGGATGAAATCCAACCAGAGTTAAAGAAGATCAATTAATGAGAGGAAAGAAATACTAAAATGATTTTATTGATTTTTGGGCAGCACACATTGAACAAACTGCATTGGTAATTCCTACAGTGTCACAATCATAAGTTTACTTGATGAAAGTTGTATTGTCTGCTCCAAAATGTTGCTCATGACTTAATGGCATTTAATTAGGCTGTGTTTTTACAAAAAAAGAGGAAGAAATACAAAGAACAGAGAAGTGAGTTTTGAGAAGGGTGGGAAAGAGACGCTAAAAAGAGACAAAAAAAAAAATGAAGCTCCACTGGTAAGATAACAGAATGGAGTATGTTTAATGCTGATAAGATGGTTAATAATGCGCATATTTTATGCATTTTGGTTGAATTGATCCCTTGTTATCCACAGAACACAGCATGATGTTTCAAAAAACGATTTTAATTCATATCAGACAAAGAAAACCTGAGTAAATCATTTTTTTTCCTTTGTGAACAAATAATCTACCCATTATTCAATTCTGCATTAACTTTGATTAGCCACATTTAAAATAAAAACTAATATAAATGGACCTCAGTTGCAGTAGACACATTGAGACCTAATTATGGCCAGACCTGAAAAAAAGAAAAAAATTAAACAGGCAAGAAATACCTAAGTTTAGAGTTAGAGTTCATCATCAACTCATCAAGAAGGTTACACAACACCTAAAACAACACAGCCCTCAGTTGATACAGTTCCGGAGAGGTCAAAACCTTTGATGACTACAAAAATACTCAAATATCACAAATCATAAAAAAATAAAATATAGAAAAATCAATAAATAATCCTCCAAGGCTTTTGGGTAAAAAATTGACTGTCTAGTAAAATTTGATATAAACCAGCATTTAGGAAAATAGGCTCCTTGCTAAAGGCTGTACCTAGTAATTATGCTCTGTGACAGAAAATCCTCAAAGAGATAATCTGCCCATTAGTTCATCACCTTCAGCTCGAACTTACTTGGGATATGCAGAAGGAATATGAACACAAAGCACATCAAAAAGTTCAATTCTGAAAGGATAATAAATAACAGAAAATTCAGGTTTTGGAGTGGCTTAGTCAAAGCTATAACTCAAATTAGATTCAGGTGGAGCAACGTAACCTATCCTACTCAAAAAACAGATTTTTTTTTGTTTATCCACTGCACAGAGAGAAGTACCACTTATGATAAATTAACCATTTAACAAGCAGATTCTGGGTTGAATAAGTTCAAAGTTGTCTGATAAACTGCACATTTTAATGATGAACCATAAATTGAAGAAATCTGTGAGAGGACAACTACTTTTTCACGTCACTACTCTTCACTTTCCTTCTGAATCTACCGTAGATAGACCAAGAAATGGGTCATCTGTGTTGACAAGGGAATTCAAGGAATCACTTTGGACTCCCAATGCATAACCTTTCTAAAAGCTACAAGGCTGATTGTGTGCTAAAGATAATATACAGAGATAGATGTTCAGAAATAGATTTAATTTGAGAATAATTCCCAAACTGGTCAGTTTTGATGATCACCAGAGTGGGAAGATGTGTAAGTTTTAGCATTATATAGAGAGGGAGTGTAGTTTCTAAGCCTAAAAAAGCAAAGGTAAGTGTTAGCTAATTCAGAACAGATGTTCCAAATCCATTTAGATTGATATATTTTCCTTTTAGCCCTCTGAGGGAAAAAGTTTGGGCACTCCCGATCTAATGTGAAATTATTTTCTCCATGCTGTTATGGATTCTTGCTTTAACTTTAAGAACAATGATTAGGGTGGGGGGAGACTATTTGCAGCCACCACATAGCAAATCAGTTGGTTACCATCGAGTCTGAAAGCAGGTTGGTGACATTACATAATTTCCCAGTTATTTCCTTCTGATGTTTGTTTGTCAAGTGCATCAACAGTGAAGTGTCATGCCTTCTTTCCAGAAAATACTTTGCTTTATTGTATGGTTTTGATTAAAATATGAAATTTAGATAAGGTAGGTATACTTATATGTGTGATTATGCTGAAGTTTAATTTATTTCTGTTGGGATTTTGCAAATCGATTTCTCTAAAAATGAGAATGTGTTTCAAAATGTGATAGTTTTTATTTTATTTACATTAATTTGGTCATTATACAACAAGATGTGCTGCATTGAGGAAAAACAAATAATCTAAGGTACTTTCACATTGAAGAAAAGGCCTTAAATCTTGTTTCCCTTTGTGGTGGAAACTGCTCTGTATCTAGCCTGAACACATATAATACAAATAATAATCAGCAGGTGATTAACATCGGAACATACCAAGGGAACGTTTTTATTACACTCTCTTTTTTATTTCAGCTGTCTATAACTGTATAAAACTGAAACTGTGTCTCTTAATTTATGACGTTTTCTAAAATGTCTCCAACAGCTCTTAAAAATTGTGTGATTCAGATTATAAGAATTATAACCGTTTATACTTGGAATAGCCGGGGGGACTTTGTTACTCCGATATGTACTATGTACTAAGCTGCAATTTTTCAGCTGTTCTGATAAAAGCATAGTCACCATGGCAACTTAGTTGCAGAGCAAACAACTGAGAAGGAGACAGACCAATACAATTATCAAAATGAAGTTTGCCTGGCTCACTGATTGAATATTTAATAATTCTATTTTTTTAATGGTTTGTAATTGTATGAAGTAATATCTGTTGGATTAAAACCAATCTGACAAATACAAAGGCTTTAAAATGGGGCAATTTAATTTTTACAGTTTTATGAATAATTGTTTAAATGGCCTGCTGGATGGTTTTAATATTACCAGAGGAAAATAATTACTTTCATAGAGCTTCAGCACTTCAGCTTGCAAGATTTGGGGAAATATGCAGCTAAGCATGATGGGATCTGTGATCAATTTTTCTTTGACAGTGGCCTGGACTGGATGATGGGTCTAAATGCATGGGTCCTGCACTGGATTTGATGCCTGCATAGCTGGGCATTATTTCATGTTTAGGCTTTGAAGATTGTTTCACAGTGAGGACATCGACAGCAAAATACCAACGGTCACAAAAGGCCAACAGTAATAAACACTAAACCAGAGTAGCAGATTAATTGTGCATAACGTAAAAGAGCTTAATTGGACTTTAAGTGCTGCAGGAGGCGGACATCTTGCATATAGAGCTGCATCTCAATAAATTAGTATATCATTAAGGTTTTTTTTTGTGTGAGTAGATGTGTTAAAAGTGATATATGACCACAAGGTCAAAACAGTGGTGTGTTCAACAGTTGAAAGACAGACAGACAGACAGACAGACAGACAGACAGACAGACAGACAGACAGACAGACAGACAGACAGACAGACAGACAGAAAGAAAGAAAGAAAGAAAGAAAGAAAGAAAGAAAGAAAGAAAGAACGAAAGAACGAAAGAAATGATGGGGGAAATAATTCAAGATTGAAAATACAAATATTTCCCCTAAATCCTATTTATCCATACTTCTTCAGACCAGGATAATACAGACATTTATAGAACAATTTGGGAATTGGAACATACTGTAACTGACTTGAAATCTGAATGACTGGCTTGAACCGTTTTTTTTTTAAAACGATCCTTGAGTTCACATTTACTGTGAATCTGCACTATATAGAAAAACTGAATGAAATGCTATTTGGTCTTTTCTCTGAGCATTGCATGATCCAAACTTTGAGAGATTTAACTGGGACATTACCTTCAGGGCATATTGGCAACTGTCATAAATGTTTTACAAACACTCCCAGACTGATGGCCAGTAAAAAATATATATATTTATATCTTTAAGTTGTTGCTTTTGTCTTTCCTTCAGTGCATTGTCATGAATTCAACTTGGGTTTTTGAACAGTAGTAAAAGAAGAAGGGGAAAAAAAAAGAAACAACATAGCAGTAACACAAGGGACTTTAAACATTTTTATGACTGTTAAAACAGCTTTGAAATGTCTGCCGATTTAGGAAATATAGATTTTTTTTTTTTATTTAAGAAAAGAAACTGAAATGTAATCAGGATTTCCTATAGTCCAGTGTTTATCTTTTATTCATGTTCACAGCAATGAGGTCATTAAAAACACAAAATATAACATGTTATTTTGAACAGTGCGGCCTGAGATGCAATTATATCACCAAAAATTGGCTCACACTTGGCCGTTTCTTATTATGCTCCGAATTAAAAGTTGTCTGCAAATAACTGCTGCGTTTTCTGGAAACACAATATCTGTTTGTCACAATTTTATCCAACAAGTCAAACTGTCAGCCCCCCAAATGAGGAATAATCTACCCCGTTTCCCAGAAATACTGCGCTGTCCTGGCTGATGCCGCAGCCAACTCCTCTGTTGTTTCTGGATAATTTAGAGCTCCCCTCAGATCTGTCAGTGCAAATTATGAGCTCAGCTCTTGTCTCTACCGGCTAATGATGTGGCGGTAGATGTTCATTTATAGCGGCTCGCTCAAAGAAGCCGGACAGCGACACATCAAGGGGATAAAGCTGATTTATATTCTTTATAATCACATGTTGCAGCGCTAAATTTGCTTCAAACAACCCCGCGGATTAAAAAGTCGAAGTTTGAGCATCAAACATATGGTGGTGTGCAGTCATGAAGCGCTACTTTGTACTCAAGTTATTTGGGAGTAAATCTTTTTGTGAGGAATGACTTCTTTTATTTAGGCCATTCATCTTGCTGCTTAAAAATCATAACCACAAATTAAATTTATACAAAAATATATGTGGAAGGCATGCAAATGCCCTTGAAATTAAAGGTTTAATATGGAACATTTTTCTTAAAAGGTATCTCTTTAAAAAAGTAATACTTATGCGGGGAGTTAAAAGGTGTGCAGAACGAAAGTGCACCCTATAACAGATGCACACAAATGAAAAACTTCAGGGGATCAAAACGTACCAGTGCATTGAGTGGCTATTATAAATACTTTTCTAGCTAGCTTTCTGTATTGACATAGGTCTCCGGCCATACACCTCAGTTGGAGCAGGTGTGCCTAATAAAGTGGCGAATATATATATATATAGAGAGAGAGAGACAAAGTTTTGAAACCAGGGAACATTTCTCTAATTTAAATGATCAGAAGACGAACAGTCTCTCTGAATCCAGCTCTCTATCGCTTTAGCAGCAGTATATGCTGTGGTATGATGCGCTCCTTTTGTATGGGTGCTTGGCCTCTTTGAAGTGAGTCTTTAACCAGCCACACCAGTAACGGTCATGTTCCAAAGCCTTCTGGTCTCAGATACTTAGATAGGATTTTTTTTTTTTTTACTATTCATTGATTGATTCAGTTATCTGCATTCCATGCATAAAGTTAAAACTGTCAGCTCGTCTGCACCAAATCACCAGGGGTGTTTTTTGTTCCCCCCAAAAATTAGGAGAAACTTTCAGATTTTTCTGCCACCATTCCAAATAACTGGACAAATGCGGATAATATTCTGTTAACGTGACCTCTGATGTATGCCATGGATATCGAGGCTGTCACAATGCTAATTTTGATATAATTATCAAACTGTCGTCAAAGTTTTGGTTAGTTTTTGTGTGTGTTCATTTTAAATAAAACGACAAAACTAAATTAAACAGAAGTAACAAGGCTATTTTTCAAATATAAGGAGTAAAAAGAACAGATAATTGCGTGAAGATATGAGTAGAAGTAAAAAGTAGGTAAATCTATAATTACTTTAGTAAAGCATAAATACTCCAGTTTCTATGTAAGTGAGGCAATGAATTATTTATATACATCTTCATCCTTCAAAACGATTATGGCCTATGTGAAAACTTATTGTGAAGTTTCCACTCACAATAAGGCGAGCACAATTGACACAGTGGCAGCATTCAGCTGTTGTTTTTTTTTTGCTTTTTTTTTAACCAACAGATAAAGGCACATTTTCTCCTCCAGATATGGCTTAAAA
This sequence comes from Apricaphanius iberus, assembly GCA_028564705.1. Taxonomy (NCBI): domain Eukaryota; kingdom Metazoa; phylum Chordata; class Actinopteri; order Cyprinodontiformes; family Aphaniidae; genus Apricaphanius; species Apricaphanius iberus. The sequence goes on along the minus strand of JAPXFQ010001385.1, from coordinate 298,139 downwards.
ATGATATCTTGCTTATTTCGGTGCAAAGCTCACAGCAGTGTTATGTTACCCTACTGATCTTCATCACCAGCCGCGCAGCTAGCAGTTTTATCCCTTGACATCTCCCAGATGGAGTGTCAATCCTCCACCAAGGACCCAGCTGAACTCCGGTATCATATTTCACTCCCTTTTTATTTTTTCAGGCTATATTTTACCGACGTCAAGGGACCACTGCGAGTAAATGCCACTCTTGCGATCAAAAAGTTACCATCCTTGTCATGTCTGCTCCTGCAACTGAAAGATCCTTTTACGTGTCATTGGTAGCAACAGCTTAGCAACTCTTCATGCCACTTCAATGGGGCAAAATGTTTTTAAGCGTGCGTGGCAGCATCTCGGTGGTTTATCCCGCAGTCACACGGTCTCATGTCTGCATCGCAGGGTTGTTTCATTTAGCTAATGTCACTAATCATGATGAGGTGAAGACTGAGCTTAGTGGGAAAAATAAAGCAAAGAAAAAAAGAGGTGTAGTGGGTTTTTTGTGGGGTTTTTTTACATATCTGTGACCTGGCAGTGTTTGACTCTTTAGCTTTAGTTCAAGATTCCTCATCAGTCTGGAAAACTATGGAATATCGATTTAAAAATTTATATGTCTGTATCAGAATAGAAAGAGAAAATGGTGAATAAAAAAAATATGAGGAGTTCCTTCCTTTATTTAATATCCTTTCATTCTACTTAGCGTCCATCTTTTCTTCTGTCATTCACCTATTTTCTTCCCACTTTCCTCTCTGCTTTCTGCTCATTTATTTTATTCCTTTGTTTTTTTCAACTCATCTCCTCCAATTTCTGTTCTTACTTCCTTTCTTTCATTCATTCTCACTCCCTCACTTACTCTCTTCCTTCCTTTTGTCTCCTTCCCTCCCTTGCCTACCTTCGTCTTTCCTTATCTCCCTTTACCTTCCCCTCTTTTCTCCCTCTATTCTTCCCCTTTGTACCTTTCCTTTCTGCATCTCTTTCTTTCTCCCTTCCATCCATGTGTCCATCCTTCCTTCATCTTTCCCTAAGTTTGAGAGCTGTAGGAAATATTAAGTATAGAAAAGAATGAGGAAAAAGCAAAAGTCCCCGTTTCAGAATTTCTGGGGTTTCTGTTAAGGGATATTGGGTGAGTGACTGTGGCTGCCTTCCCCTCCTCAGACAGTAAATGTGGGCTGTATTCCTCTCTGCTTTGGGCACAGTGACACACACATTGACATTCTTTTATTTATTTATTTTTTTCTTTTTCCCAGGCTTGTTCATTTGCATGGATACACACCGAAGGGAGTGATGGCAGACTAAGGCAGCTCATGGACACGGCAGGAGTCACAGAAGTGGCATGCCAAATCTCTGCCAGACTCCGTTTCACCTCTGCCTCATGACAACTCTGGTGAAACACTGCTCACTATGGATAATATATGAGCAGCTATGTAGGAACAGCTAATGACTTTATTAAGTTTCATCACAGAGATGCCTTCAATAAGCATGCAAGTAGAAATGTATTGCATGCATGTAAAAATGCAGATTAAAATACTGATCGTATCTGGTTTTTTCTGGTATAGTTTGTAGCCAGTAATATCAGAAATATTTGTTTTCCTTAAACCTAAAACATATACATTTTTAATATTTTCCTACAACCTTTCATCTGAATAAACTGGGTTAGAAACTTGGATAAAAATGAGTCAACTAATGTATCACAGAACATAGTTCTAGAACTCAAATTCAGAGCTTGCATTGTGGCGAGTTAAACTGCCTTCACAATCAAAACATAATGCTAGATTTTTTAATCACATAAATTGTGCCAAAAACCTTTTCTGAACAAAAAAAAAGGATGAAGACATAACAGTCTTCTTTGTAATGTAGAGAAATGTATTTGTGATCAATTTGAAAACGTTTTCCCTCTACATATACAGGATTTTTTTGGTACAATTCCACTGAAAAGAAAACCAATAGTTTTGTATAAAGTTATCAGTCAGGAGTAGGGCACTTGCAGTTTATCTGCATTATTTATAGACCACTGTACAGGGAAGGTGGTGACAAACATTGGATTTTCTACATATCTGAAAGACCCTGAACCGGTCCAGAGGCTCCCTCCAAGTAGGGGGTGGGACAGCAGTGGTGTCGCAATGTAAGGGAGTGTGAGTTGACAGAACAGTAGCCAAAAGCTACTGTCTAAAAATTATGTTGGAAATTGTTTTTCACACGTCACATATGTCCCGGCATCCGTTAGCCTTTTGGTCATTCATAATTGGCCAGCCTTTGGCAGAATACAGCACAACCAGTTGCTTTTCACAAATATTTACATAATGGCAGGAGAAAGTGGGGTGTTGGGGTTGTGTGCGGGCTCTCACCTTTCAAGGTTGAGTATAAACGTTAGACGGAAGCATTTGTGGTAAACAGACGAAATAACTTTGACAAAACTTGTATTGTATCCCACTGAAGCCCTGCTGCTCCATTATTGTCTGGTAACCTGCTCTTCAGCTCTAAAGGCCAGAAGCTCCCAGACCTTTGCATCATCCAGTTTGCCATCTCGTCAATATTGTGGTAATATTAGTAATCGCGCCTCACAATGGTGCTTTCATAAGACACACCGTGCCAGCAATATTACCCTAATATACCACAGTGGTGCATCTTATGAAAACGGTAATAGAAACCTGATTTAATTCGCTCAATGTGGGTTAGAGATGCGCTCCGTTTTTTTTAACAACTGCTGCACGGACTGCAGTTCATCCCCAGAACTTGTGCAGAACGTCTCAGGAAAGCACTGAGTGAAAGAAATGAATATTTAGCAAACCTTCTCAAAGCTGACAAAATTTGACATACTACTTTTTAAGATATAATTGTAAAATTGTGTGAACTATCATGTGCTGTTAACTGATGTTCCAAACATTGATGATGAATGAAATAGAGCAAAAAAAAAAAAAAAAAAGCAACACAGGTTTTATTTTGAAATGTACCAGATGCACCTTTGTGGCACACGCCTCACTTCCTGCCTGGCTCATCTAATTTTTCACTTTCATTCATGTGGCTTATGGAAAAATTTTGACTTGATGCAGAAAATTGACGCTGCTGCGCCTCCGCACTGCAGCCGTGTGAATGCTTTGATGGGACTGAATGTTTTTTCTTCTTTGCGGAAGTTGTTCGGGGATCGTGCCGCATCCATTCCGCACCCGCTGTGAATTAGGCATAAGCAAGAGTTTATTTCAATATCTTAAAACCTTTCAGTTAATATGCATTTTCTTCTGCGTGGTGCAGTATTTTAATTCATTGGTTGCATTTGATTTTCTTTCATCCAACGTTGTCTTGCGCATTTATAATAACAGTATAATTGCATATTACAAGAAAAATAAAAAATGTCCCTTTTCATATATTTGAATTTGCTAGATTTTTATGGAGAAAGAATTGGAGCTGAAATCAAACTCTTTCTTGTACGGTAAATAAAGCTGAAAGTTGCATTTCTGAGCAATTCTCTTATTGGATGAGAAATGTTAGAGGAACAAATATACTACCATACAGTTTTTGAGCAAAACTGCTGGGGAAAAAATTATTTTTAACCATCTCACTAGGAAAAGGGTTGTGGAGCCCCATATTTTAACAGGGGTTACAGCAATAAATATCCATATGGTGTTACTAAAAAAATTTAAAAAACAACTTCCAAACCTCCTAAAACCTGGTGAATAAATTTGGGTAAACCAAACTTACCAAAGATGCTGAAAAATTCCATCCAAAGATCACCTCAAGCTGAAAATCAGGAGGTAATGCTGAATTGCTGAAAAGCAGTTGATGTGTCGGTCTGAAATGGTTTTAACTGAATTGCACAAGTCCGGTAAACATATAAAATGTTAAATAATTCATAATGGATTTATTTTTTATTTCCATCACAGTAATTTGTCTTTTTTTAAACGCTTTTTGAGTGAAGGAACAACTGAAAACACGCCCGAAGCCTCAGTAGAACAGTTTAATTGCTTTATCCATGGCAAATGAAATTTTATTAAAAAGAAAAAATAAATTATTTTACTGAAAATAAATGACAAAGATACATTTCCAAAATCACGGAGTTGTGCACTATCCTGCAGATCCAACAGACAGCGCTACATCTGTGGTTTTGTATTATTACATTTTATTTTTTATTTTTCCCCCCTCTTGCTGTTTTATTCAAGTCGTCCCTCTTATTTTTCTAATGCATTCCAAGGTTGTTTTGTTGGGCTGATGATGAACTCTGTTTGTATTTATCTGCCCAGCTCAAATTATATTAAGTCAGATCATAAGAGGCATCGAGCCTCATGTGGCAGTGTTTTTGCTCCAATTTAGTTGCTTACAAAATTGCCATTTTCTCCTGGCTGCCCCACTGGAATATTTTCGCATTGTATTTTCAAGGTCATATTTTCCCATTACTGATCATTGACCTGATTTACTTTAGTTTCCTCCAGGCAAAACAGCCTAAATATTCAGAGTCCAACATCTGTGCGCTGAATCTCTGAAGTTTATCATCATTCCCAGATGTGCTATAGTTGAACTAAAGTTGATGTCTTACAGATTATGAAAACCCCAAAATTTGTGCCTTATTTTGAAAACCCAAAGCTCAGTGTCAAAATTCAGCCAGCGCCTAAACCATCATGGGGAAGACTGCTGACCTGACAGATCTCCAGAAGACCATTATTCACACACACTGCAAAGAGCCAAAAGAGTTCATTCCTAAAGAATATGGCATAATTATAGAAGAGCGGAGAGGCACATAATCTATATGTGTTGAAATCCAATGTGAAGTTTCAGTCATGTTTTGGGCTGTCAAGTCGTCTGTTTGTGGTGGTCCAGTGTTTTCTGAAGACTACCGTCAATACAGTCATTTGGTAGGAAATTTTAAAGCACTCCGTATTTCCTTATGCTGACAAGATTAATAAAGATGCAGATTTCATTTTCCGGCAGGATTTGCTAGTGGCCCAAATAGCCAAACGAACCAAAAGCTGGTTCCGTGACCATCGTATAACTATACTTGAATGGCAAAGAAACTGGCCTGAAGGGAACCTCAAAGTAGGGCTGGCCGATATGGCCTGAAATGTATATTGCGATATAATATAACCAGAGGTCGCGCTAAACTTTTTTTTGTCTGTCATCTTGACTGGCAGGGTAAAAAAAAAATCCAGTCACAATCTAGTCTTATCCGTCAATTTTAATACGATGGGGGGGGGGGGGGGGGGGTCCTATCTCAAGCAATTGTCTGAGTTAATACCTACTCAATAGTATCTGTTAAGTAGTGTTCAGTCAAACCAACCTGACCAGAGAACTACATATAAAAGCAAAATTAAACACTTGCGCTATTATTACAATACCTGGTGTGGTTCCGGCATATGCGTCTGTATTAAATTAAACTTGTCTGCTGTTTTCTATTATTGGTAGGCAGCATGAGCCTTTGTTGTTCCTGATCAACCACTTTTCTTTTTTAGGAGTTTAAGAGAAATTAGGTCTCGTCTGGTAATATATATCAACAGTTGTTTGAACTAGTAATAGTAATGGAATCTGTAGGTGTTAGGAATGGTCTAAAAGACTTTCCTCATTTGTGTAAATCTACAATTCTCTTTCATATATATATATATATATATATATATATATATATATATATATATATATATATTAACCAATTTCCCTCAGACTTTCCCGTTGTCTTAAAGGGCCTATATCATGCAAAATCAAGTTTTTGGAGTTTTCAAACATCTGGTATTGCAATTTTCTCACTAGAATGGTTTTTGGCTTAATTCACGCATGTCTGAGTAATCATCTTGAATTCTGCTCTCTGAGCAGCTGCCCCTTCCTCTCCTAGAAAACAACTGGGTGTTAATTTAGTGACATCACTGGTTGAAAAAAAGTGAGTGCTAGAGGTGTCTGCATCGCCCCTGCAGTCAGAGTGGCTTACCTCAGCAAGATTTTCATAGACATCACCCTCCTTCTCACAGCCCATGGCTGCTTCGGTTTTTGGCAGCTTAAAACACTTTTTTGTTGGATTTTTTACTTTCTCTGTGAAAACTCCTTTTTGGCTGCATGGATTACTGGATTTTATTCTATATTCCCATAGAACAGCAGCTCAATAAAAAAAACAAAGATGCCTGAGGGACAGGGAAGTAAGTAGCTACATGCTAATGCTAATGTGTTTAAGCCTTATATCAAGCTGATCATGTGATCTTATAACAGCCTTGTGTGGTTACTTAATTGATCTGTAGCATGTCAGAATGTCCAGTAAACGGGTGCAAAAAACACCCAAATTTTTTTTTATATTTTTTTATATGCTGTGCTTTTGAGCTCTGTCTGAAGCCTGGAGATTTAGCAACTGAAATAGGCTTTATTGGCTTCGTTTTTTACAAAAAAGATAAAATAAACAAGACGTCTGAACCCTTAATTTAACAGAGTTTCTGTATCTTCTTCAAATTCACTGTCAGAGAGGAACGGAGTGGGCGGGGGTGGGGGGGTGCAGGAGGAAGGTTTATAGAGAAACGAGCTGTTTTACTTCGTGGTCCAACATTAACTACAGCATACAAGTCAAATGTTAGGTCAAATTAGTACTATATCACACCAACGGTATTCCAGAAGTTGAAAGTTGTAAAATAGCAAGATATAGTCCCTTTAAATACAGCTAATTCAATGAGTGGTGTCTAACAAATTATATTTATTATGCAAAGCTGCAGGTGATTATAACTGTTAACCAAGACATACTAGTTTACCATGTCAGGTTAAAGAGACCATGTACAACATTTAATACCACATTTTTTTTTTTTTTTACTTTAGGTGACCATATGTATATATCTGAGCCTGTCTGCCTAATATGGATTAAGAGATGTATATTTCTAAAAAGTTATGAACTGACCTTACAGACATACCATTTTCAAGGGAAAATTTATTGGCATATTCACAGCACAAAAAAAGGGGACGGCACAATCTGTGCAAGACCAGAGGAGCTTTAGTAAAATTAAGTGCAGAAAGGAAAGAGAACAACATTTTGTGGAGAGGTTTAGTTACTTGGTAAATACAACTAAATAAACTGTCAGCACATAGAGCTTTGGCTAATAATGTTCTTCAATGTATCAAATGTCTCTTCACAGAAGTCCTTAGGGCCATCTTTACAATTTTTATCTCCGATTTAAAGTTAAAATGTGCTAATTTTATGTGATTGTGCCTTATCCTTTATTACTATTACTGCTTTCATTTGAGATCATTATCTAGAGCATGTTTTTCTTCTTTTTTTCTCTTCAAAAAACACCCATCAAGGTCATTTGAGGCCATTTTTGAATGCTTTATGTAGTCCCTCTGGGCAGCCCTTTTTGTCACAATTTGTATTCGATTTCATCAGCTTGTTAGCCTTTCAGCGGATATTCGTCTAATGTGACTAAACTGACTAATGGAGCCAGGTTCTTATCCAAGGACGGTGGGAGGGAACAATGGCCCAAACATTCATCAATTTCCTACTTTTGCCTACCTGTTCTATATAAAACTGGAAAAAACCATCGCTGTAAATGAAACTTCGGTTCATTCTACACACTAGTCCTTTAGATTTCCATGTTAGGTGCAAGGCTTTAGTTTTTATTTGTCTTAGCGCTGAGTAATACGATGGGCTACCTATATATTACACACTTTTGAACAGTTGCATGGTTTTTATTTATTTATAATATAAATAATATGTTATATAATATATTTATAATATTATAATACTTATTATAATTATTATTATTATTATTATTATATGTTGATATGCCATGTCTGATCACATATTAATTGCTCATACATAATGATTTGATGGGAAAAAGAGATACGTTTCAACATGCAACACTTTATTAATAATTTCTCAGTGCATTTCCATTTTTTTTTTTTTTTTTTAGAATATGCCCAGTGGCCGACTTATGCCGTCCCTGTTGGTGACCCTTGCTCTAAAGATTGCATGATGTGATATTACATGATGGCCGTTTGCCTGGGCATCATGTCCTTTCACTTGTGGGTGGTTGGATGAGGTTACACTAAGGAGCAAGATGGCAGACTTGGATTTAGGTGTAGCTGAATGTCCAGTTGTTCCACAGAAAAACTCCTCCTGATATTAGGAAAAGGGAGGAGTACCGTTAGGTAGGAGAAACCTATAGATGGAGAAACTTTGAAATGACGAAAAATTAATGAAAAATGATCTCCTTTCAATCTTTTTTATAGCTTTATTAAAGACATGTTTAGATGACGTTAGAAAATGAATATCTTACATTACCTTTCATGTTGCTTATTTGTAGAAAAAATAATGTGTAGAATAGATTTTAGAGCCCCCCTAGAGGTTGAGGGTGGAACTTTGCCTCTGCATACCTTGTCTCAAAGAAAAAATGTTTGAATAGTTTGAAAAGTTGTTCTACAGTACACCTGCACGGAAGGTCAAAAGAACAAATTCTTTAGTTTCTTAATTTTTTCAAGTCAAAATTACCTTTTATACAAGCACAGTGTATATGTTTGTTTGGAAAAAAAGCTGGATGACTTGTTTCATGGAGCTTTGTTTATTAAAATGTAACAATACTGAGGGGAAAATATTAAAACACTAATGATCTTGTGTGTTAGTGAATATTTTAATGCTTTGAATTTTAAATAATGCTTTTGGCAGTATGGAAATCCATAAAGATATTTGTTCACATAATTATTTGTGTAAAATCCTTTATGTTTTTCAAAGAATCTGCTCCTTTGATCTTTATATAATATTTCCGCAGACAGATTATGAACTATCGTAATTTACCTCTAACCTAGAAGACTTCAAAGCCACTCTATACCGCACAATTTAGAAAAACATCTTTGACACATGGCATGTATTGGTGAGTTTCCGGTGAAAAAAAAAATGATGGTTACATTATATTTTCTTATCATGTTTCTTAATATGTGATGTTAATATTTTTTTTATCTACCAAGATCTAAAATGAGTGAATAAAAGCATAACACATTTTTTAAACTTTAGATTAAATCAATAAAATTTTAAAACAGTCTTACAAGAATTTAGCCCACACAGTTCACCAACTCAAAGACGAAGGAAGGATTCCAACAAGGCCACAAACGTAGGTACTAGTCCAAAAATATATATTATAATAAATAAAAAACTATAATTAAATATTGAACTAAACTCCCAGAAATGTGTTAACAAAATCTAAATTTATTATCCCAACACAGCATATTCTATCCCTTCAAATACAGTCATTGGAGGTCCCTGACCTGATCCGAAGTTGAAATTGAATATGACTGCCAAGCAAGTCAAAGTAAAAGTTGGATATATTTTCTTCAAGACTGTTACTGGTATTTTTAGCCCGGTCACTGACAACAAAAACACAGCCAACAATATTGAAAGATTCATCCAAAACTGATGTTTACTCTTGCTGCATAAATTCACAGCTCAGGTGGGAGAAGTTTTACACAGGAAAAACCCTGCACTCCACAAAGACTAACTTGATAGGGCTAAAACATTGGATGTGGAGGAAAACTAAAATTGCAAATAACCCCTGGTAAAATATGGTGGTGGTAGCCTCATGCTTGTGTTTAAGCTTTTTTTTTAGCAGGTCGATGAAAGCTGAAGTTGGATGGGTTGAGACAAGCCCCGCTGGTTTACATTGAAGCATCATAATTATTTTCAGTGACCCAAAAAATACAAATAAAATATCCTCTCCCTTTTTGAAAGGAGGTGTGATCATAGTTTCAGTCTTTAAACCCTCACCTCTGGCGATTTCAGTCGAGAAGATGAAAAACCCTACAACAATAGTTATGTATAGCAACAACCTATGCAATCAATAGATTTAGATTCTGCAGTTTTGTCTTCCTCAATGTGAACAGAAACAATAAAATATTTTTCTTTACCCAATCCGATCGATACTGCCTCCCTCCCCCTGATGTTGCTGCTCCAATTTTCTTTTTGGAGGTGCCTAGTTTTTTATTTATTTAAAGAAAACATAATTGATCATTCCCTAAAGCTTTCTGGTGCTTTCATTGCAACACTACAGTATATGCTCATTTATATAGTATCCTGCCAGTCTCATTAAAGTAAAATGTTACTTGTCTCAAAGTTTCATTACCCCTCAAGCCTAATTTATAGTTGTGAACTAAGAAAAAAAAAAGTGTTTTGGTATCTAATCTCATTCCGACAATTTCAATTCCTAAAATATGTCCAAAACATTTGATTTTACCATCGAGCTTTTGGAAAACTACTTTTTTTGGTTAATTTCTTTGTAGATGTGTTTTCACATTTTTTCAGACAGCAGCCACCAGCTTGATCATTTATGGTAGAAAAACATTTAGTGTGTTTTTAGCTTCAAGGAAAACACTACATGTTTTTTTTATAATTATTATTTTATACAAAGAAAATTCTGGAACATTTGGCATTCCTTTTTATGCACTCCCTTAACTATAATATTCTGAAATTACAACGAAAGAAACTATTACGAAACAGAACCCACTCTCAGTCATCCACGTATGGAAAGACAATAGCACAACTCTAGTTAACCTACTAACACTTCATCATAAATCAGCAGATAATCAAGAGGGCCAGTGTAACTCTGGATGAGCTACATAGCACCACCACTCAGTTATCAGGGCAAGATTGTGGAAATGGAACAACTGAAAGACTAGGACAGCAAGCAGTTCCAAGCCAGAAAGTCCAAAGTTTCCTTTAGCAGGGACTGGCTAGCTTGTCAGGACTTACAGGTGTAACAATGGAATAACTGCCCTGTGTTCAGGAATAACTGAATACAGGGCAATCCTGAGAGGGAAACTGTAAGAGGATGCTAAAGACTCAAAATAAAGCTAGAGGCTCTCGCCCCCTGCAGGACAATGAGCCTAAAATTGCACTGGAATCTGCAAGAGAATGGTTAAGATCAAAGCATTTCCATCTGGAAGAATATGAACACAAATCTCATAGTATCTCAAATCTCGTAGTAATTCTTAAATCAGAATCAGCTTTAATGGCCAAGTATGACACATACAAGTATGACGCATACAAGGAATGTGAATAAATGTGAACTATCTGGCATTGCTTGAGTAATTTTGTGAAGGTAGTCTTGACAAAAGGTGGTTCCTTATTTATTTAGGGGGGTTGGTATGCAGGTGAAATTGTATTAGATTCCAAAATATTTTGAAAACTATGTGTATTTTTTTCCTTTTCTATTCCACAACTACACAACACTTTGTATTGGTCTGTTTGAGGCAGTAACATGACAAAACATAAGACAGTACATGGTTCATGAATATTATTGCACCATTCTCAGAAGAAGAAAGGTGTTTCAAGCTTTTTATGCATATCTTCATCCATCAGATTTTCCTCATTATAATCTAACACCCATCCTTAGTCAGTGCCCGGTTGGAGCAGACTAGAATCCGAGGGGCCATGCTGTTGTGAACATGAACGCCTCGAACATTGCAGACTATCAATGGCTCACTCCAAGTTCTACAATTAGCCCCTCCCCAACAGGATTTGCTCTCTCATTTTTGGTGTCATACGTTGCCAAGTTAATATTTATACCCAGTGTTTACTGTACAAGAGCCTTTTTACACACCGACTACAATGAAAAAAGCACAAGTGATGTAGCACAGTGTGTGGGATGACTGCTGGAGTGGCTGGAAAATGGGACACCGACGTAAGCACTGGAGACATCAGGCCTTTGTTTTTGCCTCTAAATATATGAAATTCAGCTTCCTGTGGCTGTACACAGACACCATGAGAGTGAGAAAGGGAGAATGACATAATCAGTCCTTGGAGAGGCATATTTCCTTTTGTTGGTGTCTTAGGCTTTTAATGCCCTCTTGCTGACACTTTATAAACTGCAATTTAAAATGGCGGATGCTAAGTGAAAGGCAGCAAAAATGAGACTCCACCTTTCATCTTTCTAGCATTAGTTTAGCCTTTTTACTTTTACTGACCAAGGAAATGCTTTTATCCTTGTTTTCATTGGACATAAATGACAGTAGTTCTTGTAATAGAATTTTCCAACAAAAGTCAGGATATGAGTTCAACCAAAAAAGACAGACTTGGACAGTCCACACTTCTGCAAGATACATTGTGGGTATAGACATGTGTTATATAATGGTCTTTATTGTGTTTTAAACTTCTTGTAGAAAATTGTTTTAAAATATAAGAATTCTCTTGTTGGCTTCTTTGGAGTTTCTTTATACATTTTCCAATGTAATGTAACTCATTCACTCAATAAAAACAGGAAATGAGAAGCTGATTAAGGTAGCATTTAGTTAGAATACTTTTTTTTCTTGAAAACATCACAATATACCACCTTTAGATACTGACAAATATTCCATTCCTAATCGATAAAAGATCAAGTCTACTGATCTACAACATTCAAATATGGCTCTAGCAAATAAGACAAATGTCATTTTAATATAAAGTAGACACCAGTACGCGAGTCCACTAATGTCTCACACATGTACATATATGGGAGGTTTCTGCACCTCTACCATTAGCCTGCCTGAGGAAGAGAAAATGCTATCAGTATATACCTTAGCAATTAACAGTGTGTAGTTTTTTTGTTTGTTTCAAACATAATTATATAAACTATGAAAGGTGATGGATTGTCCAACTGGTCATGACTGACTCTTGGCTGGACCAATTACAGCAGAGGAGGTCGGATTTACCCTCCCCTTTGCTGCACATGAAAGCAATCAGAAACAGAGGAAAATGGAGAATAAAAATAAAAAAAATAACTGAAAAGAGGTGCTGGAAAATATTATGGCCAAAAACAAACAAGCCCTTTAGGCAGATGCTTCCAAATGTGTTAAAATATTTTAATTATTTATTATAGTTTGGTGGTGGCTGTGGTAGCGCCTCCACAGATTCCACTTCAGTAACATTAGCAAGTGGTGGAGGGCAATCTATGTATCATGGCAGTTTTTCACCTCACTTTGTGCTCGAAAGAGGAAGCCAGTGCAAGTCACGCTCAACAGAGAGAAACATGAGGATGAAATCAGGAGATGTCCTTACTGAATCATCAGAGTTGAACAGGTGGTGGAGAAACAAGTTTACCTTTTAGGTGACATTAATGAGTTGAAGGGAAGTTATGGACTATTTCTGAGACACAAATAACACCAGGATCATTTTCTACTACTACTACTACTGCTGGTAACTGCGGGTCTAACAGTCTAGCCATAGGGCCAGGTCAGGCAATAACAGGGAAAGGGGGCACAAAGTTATTTTTAATAAATAATTATCTGAATCTTAAAACTAAAGAATTAATCTGATATTAATTGTCTAGACAGCCATTATCATATAGCAACTATAAAGTCTAAAATGTAGCCTTGTAAACTATATTTTTTCTTAGGAAAGGTACCATCTGTGCAATTCTGTTGAAAGATTTTGAAACTTTGATTATTGTAGAGAAATAATTGATTTATGTGCATTTTTTATGCATGTGTATTCAATGAAAGTTCAATGCATTGATTAAGCACCATGATGTGGAGGGATTAGGGGCCTGATGGGTTTTCCATTTCCAATAATACCGGTGGGCCGATCACTTGTCAAAATGCCCTGGCTGATTTTTTTGTCCCAGCCCTGTTGATCACTGACTGAGGTGGCACCAACAGGGGCCTATGAGGGGCCTAAAGTTGTTATACAAGCCAGTGGTCATGCTTTTTCCTTCTTCATTCTTATCACAAGGTACAGTGGTATAGCTTCTTTTTGACATTGTCAAAAGTACATTTTGCCAATCAATTTCTACCTGAAAAGTTCACTTATTCTCTTTGATATTTCAATAGCACAGGCTAGATGTGTAATTCGGAGGCGATTACCTTTCTCCATAAGTGGGAATCCTGTTCCATAGAAAGTGAACTCATACCCATCTCTGCTCTGCACATGACGATAATGAGCTATCACAAACTCAGCATAGGGATTTTGTGCATGGTCAGGTGCCCAGTGAAACTAATATTCTATCACTTTTTTGTTGTACCTCATGTGACTTCTCCAAGTACATGGACAATTTACAGTCTGGCTGACTTCCATTATGTTCGAGAGGCCTTAGCCTTACGTTAATGGTGTGTAAATAGCAACAACATTTTAGTCTCCACAATGAAACATCTAATCTTTTTACATAGTAGTACATAGTAAAATGATACCTGCTTGTCTAAATCAAAATCAAATCAAACTTTATTTATAAAGCGCTTTTCAAACAAAGAAAGTTACTCAAAGTGCTTTACAGATTTAAAATAACCCCACAACCCCCCCCCCTTCAAAAAATAAAATCATCAGTGCAAATACAACCCCCTCCCAACCCAACCCATCAGCCATACTCACTCACACACACACTTAGAAGCTACAAAAAGCGGGCTGAGTACAGATGAGCCAGGAAATGCCATCATGGAGCCATCTGCATCAGCAGCAGCAGATCAACAGCAGCAGCCAAGGCTCCCACCCAGGGCGCCCAGAGGAGGGAGGGCTGGTACCCCCACCTCCACCCAAGCGCTACCTGGGGGGCACCCAGGCAGCCACAGCCGACCACCGCCCCCGATGCAGGGGGCTCCCCAGAGAGGAAACACTGGCAAGAAAGATTAAAATACATTAAAATATAAAGTTAATAAAATATAAAGTATATAAAGTATAAAACAATAAGTGTAAAACAAATAATAAAAATGCAAAGCAGATTAATAAATAAACAGTTAAAAGCTGAACTAAAAATTAAATCAGGTAAAACATGCTGAGCGATTAAAAATATATTAATAAATAATAATTAGTTAAAGGCTAAGCTAAAAAGGTGAGTCTTGAGTCTGCTCTTAAAAACATTAATGTTCTCTGCGGCCCTGAGGTCCTCTGGCAGCCTGTTCCAGAGGTGAGGGCCATAATAATGGAAAGACGCCTCACCATGAGTCTGTGTCCTGACTTTGGGGTAATGTAAAAAAAAAAATCTATTTTAGCTTTAACTAGTGCTCCAGTGCCTCAGTTTACTGCAGCCATCATTTGAAGAAAGTTGCCTTCTCTTTAGATTTTTTGTTTTATGCCGTAGGATATTATGCAAAGAATCCTGGTCAATTTTAAATCAAATCCCCACATGCAGTTATATTTATATTGTTTATAATGCATTTCTCAATACACAAACTTTAAATTAGGTTAAAAGATTTTAAATTATAACAATTTCAGTATACTTTCTTTTGCCACTTTACAATTAACTTTTCAATCTTTCCACGAAAATACCTTAGGTCAAAGTATAAAGATGTCTCAGATCAGTATGTTTATATTTCATTTCAAAAGCCAGTGTTGAAAGGAGGGATCCCCTTGGTTTGGTGCTGCTTCCAACATGCTCTCAGATCCCATCAGATTATTATCTGGGAAGTTTAGAGATTGGCTGAATGCATGAGAGTCTTTATCCTCCTTTTTCATGTACTGTTCAGTAGTTTGTTTTTGTTTGTTTACAAAGCTACCTGATTTCCTGCTGTTAGGAAGTGTAGTTACATGGGGCAGTGACTGGTCTTCAGAAATGTGTGGCAAATGTTAACACAACGGACGATCTTATATATATATATATATATATATATATATATATATATATCCAATATTTAATCTTGGAAGTGTATTAACGCTCACATTTCTATATGTAGGTGATCCTCTGTCCACTTCAATAGTGTTGCCATGTATGGCTGTCTTCTCTAAAGCCAGGTATTCTGGGAAATAACTGCCTGCAGGCATTAACTGTGTGGCTGCCAGGTAGTGAATCTTGCCTTTGAGACCTTTGGTCTCAGCACTCTCATTACTGTCATTTTCAGTTGCAGTTGTGTCAGGTAAAGATGGCTTCCAGTTCAAGAATCAAACTCCATACAGCAAAACTAAATGTATAGAGTAGTTATGTGGTAGATAAGAGACAACATAAAGTCAGATCTTACCTAAAAGGGGTGATGGAAACAAAGTGGAGCTTCAGTAAAAGGTAAACTTTTCTTAAATGTATAACTTTAGCTACTCTAAAGGTTTATAAAGGAAATCACAACCATCAGTTGCATTGGAAAAAGAGCTGAAACTACATCATACCTAAGAACTATCAATGAATGATATACTTGAAGCATGCAAAACGTATTTTTTTTCTGTCAAATGCATACAAAAAGTGTAAAAAGGAAGATAATGAGCACAAAACAGCTTATAGAAGACTGATGACACACTTACATAATAAATAAATAAATAAATAAAAGGCATAACTTCTTGGCACACATGCTACCAAGGAAGAAAATGGTGTTTACAAAAACTCCAGCTCAAGAATTGATAGGATGAATTACATGGGGATTTATCAAGTAAATAGACAAAAAAAAAAGTTCAGAACGGAATATGGTCAGAATATGGAAGATAAATAACTTGGAGATCTAACAAACTGGCATTATATGCTAACATTTAAATGCTCACCATTTAAGTACAAGGAGACCATGCTAAGAATGCTTTTGAGAGTCAGAATCAAATTGAATTTTTAAATATGAATCGATATCCAGCCCTAGTCTGTGCATTTACATACAGCAAGAGAAATTCAATTTACTGCCTTAATCTGACTGAAGTCGGACTTTTGAATGTTAGCTTGATTTAAGTTAACCCAAACTGTAGTTTGAGGAATTGGACCAAGCTACCCAGATTATGTAAATTGAGAATCAAATTTCTCTCCATGTAAGAGAGAAATTTAGTAGTAGCCGGGCTTTTGGAAAACTCAACACTGTCACTACAGAAAGTGAAGAGAACGCAGATGCTGGAACAGCAACAACAAACTGAGCAGCAGCGATGAGTGTAACATAATCAAACAGTGCAGTACTTACAAAATGTACTGTGCTGCAGCATTGTTGTCTATTCCTTCACTTATTGTGCATTTCCTGCTTTTGTTCGGTCTGCTTCACTGACTTAACCATTTTTTCATTATCTGTGTGACTCTTGTCCACTCGGAGAATGCCAGGGCGAAAGGGGGCATGTCGCCATCTGGTGTTGCGGAGTCAAATGCACTTAATTAGATTTTCTGAGTGACATGTAAGCTGGGACTCAACCCTCAAATCAAACTTTATTTATAAAGCACTTTTCATACAAAACATGCATCTCATAGTGCTTTAGACTTAAATGACCCAACATAAACCACATTTCCACCCTCCCCCACAGATTTCAAAGCTTTAACCTAATTTAACCCCCCCACACCTAACCTAACTCTCATGCCCATACACAGACAGTTAAAAGCAATAGTACAAAAGTTAAATGGGACAAGTACAGATGAGCCTCAACTTTGCTAAGCCATTCGTCTGATTTCTGCTAAAAGTTCGATTTAGTTGTGCATGTAAATGAACTGAGTTAGCCAAGCAGTAGTTTTGGAAACTAAAGGTCTCATTTGGTTCTGCCTAGTAAATCAGTGTTTAGAAATGACAATGTAACAGTATACCAACCTAAAAGCTAAAATGTTGTTCTGAGGAGAAACTAAGTCTGTGTCCAAGCCAGGAAGGAATTGTAACATTTTTATGCTTTAAAACACAATAAAAAGATAGATTATAATATTTTTGATACAAACTTTCAAAACTTTTGGATATTCCAACTATACAATGCAATGACATTTGCTATTTTTTATTTTTTTTTTTAAATATCAACATTTTTATTATCTCTTATTTTAAAGTTCTAGATTGTCTTCTTCTTTTCCATTAAAGTCACTTTGGTAGGAACTGATGGGTAACAAACCACAATATTTGTATCAGTAATAAGAGGGGTTGCAATGTCATTGTGAATCAGAAATGTTAAAATTGCCAGCTAGCTGCTTAGGTGTTACTTACAAAAATTTATATCAGAATGAACCCCTTTTTTGCCAGTACGCTGATTGTATAAAGTACAGCAGACACATGTTACCGTGGGCAACAGTCTCAGACGTGGCTTGTTGTCAGATCAAACATTAAGTCCAGCAGACAGCTTGGATCTGGGAGTAAATTAGAAGAATAAAACTGGCATTTTGGGATCCTCAAGGCCCTATCACAAATGACTCACACTGCTGTGTGTTCTGTCCAAGGAAAATTATAATAAAAAGAGCTGGAATGAAATGTTTGAAGAACATTTTGTCCCTGTCTTAGCTTTTAAAACAGATCACGCAGTGAATACCTTGCATTAAATTTACACATCAGAAGCATATGTTTGTTACAGCAGGTTTGATGTCTGACTGATGATTCTTGTGACCCAGATAATTTTCTTCCATCTGCTAGAAATATCTGTGAATGTTTAGATCTTATAGAAGTATAAGACATGAAAGGGAAGATTAAGAGATGGATGGTACGGTGCTGTTTGTGGCTAAAGATTTAAAAATAATTTTTCGCTGCCCAAAGATATCTTCCTTTAGGCTGAAGGATTTAATGACTCACCCAAGACGAGCAACAGATAAGATTTTTACCCTCCCTCTCACACCAAAGCACAGGATCATTTACTCCACACAGCAATGTGGTACAGATGATTTTTCAATTTCCATGTTCCTCCTGGGTTTCCTGAAACATATTGAGACTCCTGCCCTGAGTAATGGCTTTTTGTGACTGTCGAGGTAGCTTCTAGTTACAATTTACAGCCGCCGCTATCTTCAGAAAGCACTGTGGAATACACATGTTTCAACAACTTTATCAGAGAGGTGACAGGCATGGCTGGAACAAAATGGACATGTTGTGCTGTGGTGGCTGGGGGCAGTTTTTGAAATGTGCCAAATTCGAGCTGCAATAAGAAATGCATTAATTCTGATGCTGAAAAAAAAATCCAACTTTTTTCATTCTGCTTAAAAATGAGACAACTAGAGCTGTGCTAATGTTGGCTTTGATAGTATTTTACTGTATAATTTCCTGCATAAATGACCTGCGGGCCTCCAGGTGTCATTAGAAACATACTTTGGCGCTATGTGCTTTATTGCCATGGTTAATTTTATGAGGGCCGTTAAGCTAAGTGGAGCTTTATGCTGCCAGCAGTCATGCTGGTTGAATCAGCGGTTTGTTAAGAGCCTAAACAACCCCCTCAACCCCTACCTCTCTAAACTATAAATAAATAAATAATAAATAAATAAATTGATCGAAGTTTTGTTTTGAGCTCTCAATTTTGTTTTAGAATGCCACTTCAGTAGAGCATGCAAAGATCCTGAGATTTAAGGTTGGAGAATCAATTTAAGCTATTTATCGAAAGGACACTGGCAAACAGAGAAGGTATTGAATACAAAAAAATAAATAATGAGCTATGTGAGACACATGCTTTTGGTGAAAGGGGTTTTCAGTGGACAACAAGCTTCATAAAGACAAATAATCATTTTACTCTTCCCGCCAGAACTATCGGAAACATAAAGCAGACAAAGCATTTGGTTGCAAGTTAGGATTTTAGTGTTTTGTTTTTTTTTTTTTTTGCTGTAGATGTGGACTTGTACACTTTTCACCCAGTGAAAAGTGTACAAGTGGTTGGACAATAGAAAAAATATTTTTAGTTTTGGAGAGATAGAATGTGTAGTGGAACTCTAAATATTTATGTGGAAAACATAAATACAGGTCTATAATTACCCAATTTCTCCTGTAAGTCTTTCATTTGATTATTTCCCCCCCAAATCAAGACCTTCTTTCCTGGAAAGTTAATCAAGCAAATACCAAAAATTAGAAAAAAAGACTGTATATATTTTATTGAACTATCCAGACTACTTCAGTTGAATTCAGTGAGTTAAAACTGATTACTTTAAAGAGATTATATTTGCAACAAATTCAAAAAGACACATTTGAATCAAAGGACTGTGGTTTCATTTTCAAATCTTTTATAGTCCTTAGTTCATAGAAATTGCATTAAGTAGTCTTGACATGAGATTCCCTTTAGAAATGGCTTCCAGATTGGAAAAAAAGCTGAATATATTCAAGTCTTCTTACAATACCATGTAGCTAAGCAACACATGTCTATTTTGTATGAATTATTTCAAAGCCCCTCCTATATTACCCAACCATTGAGCATCAGCATCAAATCTCTGCACATGCTTCACATTTTTCTTTGTTTTTTTCCATATTGTCTAACCCTTCACAGTGCAAAAAAACAAAAAAACATGTCTCCATTTTTTATCTTCGTTAAGCACAAAATACAAACTGCTTATTTCTAGCATGTGTGGTTAGTGTACTAATTTTAGATCGCACAAATGGGTTATTTTACGTATATTGCTGTAAAAGGAACTAGCAGCAAGTCTATTTGACCAACACTTCTTTGTTCTTTAGATTATTCAGGTTTGAGAAAGAGAGATGTAAAGTTTGGAAAAATGTTACAAGTACAAAATATTAGCTACCAAAACTATCCTAGTTTTTGAGCTAATATTGGAACATTCTTTTATTTCATGCTAGGGAACATAAGGATACAAAGTTTCAGTGACACAGATAAAATATAATGTGTTTTTGTGATTGGCCATTAAAGGAAATTTAACCAGTCCCCATTGACATAGGTGTAGGTATACCCAAACAGACCTCTACAATACATTTAGGCATTCTTTTTTTGTCATTTGCATTCATAAACAAACTTATTGTGTCACTGAAAAGAACAGCATTGGGCTCTAGAGTGTTCATTATTTGTATATTAGAAAATAATTATTTAGGGGTAGACATGTTTTCATCATCTTAAAAATCCCTTTGGTAATCAAGGGTGAAGTACTCGCCAAAATGGCTGTGTCTCCTCCTCCCCTACATGAGCCTATTTATGAAGGTGACATGCAATGTTTAACCTCATCCTCTTGATTCTGGGATTAAACATGTACACCTCTTGCCAGCGGCACTTCATGCAGTGATTTTTGGCATCCACCTGACCTGAACGCTTAAAAACTTTCAGAATTAACGCGTGCCCTTGGCACATGATCAATGCGGTTGGGAACTAAAGGCGTGAGCCTACACACACTGAGACAAATAGTACTGGTAATGCCCTCCATCACTGAAACTATTAACATCATGGCAAGATTGATCAGTCACCCTTGGCTGTCATCTTCTGCCTTCCACTGCCCATTAACGGCTTAAAGCCATTTCTTTGGTGTACATGAACATAACATGCGGAATATCTACGCTCTGTGGCACCATATTTATCTTACTTGGCAGCTGAGAGCAGTTCATACAAGTGGAAACCAATGACAAAACCAAAAGATTGATAAAACATGCAATGAAAATGTATCTCAGCCATTTCTGAAACGTCATTGCATCTAAATTGTTGACCTTTTTTTTTTTGCAGAGCAGAGGAGATTCCAGCAGCAGTCGAATGGCAAGGATTCAACTGCGAGTTCACAGTTTTGTGCTCAGCAGCCATCTCCTCCCCAGCGGTGCCATTAATAATGGGAGGCAATCTGACTTACTGAGACGTAGGGGAATGTAGTCATCTGTAGCACAGTGGTGTGACCAGCTAAATGTTGCTAATTGATATGGACAGCAGGAGCCTCTCTGTGTGTGGGATTAGAAGGTGGTGGGGCGGAGAGAGCCTGACTTGTTTTCAGGCTGTGATGAGCCTTTTGAGCACAGAAGGGAAAGGACACAATTAATTCCTTGTTCTTCTTTCCTTTCACTCGCACGGATCATTTTCTCCTTGTACAGTAAATGTGTAGAGAGCTGAGAGACACATTTGTATTCAGCCAAGCCTATCTATTTTTACCCCCCTGTCCAATGATTGATGTATCCTTTCAGCATGTACAGCCCTGCTATCCACGGGGATGAATAAACCACAGATGAGCAAGAGCCTGTAGGGAGTACACACACATTTACAGTGGGAATGCACACAAGATGTCTGCGGAAATACAAAAAAGGGATGCATCACAAATCGCACCGTCATTAAACCTCTGAGGCTGTAACGATACTTCAAAGTCCTTTGCATCATCCAAACTATTGCATCTGTAATGGATGCTAATAATGTAAGCACAGATGCATGTCTGGGTTTTGCAAAGGGACTTCTCATCATGAGACGGCTCCCTGTCAGTTCATTTAACATGACTGCCAATGAGTAAGAGAAGGGCCGCCCTGACGGTCCAATGCGCCCGTCCTTTGGAGGGAGAGGGGTGCTCAACTTCTAGTCAGACTTGACAAGCTAAAGGGGCCGGGTCAAGAGCGTTAGATGGCCTTTACAACAGGATGTAAGCAATGTCATTTAGCTGTCCCGCACATCCTTCCTCTATTGTCAGGTCAAGTCACAAACTAAACGCAGCACAGCAAAAGATACAGGGTCGAGTGCTGGATGTCCTGTTTATGGAGTGACATGGAGGTCTCAATCTGTCTGGGACTCAATGACAGGCCTAATTGTGATCCCTTTTATTCACAGGCAGACAATTTACAGGATGCTCACCTTGGAGGGCTATTTATACAAGAATGAGTACTAGAGAGTAGGCCACTTGCTCTAGGGGCCAATGCTGCATGATTGAAATGGCTTTCTAGGGATATTCTGGAGAGCCAACAGTGCCATCTCGTGTCCAAAAAATAGAATAACAGTTTGAGGAGGCACAAGGTAAAGTCATCTTCACTTGCTTATGAGTGTAAATTATGCAACTCTTAACAGAGAACTGCTTAATGTATCTATGAGGCCATCTTAAGTGCTTTGTTGATGCATTTGAGTCCAAATCTGTCACCACCTTGTGCCATTAATGCAGAGAGTGGGCTTTTTATGCAGAAGGTAGCGGAGGTGGTTCAAGCTGGGTTAAAAGCCAAATTATGGAGTGGGGGCCATTCTGGTGACTCAGCAAAGCCGGCTCATAAATTTCCAGAGCGAAAATCAGATCCATTGCCCTCTGTCCTCATGCAGTCTTCCTCGTCTCAGCTTCTACCACGAGCTCATCAGAACATCGGCCTCTGTGTCTATTTTATCTTTACCACTTTGTTTTTTTTGACAGCTGGTATCAGTTATCAATTTTCAGCGAGGTTGTGCTGCTTTTTTTTTTCGACCACCCTAGTTTCTTGGAGACAAGAGTCTTATTCAAGGGAACACATTTATTTGACACACTCAGGAGTTATATCAAGCAAATGCTGTCTAATGTTTTCAAAGAAAAGCAATTACTTTAACTCAGACAAGGATAATTGGCAGGTTTAGTTTAAAGGAATGTATTTTCATTTGGTTTAAATGGTGGCACATCCTGTAATATTTTACTTGTGGTTTCAGCCCAGAAACAAATGCTACACCACTTATCAAATTTTCCATGTCTTACACCTTTTTGCTGGCAGGGGTTTCTGTGTTTTGTGCTGATGCTGATGTCTAATGACATGCTTGAGCTTGCACTTTGTGTGATAGCCTGCAGCTATTTGAGTATGGCTTAAATTTTGAGGTCTACCTCATCTGTCATATGAACCTTGTTTACCTCGCTTCCATGGAGGGAAGAGCACTAAATCAGCAAGCCTGACACATGTATAGGAATCCGTCTATATTTACTGGCAAGCCCTAGTGAAGATTTGTAAAAAGACTCAAAGTAAATTCCTGTTTTGTACCTGGTAGATAAATATCTGTCCTCTTCTTAAAAAAACCCCACCCTCGATTCCATAGCTCTGTGTAATTATAGCCACTTCTCAAAAACCCCCTCATTTCTCAAATTATTGAAAAGGAGATAGCCCGACTGCACTGGGATGCATTTGATGAAGTCAATATTTCGGACAAGTAGGCTGGTTTTAGCAAGGCTAAGTCTACTGAGTCAACACTTCTCAGAGTATCAAATGATTTGTTGATGTGTAGGGAATGGTGGAGTGTGCCGTTTTGGTGACTCTGGAGTTGAGTTCAGCCTTTGATACTGTGGATCATCCTGTGCTGCTCCAGACAATGGGGGACAGGCTGGTGTATCTGAAACAGCTTTAAATTGGTTTGCCCCCTACTTATCTTCCCAAAACATTTTTTCGTTTCAAACAGGAATTTTACATCAAGACCAACTACACTGCATCATGGGGTCCTGCAGGGTTCTATTCTTGGCCCAGTTTTGTTTTTTGCTTTATTTTCTTCTGTTATACCATTTTATGAAAACTTTTTCCAAAACGTATTTCTTTACTGATGATATTAGGTTGTTAAGTATTTTCTAAATCCCATTTAGTTGTGAAATTATCAGTTCTACAAGGGTATATACATTTGAACTACTTAAAATAGAACTTTCTTCAGCTAAATGAGGAGTAAACAAATATTTTGATCCTTCCCTGGTAAAATTGCTATCTTACATTAAACCTACACTAAAAACAATAAGGAGTTACATTTTATGCTAGCTGTTCATTTGAACTTTATGTAAAATATATGGTCCAATCTTGCTTTTTTTTTTTCCTAAGGAGCGATGTGAAGCTTAGATCCTGGATTTCTAGGTTTGCCATGGAAATGGTGATTCATGCTTTTATTTCGACTAAGACTGAATACTGCAAGTCCATTCTGACTTGTCTTAGTAAGGGCTCGCTAGTTGAATCCAGTTTGTTCAAAGAACTTTTATAAAACTCTTGACAGGGTCAAAAACATTTTCTCCTGTTACACCAAAACTAATTTATTTGCACTAGCTGCCTGCAAAGTGCAGGATTCAGTATCAAGTTCTCGTCTGGACATTTAAAGCTCTACACAGCACTTCTCCATCGTATATCACATATATCATAAACCCATATCACTCCGCAAGAACTGATCAACGCATCAGCGACTGCCATCTATCCCAAAACGTAAACTGAAGATCAAAGAAGAGCTTTCTCAGTAATAGTTCTTACGCTCTGGAACATTTCAGCTTTTCAGTTGTTTTCTATGGATTCTGAGGAACTCTTCAGGAAACAGCTTAAGACTCATTTTTTTAACTAGCTTATCAATTGTTAATGTACTGTTTTATTGTGTTTTTTTATCTTTTTGGATATCACTTTTTGACGTTTACATTGAAAGGTGCTATATAAATGAAGTCTTATTATTTTTATTATTATTATTATTATTATTAACATGAATTTGTATGCAGTCGTGTTTGCCACAGATTTATTTGCTTACATTTTCACAGTAAATTGATCGCCTTACTTAAGATAGATGTTTTGTTTTGTTTGTCATTTTTGTTGTCTTAACTTGTACAATTTGAAAAGTGGATAATAAAATTGTGCCCATGTGGTACATCCTGATCCCTTGAAACATATTTAAAATTATTTAGCTTTAATAACAATATGAAAACTGTTTGGATTGACATTCATTTGAGGTCTTAAGACACATCCAGATTTAAATAATTAAATTTAAAAAGTAGAAAACTATTCATATAACTTGTATTTAGGCAGTTGAATTTTTTTTGCACACCTGTCAACACGATGTCAGTTTAAAACCGGCCTCCTATTTAGAGTGAAGCATAAATAAAAGTCAAAATTTCTTTAGGTAATGCAATAAAAAGGAATAAGAAATATACTTAAAGTTTTTACTTTATTTCACATATTAAAAAAGCATAAGCTTGTACTCAAGCATAGCCCAAATTACAATTTAGATTGCATGTTTTGTGGTCTTTTCAATTTTGAAGAATGGCTAGAAGAACCAGCCCTCTGTGCGTTGTACTAGAATGAAACAGGAAGTCCTGGATTTCTGAAGGTTCTTAAATTCTGAAGAACATTAAAACGTAGAAGAGTAGAAGAGCTACGGGCGCTATTATTAGGATAACTGATTGCTATTTCAAAAGTGTCAACTTTAGCTAATTTATTTGTGGCCTAAAAGCACAATCAAATAAATAAATTTTAAAATCAGTACACAACAGCCATTGAGTACAATGTATTCTCACATCTTATGGCTTTCGGGCAGAACTAACAAGCCTAACTAACATTTCTTTTTAAATTCTCTCCCTTGTCATTTAGAGTTTTGAATGGTTAAGACCAGTATAAAGGGTTCCTAGTTTCAAGTAAAAATTCCAGACGATTCCAGACTTGAGTTCTTAGTCCATTACCTTTTAAAATATAAATAATAAAATTAACCAATAACCGATGCATATAATTAGACAACTGGCTTGATTTAAATGTAGAACCCTAATAAACCAGACACTGACATGAAGTATGCACGGAAAGAATAGAATAAAGACAAATGGAAGGAAAACCAGAAAGAATTGGAGATGGCAAAATGTAGGAAGGAAAAAAAAAGGAGATAAGCTAAAATTATAAGTCGGGACAGTCGAACAAAGGGACGAAAGGACAGAAGGGACAAAAAAGTATCAAGAAACAAAAATAGGAAAAGTTTGTTTTTTTATCACAGAAGGAAGGAAGTCACATGGAAAAACGGAACGGACAAAGAGGAAACGGAGGACAAGAATGTACAAAAAAGCAGATGACTAAAATAAGTAATAACACTGGAAAATGGAAATGAAGCAAAACACAGAATAAAGGAAGAATTACAAAAAGTATGAAAGGACTTGATTAAAGATTGGAATAAGAGAAGCACATAAGGGAGGAAGAATGACAGTAATGCTAGAAAACTAAGTAATTCAGGAAAGAAAGGAGGTGGCAAAAAAGGGAATAAAGTGCAGAAAGATAGTCTATCAGTAACTATAGAAGGAAGTAATTAGTTGTCTTTCATGGCAGCATATGATGAAGGAAGGCAAGAAAAGATTGAAGGACAAATCATTTAATCATTTTTGCTAATCTTTCCGTTTTTCATTTCTTTACTTGCATAGACTTGAAAAAATACTGGAATGAAATCATGAGCTTTTCCAGACTGCCTAGGAAGTCTATAGATTTCTTGGGTGAATCGCGAGCTAGAATAATGTATTGTTTGGGATGTAAATACATTTTTTCATGGCTCTCTAGTAGATATTTTGCTAATGCCGCTATAGTTGAGAAACTGATGGGTGGCTACAAGAAACATCCAACTGAGGTTTATTTCGGCAAATGAGGGCAAGACTGGCAACAGGAGTAAACTTTTGGTGGACGTCTGATTTAATTAGTAAAATAATGCAATTTTGTATGTTTGTAGCTTTAGGGTTCAAATCCCTTCACACATTTACTTTGAAGCCGTTTTTACAGTTGCCTCTTGCACAACCGATTTTATCTTAGCTACGTCATATACAGTCGTGGCCAAAAGTTTTGAGAATGACACAAATATTAGTTTTCACAAAGTCTGCTGCTAAACTGCTTTCAGATCTTTGTGTCAGTTGTTTCTGTGATGTACTGAGATCATTACGTCGGTGTGATTGGGTTAGAATGGCAGAGTTAACATGTTAAAAGGAGGGTAATGCTTGAAATTATTGTTCTCCCATTGTTAACCAGAAATGGCTTCACAGGAAAGGATATTGCGACTACTAAGATTGCACCTAAATCAACAATTTATAGGATAATCAAGAACTTCAAGGAAATAGGTTAAATTCTTGTTAAGAAGGGTTCCGGGTGTCCAAGAAAGCACATCAAGCACCAGGATCGTCTCCTAAAGAGGATTCAGCTGCAGGATTGGAGTGCCACCAGTGCAGAGCTTGCTAAGGAATGGCAGCAGGCAGGTGTGAGCGCATCTCCACGCACAGTGAGGCAAATACTTTTGGAAGATGGCCTAGTGTCAAGAAGGGCAGCAAAAAAGCCACTTCTCTCCAAAAAAAATCATCAGGGACAGATTGATCTTCTGCAGAAAGTATGGTGAATGGACTGCTGAGGACTGGGGCAAAGTCATATTCTCCCATGACGCCTCTTTCTGATTGTTTGGGGCCTCTGGAAAAAAGGCTTGTATCGGACATGCCGACAGTAAAGCATCCTGAGACCATTTATGTGTGGGGTTGCTTCTCATCCAAGGGAGTGGGCTCACTTACAGTTTTGCCCACAGCCATGAATAAAGAATGGTACCAAAACATCCTCCTACAGCAACTTCTTCCAACAATCCAACAACAGTTTGGCGAAGAGCAATGCATTTTCCAGCATGATGGAGCACCGTCCCATAAGTCAAAAGTGATAACTAAGTGGCTCGGATACCAAAACATTGACATTTTGGGTCCATGGCCTGGAAACTCCCCAGATCTTAATCCCATTGAGAACTTGTGGTCAATCATCAAGAGGCAGGTGGACAAACAAAAACCCATTAATTCTGACAAACCCCAAGAAGTGATTATGACAGAATTGGTTGCTATCAGTCAGGGTTTGGCCCAGAAGTTGATTGAGAGCATGCCCAATTGAATTCAGAGGTCCTAAAAAAGAAGCACCAACGCTGCAAATACTAACTCTTTACATAAATGTCATGTAATTGTCGATAAAAGCCTTTGAAACGTATGAAGTGCTTGTAATTAAATTTTAGTACATTACAGAAACAACTGAAACAAAGATATCAAAGCAGTTTAGCAGCAAACCTTGTGAAAGCTAATATTTGTGTCATTCTCAAAACTTTTAGCCACGACTGTACATTCTAAAACGGCACATCCACCATCACGTCCCTTTAGATTGCAAAGCAGTGAACTAGTTTCCCAGTATAAAATCTAGCACGTCGTTTTATGGTTCAAAGTCACATAACAAATGCTAGCAATAAGCAACAATACCATCAGCAGCTATCATTAAGTTTTGGTGTATAAGATTTGTCGCCATACGGCGCGCAAAACTGAAAACTTTAGAGGGATATTTCTGCCAGTTATTACCCAGAGATTAACCTCATCCAGCCTTGCTGTTGACAGCATGAGTCTTAATTGCAGCATCATTAGCACTGAGGTGTTGGCTGAATGTAAAGAGATAAGCTAATGCAAAGATGCACAGCAGCAATAAAAAGTCTCTCTGACTGATGTAGTCCTTGGCAATTGGGGGGGGGGGGGGGTTAATGACTCAAACCCAGTCCGCAAACAAACCTTGTACAATATGTTTTGCTTGCTTGGTAATTAGCTGGTGGATGTTTGTGTTTGAAGAGTGCAAGCCTGTCTCCACGTCAACAGCTTCGTGTGTTTGTGTGTGTGTTCGCAAGTACACTTAAGTTTTATGCCAATCTACCATCCGGTGTGTATCTGCATGCACTCCGGTGCCGTTTTGGACAAATCATCTTCATTATAAATGTGTCTAATTACGGTAATGAGACGATTTCATTATCAGTTAAACAACCTTGTTCCAAATGCTAAACAAGGCCGGTTTTTGCAAACCCAGTGGGCTTCCTGTGTTTAGTCGCCACGAGAGAATTGCAGCAGGGCGTCTCAGCATGTGGCACCATCTGTACTTTGAATGGGGTTATCTAATCTAAGTGTTGAATGCATGGATAAGGGCACTTTTAAGTGTAGATACAAGCTAGTTACATTTCTGTTTTAATCAAAATTGTATGGATGCTTGTGAAATCAAAGGGTTTAACAGTAAGCGGTCTTGTAGTTTGGTTCAAATTTTTCCTCAAAGTCATTAGAACAATCCCACAGCCAGGCAAGGCAAATCTGCCTGTTTTAGGTTAAATTTTACAAATTTAATTTGCATGCTGTTCACATTTAATACTTCAATTTTAAATATTTAGCAAATTCTAAAGCATTGTTAAGATTATTTTGTGCCTTTACTATACTTTGAAATACCAGAAATGGATAGCAATGGCTAAACTTTTAAAGCCTGACAGGTTATGTGAGCTACTTTGAATGTGACTCGGAAAAATGCATATCACAATAATCAATATATCGCTGGTTGGTGGGGTGTGTGGCAGAAGTGATGGGGTCAGGGGCAGACTTGCTGGGGATAGTTTCTAAAACTTTCATCTTTACTTATATTTTTTTATGTACCTGAAGTTGTATCAATATGAAAACTAGTGCTGTCATGAGATTAAAACTTTGAGTTTAATTAATAATGATTGTAATTAATTAGTCTAATTTATGTAATTTTTAATCTCCCAGATAATTGCTGAGAAAAACCTCATCAAAGTAGTATGGTCGAACAAAGGCTTATATATATATGAAAGCTATGAGCTATATATATATATATATATATATATATATATATATATATATATATATATATATGGTTTTATGAAGAAATCCACTGTATTTAACAGACTTTAGTTGGTTTTGTAAGACAGACCATCGTGCCATAACAGAGTGATAAAGGCGCATTGGTGTGTAAGGTAAATGAGATGAGGCGAAAGGTGATATTGCTCGATTCTGCAACCTTATGCCTCGTAGTAATATTCCCGCTTGAGCCCCCCGCCACTCCTCGCTAAACGCGCATCACCCCTTTGGAGTGACAGTGGGAGGTACCCCGCAGAAAAGGGTGGTCGCATGATGACGTGGGTAATGCGCAGAGTACCAGCCGGTGGGAATATCAACACAGGAAAACATGAGCTGCTCAGCTTATTTGTACAATCTGCAACATGGCAAGCTGGACGGACGCAGAGACCATGGAGCTTTTGGCCATGCGAGCGACGAACAGATTAATGGTCTGTTTACAGGGACAGTCGACTTGTGGTGAAAAGATACGCTGAGCGGGGCATCAACCGGGACAAAAATAGGTCACGTCCAAGCTAAAAGTTTTGAAAAAACAATGTCATCAGGTCAATGCGACCCTGTACATCACGTGTGTGTGTGGGGGGGGGGGGGGGGCTGCAACCCACCTTTATACCATCTTGGCTTAAAGGGTGCCTGATGGCAGTTTATTCTAGCTTCAGCTTTGCTCCCATAAATTCCCAAATCCTCCTCAGGGAGCTGTGGCAAATCTCGTTTTACAAATGGCATGGTCCTATAGAAACAGCTTTTAAGAGATGCAATCCCAGCATTTACATTCTGTTGTTTCTGTGACTAGTCCAAAGTTGCGACTGCAACCTTCTGCTTTTGTTCTGGACTTAGTGGGGTAAATATCTGCTTTCAGACCAGCTGTATTACAGCTTAAAACAACATATAATATATGCCTTATGTTGTATAACAATGGCTTGCCATACATCTGGAGCCGTCGGGTTGAAATTCCAGCATGCGGTGCAGACTTGTTACCTTGTCTGTGAGAAGTCTGAGACGGACAAATATTGTAAAATGACAAATGTTGTCTGAATACATTTGTTCTTTAAGATAGGAATAGAAGGCAAATTGAAAATCCAATTTAGGGTCATAGAGAAAATATATATTTGGCTTTAGAATGATCCAAAGATATCCTAATTCAACAAAGTGAGACAAAATGAGGAACAAAATATCAAATTTAGTAATCCTAACCCTTAACCCAATGTCTAAACATCAACAACAACAACAAAAAAGAAAATAACTAATCAAGGCACACAAAGTCCATCAAAGCACAAATAACTTCAGACAATCTAAACACAGAATCAACACCCCTCTATAGCTCATAGGTTTCGTTCACACTAGATTATGCAAAAAAATAGGACTTTCAACAAATTGTGTAATAAAGGCAAATAAGTTTTCTTTATATATACACATGCATACATATACATATATATACATATATATGTATATACACATGTATATATACATATATATGTATATACACACATATATACATGTATATATATACGTACATATATATATATATGTATATATATACATACATATATATATATATGTATATATATACATACATATATATATATATATGTATATATATATATATGTAGGAACACTTGCAGAACACACGTCAAGTCAATCAGATTTCTTTGATATCAAACTGTCCACCTAGGGAGCAAGATTTAGGATACATTTTTTATTGTTCCCTTTATTATTTTGAGCAATATATATATATACCTTCAAAGCATAACATCTTTCCAATGCATTTTTCACACACTGTAGAAGCTACATGTGCACAATGTCTCACACTCCTTCCTCAGCTCTACCTGGCTACCTCTAAGGTCTCCTCTCATCATTGCTAAGCACTCAATCTGTTTGCTGGGTGACCTTTGGTTGTCAGAGAGCTTATCACCTGCTTTTAAAGCACCCTGCACCCCTGAAGTAATCCTTGGAGCCAAACACTGCCGGCCTAATCCCCACTCTCTGAGGTCCTACCTCATTCACTGTTAGCCTTCTCTCTAATTGTCCTCAAGGCTCTTTAAGCCACATGCAATTTTGTTTCACTGTGCGTGTCTTTTTGTATACGAGTGCATGTATTGATCTATAGGTGTATGCAGGTATTCTTCCCTCTGCAGTGCGTATCTCCTCCTTAGTAACTAAAAGCTCTGTGTGTGTGTGTTTGACCAGTGTGTTTGGGAAGGAACCAGTGACCATGGAGCCATCAGGGTGCATTTAGCAGGATTGGAACTGTGTGCAGGGAGGGATCAGTATTGAAGTCAGAACTAGAGCTGCACAGGAAAAAGCCCAAAATCAGCATTCAGGAGGTAAGAGG
The DNA here is from genome assembly GCA_028564705.1 of Apricaphanius iberus. Classification (NCBI taxonomy): domain Eukaryota; kingdom Metazoa; phylum Chordata; class Actinopteri; order Cyprinodontiformes; family Aphaniidae; genus Apricaphanius; species Apricaphanius iberus. The sequence goes on along the minus strand of JAPXFQ010001385.1, from coordinate 266,006 downwards.
TGTGTTATGTGCGCACACATGTGTGCCCTAGCCCCAAGTGTAGCAGTTCCTGGTCACAGTCTGTGAATGAAAGTAATTGCCAGTGGAGGGTAACCTGCAGCTGAGCCCAAGCTATAGTGTGTGTGTATGTGTGTGTGTGTGTGTGATTGACATCTTGGGTTGCAGTTTTTCCACCTGCAATTTAGCAGGCCAAAACTCCTTGAACCTTTTTGCTTTTATTTAAACAGAACTGTATAAATCAGCTAAATGTAAAGGAGAGCATCATTCTGTGAAATAGTGATTGCCTTTAAAATGATGTATTACTGCTGTTGTTCATAGAACTTGGTGGGTGAATAAAATGCTGACAGGAAAGCAGACAACCAGTCCATTTAGCAAGTCTTAGGCCACCATTGTAGATACCTGGGTGGGGTTGCTTCAATATTTAGAGTCCAACTTTATGCTTTATTGCAAGCTTACAAGGTAAAAACTTTCTCAAGAAAAATGGATAAGTTATTATGATGTTAGCAATATATAATAGCAACTAATAGCTTGAAAACCTCTCAAAATAAGGAATTACATTTTTACCAAATGCTTGAGAAAGACCTCAAACAGTTTGGAAGGAGAATGTCAGAAATAGACTGCCTAGTTTGTATCTCAACTTTCACATTGATTTCCAGCACCTATGTTCCTCCTGAAGTAAAGGATCCCCACAGAATACTTGTACCATGTTTCGCTAGTGATGATGCTGGATATTTGGAACACAAAGCACCCTGAAATTCAGCCAAGAAGTTACATTTTGGTCTCATCTGATCAGGCAATCTTGTTTGGTGTGTGTGGTGCCACCTACATGACTTGTGGCAAACTGTAACCAAGGCTCTGGAGATGTTCAAAGTTTAGGCTATTATTTTATTACCCAACCCCAATTTAAAACATGTCCACATCGTTTTTCATTGAAAGCCTTCAGGGTCCATAATTTAGTTTGTTCCAAATAAAAAAGGGAAAAAAATCTTATTTTGTGATTTTTTTTTCACCTCCTCAGCCATACATTAATGGAAAACTATTTAAAGCAAAGTAGAAAACAGATTTCTGATTATTTTTGGAAAGGAATGAACTATGAAATAATTTTACCTTTATTCAAGAAACCTGTAAAGCTTCCTAAATTTTCATGTTTTTGTATTTTACTGTTTGAGAAAATATTTTACAGATCTATGCATTGCAACAAAAATGGGAACTTATGGAAATAATTTTTAGCACAGTTCAATGAATGACTCATCCTAAGTCTGTTTTTGATATGTTTGCCAATTGTTAGTGGCCTGAATTCCTATGAGATTATATATATATATATATATATATATATATATATATATATATATATATATATATATATATATATATATATATAAAAAGTCTGACCACTAAAATAAAACATACTTTAGGTTTTAACTAACATTTTCCACATATTTATCAACAAAATCCTTATCCCAAAAAAATATTGTCCATTCGCATCAGCTTTATTTGCTAGTAGGTGAAGGTAGTACCAGGCTTGAAGTGCAAATGGCCTCCTGGGTAAAAAAAAAAAAAAAAGAATAAAATTGAAGCTGTCAGATTGTTTAGTTTTGAAGGTTAGAGCTTGAGGATTCAGTTGACATCCTTGCAAATAAAATGAAAATAAAAAAATCTCAGCCAAGTTTAAAACAAGATGAGACGTATAGGTCTCTATGGGTCCCCATAAAGACGGCTAAGATTGCCAAAGTAAACTATAGCAAGAGGTGGTAAGTAAACTTTTTTGGGAACAAAAAAAAGGATACTGCAATGAATCTTTAATAGTGAATATTATATGTGCTTTTTAATGTTGTAGAATATGAATATAACCTTCTCTAAATATCGTTTTGAAATCTTTACATTGTGGAGACTTCACAAACCACAATGGAACTGGTGGGAAGTCCATATACAGTTTAAGATGTTCTAAAAAGGGTTTCTAAGGTTTGGAAACGGTGTTACTTCTGTTTGAATTATTTTTTTTATTTTTTTTTATTTTTTAGGTTATCCACAAAAGAAGATACAATTATCTAAAAAGATAAATGGCTAAAACTTCTTTAATATATTTCTTTACACAGTTGCCAATTCCAAAACTTATTTCCCAACTATTTTCATCCAAATACTAAAAACTACACTTTAATATGGGTTAAAAGTTTTGTTATTGTATAAACGAGTATGTATACAGTTTTTTTTTAGATTTGAATCAATCTTTCGTTACTTTGTTTCTTTAATACAAGATAGGAAGCTTCATCTAATGGCGCCTTCAGACCGCACACTTTGTCTGCGTCCAGCAATGCTCCAAATACATGTAGTTTGATGTACAGTATATACATTTTTTTTTAATGAACTTGCAAAGCTCGTGGGTGAGCCTTTCTCTGCTGGATGTTTTAAATACTAGTGGATCTTGATTGGCTAGACGTCGTCGAATTTACTACAGTGAGACGCTCTGACTGGTTGGCGCACTGTATCAAGTGCATGAAGTCCGTCAAAAGTTCAGCTAGATGAACTTCTGCGTTGTCTGCGTTTGCTACGTTGCCACTTGAAATGCAAGTAGTGCTTGAAACATTGACACAGCCAATGGACTCACTGTACCGCAGAGAAAATTTCTCCATCACAACTGCCAGTTTGACACTCCGTTTACTTCAAACCATTTGCCTCAGAACTAAAACAAAGATTAGTTTTTAACATTTTCACAGAAAACTCCACCTTTAACCATTATTTACACAAGTACTTCCTTCAATAGTTTGATTGAAGGTAAAATGTAAAATTCTACTAACAGTTTTCAAATTATTGATATAATTGTTCACACACACACACAAATATATATATATATATATACACACACACACACACACACACACACACACACACACACACACACACACAGTGCAATGGACAGTGTACCTCGCCTTTCGCCTGTTGACCAATGAAAATAGGCACAACCCCCCCTTGAGGATAAGCAGTATAGAAAAGGGATGGGTGGATGTAAAAATAATCAAATCAAACAAAAGCTGTCTAACATGATACAGGTTCAACAAATTCTCAAAGCAACATCATGCTTATACCTAAAGGAATTCAAGAATGTTTTTTTATTGATATCTATCAGTCTTGAAAAGGTTACAAAACTATTTCTAAGGCTGTAATGGAAGACAACATGGGGCAGTGATGAAACTTCTCAGAAGAGGCTGGCACACCAAAATTACACATCCAGGAGCCTATAAAGGAACCTAGAAAAAGATTTAAAAGTTTGCAAAACTCACTTGCTTTAGTGAAGGTCCATGTTCACGATTCAACAACATAAAAAAGGTACAAATTATTTCCATGAAAGACTAACAGGGCCAAAGCCATTGACAAAACTAAAAAGACAAGCCTCTCACATTTGCCCAAAAAATAACCTCAGACAACTTAATGATTATCAAGAAAGATATACTGCATTAGAAAAAATTTGGAAACTATCTGTTCCGTTCCATTTTTCATCAAACTAACGCCATTTTCAAACAAAAGAAGATTAGACCTAGAGTTAACTGTGATCACGACTAAGTGATGGCCTGAATCAGACCTCAATAATTAATGGGACCATGAATTCTGTTCAAAACCATCTTGATGGAGATCATCTGGTCATCAGTTTCTGATTTGAGCCCAACCCATATTGGGTCCTGCACCTAGAGGAGGACCCAAAAACACACCGATATATTCATATATGAAAAACTAAATAATTTTGGATTAGTTTAGTCAAAGTTCAGGCTTTTATCTGATTGGCATGCTGTTTTATGACCTTAAACAGACCATTCAGTCCCTATGGGCTTAATTAGGTTAATTTCTCCCTATATTTAGTGTGGATAACTTATGGTTTAAAGCTGCATACTGGTTTACTTCTGGTAAACTTGGATATTAAAACTAAATTGAAGATGAGAAACATTTGTGTTAAAAAAAATACAAATCTGTAAGGATCAAATACATTTTCACTGCATTGTAACATATAGTGGAATATAAATGTTTGTATAGTTTTTAGAGTTCTCATTGCATCTAAACTGGATTAACATAGGAGTCACATGCCTTGAAAGCTGTGAGATAAGACCCTTTCTTCTGCCTACTATAATCTGCCGATGGCAAATGGTGGCTCAGTCTCAACACTGACCTCAAGTCAACCAGACTGTTCATACTCTTTTAGAGCGCAGTGGGTGTGGACAGGTCAAGTTTTTTTATTTATTTTTTATGGATGGCTGGTTTCTTTTCTTGTCTTGTCTCTTTAAGCTTGGAGGTTTCGCCTAATGCAGGTTGAATGGGACATAAAGAGGAAATGGGCTGAATCAGGAAGAAAAAAAATAAATAAAGACAAAACAATATTGTTCTTTAAATTGCTATAAACACAAACAAGACATACTTTAGCAAACACTGAAAATGTACAACCTATCAAGCGGACTGCCTGTAAGGGTAATTTTTCAAGTTGAGTCTGTCTCATGGTTTACAAGTTTGATCAATGAAGGCTTTGGGGTGTAAAGAAAAATAATGAGTTGCTACTTATAATCTATAAAGCTGTTAAATTTTGAAACAAAAATCCGATTTGGACCGCGGTTTCCGTCATCTGCTGAGAATTTGAACTGGTAAATCTATGTTTAAGATATGCACAATCTATAGTACAATAGAGTATTATACAAAAACAAATACAGTATTCAGAATGCTTCTAATCAAATTTAGACACTTACACCTTATATTCTAACATTTTTTATAACATTTTGTTTGGGGACATGATTGAATTTGAGACGTATGTTTTGTCAAAACACCACCAGATGGCAGCAAAAGCTAACAATTTATATCCCATGTTTGCATGCTGCTGAACATAAGGGATTTAAGTAAAATTACTCTACCTAAAACAAAAGTTTGTACTTACTAATTTCAGCCATCATATAATGAAATGAGAACATCAGGACTGTAAATCTAATGATACACATCACTTCTGTATAGACTATAAAAGTGGTCTGTGAGACTCTGTTGAGGAAATATAGCTGATAATTTTAGATTTGGGTGGAAGTCAAAGAATGCAGAAGCGGACATCCAGGGTCGCAACAGAAAAAAACAAAAGGAAAACAAGATATTTAAGAGCCACGGAAGTAAGAACCGTGTGGCATAAGGCAAGCACCCGGAGGCCCTTCCCAATGTCTCGAAGCTACTTCGTCATACACCAGACTTCAACTCAGCTGTTTCCTCGGTTCATGATGGGTTCATTGTATGCCGCGTCACCTGAAAAGGGGCCTCATAGATCACTGGTCAATAACAGAACACCGAGAGTGCACGACACAAAAGCGAGAGCGGGTCCTACCGACCTGAATACAATGGCACAGGCTCTTTTGTCGCAAAAACACAAAAGGCGGTGTTGGGCTTTAATTAAAAGTTGCCCCAGGTGAACAATGAAGCAGGAAATTGCCCGCTTCGTCATCTTTTGTAGCATTTTGCGGAGGTGGTGGGGGTGGAATCTGGTGCAAGGTTGACTGAAGCGGTGTCAAGTGAACGTCTCAAGAGCCGACAGGTGTAAATGCGATGGAAAAATACACACAGGTATCAGCATTTTTCATAGTGCATCCATGACTCACGATGCACAGGTAAAGCAGCTCTAGTTCTGAAGGGGAAGGGCAAATATCGCTCAATAAATGATCAAATTGTTTAGATAGCATGAGTAATGTGTGTTAGAGTGGAATTAGTTTGTGCGCACCTAAAGGACAGAAGGTTTTCTTTCAAAGTGTTTTACATTCATGGTTGACCTTAGTAGCCATTGATGAAAGTTTCTTAGACTGATCAGTTTTTATGTCTGATTATTATGGCCTAGAGAAGACATCAAGACTTTCTTGGGTGCCGCCTTGAAGGCATTTCACTCTGGAATTCTACTGGACCTCTTTAGCCTGTGCATCCTGTCCTAATCCTGTCAGTCAGGCTTGGTTGGCCCCTTGTATTATGAGAACTTTTAAACAATATTTATTACTTTTTTCGTAAGACGGAAGGCAAAAGATCAATTCAGTCAATTCTTGCTGGAGGGCTGGTTTTTTGCTCGAATTGACAATTCTGCTCTTCAATTTCATATTGGCAATAATGCAACACTTCTGGTTTTCTTTCCTTACCTGTCACAGCTCTGCACTCAGTCAGCTAGCCAATGGCACCTGTTTTCACACACCTGTCATACACTTGAAGCGTGTTGCCCTCAGGTGGGAGAGAGATCAAATCAGACACCTGACATGTTTCCCATTCTGCCGTTGCTTTGCATCTTGGTTCACCTTTGCCTTCCTGTCACCGACAACTGAAAACAAAGAAACGCACAGAGAGCGTTGGAAAGGCTGGTTGAGATTAATAACTGAACAAAACTGTTAAAGTTGGGGCTGATCATTGGGGTGGGGGGAGAAGAAAGTAACATCAATTTTTAATAAATATCAGCCTGTTGCAAAAACCTAGAATCTTTGAGCTCAGGAATTACCAGCCCCTCCAGGATGTCGCAACAAATTCAGCCAATCCTTGCAAATTCTGCATGTCTTGCAATTTAATCAAATTATCGCAACTTTGATCCCTCTTTAACCAATTGAGATCCTTCTTCTCATTATGCTGTATCTGATACCGTCACATATCACCTACACTCCCCGTTACATGAGATAGAGCGAGAATTAAATATGTTGTATTTTCCAACAAAAATCACCCAAAGAACGTGCTATAGACTACAGTTTCCTCATTCTCTACATTAAAATGGATGCAAATTGTTTTGTACCTTACGCAATACTGTGGTCCAACACAAAAATGATCAATTGAGAAAAATAAAAGAAAATCTACCGCAAACCAACATTTTGGCCGATTACAGTTCACATCATTCTCTGACCACTTGATGCAGACATTTTCAACTTTATGTATGGGTTATAGTTTATTAAAACAATATTGCAAATAAAAATTCTCATGAGAGCATCTGAGAGTCGTCTAGTCATCTGGGAGCTGACAGCACATCCGTCAACAGGGCGGCTGTTCACAGACGTGCTCCAAAGAGCTCAGTGTTCTACCGACCAATAGTGTTAAAGTGGGATTCTGCAGCATGTCAGTTAACTCCCGCTGAAGCAATGGCTTGCAGATCAGGAAACAATTCATTCAGGGAGTCTAATCCAACTTTTTTTTTTTCTTCAATTAGAGATACCAGGGAATATATCAAAACTTTCGTTGAAGTGGCACTCTTCAGTCTCTCTGGCCTTCAGAATAACATCAGGTTGTGAGACTACGTTCAGGCCCCGGCAGGTGATCTGCTCATATTTTAAGGGCGATTGTTTAATTTTGTTTTTTAAATATAGTTACTGCGGCCACAGTGAGGGATTTTTGTCACTGGCAGCAGGGAAAAAAGTTTTCAATATTCATCTGATTAATGTGAAGGCAAGATGTGGACTCCCTGTTCAGCTTATTTTGGTAACTATCATTTCAAATGAATAAAAATAAACACTGAATATGTTATAATCATCTACACATTGAGGTGCAAAAACAGATCATGACATCCAAATGACAACGCCTTAATCAGCTTACAGTAATTTTTTTCTTATTTTTCTTTTAATATTTCTTCCTTTATCATTTAAATCTGTATATGGATGTTCAGAATGCAATGTTTAAATCAACAAGGTGCAAACTGGGTTTATGAGAGGATGGCGAGTTCAGTTTGGGGTTGTTGTTCAGTTTCCATTGAATATAAATATATGCTGAAGTAACCTCCAAAATATGGTGAATCTAAACTAATCCATCTAAACTAATCTAAACTTCCACCTATTAAGTTATTACTTGCTTAAAAGAAGTCACGCTTTTCTTTGATGGGCACCCTTCATTTTAGACAATTTCTTACTATAGATTCCTGGCTTCAGGAATCTATACCTTTTTAATTAAAATTTAGAGTACAGAATAGCATATGCTGTTCCGCTAGCTTAGGTTTAATGACAATTTTACGAACTTTTAAGAACTTGCTCTGAGTATACTGCCAAGGTCTCACTTGATAAATTATGACTACTGTCTACTTTATTTGCTTACTTTAAATCATTCCTAACAACATGAGTAGCTTTTAACCCTGTGTGAGGAATGTTGTACTATACTTTGGACATTTTTTTATGTGGCCTTTAATGAAGTTTTAAATGTCACATGTGTTGCAGCCCACATACTATACATTTTTCAGTTGAACAACAATACTGTTCTTTCAAAACACCTCAAAAACAGGTTTGACTGCAACTGTGATTAAATTATCTGCAAGCCTAGACTTGTGTGAAAAATTGTAAGCTAGGTGCGCCCTGACTGCATGGGTGATGGCAAAAATGAACGTTTCGAACCCAGCTCTGCAAAGAACACTGCAAAGTCATTGTGCAAACAAAGCAAATTACTGTCCACTATGCAAAATGACATGGAGAAAGAGTCTGTCGTCTGAAGGTTTAGGTATTAGCCTCTGTAAATATCAGCCAAATTGCATACTAGGTTCAGCATTTCTATCCTTTATTGACAGCTATTGCAGTCCAAACTGAAAGTTCAGTCCAACCCTAGGGGAGGCTGCATCATCTTCTTGTTCTCCCCTATTTCTTTTTCTTTTTTACCCACAGCAAGTCTAACTGCATGGCACCTGTATCTATGCTGAACATTTCAGGACTGCCCATGCTTAGAAAAACCGTGAATCATGAAATGGTCCCTTCCAAGACATGACTTCAGAAGACAAGAGATAAAGATGGCAAATGGAGATAGTCGTCAACGTGTCTCTTGGGTGTCACTCTATAGTCTGCTTCTTTACCCCAACAATAACTGAATATAAACAGGCTGTCTGTGCAGGAGTCCGTTTGGGAAGCATTGCTTTTACTTGACAAAAGGCAGCGATTCCAAACGTTGGATATAACTTCCAGAACATTCGAGTTCATCAGGAGGACACTTAGCCCTGCAAAGTCACCAACTAGGCCAGATGCAGTAACAAGCAGGGTGGTATTGTGTAAGCTTATAGCGCAGCTCTGTTTGCCTGGGGGCGGGACTCAGAGAGAAACCAATGTGTGAAGAGTGTGACCGCTCAAACCAACTTGCCTTTAACGCCGGCATGAGCTTAACAACCTGAGGTTATCCTCATACGAAGAATGGTATGAAAGCAATATTGAATCACTACGCAATTTGTTTTTTACTGAAAATGAATTGTTGTGGCTACAACATAGAGACCAGTTCGATCTCGCTTGCTCGATCCAGTTTCTTCTTGTGCAGAATATACCAGCTACATACTGTGAGAGAAAAGCAAGTCTGCTTTTCAGTCCCGCATGTTTTACACATTCTCTGCTTGATCTTCATATTGACACAATTACACTGATTGCAAGAAATCACTACTGTCGCTACAAAGAAAAAAAAATCCAGAACAACTTCTTTACAGATCTGGAAAAGATTGAATGAAATAAATAAAAAACATTTCCATGAAATCTGTTTAAAACAAGGTTTGTCCTACTATTAAATACTGTTTTTGTCAAAAACAAAAGCTTTAATAAAACTTCCAGAAGCAAAGAAGTATGTGCTGGATTGCCAAAACAGAAAGACAACAACAATGACCTTAATTTAGCCATTATTTATTTCCATCAATCTGGGAAGGGTTACAAGGCCATTTCTAAATCATTCGGAGCCTGTCATTCTGAAGTGAGAAAGATTATTCACAAGTAGAAAACATGTCAGACTGGTGCCAATCTTACCGGGAGTAGATCTAACTGGCAATGTCAGATCGCAAAATCTTCTGAGAGATCAAATCAAATCAAATCAAACTTTATTTATAAAGCGCTTTTCAAACAAAGAAAGTTACTCAAAGTGCTTTACAGATTTAAAATAACCCCACAACCCCCCCCCCCTCAAAAAATAAAATCATCAGTGCAAATACAACCCCCTCCCAACCCAACCCATCAGCCATACTCACTCACACACACACTTAGAAGCTACAAAAAGCGGGCTGAGTACAGATGAGCCAGGAAATGCCATCATGGAGCCATCTGCATCAGCAGCAGCAGATCAACAGCAGCAGCCAAGGCTCCCACCCAGGGCGCCCAGAGGAGGGAGGGCTGGTACCCCCACCTCCACCCAAGCGCTACCTGGGGGGCACCCAGGCAGCCACAGCCGACCACCGCCCCCGATGCAGGGGGCTCCCCAGAGAGGAAACACTGGCAAGAAAGATTAAAATACATTAAAATATAAAGTTAATAAAATATAAAGTATATAAAGTATAAAACAATAAGTGTAAAACAAATAAAAATGCAAAGCAGATTAATAAATAAACAGTTAAAAGCTGAACTAAAAATTAAATCAGGTAAAACACGCTGAGCGATTAAAAATATATTAATAAATAATAATTAGTTAAAGGCTAAGCTAAAAAGGTGAGTTTTAAGTCTGCTCTTAAAAACATTAATGTTCTCTGCGGCCCTGAGGTCCTCTGGCAGCCTGTTCCAGAGGTGAGGGCCATAATAATGGAAAGACGCCTCACCATGAGTCTGTGTCCTGACTTTGGGGATGATAAGGAGACGGCTGCCAGAGGAGCGCAGAGACCGCGAGGGTTCATACGGTAAAAGCATTTCTGACAGATACGAAGGCCCAAGACCATTAAGACACTTAAAGACCATTAAAAGAACCTTAAAATCGATCCTAAAACATACGGGGAGCCAATGCAGTGATTCTAAGACCGGTGTAATGTGCTCCCGCCTCCTAGTCTTCATCAGGACACGAGCTGCTGAATTCTGTAGAAGCTGTAAACATGAGGTAGTCTTTTTGGGAAGACCAGAAAGCAGGGCATTACAATAATCAATTCTACTGGTGATAAAAGCATGCATTAGCGTCTCCGTATTGGCCCGAGAGAGAATGGGGCGGACTCTGGCGATGTTCTTTAGGTGATAAAAACCTATTTTGGTGATGTTTTTAATGTGAGGGATAAAAGTCAGCTCAGAGTCAAAAATCACACCCAGGTTCTTCACTTGTAAAGAAGAATTAAAAGACAATGATTGTAGTTTTGGTAAAAGTTTTTCTCTCTGAGCCTCAGGACCGATAACTAAAACCTCAGTTTTGTCCTGGTTGAGCTGGAGAAAGTTTTCTGCCATCCAGGATTTAATGTCTAAAATGCAGTTAAAAAGTGCATCCATTGGCCGTGTGTCATCAGGAGACATGGAGATGTACAACTGTGTATCATCAGCATAACTGTGAAAGTTAACTCCATGTCTCCTGATAACACTGCCAAGAGGGAGCATATACAGGTTAAAAAGCACTGGGCCTAAAACTGAACCCTGGGGAACACCACAAGTGATCTTATGGACCTTAGAGGAACAGGTATCTAAACTTACCGTAAAAGTCCTGTCTGTGAGGTAGGATGTGAACCAGTTGTGAACAGCACCAGAGAGGCCGATCTGTTTTAAACGAGTTAAAAGAATAGTGTGGTCTACTGTATCAAAGGCAGCGCTTAGATCCAGAAGAACCAACACTGTCACCTTTTTAGCATCATAGTTTAATCTAAAATCATTTAAAATCTTTAAAAGCGCCGTCTCTGTGCTGTGGTTCATCCTAAAACCAGACTGAAATTTCTCTAGGACATTATGAGCGTTAATAAAATCATTAAGTTGAATAAAAACAAGTTTTTCTAAAACTTTGCTTAAAAATGGTAAGTTAGATACTGGTCGGTAGTTGTTTAAATCATTAAAATCTAAATTGCTCTTCTTCAGCAGGGGCCTAACTACCGCCGCTTTAAAGGCAGCAGGAAAAACCCCCGTCTGAAGGGAGCAATTCATAAAGTTTAAAATCTCATCTTTAAAAGAACCATAAAATTGCTTAAAAAACCTGGTGGGAATCGGGTCCAAAGCGCTTGTGGTGGGCCTCACTGAGGAGAAAACTTTATCAAGGGTCCCAGCTTCTACCAGGACAAAACTGTCCAGTGTTTCCTCTGGTGAAGGCAGACACTCTGATTTGTCTAAAACCATGTTTGTTTGAGAGGATAAAATATTACATCTGATGGTGTCTACCTTCCCTCTGAAGTGGTCTGCATACTCCTCACAGAGACTGTTTGAGGGGGTTTTCTGAAAAGTATTAGAATTATGATGTAAAATGTTGTCAATGGTGGAAAACAGAATTTTGGGATTATTTTTATGTTCTGAGATGATTCTGGAAAAGTTACCGTGATGTAGAAAACCCAGGAGCTCTATTTCAGACTATTCAGGATTCAGCAGGAATTTTAAATATATTCAAGATCGAGACAGGACAAACAGAAAATACTCTCTTGCCTGCTGAAATTGTCTAATAAAAAAATAAAAGAACACAAAGGCATGACTTGGCATGAATGAACCAGAATAATTCTGGAAGAATGTCCTTTAGAAAGAAAGAAAGAAAGGTCTGGTAAGACAAAGCAAAGGATGCATAGTAAAGCACGGTGGGATTTGGGCTACTGTTTGAGGCAGAGAACTAGGACATCTAGCAGTTATTGATTTGACCCTTAGCCCTCTACACCAAAGTATTCTCAAGTCAAATTTGAGGCCATCTGCCTGACAGATTAAACTTGGCCCAAATTGTGTCATCGGGAGGACGCTGATCCAAAACACAGTAGCAAATCTACAGGATGGATGAAGAAAAAAATGTATTTTTACTGCTACTAAAGTTGATTCTAAAAGCTATTGATGATAGTACAGATTTTTTTTTATTTTTTGCTTCAATAATTATTGAATAAGAGTGAAATTATTGAATTTCACTCTGTCTTTAATAATTATAGACAGAGTGAAATATTATGTGTGCTTCTGTACCTGCAGGGTACATGTAAAGCTGCACACTTTTTTTCCACCATGTATTTTTTTTTCTATTAATCACAAGTTTGATGCAGAAAGTGGCTTACACAGTTTTCAGGTCCCATTATTTGCATAAACAGGCTTTATAACATCCATTATTACATCCAGAACTGAACGAGGGAGTATTCTATTTCCCCATGACTCCCAACACATAAAGGGATTGATTGTGTTCACTCTGTGAAAATAAATATTTAAAAAGTTAGGTTGAGATGATACAGAATACATCATACCATCATGCTGCGTGAATTTGTTTTTTTCTTGCTTCCAGGGATAAGGATAATATGCGTGTTTTAAAATGGTTATAGACTCTCGCAGATAATTTACATCCAGTTCAATTTCCAAACTTCTACTATGGATATTCTGACGCTTGACAACATGAAGTGTTCGACTTCAGTCCCACACAGCTCCAGCCAGTAGACTTTTGCTTACCAGACCAGCATTGCATGATTGACAGCTCGAGGTGAGCGCTGTACAGCACTTGATGGGATTCTGGAGTTTACGTTCTGAACACCCGTTTCTGCAGAGCCTCCTATTGACAGGAGAAATAGCAAAGAGTGAGACTAAAAATACAGCCAAAGCTCTAGGAAAGACTACTTTTTTTTTCTCTCCCCCTCTTCTCTCACAATAAAAATTCTGATGCAGAGTGTGTGAGACAGGCTGCGGCACATGAGCGGCGCGGCGCTGGACTGTGGGCGGATCGGCTCCCTGGGCCAAGACTAAAAAACATTCATGGATGCAAAAGGATCTCCGCTATTTGGAGAGAGATTCTCGTCACGCAAAACAGGCAAAGTTGTCCCCTGTCTCCGGGACGTCGTCTCCGGGGAGGGTTTTCCTCCGGGCTTCCTGCGGTGTGAGGGGGGCGTGTTTTTTCTGTGAGGATGACTGCAAGTGACATCAGAAGGACTAAAAGTAGAGGCAGCGAGGACCAACGCTGCAAAATCAACAAGCCTTCAGGTCTAAACAAATCCACGAATGCAACTACTGTATTATCTGTCCTACAATGCAGCAGAAAATGTTTCCTTGATAGTGGAGTACATGGGTAATAATGATGTAAAAAAAAAAAAAATCCCATTCAGCAAATGTACACTCTTTGGAAGTTAACTCAGGGAAAAAGTGCTGTTAAAATATGCATCAGGACAACCTTAACTTGGTCCTCCCAAAAAATCCTAAATCCAGATACTTGAAAAATAAACATTGTCATTGCCTTATAATAAATTCAAGAGTTTTCAGGAAATATATTTCAATTATTCACATATTTGCAGCCTACATTTAACATGAGGACAGATTAATTTTGCTGTTAGTTAATGGTATGCTGCTCTTAAGTATCTCCAGGCTCTCTGTCACTCAGTGTGCATGTTTCTGTCTCCTGCTTATCAGGCGAATACGGGCAGAGATAACAATTGTGTGCCACAAGGTCTGCTTTGTCCCCTTCAATATGCAGAGGCAACATTGCACTCATAACTACAGGGAGCACTGGAAGAAAGTGAGGCCACAGTTTATGCTGTGGACACAGCGGAAGGTTTTAAACCTTTAAGTGCACCATGAGTGTGATTAGAAAAAATGAGAGATTTGTTGAAATACCTGTTCCTATCAGATTCCCAAATGCTGTCTTATTGCCTCATGACTCAAAATAGGCCCACCATGCACAGATGTCAACAAAAGAGATTCATAAACATTTCCTGTACAATCAGAGTATAAGGTATAGTCAGACTCTAGGCAAGTTCACAGAAAGTTCACAAACCAATCTAAAGAAACTCTAGCGCAGAGTTATTCAAATTACAAGCATTGACATCTCTGAGTCTGGAAATGGTTACAGCTGTAATCAGTGGATCAACAGACCATCAAGGAGATCAATAAAGAAACTGAAACATTTGAAATTGCCTTAAGGGAAAAGTAAGTTGATCAAGAAGGAATCCCAAGGTGTCTCCCGGCCTTTTGAGAAACTCAGTCCCTCCAATGAGTAGTGGGTCCTCCTCTGGGTCTCCATTCAGTCAGATGAGCCTAGAATACCTCACCAGACTCAGGTCGGACCCAGACACCCTGCAGAGGAAACTAATTCAAGTCGCTCGTGTCCACAATCTTGTTCTCTTGGTCACTAAAAAATGTTCGCGACCATGGACGAGGGTGAAAATATACAGACAGTTTCTAGATCTTTATAGTTTTTGGTCAAATTATTATATATAAAGCTATGAAATAAAACTATGTCTTCCTGGGGGATATGAGTACGTCTTTTTAATAAGTACATTCCTAAAAATTGAATTTCAAACTTTTCTTTATCTCTTAAAACACATGGAAAAAAACTTGAAGATATCATCCTTGTTTGGAAGGGTTAGGCCAAGTTTTATCCATCAGACTTAAGTTCTGCCCCAAGATGTCCTTGTTCTGGTGCTGCAAAGAAAGCCCAAATCATCAACCCTCCACAACCTTGACAGCTGGTATGAGGTCTTTGTGCTCATGTAATTTAAATGGCGTTGTTAAAGATTACACTGTGCACTGTTGCAAAACATCATCTTTGGTTTCCTCAGTAAATAGTACATTTTTCGAAAAGTCTTGCTATTGCTCAAGATGTACATTTGCTAAAGTTGTTGCCATATATTTTTTATTAATAAGAGGATTTTCCTTAGCCGATTTCCCACGCAGGTCCTTTTACTATTATTTGATGCTTGTGTTGAGTATTTTACTGCTGAAGCAAGCTAAATTGAGTAAAGTCATAACTCAAATAATTTCACAAACCACAGAATGTTTAGCCAAAACCAGGCAAATAAATGCCAATAGAGGGCCAAAAATAATATTTTTATGGCTCTACTGTGCGAGGAATGTATTAAATCTGATTAAAACAGACAGAAAACTATCTGAGTTTTCTCGCTGGGCTGCACTGTAAAATGTGTTTCTACTCTGTAGGGTGACTGCATCTGAATTAGGGTTTGAATATGAATTTTAATAAAGTTATTCAAATAAATGTTGATGAAGGCTGTGTGTCCATCCCCGGTTCTTCTTCAGCTTGGCCTCATTTCTGTGGAATTTACTGCAGGTGAAAGCAGCACGAAACTCATTTGTTAATCAGGTCCAGTTTATTATGAAATGTAGTCCCTATTGATGAAACCATCTGCCCATGACTGCAGCACATTATCTTTGGTTATGAGTAAAAAGCGCCTCATTGTTTGTTCAAACAACACACTGATGGAAAAGAGGTAAATAATTAAACATAGTGTGCCGTCAGTGAGATGATAACTACATCAACATTGGGGCCTGACAGCACCTCAAGCCACAAAGCATCACATGCAAACAAAACAGATACACATCTTATTTTTGTCTATTTCAAAACCTAGCCTGCTTTGCAATTGAAATAAAGGCTCTATCTAGGTTTCAAAAAAAGTAATGGACAATGGGAGTTCTGTGGAAGAAAAGAGGTATTATATTTTCGCACGAATTGTTTGCTTGGATTTAATTGACACTTGGAATTGGGACCCCGAACAAAGTTTAGTTCAACCAGATAATGGTTAGCCTGATGCAGCAGGTGGTCTTGGTCTTAATCAGGTTCATGTCAGGTGTGACAGGATGGAAAGTTCTGCTCAGAGTGCTGGTTATCGTCCCTCCCTACTCAGCAGTTGTGGTTGTTTCCGACCGCAGATTTTGTTAACAAAATCAATCAGCAACAGAAAAGTTTTACTAATGAAAAAATGACTATTTACACATCCCTCCATCAAATCTATCATTTGTCCATCCATCCAAGACTGTCAAACAGACCATCCAAGACTGTTCATTCATCCATCCATTACTATCCAACCATTAACTCAAGAGTTTCCAACCATCCATGCATTCATCCACCCAAGACTATTCATCCATCCAACTATGTCCAATGGTCCATCCATGACTGTCCACCCATCCATCCATCCATCCATTCATCAATGATAATTCATTCATCCATGTCTAATTGTCCATCCATCTGTCCACCCATCCCTCCATCCAAGACTGTCCATCCATCATCAATCGAAGACTGTCCAACTGTCTAAGACTCTTCATCCATCCAACCATGTCCAATTGTCCATCCATCTATCCATCCAATACTGTCCATCCAATACTATCCATCCATCCATCCAATACTATCCATCCATCCATCCATCCAATACTATCCATTATTCCATCCATCCATCCATCCATCCATACATACATCCATCCAATACTGTCCATCCATCCATCAAAGACTGTCCATCGAAGCATCCATTCATCCTAACTGTCCATCCGTCCATCACTGTCCAACTGTCCTTCCATCCATCCATCCATCCATGATTTTGTGTTTTTATTTGAAATTGTCTCCTTTTCTTTGGGAAAGTCTGCAGTTTTGACTCAACAAGCAGTTATTTTTTCTTACTAGTCCAACATCCTAACCACCATCTCTGTGGACCTATATACAAAAACATAACATCCAGGGTAACAAAAGGAAATGGGAATCAGTCTCAGAGCTAAACTTTACAAAACTAGTTCATTTTAGATTTTAAACTCTTTATGGCACTTTAAAAATATAAAAGCTCATTTTTGGTTCCCTCAAATGATCTGCACAACATTGCAGCAACAGTCAACATGTACTGTTAACTTGGCTTCTTGTGTAATTTCAAGGTTATAATCTTTTCAGCTTATTCAAGTCTTACATCTGATTTCTCCTACAGCCTCCTCTGAGAGACTATGTAGGTTAAGATGATCGGTGAGGTCAAGCACCACTCTGATCTTCTAGATGGGAGCAAATTTACACTAATCCGTGACAAACCCACTTAGATTTAAGCAGCCAATATGCTAAAGAACAAGGTGAGGAGGACATTCTCGACCGATCTGAAAGTGATCAGCCTGTGGAGAACAGTTTAGAGGGGATGGGTTAGACTCAGATTAATGGCTTGCTTTCCTCAAGTTACTTAGAGCAGTTTAATCAGATAAACTTTTTGACGCTTTGAAAGTTGTCGCGTGGCGGCTTGAGTCACTATGATGGTGATGGTTTATGAGTGTTCGCGCCACAGGCAGGTTGGGTGTCAGGCTGAGCAACAACTCGGCTGGCGCTGGAAGCACTGGAGTCATTCTCAAGGACACAAAGCAGCTTGATTCCTGTTGGCTGGGTGATGGATTTAAAGTTCACTCTGCACAAAGACTATCATTTTATTAATCAAAAAGCAATTTGGCATTTTTTCAAGTGTTATATATGATAATTGTCATAGTAAGCTTTTGTTTCCTTTTTATTTTAGACAATTAGTCTATTTTGGTAGCATTATCTGTTTGTTGCAGCTGTATACAGAATTGTATTTGTCCTTGGGGCTGAGAGCAGCAGGTTAATTAAAACTTATCAGTGTATGATTTTTATTTATTTATTTATTTATTTTTGCCCACAATTACGTAGGGACCTCACAGAGGCGCCACTCTGTTTAACAGCGACAGAGCCTGTCTGTCTGAGTTACTGGCTCTGCCTCATTTAAGCACCAGCAAAGCAAATGGCACGTCAGGTGGGAGGAGTGTGCACTTCAATTTGTGGTGCTCTATCAGGCAGCTTACATTACATGCAAAGATCAACATGTAATCCAATCAAAAACTAATACCCTCCATAAATCTATTAACTAGCTTTGCCACCTTTGTAGGGAACAGTTGCCAAGGACTCTTTAACAGCCCTGTGCAAAACGTTTGTCCCACTATTCTTTGTAGAATTACATTTGCTCAGCCATATTGGACAGTTTTACAAAATGAAGAGCCTATTTTAGGTCATCCTGCTTCCTTCCAATTTGATTTAAGCAGTGCAATGTTTGCCAACTCTGGTTCTCAAGGCTTACAGCCCTGCATGTTTTAGATGCTTCAATACAATCTATACAGAAGAGTGCAGTTCAGTAGAAGGCTGTAAAGAAAGATGAAAAAAAGAAAATTATGATTTTAGAATGGGACAAGTTTGCTTTTTTTTAAAGGAGAGAAAAAATGGGGGGGGGGGGGGGGGGATCAATGTCAGTGAATAGGGGTGTGTGGGGATAAAATAGATTCCGAATTAAGTCTGTAAAAAATCTGCTTATCAACTCGATTCACAAGTTCAAACATTGGTTCAACATAGTTTGCCTTTTTTTTTTTTTTTTTTTTTTACAGCTATAGGAATTAATAATCCTTACAACCATCTTAAGGCTGAGTTCTAAAAGTGTTGATACAGTTTTTGTTTTTCCCTGCTAAACTGTTAGTCGCCCATTGTTGTCATTGAATGACAGGCATATAATTAAGATGACGGCTAAAAAAAAAAAAAAACGTTTTTAATAGCACTGACCCATATTTATATCAAACTGAATCAGTTTGGATTGGATCGTGCCAATCAGTTCTAACCCTTGAGAACCAGAATCAAATCAATTCTTGAAATTTGAAATTGTACCCAGCATATTTGTCAAAGTTGTTTCAAATACCAAAATTAAATTAATACAGTAGATTTTACTGAATAAAATAATGAGAAGTTATGTTAAAGTTTATTCTTACCATAGACGACTATTTGCTAATTGATCTCCCTCAATGATAGCCTACTATAACTTTTCGCCAGGGCACGCACCGGTTGGCTGGCAAGGAAGAAACCCTTCATTTCTTAAGCTTCACCGATATAATGACGGAAACTTCCTGACTTTATCTCAATTGGAGTTAGGTTTTAGAAGCAGATTATAAAGGAGTTGTGTGTTACAAAAGTTTAACATAAAAATCGGGTTTTATCATAAATATGGTTTAAATATCTTGAGAAAATGAAATAGGTGGTTCCTCCTTTTTCTGAAGTTCCAGCTCGAGGCTTTTATTTTTACAGCCCTGAGCGGACGCACTTGTACATATTGCAGTTGCCCTGACAACAGTTTTCCTCCGGTGTCCACCTCTACAGAATGCAAATGACTGCGCGAGACCAATGCAACTCAGATTGGTTAACTAAACAGAGCGCGCGGCGCATGCAGTCCGAGAGCAGAGCGCGTGTTGACAGCTGCGGTTATAACAGCGGCTCCACACATTTCTGGACGGGTGTAATAATAACCTCAATTAATTAGTGGCCTCGAACCTTCAACTTTAATCTTAATTAACTCTGCGGAAGGTGTACACCCATCATCCCGGGACCGGAGTGCTTGAGCTTCCCCTCATTGGAATAACTGGTTCCCTGGGAGACAAGCAGAAGAGTGGGAACACAGGACCAAGACGGGACCGCTTTGAAGTTTTTTTCTTTAAAAAATAAATAAATTGTCTTTTCTTGATCGGATCTGATACTGGACTAGGGAAACGACGCTCGCCCCCTCTAATGCGTTGGCTGCCCACATTTAAAGATGAGACGAGTATGCTGACATTCGGACTGCCCTCCGCCTTTTCCTCACTTCGGTTTTATTCGGTAAGTCACGAAGCAGAGAGGCGCTAAGAATGTATAAGGGGTTTATTACTTTTAATTGCAAACTGCGGTTCCAGGCTTCTGTGGGAATTCAGATCCATTACGGGCAGCTTTCATATCGGTTTAATAATGCTTGTGGCGCTGTTTACAACATCATGTTTCAGTATTTATATTTTTTTTGTAAAAAAAAAAACAACAAAAAAAAACAGTGGTAACAGAGATAACAGAGGACATGTTCGACAGAAAAGGACTTTGAGGTGTAGGGGGGCTTCATTACCTACCTCCAGCACACCTGGCTGTCTGCCACACACAGTTACAGTATTCCCACTGTGCCGCGCTGCCGTATGGCAACCTGGACTGATGTTCCCTGTTATTAAACCCATCAAAAAAGAGCCGAAAACTTTGCTTTAAGCGTTCATACTCTATGTATTACAACTCTATGTAAACGTGTTTGCTTCTTGATGCATTTCTTGTTGAGGTGAATTTGGCGCATGAATATTTTAATTACGACTCGTTGGTCACAGGTGTCTTTAATGCGCGCTGAGTCTTGGCCAATCAGAGGGCTGTAAATAACAGCTAATCAGATAAGTTCCAGTCGATCCCGCAGCCCCGTTGTCTACTACACGAGGCTATAGTTCTTTTTTTAAAATGGAAGTTAATGAGGGAGGCAGTGTTCTAATTAGGTTGTGGATTGCATAATTGAATCTGGGCTCCAATTTCTTGCTTGGATGAATCGATGGTGAATAGCCAAGCAGCGTAGCTATATGTCACTGGAGTGGTGTGAATGTTTGCGCCTGGATAATTTAGAGTGGGTGGAGGGGGGGAAATGATGCAGCATGCTCAGATTTCTATGCAGGAAAGTTTGGATTAAAGCATCTACTAGGGGTGATTATGTCTTTTTGTAGATATGGTCGCTTTTCCTGTTCTCCACCAATCAAACGATTTGAAAATCTACCAAACAACCCATTGATTTTTCTATCTAAATTCTGATCACTATAGAAAAATCTGTCATAGATCCACTGTAGGCTTATTTATTCATAACGCAAAAACTGTAAAAAAAACAAACAAGATAATAAAAATGAAGCCTAGAAAAGTATGGTCCGTCTATTAGAGGTTTTGACTTGTTGCAATGAATTAATATGAAATAATCAGGCAACTACAGGAAATGAGGGTAAAATAAATCCGTTGAGTTGTAGATACCATGCGGTTTAGTGGCGATAAGTAGCTCGGCAGCAAAGGCAAACACAATTATATTTGACCAGGTGTTTTATTGGGTAAAGAGGCCAAGTGATATTGGCTTGTGCCTGGTGCAGATTTAGAGGGGCGACTTTATCCCGCTATCAGGCTCTGTTCAGGCGGAGATGAGGAGAGCCGCCCAGAAAAGGTTGAATCCATCAGAAATATGATTCAAAACTAATATCAAACACACATGGTGGGGGGGTTGCTCTCAGGGCCGAGCCAGTTGATCCGTCTCTTGCAACTCGAAGGGTGGGCGGATGTTATTATTATCGTTCTTCCGGCAGCTCTGTGGGAGTGTATAGTGACCGTGTTAGCTTTATAGGGCGAGCCACATCGCTTCCAGTTTGTTGGAGTATGGCAAAGCGGGGGTCTAATCGACTGTCCAATGTCACACAGCGCACCCCCCCCCCGACCCCTAATCCTCACACTTAACTCAGTACTGCAGGTTTATACTGATAAAATCGCTGCTGTTAAGGCAGGTTGTTGAGTTTTTTGTCGTGTACTGAAAAAAAGCTGCAAGGTTGGACTTTTTTCTTTTTTTTTTGTCGGCCTGCAAATGTCCTCAGAAGAGGCTGTTTTGTTGTCGTCGTCCACAATCGTCCTATCCGAGACACCTGCGAGGAAACTGCCTCTTTTACTAAAAGCACTTCCTGCTATAAAGCTCTCTTTAAAGAGGAATATAGGAGCTGCAGGTCAGCCATCTTTTATTGGACACTGGCGAGTCAATAGAGTCCTCACAGGGCTCGCTGATTATGTCTGTTCCACTTGGGGCACTGCTGCTCCTCAGTGTGTGCGCTGGGGGGATAAAAAAAAGGCCATGACGAGGCATGATTGAGTGGGTTTAAATGACAAAAAGGCTTCTGGGGAATATGACGGTGTTTGGATTCTGCCCTAACCCTCGGCGAGCTGGTTCTTACGGACTGCCTCTTTTTAAAGTGAAACACTCCCCATCTGTGGCACCGAGGTCACCCGTCTTTCCTTGTTGTCTGTAAACGCTGATAATCTTCCTTACTGCCAAAATCCAACTTAATCTGTTTCAATAGAAACTAGATTTATGGGTATTTGCTTCTAGTAAAAAATAAATAAAAAACACTAAAAAAAGTATATTTCAAGCTTCTGTTTTGGGATTTTTAGCTGGAGCTGAATGTCCTCCAGCAGCTCTAATTGCCCGCGCTGGCATTCCTAGTTAATTGGTCTTCAAAGGTCTTGTTCAGGCGGGCGACGCAGGTCACATCAAGCCTGTGTTGCTGGTAATTCATCAGGCACTCAATTAAGTCTGCCACAGTCTCAGCGCTTAAAAATAGAGATGCTGTACGGGCAGAGAGCAGCTGGGCTTTGCTCTGACTTTCTGAAGTTCTCCAAATCAGTCTACATCTTTTTTTATATTTGGAATGCTGTTATTCCTGCCTTCCAAGAAAGGATTTTCTGCCCATCTGCCTCAGTCTGTGCATCAGTTCTGTCTCTTTTAAAATCGGTCTGCTCTGGCTTTTTTTCCCCCCAGTCCTGCTGGCTCTGCATCATCAAGCAAACCTGCAATGATCTCTTTGCAACACGGGGAACAAATTCCACCAGCATCTGGTGAATATCCAGACAGAGGGCAGCACGAAGGAAGAATAGTAATAGAGGTTATGAATGAACAATATCTGTCAGATGGAGATCCAGACAGGGACTTTATTTCTGCTTGCTTTTTTGACCTCTTTTTAAATTTTTCCATAACACAGGATATACAGATAGTGACAGTGTTTTTTCTTCTTCCATTTTTCTTGCTTGGGTAGCTGAAAGGTTTTCCCCTCAGGGCTTAAAGCTGGGCCCCATGTTGTTTTGATGATCTGCCTCATAAGCATGCATAAGCTTAACATCTCTCTGCAATATGCCAACATGAGCAACAGTAACCCAGAAACAGATGCGGTTGCTTACGGCATTCGCAGTGTCTTTTTAGTAAGCTTCATAACCTAATTGTCATTAATTAGTTTCTTATTATTCCCGTCACCGGTAGGTCGACTTTATAGAAGTTTTTCCAATTAATTAACTCAGCAGGATTCTGCTGAGGAGCTGTGAGCTTATCGTTCGCTACAATTAGCACCTAACCACTGCTTTATGGAAGCTGAAAAGTTGCATTATAACCTGCAGGTTGAGCCTCTGTTACCTATTAAACATTTCTCCTCAGGTTTTTCTATGTTTTCTGATTAAAAGAGTTATAAAAAAAAGACAACAAATCCTCCTTGCATAGATGACATAAAATGTTTCTTCACACATAAGCTTTCATTCTTTTGTTCCAGCTCAGTAAGCAGATTTGTCAGTTGGCTTCTTTCTATTGTCTGTCATTGTCAGACAAAGGTATTCATGCTAGTTTTAACACTTTTCAATCGTCATATTCACTGTGTTTTATTCAAATTTAACTTAACAGACCAGATGATGCTGTAATAATCTGTATTTTTAGAAGTCTGATTGGTGAATTATTATATATATATTTTTTTAAATTAAATCCAGAAAGTGTGACAATACTTTTAACTACTCTAGTATTTGTCCTGCTGGAAAGGTCTCTGCTCCAGTTTTAAGTTCTTTTTGAAGGTCTAACAGGTTTTCCATCTGTTTGGCTCCATCTGTCCCCATGGAGACCACACCCAGCTTACCTGCAGTTAAAACAACAAAAAAAAAAAACTTCCATAAATCTTGATCCTCCCACCCTGTTTCACAAGAAAGAAAGTGTGCCTAAAAAATGTATATTTTCAAGGAGCTGCAAAAAAAGCCTCAATTGGATTTTATTTTACGGTATCAGAGGGGGACAGAATGCACCCTAAAGTTTTCTGGTTTGTATATTTGTGAAAGTTGAAAAAAAATCTATAATTTCTCCTCCTCTTAAAGATAAACTCTTGAAAGAATTTGAGGCTTAAATATATATAGGCTTAAAAAAACCAAAAACAAACAGCAACCTTCCCTCTGTGATCAGCTTATGGACTCAGATTCAGACTCATTATGATCAACTATGTTGTGCTCCACTACAGACTACATTTCCTGGCTTGTCCTCCCAGAGCTACGTTTTCCTTACCCACCCTGAACATATCAGTGACCAGGACGCCGCTGACTCACCACGGAGCAGAAAGTGTTGTCTTTTTAAAGCCACAGCAGAACCGTTCATCTACGGGCCACAGATGGGTCTCTCCCCGCTCAACGCACCTCCACAGCGCACTGCGCCCGTTATAATACGCCTGTTCGTTTCGGGAGAACTAATTAGCGCGCATTAGTTAAACAGACCATTTGAAATGCAAGCCTGCCAAATCACACTTGCCACGGGGAGGCGAGGCACCCTCCCTTCTCCTCTTCCTTATGGAGACCCGGTGCTTCTATTCTTAGTTCTATCAGCAGATGTTTCTAGCAGAAATGAGGGCCCACTACCGGAGTTTTGCAGCACGTATGGTGGCAAATGTCCGCCTGTCCTGGTTTATTTCAACGTTCTGCAGATGGAAGACATTTACACGAGTTATGACTGCTTCAGCATTCTCAGGAATCAGCAGGACAGCAGGCTCTCTGAAGCGATTTCCAGCACTAAAGTGTCATCTGTTAGGAAAAGATGGTAGGACAAGCCACCGTGGATAACTAGCATTTCAAACTTGCCCCCCGACAGAAAAATGGATCAGGCTCCCGCCTTGTGGGCCGTCCATGGTTACAGCATGCTTTACTTTCCTCGACAGCGACAAGCGCCGAACACGACTACAGCAGTGTTCATTTCCTCTAAAATGAATACACTAAGCTGTCAGCTGGATAGAGCTCCCCCCATACAGCACAGTTTAACGCACGGTCCTTGTTCGCCATTTACATTCCGTCTGTTACCTCAGACCCAAACGCTGACACATCTTCAGATAAGAAATAAATGTGACTGCGGGGCCTGAGCGTCATGTGCATAAAGCGCGCGGCATCAAGAATGCTGCTGCTGTCCAGATGCCTGTCAGTCACACTGCAGCAAAGGCCCAATCAGATTTAGAAGGAAATTCAGTTAGATGTGCAAAAGTTATACAATAAGACATAACACGGGGGAAAACATTACATTTTGATGAAGGCATCTAAATTGAGTTTTCAAATCATAAAAACCAATTGAGAACGCAGGAAGTAATTGATAATTCAATCTAACTTGGTCATATTTTTATTCAATCTTTTGCTGCAGCCTCCTGTCTGTGTGTTCGGCTCCTCTCATTGGTCCGCTCCATCCGACACGGTTTCAAAACACATGCGGTGGATGCTTCTTTGTCACTACGGTTACCAAATAAGGTCATTCCGATTCCTGAGTTACATCAGCTTCACGTTCCAAACCACAGAAACGCTTGAATGACCAGTCCTGGTCAGGCAGGGCTCGTCCCTGTGAGAAGATGTTGTGATGGCGGCTCGTGATATGATGGAGAACCTCAGGGCGCTGCAACACTTTTCAGCTGGCTTAAATGAAGTGTGAAGAGGCTATTTCGGGGTTCGTAAGTGGGGGCAGAGCAGTCATCTGCAGTACAGCAGCTGGAGGGGCTCCAGGTTTCATAAATATCCCATCAGCCCCCTTCTTTTCTTTTCCACGACTGCTCTGTGGTCCGACCCACCTCAGCTCTGCATCCTCTCAGCACGGAGAGCAGAGATCTCACAGAGAGAAGAGCACAGCGGAAAAAAAGGGAAAAGTTTCCTCTCTTCTGGCCGTCACAGAGGCGTTGCATGCAACATTGATTGCCTGAAAAATGTATCGGTTAAAGGAGTCTGTTTGAAATAGAGAAGATATAAAGCAGCAGGCTTCTTCCTCCAATACCTCCCATCATCAGCGCTATCATGCAGATGAAATCTTTATTAGACCTCTTTTTTTTCTCATTTTGTATCATCCTGAAGGCTGACAGGGCACGGTGGTGGCTGCGTCAGGCTGGGGCTCCAAGCAGCTCATGCAGATAACCAATGGCAGGGTAGATATTCCGTCCTCCTCTTACATTATTCACCATCCCAGTGTTTTGTATTGAATAAACATTTCATGACTAGGATTTTAACGTTCATCAACATTAGGGGCTGGAGCTCACTGGGAATCACACATGTGGCGTCTGTTGGAAAAAATGCTTAAGAAGCCAAAAGAAATTATATAACTTGGTTTTTGTACATATGGGAATAAATATGAAGAAATAAATAGTTTATGTCCCTTTGTTTTCCTTTGCTTTGTCTGTCCATTTGTCTGTCCCTCTGTCATTTCTGTCTGTCCATTTGCGATTTTTATCCATCCGTCCATTCACTTTGCCGGTCTGTTTGTCCATTTTATTTCAGCTGTCTGTCATTTCCTTTGGTCCTGTTGTCAGTTTCCTTTTCTCCCATCGATCACCTGGTTGTGTGTCCGCTCAATCATGTGTTTGTAGGTTTAATTATCGATTGTCAGTTTGTTTATTTCTCTCCTTGATCTTCAGTTTGTGCATTTGTTGGTCCATTTGTCTCTCCAGCTGCCTGTTTGTTTACCTCTCCCTTCGCCTGTCAGTCTGTACGTGCGTCCGTCCAGTTAACCTTTTTTTGGGCCTATCTGCTTTTCTGTTTAATTCGTCCGTTCATTTGGTTTTCTGAATCTGTTTATCAGTCTGTTCCTTTGTTCATCCATTTACTCGTTAGTTATTTCTTATATTGTCCATTCCTTCCTGGGATCTTTGATGATTCCAAATTCAGCCTCTTAGTGTTGGAATTTATTAACCATCATAAAAAAAAATCCCAAAAAAACTTGGCTGCATTTACTTTTTTTCTATATATATATATATATATATATATATATATATATATATATACTTATATATTTTTCCTGCCAAACAGATGATAAATTAAGTGGAGATGATCTGTGTGTTCGGTGCAAATCCAGTTAGTTCAATAGGGCAACATTTCAAAGAACTCCTACCAACCGATGATGGTGAAGTGCTCTAATATGACACTTTGCATCTTTTGAACATGCAATGGTACGTAAACACCATACTAAATACTAGGGATGTAAGATAATATTGATAGGCTAATATATTGTGATATTTTATGTCACTATATTGTATTGATATTCAAAAACAAAATATCATTTTTTTAAGAATTTCAATGGAATTCTGAAAGTAAAATTCAAAGTAGGACTGGTAGTTGGTGGCTGTTTTCACTTTTGTGCCATTGGATCAACTAGAACTAGTGATAAAATAGGTTGGAGTGGTTAGGGTGGTGTAACATGTTTTTTACAGTTAAATTCTCTTTGGAAAATTACAATATATAGTATTACTCATAGTATTGTGATATATCAAAATATATAGTACTTTCCCCTCTGTATCGTGATACATATCGTATCACCAAATTCTTGCCAGGCACCGTTCATCAACATTAGGGGCTGGAGCTCACTGGGAATTACACATGTGGCGTCTGTTGGGAAAATGCTGAAGAAGCCAAAATAATTTTGTTTATACTGTAAAATGCTAAATCAAAAATACTGTCAAGTTTGGAAAAGCCTGGAAATTTTTACTTTGCAAATCAGTAGGAACAACTTCCTGCATGTTGAAGGCTGGGATTCTTGTCTATTTTTTAAAAAAAAAGCTACATTTTTACAGTATCCACTCTATTTCATAAGGGAAAATCCTTGTTTTTACAAGGAATTTGTCTCAGGGAGCTTCTCCACCATGCCGGTGTCTAACTCATAGTGTTTTTCACGGCAACTCGGAGCACAGGATGTCCCCAGAGGCAAGAACACGCAACTAATTACTCTGGTGTATAATTTTGTCTGGTGTTCTGGTGAGAGAGGGATTATTAGCACATTTACTCATAGCACACTGCTCACAAATAATCAGACATGGTTATCACTATTTATTTCCTCATATGGGGAGAGGCTTTAGTTTAAGCCTCTTTTTAAAATCATCTGGAACAGGCCAACTTGTCCGACTTTCCTGTCCTCAGAGATGCCCACAACACTAGATCAGATGTGCCTGGAATGCTGACAGTGTCCTTGCAGTTTATGTCTGAATGCCCAATAGTGATGACTTTGCTTTAATCAATAATTTTCACTCGACCGCCCAATAATTGATCAAGGCAAAGAACGCGAGTAAAGTAAGAGCAGAGAGGGAATGTCAGAAAGCCGACTTCCTCTCAGAGATCGTTTGTTTGTACGGACTTTGAAGGAATTTGTGTGGCCTTGTGCTAAAGAGGTAAGATTCATTTTTTTTATGTTGGAGTCCAGATTCCTAAGTGAGTTTATGCAAACACACACACGCAGTATCTGCTTTAGGCCAAACACCCCGACAGAGCGTGCCTACGCCTCATTGACTCTCAACTGGGCGGAAGGATTCTCCCAAACCTAATTCAAAAGAAGGGCTGAGTGTCGTGGCTGAATCATGACTCAGAGGATTCGTCCTGCAACAAACCCAGGCTGCTTCAGCTGAACCAGGCTCGCCCATTCTTGCTTTTTCCGATGGCAAATCAGATTCATTACCAAGAAGAGCCGTCATAGTCATCACCTTACCTCTTTGAGGAACTCTGATAGTTAACATCGAATGCCTGGCGTTCCTTGATCTTAGAAAGATGCCTGCACTTCCCCACCGGTCCCCTGGGAGTGAATTAGCCTTTGATCCGTGTGGTGCTAGTCAACTGATTCTGCGCTGATTCTGCTTTTCTGAGAAGTCAGTTTTTATTCCTCTCTTTGTCACTCAGTCTAAATCCAGCGTAGAGAAAAGCTGGGATACTTTTCATAGGAGTTCTCAGCGAACAGCAGTGTCTGAGACGGAACCATCAGGTAACCTTTAAGGATTCAGACTGATGGCTTTAAGCTTTTTCAGGGTCAACCAGAAACACACAGCCCTTCATCAGTCATATAGAGTGGTTGTCATAAACGTTGCTTGACATTGACTGAAGCAACTTTTACATTGAATGACTCACGCTGAGAAAGTCTTAAGTCCGATGAGTCAGCATGTGAAAAGGGCAGAGAATTCAGTGCAATGAGAGTCTTTTTTAAATGTAGCAGTCTCCCACTCTTAGTCACTGGAAGGAGACTGACTTAGTCACTTTGCTCATGTTATCAGAGGGTTAACGTCCCTCAGTACAAACCAGCCTACATAAATTCTTTTTCTACTTACAAACACAAACTTCAATGTGTTTTGGGGGAGTTTATGTAATAGACCCAAACATCTCAGGTGCTGCAGCCAATTGCATCCTTAAGTCATCTACTAAGGAAATAGGAGAACAAACGGTATCATGGACACCAGACAGGGGTGAAGAAGTTTACAGCAATGTTAGGTTAGGTTAGAAAACAGCATTCCTACATTTTTTGGACGATGAACAGAGCACAGGCCCTGACAGGTTGAAGAAGAATCTCCGGTCAGATCAGAACTGAACCACAATGTAGTCAGGAAACCAACCCTAACCATGGAGGGCAACGGTGGTGGCAGCTACATGTTCTCATTATCGGGCCGATAACAGTATTGTATCGGTGCATCTCTAGTTTTCTTAGCATCTAAATTAGTCTATAAAATTCACAGACATCCATTTGATCCACAGCGCATTTCTAAGTAGATCAGAAAATAACGTATCGCTCCATTGATTCTCATTCTTTTTTTGGCAGTAGGGGACCCATGGACCAGAGGTAGAAAGGGGCTACTTAGGCTCCCCATACATTAAATAAGATGTTCGGAAGCACCACCCATTGTTTTATGCTAAATTAAAGTTAAAGGTAAGGTAATCTTGAAATTAATGAGCATATTAGCGTCTGACATTAGTGAAATGAGTTTGTTACCTTGGCAGACATGGTAACTACCTTACCTTTTCTTCATCTCTATCCTTTAGTAACTTTTGTTTAACTGAGGCAGATATGGTAACTAGCATGCTACTGATGATTTATCATATCTGCCTCAGTAAAAAAAAAAAAAAGTTATTGACAACTTTTTTTTTCTTTCATCAATCTTTATTGCTAAGCTAGATAACACCAGCTAGTGATTTGTTATTCCAAAATACAATTTTTTTAGCTGTAATCATAATACTGTGAAACCGTGGTATTTTTGCCTAAGTTTATCATAACGTCAGAATCTAATACCGGCCCATGTTCATTACCGACGAAGCAAATTTTTTACCGGCTGGAAATTCTAAATTATTTTTACATGGATAGACCCAAAAACACATCATTTGCCCATAAAGTGAGGAACAGATGGAACCACCAGAAATATTTTTAAGTAACACGTATTAAAATCTAGTCAGACTCCTTGTTTTCTCCGTCCATGAAATCTGGCCTCCTGCTTTTTACACAGTCTTTGTGCCACAGCATTACAGCAGTAGTTTGCTCATAGTCCCTGATCTCTGGAGAACACAGTTGCACCATGAGAAGATCTGGGATCCTTCCTGTGTTGTTCCTTTTTTACTGATGCCACATGCTTGCTTCATATGAGTGGTGCAAAAGCTTAGGCATCCATACATAGAACACTTAGAACAAACTGGTCAAAGCAAAACCTAATGTATTACAGTCTGATTGGATTGTACATGTGAGAACTGTATTTGTTTATGATTTAGACAAGTTTTTTTTACAAGACCTTAAGGATGTATTCAGTGTTCATTAAAGTGCTGTATAGCTGGTTAGAGTCACAAACAAGATGGATTGGTCTGACAACTTGCTTTATGTTCATACCATAAAGTCATATAAAAATAAGTATAATTTCAATTTAATCATATCTAAAATTTTACAAATGCATTTCCTACATTGAATGTCTTACAAAACCACCCAGCTCTGCAGATATACATTGAAATGTGAATGTGTTTTTACAGGATGGAAGGTTCATAGTAGATTTTTTTATTATTTACATGCATTTCCTTAATATGACAACTATTGTGTAGCACAACAGCGAATTCCTCCAAGAACAGCTTTTTTTTCCCCCATCATGCATATGATTACCCCATAAAAGGATGTTCAACAGACAGTCTGCACATTCAGGATTGGAAACCATGTGTTAGAATTATTACATCAAAAATAACCATGTGTTTATTACAAAGTGTTTGTTTTGTTTTGTTCTTTGAAGTAAATTTACTCAAAGCTCTTTTTCCCCCTCCTCTCTGTGTTCACAGACATCCTGGCCCGAAATGCTGCCCCGGATCATTTTCATCGGCTTGTTTCTCTCAGCGGCTCACACCCAAGATATCCATCCCTCAAAGGCACCGTCCTCTATCAGCGAGTCGTGTGACTCTCTGTGCTCCTGCGAGGCCAAGGACGGCGTCCTTCATCTTAACTGTGAGCAGAGGAACGTCACAAAAATCTCTCAAATCCATATCCCGGCGGGCGTCTCCTTCCATCTGAACCTTTACAAAAACGACTTAGTGGAGCTCCGAGTCGAGGAAATGGAGGGGCTTAGGGGCGCCCTTTCTCTGCACATCGGGGGTAATAGCATACAAGAGCTGGAGCCAGGGGTCTTTAGCACTCTCGGTTCGCTGAAGAAGCTCCACATAAATAGCAATTTTCTTGTCACCCTGAAAGAGGACACGTTTCAGGGTCTGGTAAATCTAGAATTTCTTCAAGCTGACACGAACTTCATCCAGGTCATTGAACCGGGGGCCTTCAACAAGATGATCCGCCTCAAAGTACTCATCCTCAATGACAATTCCATTGAGTTTCTGCCCAGCAACATCTTCCGTTTCGTGCCACTCACCCACCTAGACCTGCGGGGCAACAAGCTTCAGACTCTGCCCTACGTGGGCTTCCTTGAGCACATCGGGCGGATCATGGAGCTCCTCTTGGAGGACAACGACTGGGTCTGCGACTGTGACATTCTCCATTTGAAGACCTGGATGGAGAACATGAGGGCCCAGTCGGTCATCGGCGAGGTGGTGTGCAGTTCGCCGCAGCACCTGAAGGGGATCACCCTGGCCAAAGTCAAGCGGGACGTCCTGTGCCCGTTCCACAAAGACCTTCCCCTTGAGGGGCCGCCATCCCTGGATATGGTCGTTACTCCATCATCCAAAGTGGCTCAGATTCCCAGACAGACACCGTCCCACATTCCGGACAGTCCCTGCGTGGAACACTGTTCGTGTCACAATCACCCAGTGGCCGGATTTTTGATGCACTGTCAGGACCGAGGAATTCAGAAGGTTTCCGACATCGGAATACTTCAGCAAAGCCCTACAAAGCTGGTCATGACAGGAAACATGATCCAAAAACTCTTTAAATATGACTTTGTCACATACGACAGTTTGGAATTGCTCAACCTGGCCAACAACCGAATTGAATACATAGACAATGAAACCTTCCTCAGCCTGAGCAGCTTGAAAAAGCTTCATCTGAACGGCAACAGGATCGAAAAACTGTCTTCCACCATGTTTGTGGGTCTCCACAACTTGGAGTTTCTGTACCTGGAATACAACCTCCTTAAGGAGATCGCTCCGGGCACGTTCAACCCTCTGCCAAACCTAAAGCTGCTGTCTTTAAACAACAACCAGCTGAGCTCGCTGCCCGCCCAGATATTTCGCAGCGTGCCCCTGACCAAACTGAACCTGAGGAAGAACCTGCTGATGCACCTGCCGGTGAGCAACGTGCTGGATCAGCTCGACACGCTGGAGCAGATCTATTTAGAGGACAACCCCTGGGACTGCAGCTGCGACTTGCTCAGCCTTAAGCAGTGGCTGGAGAAGCTGAGCAGAGACACTGTGGTGGGTTCCGTTCTGTGCCACACACCGAAAAAGGTGATGCAGACAGAGCTGAGGAGCCTCCGGCACGAGACGCTCTGTCCCGGGTTGGGAACGGCTACAGGCGCGGAGGAGACGGCCACCGCCACGGTGGCCCCCCCCGACAGCAGAAGCGGGGGTCTGTTCATCGCGCTGACTGACACCATCCCGCTCTCGGTGCTCATTCTGAGCCTCCTCGTCTTCGTCCTTATGATCATCTTCTGCTCGGCCGGCTTGGTGGTCTTCGTGGTGCACCGGCGGCGGCGGAGAGCCAAGAAAAAGTCGGCAGAGGAGCCGGGGCGGGAAAACGCCAGTAGCACGTCTCCCATCCACCTCCACTACAGCATGTACGGCCAGAAGACCACACACCACACTGTGACGCAGAGAAGCGGACCCGCCGCCCTTTACGAGGACAGATCCCACAGCCCCATTGTCCAGATCTGCCGGAACCCCACCTACTGCTCTCAGCACAAGGGCCATGACTCTGATCTGGATTACGGCCTGGGCGATCCCAAGCACCACGTCTGCCGGAGCATCATGGAGAAGGAGAACACCTCCCCGCTAACGGGAAACCCCAAGTTCAGGGCCGTAGCCGAGGAGCGGCCAGCAGAGTTCGTGGCACTAGGGACTCCCAGCTCTCTGTACAGGAACATCCTAGAGAGGGAGAAGGAGCTGCAGCAGCAGCTGGGAATAACCGAGTACTTCAGGAAAAACCTGCCGCAGCTGCAGCCCGCCATGGACATGCAGGTCCCGGGGCACCAGGAAGACCTAAAGCTCATGGAGACGATAATGTACTCAAGACCGCGTAAGGTCATGCTGGAACAGACCAAGAATGAATACTTTGAGCTCAAGGCAAACCTGCACACTGAGCCGGATTACCTGGAGGTTCTGGAACACCAGACTGGTTTTAACTGAGACGGATTCTAGATCATTTCTGAACCAAGTGCCTTGGCCTGTTTGCCCTCTTCTATTTTCCACAGTGTGAAATGTATAAACATAGAAATATTATAGATATTATAGATTATATATATATATATATATATATAAATGTGTATACATACACACAGAGGCACATGTGTTTAATTGTAGCACAGAATGTATCTGGCTTGAACTTTGTTTTCTGCTCATCAGCTAAAGGTCGCCAGTTTTATACGTCTTTATGGAGGACGATAAAACAAAGAAGCATCAAATAAATTCTGAATAAAATATCTAGTTGAATTGGTAAGTGACAAAAATAATTAAGATTTAGGATTGTTCTTCCCCGTCACAGCTGACATACCTCAGCAAATCCAAACCTGGAGGAAGCTGTGGGCGTCTGCAGAGCAGGCTTGGGTTAAAACCCACCCAATCAGCTTTTAACATGTGATTACGATTTCATGCTCCCACAGCGGCGGCCGAGTGAATTGATCCACGCAGCACAAACCCCCACAGCTTCCCCCCAGGATGAAGCAGATGTTTGGAAGGAATTGTGAGTGAATTTCAATCATTGCTTGACCCAGATTTCTGCTTAATCAGTCTATCCCGATTCCGGCCGTGACCTGATTACACCCCCCATTCCTTTTGTCAACTCCCCCCCACCCCTAGAGCAGCTTTGACACTGGAACCAAAGCGCCCGTCCTGCCGTAGAGTCAGCAGTTTGTGCATTCTATTGAAAACCAGCGACAGGAGCGCCATTCGAGCTGCTGTTTCCCCCTCCTGACAGACGATTGAGCTGACTCGCCGCAGAGCTGCAGTCAAAGGAACTTTATTTTTATACGGGCTGAGCAGTCAGAAAGGAGAGTACAGCATCTACACGACTTGTACAAACACATTGCACTATTTAATCGCCATAAGATGGTGCATGACAATCAAAAGCCCTGCTGAAACTTTTTTGTTTTTTTTTAAGTTTCTGCCAGAAACGAGCCGCTTGTTGCAAGCTCATTTTATGTGTGTATGTGTGAGAGACCAGCGCCTTTATTTTCTGTCTAAACCATTAAATAACTAAGAGAAAACACCCAGGAACAGTTAGGAAAGACATTCACAGAGTCGACGGGATTGACATTCTTGTTTTCTGAATCAGCTCATGTAAGCACACCGTAGCTTTTCTACCTTAACGAGATTCAATTATTTATTCTGTATATTTTGTATATACTTCTGTTCCAG
The DNA here is from genome assembly GCA_028564705.1 of Apricaphanius iberus. NCBI lineage: Eukaryota > Metazoa > Chordata > Actinopteri > Cyprinodontiformes > Aphaniidae > Apricaphanius > Apricaphanius iberus. The sequence goes on along the minus strand of JAPXFQ010001385.1, from coordinate 230,798 downwards.
TTTCTCTCTGGGTTTTGTGTGCCTTCAGTGCTGTACAGTATATAAGAAGAAGCTGTATCTTAAAGAGAAGAAAATAAAGAATTGCTATATGATGCAAGTTTGGAAATTGTTCTGGCCTTGCTGCTTCTCAGCAGTGTTCTGCCTCTTCACTGATCAACACCACGGCTACCTCCGGACTGCTGTAGTAACTGTTTCTCAAGGTTTTGTCCATCAACTGCAGTGTCTTTGGATATTTAAGGTGGATTTACATGTTTAAGCTTAATTCCCTTATTTTCCTGCTGTGGAACCATCCCAACCCCCGCCCATGGAGCAAGCGTATAGTGTTTAATCACAGTGTGATGGCTTCAGCGCTCCTTTTCTTTTCTGCATTTCATCTGCAGATCCTCTCATTTTTCCCATAATAACCCACAGATCTAAAGTTCTGCAGCAAGAATACATACAGCCTCTGAAGCTTGAAATGCGCAAGCACACAATCTGGCATGCAGCGCTGGCATCTAAAAACAGAAGCCCCGTCTGCATGAGAAAATATACATTTACATGCAAACATTGTTTAGGCAAACACGCGGCATCTACTCAAGCAGCAGGACCCCAAAGTGTGACTTTAGCAAAGTAAGTAGACTGGATATAATTTTAAAAAGGATTTAGAGATTTTCAATTAAGTAGAAATCATCCTGCATTTGTATTCTCAGAGGTCAGGCATGTTTTGGCCCAATCTGGGAGATTCGAGTGCTATATATCAAAATTAGATTACTTGACAGGTACCGCCTGGATACCCTTCAAACAACCTACAGTTCTTGTCACTCAGGTCCAATTGCAGCCATTTCTGATACAATAGATATCACTTTATAACAGTACTAATACATGTTTTGTCACTCAGGAAGTCATTCATTAGGATTTCATGTGACCAACCACCATTAAGTAGAAGGATAGTGAAGCTTAAAAAAAAGATAACCTGAAAAGTGTGGTGTGCTTTTTATCCAGCCTCCCTTGGAGTTAAAACCATCTCAACAACAGTTGGAGGTATTCCTGATAGCTTTCCTTAAAATATGCAGTGTGTAATATTTGACTCTTTAGCACCACACAGTTCAGAGTAGGTATTGTAGCTATGGTAGCCCACGCGTTATAAAAAGGGAATAAGTCATCGACTTCCAGCTTAAAATCCCGCGATCAGCTCCGTTCTTTTTATCCAGGGCTGGGAATCCATTCATATTTCAAGATTCAATTTCGATTCTCAAGAGTTAGAATCGATTATCACAATCCAATTCGATCCAGTTCGATATTGATATGAGTTGGTACTATTAAAAACGGTTTTCCGAGCTGTTATCTTAACTATATGCCTGTAGTTCAATTACTTATAATTGGTTGAGTAACAGTTTTCCGGGGGAAACTATATTACCCTTTCAGACACTGGACTTAAAATGGCCATAGTGACTTTTCCTTCCTATTTTAGGTGTAAAAAAGGCCAACTATTCTAAAAAAAAAAATAAAACCAATTTTTGAACTTGCGAATCAATTTGATTTCTATAAGAACTGATTCAGAATAGATTTTTCTAAATTTTTCAAACAGCACTATTTTTCTGTATTATTTTCTAATTTTCTAAGTTTTATCTAAATGTGTTGAGTAATTAAATGTGTTTTTTATGTTAGCCATGTTGATCTTGTGTTTGCTGTATTTAACAGCTAATGGCAGCTATCAAATTTGTAATAACTCCAAACTAATTTCACAGCCATCTATATTGCTTTGTTTGTCTCATTTATATATTTGAGGCTATTTATTTTATTATTTGTCCTTTTGGATAGATACAAAGTAGAAGAGTCTGTAGTATTTTTATTCCCCCTTAAACAGACCGATATCATCCGACGATTCAACAACATTATTAAATGTTTTCCTACTGTCACGCACACATTGGATTCAAATGCGAAGCGTTATATCCTGTATGCCCCCCAAAAGCTACCGTATTTCAAGGTGGCTCATGACTATAGAGGGTCACCTACAGTTTGTGCAAATAAAAATGGAATATTTCAAGCTGATAGCAATACTAGGAGTATCTGTGGTGAAAAATATGATTGAAATATGGACATGTTTCCTACCTAAACAAATATCACACACTACAATTAAATATAAACTATGTCGCAGAATGAAGGGGTCTATATGTAGTATGGCTAAAAGCTAACAGTGCTTCTCATCAGGTTTCTTTAGTCAATGACAACTGGTTGCACTTGGTTTAGGCAATATGGCAATAAATATTTCTTTTAAACGCAAAATCACGTTATCTCCACATAAAAAGACAAAAAAATGAACAGAAGACTGACAAAGTGCATCTTGTTTGTATCAGTGAATTACTTTCCATCCTGCACATTTTACACAGAATCTAAACATTAGCATATTTTAGACTTGAAACACACAAATAAAAGCATTCAGAAGAGAGCAAACATCCTGCTAAGTGTTTACGTACTTACTGCATTAGCTTGCTTACCTCATAGCCGCTGGATGAGCGCTCACATACGGGGGTGAACATCTACAAACTCCTTCCTTACACAGTTTTACAGTCCAACACAGTGGTTTTCTACCCTGCCCCTAAAAATCACACTGCCCTGTATGTTTTATATGTTTCCGTGCTTTGATTTCGATTGATGGCTTTTGCTGAACTGCAGTTAGGTTGGGAAAGACATAAAAATGCTCTGGGCTGTTCTCCCACCACCATGGTAACAACTGAAAACTCACCATGTCATTCAAGATATTAAAGTTAATTCAAGGAGCTGATGGAAAAAGGGGGAAATGTGATGAAAAAACTGAAATAACGTGCTTAGAATTATTCGGCATTCTGCTTAATTCTATGGGGGATTGTCAACATGTGCTGATCCCTCACAATCTAGTATCAATGCATCTCCTACAGTAACTTTGGGATTATTAGGGGAAAGGCAGCTGACAAATAATTACTTTTTTTTTTTTTGATAATAGAAAAAAAAGATGTCTCTACCAGTGTTGTTTCACTTGTCATTGACGCCACTTTCTATTGGTCAATCACATTACCACACAAACACATCAAAGTTGACGGCTGTAATGTTGCAAAATGTGAAAAAAAACTTCAAGGGACGTAAAAATGTCTGCAAGGCACCGTGTCTCAGATAGGACCCGAGTAATTAGCCAGGTTATACATCATTTCCATGAAACATCAAGTCTTGTTTATCATTCGGCGTCTTGCTGCGAGCGCTCCTGCTGAACCCGAGGACGACGTCTCTTGAAGTAATTTGCATCAGCATCACAACCAGAGTAGCTGATACGGTGACATTTTGCTGCATAAATTTGCACAACAATGATGGAAACGCCGGCGCGTCAGGACTAAGTGCCTCTTGTTCCATACGAGCGGGCCTCGCTGTGATAACCACGGATGTCCGGGTTTCGATTGCAGCCCCTGCGATGTAAACGTCCGCCGACTGTAATCATGCGTGAGGCAATTATGTGGGGGGGAATGCGAACAATGCCGCCCCTGCTGCAGAATGCACGGCGTGCTCGCTGGAAATGAAATGGGAAAGCTCTGATGAAAGTTGGACATAAAGTGCCCCTGCTTACACTCTTGTGCACACACTCGAAGCTCGACTCACATAGCCAAACACACTCAGACCTGAGCTCAAACAGTGCAACCATAGACCAGCTGTGACTGTTTACGTTTCCCTATAAACCATGCTTATATTGGATTTGAATAGCAGCCAAAGATAAAAATATCCTTGTATGTAATTACAAATTTGGAAATGTCTTTTTTTTTCACTTCTCTCTGTCGATCCCCTGAAACATTGCAGAAGATGCCCAAATAATGGCTTTAATACACAGAATAACAATGTGTATTTCAGCAATAAAGGGGCCATAGTCTCACATGTACCCACAGATGATAGATTGGCTTTATTAGCAAAAATGTTTTCAAACAGAAGTCGGTGGGGGGGCGAAATCTATAAGATCTCACACAGTTATTTATAATAAAAAAAACTGCTCTATCTGATGCAGCATCCATGAAACCGCAGGTCATAAATATTCATATCCAAGAGCACAACAGCAGAACATCTTTTCTGGGCAACAATATTGATCACCCCCTGTTTTTTCCTCTCTCTCTTTCTTTTTTGCATCCCAGAGATTCAACGGGGTTATTTGAAGTAGGCACTAGTCAATTAATGTCTCACACACGATATCATCCAGGCTGCAACGCTTTCTCGCCTTTTGAGTTCCTGCTGGCTTTTAATGAACAATCAGTGGCAGAAGGAAGAACGATGGCCCCGTTGGATGTGATTGCCGGAGCAGCGAAAACAGGGGTTAAGATTTGCACAGAGTGAAAGGACGCAAGGCAGCGCCGCAGTAAAGATGTTTGAGAAACAAAATGAACATCGTAAGAAGTGATGCATTAACCCATGTGCATTGACTGAGCAAGCTGATTTGTGTTGCATTAATAGTCTCTTAATGATCAGTCAATGTTAATCCATCCATTTTGTTTTTAATTGACGAGACGTGAGTTAGAATTAAACTATATTGATCTGTGCAATCTAAGGTTTTCTTTAGCAAGTTTTTGCTATAGCCTCAGAGCAGGGCTACCGTCTTATTTCAGCAATACAAAGCAATGGAATTTACCAGCGCATAAACAACAGCCACCTCTACCCCTAAAATAAACCCATCTCAAATAACATTCTCCCCACTTTATAGCCCCAGCCCTATGTTTTCTTTATTAGTTGGGGTTGTAGGGTTAAACTGAAGAGTGGAAGCTTTCTGCCCTAGAGATTGACTGATGTTTTAAAATCAAAGCATCTGATTTTCTATTCTGATTTTAGTTGACCCATATCCCAATACCCATATGAAATAATGAGATGAATTGTCACTCAAAATGGTGAAGTTGGCAAAAAGGTTCGCTTATGGGACTGGGTTTGAAAAATACATTCAGTCTTTTAAATTAAACATTATTCAGTCTAATTTATCAGTCAACTATCATGTCGGCCACCCGCTAAACTGGCTATTGAAAACAATATATATATATTTTTTATTAAGGCCGACAGTTGAAACAAAGGAAAACACGGTAGACCTGCAGCAGAGGTGTGTAGTATTAAGTTATATTTACTATGTTACATTAACTGCAGTAACTTTTTGAAGAAAAAAAATAGAGTAGTTTTGCTGCGCTGTACCTTTTACTTTTACTAGAATAATATTGCTATGAAGTATTCCTACTGTTGAGTAAAATTACTGATTACTCTACACACCAAGTACAGTCAGTGACTGAAGAACACTTACAGCTTAATAAATAAAAATCATCTATTAAATTGTCAGTAAAAAGCATTACATAAAAAAAATAAATAAATAAAACCTTTCTCATGATATAATTGCAGGTGTTTGTGTTTCGGCCATGTACCTTTGGGATTCCTGTGGACGGTACTTTGTGACCACAGGTTACCAGGCCACTTTGATATGGGCTGTTTTGTCCCAGTATGACCGGTGTCAGAGCTTGGTTCACATTTCCGGCTTGTTTCTAGTGAGAATTTGGCTCCCCCAAAGCTGCCCTCTTTCACTGATCCCGTTTATAACTTTTACCGACAGGATTTTGAGGCGCAGCAAAGGTGTTGAGTGGATCCATTTTTGTGGCCTCAGAATCGAGTCTCTGCTTTTTGCAGATGATATAGTCCTGTTCTCTCATCAAGAAATTATCTACAGCTTTTGCTGGAGCAGTTCACATTTGAGTGTGAAGCAGCTGGGATTAGAATCAGCACATCCAAATCTGAGACCATGGTCTTGACCCGGAAAACCATAGTGCGCATTCTCTGGGCCGGGGATGAGGTGCTGCCCCTAGTGGAGGAGTTAAAGTACACTATCTGGAGGTCTTGTTAACGAATTAGGGAAAAATGGAGTGGGAGATTGACAGGCTGATTGGTGCCGTATATGCAATGCTGCAGGTGCTGTATCTACATGTTGTAGTGAGAGCCGAGCCAAAAGGCAAAGCTTTGGTTTTATCATTCAATCTACATCGCCACCCTAGTCTATGGTCACGAGCTCATACCGAAAGAACGAGATAACAGACACAACAGGCTGAAATGAGTTTCTTCCGCTGGGTGTCTGGGCTCTCCCTTATAGATAGGGTGAGAAGCTTAGTCATCTGGAAGGGGCTCGGAGAAGAGCTGCTGCTCCTCCACATTGACAGTAGCCAGTTGAGGTGGCTCAGCCATCTGGTCAGGATGCGTTCTTGGACGCATCTCTAGTGAGGTTTTCTGGGCAGTCGGGAGCATGTCCTTACCCTGGATAATCGGAAGGTAACGGATGGACATGTTGGCTTATGAAGGTAGCAAATATTATTACATAAATTTCAAATACAGCATAGCCATTATTTCAAGTATTTTTTCTAGTGGTTGAATTGTGAAAGCTTATGCAAGGTTTATTTAACTATTCTTTCTTACATAACACAGAAGGAACTTTGCAGATATTTGCCCTCTGTCGCCCGCCATCTTTCGGGGTAACGTCACAGTAGTAAAAAAAAAATCTCTATGGAGCGTATCTGAGGAAGTTTACTCCCGGTTTTACAAGCTCGCCAGCCAAAACAACAAAACATCAAACTAATAGTGTGTCAGTTGGTAAAACATCAGTTTTCCTGGCATTGTATCACATCATCATGCTTAAATAACACTAACCAATTACTTACCAATCCAGTAGATACACTGCTGATTCAGGGTCCAGACATCCTGCTCTATCTCTAACATCTCTATCACAGCGGCTGACCACACAAAGTTGAAAAGTTGTAACACTGGGTGTAAGAAGCAAATCCTACTTTGACCTAAAATGAGTAACCGTTTGACAGAAAATATCTTTCACAGCAGTGAAGGGAAGGACATTTTCTTTCACCTGCATATTCTCCCAGCCTCCTGCTTTATGAGCGAGCAGCCAGCAGGGACTGCGGGAGGTGCGGCGTTATCGAGAATGACGTAACACGGAATAGCCTGGTCATGAGCTTCAGCATACAGTCTTTAAATTTGTTCAAATCTAATAGTGATCTGGAAGTAAACAGAGTTTGATTTCAATGTTTCAGGAACGTCAGGAAAATCAAATTATGGTCACCCTAACATATTGTAATGACTTGTGCGGTGTTAAGGAAAAAAGAAAACAAAAATAGAATTGTCTGAATTGATTCTAAAAAAAATCCAACTGAATCACAAAAAAAAAAAAAAGTTGAACATTGTTTGCTCTTTTACAGCTAAAATTGGAAAAAGCCCTTTTGTGAACTGTTACTCATCGACTTTTGTATCATTGAATTACATCAATACAATTAAGCAACAGGTCAAAACTTTTCTCAACCGTAAAGACCAATATTAATATAAAAATGTAAAAGATTGAATTGAATTGGCTGGGATTGGAATGTGATAATCGATTCTAACTCTTGAGAATCGAAATCGAATAAATTATTGAAATCTGAATCGATACTCAGCTCTAGTAATGACATTAAACTTGCTGTAGCATAAAAAAATGTAATGTATTTTGATATCACTTGGAGTTTACATCTTTCGTAACATATATGAAAATACAGATATTTTTTATGGTGATTAAACAATTGGAAGTGATAACCAAACCACATTTTTCAAGTATATACTACTTTGTAGCCTCACATTTCACCATCTAATCTTTTTTACTTTAGAATGACGATGAGTGTAGAGTCTCGCTAGTTGTAGAAAATAAGTTTCCATCAGTAAAATCGCTTCGTTCTTTAAATATCGTCTCAATTGATACTTGTAAGATCAGTTTTGTACAAGTGTTTCTAGCTAAAAATGGTTATGGTGATGAAGCTTTTCCACATTGTTAAGGATGACTGAAAGGTAACGAACAACACCCGATTACACAATAGATTGGTTGTTTAGTTCTTTAGTTTTTTGCCAGCATTCAGCACCGTAATTTGAAGAGAACCCCATTCTCCCAACTGGTGGGACAGATAGTTCTATGAAAACCATATGTGTAGGTCAGAAAACCATCTGGCATGCCTATTCAAGTGGATCTGAATGCCAAAAATATAAGTTAGGGAATGGCGGGAAGGGCAAAAACGGTATTGGGATACAATTAAGGTAACATCAATAGTTCCCTTTTGATGTAGAAAGATTCACTTATCAAATGAGACTGTTGTCATTGTCCGGTAGCATGGATATATATTTACTACAGATCCACTAAATAAAATCTTATTTTGACGTGAACAAAAAAAAAAAAATTAAGTAAAAAGATTAAATAATAAAAGATCTCAAGGCCCTTATAAACATTCCACCTCAAGTGTCCACATGTTGTGTTGTGGATTCAGTAACACTGATAAATGAAGCACCATTACAAGCACTGTCTTTGTCTTTCAGCACACCCCCACTCACCGACTGAACTATAGTCTGTTGCTGAGCTCTACCCTCGGGGTGATCTTATGATGCTGTCTGCCAGGCAGAGCAGCTTGCGCCGACGCCACGGACATCGAGCCCCGATCCTGTTGTTCGCTCAGCAAACGGTTCAAACGCAAAGCCGGTGACCCAGTTTTTAGCATCAGAAGTATTAAGTCGCTGGATGGATTGGGTGGAATCCTTTTGTTGTGAACAGCCGCTCAGGTGTGTGTGTGTGTGTGTTTGTTGGGGGGGATCAAAACCGCATTAAAGAAAAATCCATAAAACCAAACTAATTCCATTCACTGAAAATATCTGTATATATTCCTCATTTTTTGTTTTTGCTCCAAAAAATAAAGCATTACACTGCAGCTCTTTCAGTACTTCCCATGAGCCATTGTTTTTGATACTTTTTCTTGCTTTGCACAACCAATTGTTCCTCCACCCTTGCCCTCGACATGAAATGCAATTAGTTTCAAGAGTTCTGTTGCGAGGTAGTTTGTCTTAAATTTTCTTTGGATGTTTAGCCTTTTCAGGAGATATTCCACTAGATTTATACTACAACCTTGCTAAACACAAAGAGGAAAAAAATAAGAAAAAGTAAAGGGTGACCCGAAAAGTCAGCTGTAGCACTTTATCACCAAATAGCTCCTGGCGTGCACTGCACATCTGAGATTGATGATGGGAATCAGCGATGGGGAATTACTCCTCCTAATAGATTGTGTGCTGCATTTTATCAGGTATTGCATATAGTGTGCAATGCATTATAAATGGATGTGGAATTAGATCATAACCAATTGATGGATTAAATGGTAGATAAATCTGAGACAAGAACAGAAAGTGGTTTATGAATAGCATCGATTCGTCCTTTTCACATGAAATGACCTTTTTCTTATCGAATCAGATGCAACTCTCATTAATTATAATGCATATAGTGTAGAGCCATTGTCTTAATTGATTAATATGTTTAAATACTGATAGCTCATGGGGGAAGTAATGAAGCATGAATCAAATTTTATTAGTTATAAAATGAGATTTTTCATGTTCTTCTTTATTAATTTAAAATGTGATAAAAAAAATTTAGTCATCTTGTGAACACTTGGAAATTCAAAATTGATCAGCAATGCATCAAAGATGATAAGTATGACCCAACAAGAGGTAGTGAAAACATTTATGATGGCACATTTCTAAATGAGGACATCCAGATATTTGGGAAGTAGACCCCTGTTACCTAATTCCTTAGTCAGGAAAACAAAAAAGTTTTATCTCCAGTCTACGTTAAAAGCACAGATTCAAAGAGATTTCTAAGAATCTCATCTTTTCAACAGAAATTTTGGTTGTAACTGAACATTGGTGGTTTCACATGGCTAAAATATGTAGCTAAACCCTATTAACATAGCCAGCGATGCATGATGTTCCCTTTAAATGGAAGATGAGTAGTTATTATTCACCCCTAACATAAACTCAATACTTCAGAATAGTTCAACAATATTGCAGAAGGAATCGTACTATATTATATTTTTGGGAAGTTTTGCATTTACACTGGTTTTCCATTGAGTAGCATATAAGGAGTGACGCTATCTACTGTTAAAGGGATATTCCACCCCAGGGTAAAATGGTGTCTTTTGCCATATTCCCCAGAGTTAGACAAGTGAGAGAAAAGTATTTGGTAACCAGCCCACTAATTCTCCTGATCTGGCAGTAGTCTGTTTATTTAGCTTTTACTTAACATAAACCAATGTATGTGAATGGGAACTACTAGTATGCTAGTAGTTCCCATTCACTTACATTGATTCACGTCTATGCTGGCATGCTAGCAGTTCCTATTCACTTACAATGATTTATGCTTAGCGTTTATAAATGAAATGACTAAGATTGCTTATTGCCTTCTGCCGTGTTTGAGGATTCTTTAGATGCCATTAACTCAAATAAAGGGAACTCATCTTTAAAGACATGAGTCAAACCTAGTCGTCACATTAATCAAATTTAGTAAAAGTTGCAGGCACATACCTTTCATTCACATTTCTTACACTCTAATAATAGAAAAACATAAAATAACTGTGTTTAATAATGTCAAGATTGGTTCGGACCAATATTTTCACATTTTGTAGTGATCGGCTGTGTTAGCAAATGAGTTGCGCCGATCTTTTTAAAAACATTTTAATATGGGTAAACTTCAACAAATATCCTTAACCTTACTTTAAACTATATAATAAAGGCATAGAAACTCACCTTCAGGGATTTACACGCAAAAATAACGAAGGAGAATAAAAAGGCAGATACTGAGCTGCATTCAAATAGCAAAGGAAATCTATGCTGAGTTCGGGAGCATATGATATTTCAGCTTATAGTGAAAAAGCCAATAAAAATACTGCTATTTACAAACTTGGGCCAATGTGGGCTTGCTAACACTGTTTTAACTTAAAAATGTAGTGAATGCAATCCCATGAAAGTGGAAGCGCAGCATTGTGCACACCAGCATGTAGCCTGCCATAAATACTTTTTAAAAAATAATGCCATACTAAGTAAGCTTTTTGCTTTTTTAGTTTTGTCTGAAATATTAAACTGAAGTTGACCTTTAATTCTGTGAGATTTCATGGGATTTTCAACAATAATGGTACTACTTATTAATGAGATTAGTCTTATTAAACATTATTTGCTAAAAATATATTTCTGTTTTATACATTTCAATACTAAAGGCAAAAGATCGGATCAGTTTTGAAGTTAAAAGATTGGATCTGTGGCCTAAAATGCTGATCAGGACATCCCTACTTGCATACACAGAAACACATAATTTGCTTGTATTTCTGATGTTACCAAATCTGGTCACTAAAAATGAGAAATTCCTAACCAGTACAAAGTCAGTTTTACAAGTTGAAGTGATCAACATGCTCCAACTGAATTGTTCTATACTCTCATGTATTTCTTTTCAAATTTTAGCTGCTCTGAATTGGTTCCAAATCTGGCCATTTTCCCCTACATTGTACACTTTCCGCTGCAAACCAGAACCAGATGAATTGATCACAGCTGGTATGCGACAGCTGACACACAATGCGACACGTGTTGAGTGTAGAACCGGTCCTGCCCTCTTCCAGGCGACAGACCTGCATACATGGCTCAAACTCCAAAGATAAAAAAAAAAAAAGCTCAGTGAAGCTCATTTCTCAAGCCCCCCTTCTCCATTGATTCAATGGGTTGGACATGATAGGCGAGAAAATAAGCCCATTGGTGCAACAGTAACACTGCGTGCCGCTTGTATCATCTGTGAACACACGAGTGTCTCGGCAACAGTGGTGTAAGCTTGTGGAGTATGTCCTCATAGTCCGCGATAATGAGGAACAGATCAACAACCTCCAGGACAAGAGTCACAAGTCCCTCTTGTGCTCCCGACATTGCAGCAAATTTCCTCATGTGATCACACTTGCAGATAAATGACATGGTCGCCCTAAGTGTTTCTAATAATATTACAAGCTAATGACCCATTTCATAAAGTGCCTCGCCCGGCCCACTTGGCACGCCAGACCGAATCACTGATGGGCTTTCACGGCTTGGAGAAGACGTGCCGACGCAGCAGCACAAGCAGTCGCTGTTCCTCCCTCCCCCTGAATGATGGCGCAATTAAATGTTTCATAGGGTGCCAACGTCGGTGCTGCAGCCGCCGTGGCTCCCAGCTATCGTGTTCTTCATCCACAAAGAGTTGTCATGCAAAGCACAAAGAGATGAAACGCAAGCTGACTTCTTTTTCCTCCCCTTTTTCATATTCCATTTTCTTCTGCTTCTCTGAGAAGCAGAACTTGGTCCAAATTTTCATTTTGACTTCTATTCCCCACATCTTCACTGCAGTGGTGCGTTTGAGTCAAAAACTTAGAGATGTAAACTTTAAAGCTTCTGCATTTAACCCAAATCTCTAAGTAGTAATACACTTTGGAGGGCTGCAATTATTTCAAAGTGGTGCATTGGGCAGCTTCCTGGGATTACATGGAGATTGCAGTATTGCCACAGATTTGAGTTAAAAGCTGTTTAATTGAAAGAGCATTTCAAGAAGAGGAGGTCAAGCTGCATCTTTTTCCTCCACTCACTGGAGGGCCTTTCTTAACACTAGAACTACCAGAGAGCAGCCATTTGGCTTTTCTACCTATAAAGCCCACAGGTAAGCCGAAAGGCTGGATGGCCCCCTGTGAACCCTCCTTTTGTTATGTGAACGGGGCAATCACTGGGACACCACAGGGGGGGGGGATATGCTGAGCCACTTCACTCAAAACACCTTGACATAAAATGGGGGAGGGGGAGAATCAGGTAGGAGCAGGATTGCTAACTGACTGTCTGAGCAGAATATATGAGCTGAATCAAAATGTAATATATGTAGAAGGATGTAGACGTTATCAGAACCCTACAACACTGGGCTTCCAACATCCCCACCAGACACATAAGAAAAGTAATAGAATAGAACCACATCAAATAAAGCACTCAAAATCTGGGGTTATCCCAACTGGGCCTTCATGATATTTACTAATAATAATAATAATAAAAAAGTATTATCAGGATACAGTGTTAGAGAGTGGAAGTGAGTGAGACTTAGAACTTAGGCTTAAAACTTTATTGATCCCTTTGGGGTGACTCCCTCAGGGAAATTTGAGTTTTCAAGCACACAGAGAAAACTAAACAGTATGTAACAATGAGTGAGGTGAGTACATTTCAATAATCACTCACAATCCATGCACTGCCAAGCCGTCTCCTTTCTGCATTTGCCACATGTGTATTTGTAACAGCCTATACATCGCAGAGTGGCATGATTGCTTTTACACTGATTTTTAACCTGACACATTGCTCTTTTCCCAGGGCTAGGTGTTGAAGGTTGTAGCCGAAGCAATTGTTCCCTTTGTGCCTGCTTTGCACCCACATGAGAATGAGCCAACTCTCTTGCAAGCTCCACCAGGAAGTCCACCCGTCTCTCCTGCCTCCCGGTGCATGCTTGATAGAGCACATGTGCATTCAGTGCTGCCATATCAATCATGTTATAGAACACAGCGACTGGCCAGCGCCGTGTTCCTCTGCGGACAGTGTACTCCCGCACCATCTGGTCCATCACATCAACGCCGCACTTTGTGGTGTTGTAAAGGGTGACAGTGTTTGGCTTCCGTTTGGTGGTATTCTCAGTCTGAATGACGCGGTGCATGCTGCTGAGAATGTATACTGTCTTCTTCCGTTTGGGCGCATACACCGTTAGCGTGGCACCAGTGGTTGAAAATACCTGAGTGGTGAATTCATCACGGTCCCTCTGTCTTGTTGATTGTGGAATTTCTCGCCGAATCCTCTGAGCATGTGTGAGAATTGAGGTGTGAATGTCTTTTGTCCTCTGCGTAAAGGTGACCTGAGGAGTTGAGCAGAACCTGGCACTGCTCAAATACATAACTGATATTTTGAAATCAGACATATAATATCATATCTTTGACATAACATAACATCACAGTGTGGGCAAACAGCAACAGTCAGTCTGGTTTTTATGAGTTGAGACAGGGAGAGACAGGAAAAGAGAAAATAGAGGGAAAGAGCAAAACAGACAAAAACAATGTACAAATTCTTAAATATAACAAATCAAATGTGTTTCGGGTGTATCTCAGTTTGAAAAAAATGTTACATAAAATAAATCTTGTACAGATATCAACTTGATGAGCAATTCTGTAAATGACTAGTGGGGCTACCACAGATTTTGAGTGCTTTATTTGATGTGGTTCTGTTCTATTACTTTTCTTATGTGTCTGGTGGGGATGTTGGAAGCCCAGTGTTGTAGGGTTCTGATAACGTCTACATCCTTCTACATATATTACATTTTGATTCAGCTCATATGTTCTGCTCAGACAGTCAGTTAGCAATCCTGCTCCTACCTGATTGTCCCCCTCCCCCATTTTATGTCAAGGTGTTTTGAGTGAAGTGGCTCTGCATATCCCCCCTCCTGTGGTGTCCCAGTGATTGCCCCGTTTACATAACAAAAGGAGGGTTCACAGGGGGCCATCCAGCCTTTCGGCTTACCTGTGGGCTTTATAGGTAGAGCAAAAAATCCTGGGTCTTCTAGTGTTAAGAAAGGTACATTCTTGCTTCACCATGGCAGATAGAGCACAGGCTTCTGTCTTTAAATATTGAAATAACCCCTGGGCTCTACCTTCAGTTGAGGGTTTCTCCTGATTACACCCCATTGTTTAAGAACTTACTTTACTCATTAAAAAAATCTTCCTCACAAGTTGTTAATCAGCTTTCTTCTCATTTTAAAACAACAATTCGGTTCTTCTCGTTACCTAAGGTATTTTATAGATTGTGTATGGCTGACATGAGTGACAGCACTGACATCATAGTTTTCAGGTTTTCCCAAATATCTCCTCTTTATAGGTATTTGCTCCACAGTCCTCCAAAGGTTGCAACTACGTCTTTCTACCTTACACATTTTCCTTCAACTCAACGTGTTTGTTTGAGCTTGACAAGAAGCAGGTAAAGTTGAAAAGGGGAGGGCAGGCAGCAAATGGACCAAGCCCAGGAATCGAACCGGGGAGGACTGACTGCCCATTTCAGTCATCTCTATTTCCCAGGATTGTCTAGGCTGTTACTTAACTTTCCTGAAGCTATGTTTAATCGTCTTATGCTATATTCAGTTTTTTCCCTTCTGAAACTGTATTTAAAGTTTTCTTGAGCTGCAAATGTTTCATTATTTCAAGTAAATGCTTGAAATTGTTCACTTTTTGACTAATGAATCCACGTATTATCAAAGCTTTATTTCTTGAAGTGAACACACCCTGTGCACGTTAGCAAATGCTACTTCCGGTTGAGAAGCTGTGGCTTGTATAGTCGTTTCCTGTTGTCGCCACAGTGCTGTCACAATGGATGGAGCCTGCAGCAAACTTTACTTATCAAGATGCCTTGGAAATGTACATAGAATTTCAGTGGATTGTCAATCCCTTTTCATCTGCTAGACAAAGTAAACGGGGTTCTAATTTTATATTTCCTAGTATTTGCATAATTACAAAGGTGAGTACACACTGATGTTTTATGCTAACTAGCGCAAACGTAAGCTGGGGCTTTCCAACCTTGTTTTCTTAAATCTCTTTAGGCGCCAAGCTAACATTTTTCAGGGAGGCCATTAGCTCGTCGATATATCGCTAAAAGGAAACGACCGCACTAACTTCCTGTCTACACCCCAGAAGTCATCATTTTCTCATGCACATGGTCTATTACTGAAATTAATTTAATTAGAGTCACATTTCATGATGTGCAACTATACATCAGGGATCAGGTAGACTAATTGGTGGATCACATCAGGCAGTAGCTACAATTTGTAGCACCTGTTGCAGCTTATTATGGCTCATATTTCAGTGTCAATAGAGCACTTGGACGTCTTCTGCAGTTGTTTCGGATGAGGGGAGTACATATGTCCGTGCTATAAACAATGATTATATTATGAGGCTTGACAGAGAATTGCATAATTGCTTCCATTGTAGAAAGTGGTTTAATCCAAAGGTTCAGTTTCTGATTTGCAAGTTTCAGTCAACTTTCTTACTGCCCACCTCATGACACCAATAAAACTGTAACATTTTGCCGAGACCCTCATGAAATGCAACACTTAGACTGAAGTAATACTTTAAATGGAGTGGCGTTTCCACCATTCTGTCAAAGTGTCATTCATTGTAAAAGAGGTTGCAGCCAGTTAACACTGGCGTTTTATACGCTTGTTAGGTCTTTAACTGTTGACAACATTAATGAACAGCAAAAATAAATCTAATCTACTAGAGATCACAGGCTGCACTTTATCATACCGACTTGATTCAGAATGACTAGAAATGGTGAACATCTTTGAGCTTTAAAGGGTATTTATTTTACCTGTATTGGAAAGTGACCCTTCTGTGCAAACCCCTCTACTTTGGGGTCCATGGGTAAAATGTGTTTCTTGCCTTGGGCATGTAGTGCTGCAAATACATAAAAAAAAAACTAAAACAAAAGTTATGAATATGAAATAAAAGCAGGTTTCGTGTTAAGTCTCTGCTCCAACATCCAGCCTGTGCTGTTGAGTTTTTACACTTTACTGTTTTTGCTGTAGCAAAGCTACAGAATATAAAGTCATGCCCATATGTTGCAAATTAACATAAATTGCTTCTTGGCACTCCATGATGTTCAATAATATTCTATGTTGGAATGAAGTACAGCGCCTCCCATTTACAAGATCTAAAGATTTCAAAACCGCAAATTGATGAAACATATTTTTAACACCAGCTTTGGAGCAGACCTTTTAACTGAATATACATCACATTGAAACTAAAGCATGAGTTTGCTAAACCTATCAACTAAATGTCTGTTTTACATTAGCGATTTTATTAATAGTGACTTTTTTTCCATTTGATCATCTAAGGGTGGAAAAAATACAGCAAGAAAATACTTGCAAATATAGTTTTCGAGGACGGGCTTGATACAAAACGGATTCAAATAAGTACTCTTAGTTATGGTAAAGTAAACATGAACTATAGAAAATATGTGAAATTGTGATGGAAAAATGTTTAGTTTGTAACTAATGGACAGATGAAAGAAAGTGATATCCCAAAACTAGTTGCAGAGAAAATTATTTGGGATTTAAGAGCATCTACAGTGGATCCCAATGTATAGGTGCAGTAGGTACCGCAGCCGACTCCAAATGGCTAGAAAAACACTAAGATCCCCTCTAAAAGTGCTTCTAACTGCCTAGCTTTTGTAGTTGGAAAAGTGGTTTATAAATAAAGTTTAGTTTGATTTGATTTAGTTTATTAATTCAAACACCAAAAACAACTTTATATACATTAATACACAGTGCAAACGGTTTAAGCACTACCAAAGACATTGATATAGTTTATCTTTTCTCTCCTCTTGGAGGTACAGCCAATCAGTGCCAATGAAGCAAAAGGCACTCCTGGATTGGCTGCTTTGCAAGTGACAACCAATAGCATGGTATTATAGACATTACATAGAGATTTTAATTTACTTAGCTCCAACTTAAATATTTTAGATATGCTCTACAAAAAATATTTAAATGAAAATGGAGAAAATTAACTCTCCAACGCACAAGCAAATTTCAAGAATTGACTGACGCTCTTCGCAGCTAGCTAACATCATGGAAATTAGCATCTCATACACAGCTTCTGACTGGGTGCTAAAATATGGGGCTAATTTGTTGTTGTTCTTGGTGGTGTTGGGGGGTTCATGTAATCTGGACAGAGAAAAATCTAAAAGCCATTTTTCATTTTCTAACTTGAATTAAGCAATGCTACATTGAATGTATTCTTTAAAACACACTATTTTATATATTTATGCTATTTGTGAAATATTCTTTATAGTTTCAGCTAATGAATCACGTATATTCTGTATATATGTATATTCTATAGTCTGTATAAAAAATACAGCTACACTAAGACTTTCCGTTTAGTTTATAAATGCAAATAAATCAGTCTTCACAACAGGATGTTTTTACATACAGAACCAACGCATGTAATGACCACAAGCAATACTTACTTAAAATAATTATTTTATAGAATATGTAGTGTTTTGGAAAATAAGTCATACTTTCATTTTCTTTTTTGTAACATTAAGCCCCCAAGGTTGCCTATCTGTTTTATGTGATAAATCTCTACAGAGCAGCATATATTAGTATTAAGGAGTAAGAAAATTATTTGTTTTAATTTTTTTTTTTATAATCTGAAATCTTCTGCAAGCATTGTCATTAAATTCTCTACATTCAATAATTTCTAGAACAATTTTTCTTTGCCACCCCTGCATCTGCAAGACTTTCGAGGTATGTCTCTTGCAGACTGATATTTTTGCCTAGTCTTACTTCTCAGTCCGACCAGAGAGCATCTGTAAACATCAATTTTCAGACCTTGCCAGAGGGTTAAGTAACAAACCTCTGAGGCTTTCAGGAAACAGCTTGACTCTGCTTAGATGACCTCTGAAGACAATTGGTTGTGATGGATTTTATCTAGGGCGTCTAAAAAATGTGGCTGAATGCAAATTCAGCAATTCTCCCATTTGTATTCTTCTATAACTACTTCACAATTTTATTCTTTTAAAAATAAAGCCTTTTTTTACACCAGGAAGCAGAGACTACAGAGACTAAATAAAACCTTCCACTGGCTTTTGCAGAATACCCTTGAGAACATCCACAAACTGGTCTCCATGTGCAAATGGACTGGTACTTACAGAACTTTTCAACCTGCTCTGTAACATCTAAGTGAAATATCACAGCTTTAGTTTCTCTTTCCAACTGACAGGTTACAAGTGTACCAGCAAAGACTGAAAACTCAAATAGTCGTCTTCATAATTTCAAGGAACATGGCAGTTCAATGTAGCTATCGATTGTGTGACAATTACTTTCAAGCTCAACATTCCATATTGTTGATGCAGGAATGTGGTTATCAATGCTGCACTCACTCTCTGCGAACTGACCCTGTTAAATCTTGTAAACTGGAGCGTCTACCCGACCCAATGGCCACGTCCATCTTTTATACACACTTTATAATTTCTGGACTAAAATTCATGGCAGTTAATCAATTTTTACCCAGATTCCTATAAACTGATTTGCTGGTTCGATTGCAAGAATAATGAGGTCTATTGATTCTTTTGTGTGTCAGTGTTGTTGATTTCTTTTAAATTCTTTTTTGAGCCAAAAGAGGATTACAATTGCTCAAATTTGAAATGAAACCCTTGTTTGCTCTTCTTAAAAAATACATAAAAAGCACTCACTGTTAATACTTTGATCATCCAAGCGCTGAACATATTGCAAATTAAAAATGCACCACATGAAACATGATGAAAGTTGCCTATCTGATGAAGTGGGAAAACAAAGCCGCTCCATGTCACAGTTATCTCCTAAATCTGTCAATAAGCAAAAGTCTGCTTTTTAATCTTCCCCTGTAAAACCGCCTGCTTCTTCAATTGTTCCATGCTGTTTTTTTTTAAGAGTTTTCTGCCGTAGATCATTAGACCCATCTCCAAATCCCATAGAGCGGTGTCTCACAGGTCACATCCCCCCCAGCGGCCTGGAGGATCCTCGGCCTTCGTGACAAGCTTTCCCAGTCTGCTGGGGGCTTAAGGAACATCCCCTAGTGAAATCACTAAGTCCTTCAAGTCTCTTATGTGGCTTATGGAAGCTTCTTATTTGGAATTATAACAAGTCTTTAATCTCCTGGATTTAGCACAAGCGGATTGCTCTGGAAGAAAGAAAAATGTTGTACTTACGATCAAAAATATTCCTTAATTTGAAAAAAGTTCATTCATGTAATTGTGAAAAAAGGTTAAAACTCTAAAGCGTTTAGCTCAGTAATATCCCAGCAATATACTGATAAAAGTGCCTCAGCTTCCACCAACAAGCTTTGAACTTCAACAACTGTCATCCCCCAACAACTGCAAATCAAGCATGCATTTTTAACCCAGCACTGCAGAATTTGACCCGTTTTCTTTTCTCTCTCTTTTTTTTCCATTCATGCTGAGGTTTAAATCCATACAAAAACACACGCGCACTATTGGCTGGAGGCCTAACATGTTCCTGCTGTTGTATTCTCGACGTTAGAAGTCAAAACAATTAAGTCATTTTTCAGCCAAAGGCCTCGGTCTTCAAGAAACCACGAGCTGCAGTTCGGGCCAGATGCTTATATACACGCATCATGAGCATATACATCATGGCAATTTGGAAACTTTAAAGGATTTCTTTGATTCAATTTAATGTGGGTCAATTATAAACAACCCAACAAATATGTTAATGAACATCAATTAGCTAGTTTTACCTTGACTTCTACGTTTTGTAGACGGCAGTCAGCTGCTGCCGTCTGTCTCTCTGGATGTTTGACGAATCATTGTGGCAAAATTAGTTGTTTTCATTTAAACTGATACATTTTGTGGTCTCAATGATAAAGCATAAATATGACATTTTTTATTTGTTATTCCAGGTCCTAATGGTTATCTGTTTAATTCATTCCTGAGCTAGTTTTTGCAAGTGTTTGGGATTCTAACTATTTTGAGTTTGGTGCGTTATTTAACCATTGAAGAACAGTCCACTTCTTTTTCTCATTCACAGATTTTGACGTAGTCTCTGGTTCAGGTTTTGATGTGTTATCTCTAGTCTCAGACCAATCCTTGAGGAGTTCTCTCTTTGAATAAGTTTTACTTGAGAATCCTCTCACGACTGAAGTTATCCTTGCTGCTGGTGCATCTTTTCCACACTATCCCTTTCCACTCAACATTTTTATATATATGGTTGGAAACGGCAATCTGAACAACCAGCTTCTTAAGAAAGGATTTTTTTTGTGCCTCCTTGTGAAGGCTCTCAATGACTGACACTCGTCTTTCTTAAAGTTCCATAGGCCATAACATGGCTGTTACTCAACAGTCATACACTAAAAGTCTTTAAAAAAATTGGCGTTATGCAAGATCATTTTCTGTGACACTGAATTGTGGGTTTTATCTAACTAAAGGATATTTTGCCCTGTGTATTAAATATATATAATACATAGCTTGACTTTGTAAAATGAGTTAAAAACAAGAAATGTTTTCAAGATTCGCAGAAAATAGCAACAATTAATGGTTTAAACAAAAAAAGAAGCTTCATTGGGATTTTATGAAAAAAAAATATATTGCAGGAATCATGATAGCATCATAAAAGACCTACTTCTTTTTTGTTAACTATAGGAGGATTACACTAAATGGTACAAAAAAAATAAACAAATTGAAGTCCAAAACAAGTTTCCTGTCGCCAACTGGGCAGCGGCAAATTTCAATCAAATTTGAAGCAGGGTCAACACCCTCATGGTCCAAACTTCCAGACCTTCGAAAATTATTATCCTCCAATAACTTACTTTAGATCGTTGTTTGGATGATGTTGGAATATACAGCTACGAGTTTCACAACGATTCTTCAAACCAATGCAGTCTATGTTTTCTTGTCATTCCATATAAAAGATATATTGTTGAAAAAAAATGGTCATAAAATATTCCCCTTTATGACTGTTTAAATGCGGCAACATTTTTCCTGCACAAATATCTGACATGTTTTAAATAATTCTTAAGATTGTGGCCCTAAAATAAATACGTTTCTATCCAGCAACAGCTTAAAGTGGCAATATCCATCTTATCCAACAAATTGTTCCTAACTGATGCTTTGTTTTACACTCACATTGTAGGCATGGGCGATATACCACAAATAGTGCAGTGATTTTTGCAATAGAGGCCAAGAGAACACGGTTCACACAGGCTAGACGGACTGAAAATACACCGCCGAAGCCAGCTCAGCTGAAAGCCCGACAATGCACATACCACACAATGTACACGGGCGAGCCTCAGCTTGCTGTGGAATGATCGTGACGACTTGCCACTTCATGACCAGGTGAACACAAATGGATGTGAGAGAGCAAGCGTGCAGGAGTGTATGTATACAAAGCCCTCGGAGTTCTCAGTTTCAGCTCTGATTAAAGCCAGCATGTGCTTTTTGATCCCCCCCACTTGAAGAAAAAAACAACCTCACAATCGGAGCTAATTTTTTCCTGATGACACCGTCACACACTCTTACATGCCCCCACTAGAAAAAAAAGTGACAATAGCAGGCCTGTGAATGTAAATGTGAATAAAAAAATGTAGCCGATTAAGCTGTTAAAGATCAAAAACTGAAATGAGTGCTTTCGATTGTGTCATGAAACAATATTCATACACGGCAAATTAAGTTTGAATCCCAGTCTTTAATGGCTTTGCTAATAGAGCAACACAAAAAGTCACGGAATTGTGAATAAGGTGCAAAAAGACTAACTCAACATTTTATATATTTGCTTAAAATAAATGAATACTAAAAAAACCTTTCATTTCTCTAATTAATGCCATTTTTGTCCAATTTATTTTTGAATCTTGAACACTAAACTGAGGCTACTGCAGTCTGCAGTGCTTTAGATGTCTTTCAGTGTGGTTCACTGGGTTCCCCAGGAGCCTTAGAATTGGCAATAATACAATTCCCGGATTGGGATATAAAAACTTTGTCAATTTCTCTCTAATTTATTTTGATGGTTCTATAAGATGTTGCTTTATGAGCTGTCTTATCCTGCCTCGTGTTGTCACACAGGTTCTATTTAACAGAATGGGGCTTTTAAAATTATCCAAAAATGTTCCTAATCAATTCCCCATTGTTAAACTGAGTTTCACTTAGAGATCGATTGGTTTGGTGAACTTGATTTTCAACCTTGACCAATTCTACTGTCGGTGCTGAAAAAAGGATCTCCAATGCATGACGCCAGCATCTCAATGGCCGCTAGAAAGCACATGGACATTAGCATGAAGGACTTTGGAAGCAGAGTTATATCATGCTATATGAGAGTATACCAAACAGGATGAATCATACAAAATCCCTGTGAGGTATTTTTTCCCCTCTTTCTTTTAAACAAAATGTGAAGGCGACAGTGTCTGACTTCTGACTCCGCGGGGCTATCCACTCTGGCACTATCTGCTTTAAGCTAGGTCACACGCTTCAGCAGGAAGCCTCCCTCCACCTCCAGCCGCTCCGACTCATCAGCTCCCCCTCCACACACTCACACTTCCAAAGGTGCACACGGGGATTTGTGTAACTGGATCCACACAGCACTTCACTGCAGGAGCTCGAGTCGGCTGTCAGTTTGGAGAAAAGAGTCTCCAAGCTCTCGGAGACTGGCCTCTTCCTCCCCTCTCCATTCTGCCGGATTCTCTACAGATTCTCCTCACTTCGCTCTCCCCCAGCCTTTCTCACAATCACCCCCCTCGTCTCTATACCTATATCTCTTCCTCTCGTTCCCCTACCATCCTGACATAAAAAAACAACACGCCACTATCGGTCTCTGTTACAGGCACATGCGTCCCTCTTTTGCTCTATCACCCCCTTGGCTATTTTTAGCTGCCTTGCTGCACCCACACAAATGAGCCAGAGGCTCCTCCAACTTAACGGAAATCTCATTATGCGGCATGCTCCGCTCGCCGAGAAGTTGGACGGGAAGAGTAAATCTCCAAAGATCAAATCTCTTTGATACTAGGAGCTTATGAAGCAGAGCAGGTCTCCAAATCCAAAAAGGTAATACAGATGCACCTGCAGTACTCGTCTGTTTCCCAGGACTGAAATTCTCAGAGTTAAGCTAAAGCTTGTTTTGGCTTCTGCTTTAAGGTGTAGCAAATTACTCAAACATTCAAACTATGTCCCCTGCGCCATTCACTGTCAATCACTATGGGGCTCGTTTTTTTTTTTCCTTTTCCTATCAATGCTACGTGGCAACAGTTTCAACACAAGGCGCGGCAAAGTCATTACCAGAAAACATGAATAAGTGAACAACCTCTTGACTTAGAGTCACTAACTTCAAATACCAGGGAAGTATGAAACAGGTTTGCTTTTATTTGCACAGACGGACTTCACGGGCGGTCATCCGTGAACGACTCACTCGAGACGGCAAGAAAACCTAAACAAAGGTGAACAAAAGATATCTGATGACACAGGTATCCAATATTTGGACAAAAGGAAACAAAAAAGCTAAAAAACAAACAACCGAGGGGTATTATTTGTAGCCAGCCAGGTAGATAAAGCTTCTTTGATAACTTTGATAAAATGGATATCAAAGGTTGCGTGCGGCTAAAATGACAATGGCATACATCATCATGAAGCGAATCAAAACAAGGCACTATGAAAGACTATCGTGTGGGAAAAAGTAAGAAACTATGCACAAGTACGGAATGATTGAATTGAAAATTGTCTTAAATTAGTAATATTAATGGAAAGTGGTTCATTTTGGGACTCTGTTATAATTCTTTGCTAGATTAAAACAACGTGATCTTCTCACAGAGAAAGTTACCTTGGGAGGTGCTGTAGTGGTTTAGTGGTTTGATCTCTCACTCTGACAAACATTGTTGAAAACGGCATTAAATTAATCAATGTTTTTATATCACAGATTATATATCGTCCATAAGAAACACCTGTGAACATTTGTTTAGCAGTGCTCTTCAAAGCAATGATCATTTCATGCTTGTTGGGATCTAAGAAACCTTTTGAAACAACTGGATTCTTGTACGCGACATAACTGGTTCTATTTGGAGGCCATGTGGCACAAACAGGTTTCGTAAACTTCAAGATAGCTCCAGATGAATTCATGATCGGGTGACTCTAGAACACGCGTCCCCAACTCCAGGCATCAAGGGTCCTATCAGTTCTAGATGTGTCTCTGCTCCAACACAGGTGATTTAAATTGTCTAACTTCCTCCTCAGCATGGCAAAGTTCTGCAGAGGCCTGCTAACGAGCCATAATTTGATTCTCGTGTGTTGAACCAGGGAAAGAACTAAAACCTGCAGGTTACGGACCCTCTAGGCCTGGGTTTGGAGATCCCTGCTCTAGAAGGTCTGAGAAATGGATCTAGCCAAAAAGAGACTGTTCAGAATCAAACCAAGCCTGGTCGCCTTCTCTAAGACTCAGCAATGACGATAATTGTTGATGATTCGCATCCGGATTTAAAAGTTCCAGAAAGTCATGTTTTATTTTGATTTCACACACCTGCTATAGAGACGAAAGCTAGCTTATGGTGTATGATAACCTATTTTTACTTTTACCAACATAATTTAAAGCAGCAGCACCACAATACATCCAAAGAGCTGAAACAAATGAAAACAGCCGTTGTCTTTTACCTTGAGAATGAATAACACATCAGTTTATCTAGCGCTATATTCTGTAATCAGAACAATCTATTTTCTCATCCAAACATTTCATGAAATTACACTTTTAAACAAAGATCCTATAATTCTAGTACTTGCATTAGTTTGTTCCCACTCAGCTCAACAAAGCATCTTCAATAAATGGCTATATGGCAATGCTACATTAGTTATTGTTGGAGAAGAAAGACAAAGACTTTAAGCAGCAATGGAATATGTTTGTTTATTATGGTGTTTCATATTTTTGCCCTCTGACTCTTTAAATTTAGCTACAAAAACTTGCTAGATTGGGCATTCAGGTTCAGTGTTGCCACAGTTACTTTGAAATAGTAATCTGATTACTGACTAATCAACATTCTTTCCAAAAGAAACTACCCCTAATTTACTGATTGCTGATTATAAAATTAGTTACTTTTTTAATATTAATAGTAAGGCCGGAAATTATTTTATCTTGACACCAGCAACAGGCTATATGTTGGGCACATACTTGCTTGCACACTGCCTGTATTACTGGAGAACTCCAATAGGGAGCAGAGTATAGAACTCAGACCGGACTTGTAGGGTAGAGACAAAACAAACATGGTGATTATAGAGGAGATAATCATATTTTTAATTTTCAGATTATAACAGAAAAAGACAGTAGCAGTGTTGTAGAAGGTATGCAAGACCATGTTTACCGCTGTTGTTGCTCGTTTTCCTAATGCTTTTGCCGACCCCATGTACCAAATATATCTTTTTGCTTAAAGGAGCAGGTGGTCGGATTGAAGAAATTAAACTTGCGACCGCCGCAGCCGGCGCTTTTAATAACTGCAGCCACCGCGGGAGCGAGCACAAAAAGTAAATATCAGTGAGGTAGCGTACTTTCAGGCCACCGCACATTGTGCACATCGCCAGCTGTACGACAACAAACAACACGTCTAGCGATAAAGTAAGTAATAGTGTTTAATCGACCGTGTCTGAAGTCAGAGTTCTTTCTCTTCCTTGTTCCTCTTAAATCAAGAAAGCACAAGAATTATAAATTGATGTCGGATCCGCGAGAAATTCGGCCACCGAATCGCAGACTATTTTGCAGCACACAGACTGTTCAAGATAATGGGATTACACATGGGTGGGCTCATTTTACTTAGTTTAAAATGCTTCTTTTCTTAATACAATTACAAAACTGAACATGAATATAATTTATTTTAGAAATCCTGCCCCCTACTCTTAAGAAAATTACAAAAATAGTAGTAAATATTGGCTTAAACAAGTAACTTTAATTTGATTACTGGTATAGAAAAAGTAATGTGTAAGATTACTTTGTCAAATGGTCATGTTAGGAGTAACGCCCTTCTAAGTAACACTTTACCAGGATCAGTTTTCAGGACATTATTAAATGGATTAGCTTTAAAATAAACCATTTATCTATTTTGAGTCTCATTTTGGGCTATTAATACCCTTGTGAGGAATCCATCTGGAAACAACTTCTCATTCAGAAGGCTTTTCACGTTTTTCTTCATTAGAGTACAGTTATTGATATATAGCTTCTGTTTGTACAATCCCATCGATTCGTCTAACGAGGAGAAATCATTCAGACTAAAAATTGGATTTAATAAAATTTGATTCAGACAGATTACATGGATTATTAAATATTCACACAGCTGTTAAAGACTGGTACAGGTTAAATTTAAATAATAAGACACCTTAACAAAAACTTAACTAACTTCCATCAACATAAAACTCACTGCTTGGGTTTAAACCACTTGGACATTTAAGCACTTGCAAAACCCACATACTGTACATCTTCCATAAATTACTATGCAAAGGACTAATTATATTCCTTCCTCTCTCACTTAGTTCAATCAACCATGGGAAATCCTGCTGCAACAAGAAACAAGAAAATTTTAAATTTACCTACTAACATCAGTGTTAAATAGAAAATGATCTAATTGTGTTGTTTTGGCAGAGGAAATCATTGTTTACGGTTTAGGCACCATCACTCTGAGCAGGACTTTTTACATGGCAGAACTAATTGGTGACACTTTGTCGACTTAATTACAGATAGTCCACAGGATCCATTCCACAAGACAGTAATTAACTTCTACAGTTTGGATTCACCCACAATTTGGGAGTTTCTCCTTTTTTTCACTGCCTTTGCAGCTCAGAAGCTTTGCAGCCCCTGCTGGATGATGTGATATATTCATGCCACATTAACAGAAAAAAATAAATTAAAAAAATCCTCATATTTAGTTTGGTGAAATTGTGATTTTAGTAGAGATAGCAGCAAAGTCAGCAGATAATTTTTTTATGTTCTGTTTTTATGCACAATATTTAGGTTCCTGCCTCCAAAACAAGTGTAAATATAATAGAGAGGACTAAATCCCTTTTGCATTCATGTGCATCAAGGATTTTCACTTTTCCTCACACTGCCATCAGAACTTTTTGGAGTATAAAGCTTTCTTTTTTCGTTGAAATCGTTGTTATTCAAGTCTTGCTATGGTCTCTGCCTCTAGAAGTCCCCAGGTTAGAAGCTCCCTTATTCACATGCATCTTCTATTCTTAATTTGGCCCCTGTTTCCACTCACTAATCACTCCTCCCTACATATCTGAGCCTGTATTTCCTCAGTCCATTACCAGAGGCCTCTGCACAAGATCAGCTTCTCAACTTGAAATAGATTTACATACAGTTCTTCAATTTGAGCAGCACACTGGCTTCCTACACTCCAGAATAGAGTGGTATATATATATATATATATATATATATATATATATATATATATATATATATATATACACACACATATATATAAATACACACACAGACGCATACAAACATGGTGGCCAAAACAAGTATTTGATACACTGCTTATTTTTGAAGGTTTTCCACTTACAACGCATGTAGAGGTCTGTAATTTGTATCAAAGCTACTCTTCAACTTTGATGGATGTAATCTAAAACAAAAATGCAGAACATCACAGTGGATGATTTTTAAATATATTATTTCCATTTTATTGCATGACATAAGTATTTGATACATCAAACAAACACAACTCAATATTTGGTACAGAAACCTTTATTTGCAATTACAGAGATCAGACATTTTCTGTAGTTCTTCACCAGGTTTGTACACACTGCAGCAGGGATTTTGGCCCACTCTTCCATACAGATCTTCTCCAGAGCGTTCAGGTTTTGGGGCTGTCACTCTCTGCAAAGGTTTTCTATTGGATTCAGGTCTGGAGAGTGGCTAGGCCACTCCAGGACCTGGAGATACTTCCTACGGAGCCACTTCTTAGTTGTTCTGTCTGTGTGCTACAGGTGGTTGTCATGCTGGAAGACCCATCCACGACCCATATTCATTGCCCTTACTGAGAGGAGATTGTTGGCCGAGATCTCACGACACATGGCCCAATCCATCCTCCCTGCGTGCACTGCAGAATTTTAATCCTTGATGGCAGAGTATGTTACTGATAGTTTTTTTTTGGGATAGTGGTCCCAGCTCTATGCAGGTCATTATCCAGGTGCTGCCGTGTATAGTTCTGGGCTCATGCCTTTGTGTTTCCTGATCATTGATGCCCCACGAGGAGAGATCTTGCATAGTACTCCAGACCAAGGGAGATTGATTGTCATCTTGAACTTCTTCCCTTTTCTAATTATTGCACCAACAGTCATTGCCTTCTAACCAAGCTGCTTGCCTATTGTCCTGTAGCTCATTCAGGCCTTGTGCAGGGCTACGAAGCTATCCCTGATGTCCTTGCACAGCTCTCTGGTCTTGGCCATTTTGGTGAGGTTGGAGTTTGCTTGAGTGTGTGGACATGTATCTTTTATTCAGGTAACAAGTTCAAACAGGTGCAGTTAATACATGTAATGAGTGGACAACAGAAGGGGTTCTTAAAGAAGAACCAACAGGTCCTTTGGAGCCTAATTCTTACTGGTTGATAGGTGATCAAATACTTATGTCATGCAATAAGATGGAAATTAATTATTTAAAAATTATCCACTGTGTGTCAATGTGATAAATGTCCAACTTGACTTGCTCCAATCAGTTTTAATGCCAATTGTTAGGAGTTTGATAGAGGAGCTGTATTGAGCTAAGTATCCGTCTGTCCATCTGTCTACACATCCATCCTATGGTTAATTAATCTGTCAATCTATTTTATAGAAATACACTACCGTTCAAAAGTTTGGGGTCACCCAAACAATTTTGTGTTTTCCATGAAAAGTCACATTTATTCACCACCATACGTTGTGAAATGAATAAAAAATAGAGTCAAGACATTGACAAGGTTAGAAATAATGATTTTTATTTGAAATAAGATTGTTTTTACATCAAACTTTGCTTTCATCAAATAATCCTCCATTTGCAGCAATTACAGGATTGCAGACCTTTGGCATTCTAGCTGTTAATTTGTTGAGGTAATCTGGAGAAATTGCACCCCACGCTTCTAGAAGCAGCTCCCACAATTTGGATTGGTTGGATGGGCACTTCTTGCGTACCATACGGTCAAGCTGCTCCCACAACAGCTCAACGGGGTTCAAATCTGGTGACTGCGCTGGCCACTCCATTACCGATAGAATACCAGCTGCCTGCTTCTTCTCTAAATAGTTCTTGCACAATTTCGAGGTGTGTTTTGGGTCATTGTCCTGTTGTAGGATGAAATTGGCTCCAATCAAGCGCTGTCCACTGGGTATGGCATGGCGTTGCAAAATGGAGTGATAGCCTTCCTTATTCAGAATCCCTTTTACCCTGTACAAATCTCCCACCTTACCAGCACCAAAGCAACCCCAGACCATCACATTACCTCCACCATGCTTAACAGATGGCGTCAGGCATTCTTCCAGCATCTTTTCAGTTGTTCTGCGTCTCACAAACGTTCTTCTTTGTGATCCAAACACCTCAAACTTGGATTCATCCGTCCACAGCACTTTTTTCCAGTCTTCCTCTGTCCAATGTCTGTGTTCTTTTGCCCATCTTAATCTTTTTCTTTTATTGGCCAGTCTCAGATATGGCTTTTTCTTTGCCACTCTGCCCTGAAGCCCAGAATCCCGCAGCCGCCTCTTCACTGTAGATGTTGACACTGGTGTTTTGCGGGTACTATTTAATGAAGATGCCAGTTGGGGACCTGTGAGGCGTCTGTTTCTCAAACTAGAGACTCTAATGTACTTATCTTCTTGCTCAGTTGTGCAACGCGGCCTCCCACTTCTTTTTCTACTCTGGTTAGAGCCTGTTTGTGCTGTCCTCTGAAGGGAGTAGTACACACCGTTGTAGGAAATCTTCAATTTCTTAGCAATTTCTCGCATGGAATAGCCTTCATTTCTAAGAACAAGAATAGACTGTCGAGTTTCAGATGAAAGTTCTCTTTTTCTGGCCATTTTGAGCGTTTAATTGACCCCACAAATGTGATGCTCCAGAAACTCAATCTGCTCAAAGGAAGGTCAGTTTTGTAGCTTCTGTACCGAGCTAAACTGTTTTCAGATGTGTGAACATGATTGCACAAGGGTTTTCTAATCATCAATTAGCCTTCTGAGCCAATGAGCAAACACATTGTACCATTAGAACACTGGAGTGATAGTTGCTGGAAATGGGCCTCTATACACCTATGTAGATATTGCACCAAAAACCAGACATTTGCAGCTAGAATAGTCATTTACCACATTAGCAATGTATAGCGTGTTTTTCTTTAAAGTTAAGACTAGTTTAAAGTTATCTTCATTGAAAAGTACAGTGCTTTTCCTTCAAAAATAAGGACATTTCAATGTGACCCCAAACTTTTGAACGGTAGTGTACATTTTCTTGTAAAGCGCCTTGAGATGACATCCGTTATGTATTTGCGCTACAAAAATAAAATGAACTGAATTGAATCTATTCATCCTTTAATCAGCCCCTCCATCTATCAAGCCTATCTGTACATCCAACCAGCCACCAATCAACCATTGTCAATTCACCAGTCTGTCCATTCCTCCACATATCCATCTAAGGTATGTCAGTCCTTTCATACATCTCTGTTTCCTATTAATTAGAGAATCCATTTATTTGGCAACTTCTTAGTACATCAGTTTATTCTTTCATCTTTACACCTATCCATTCATCCATGCACATAAACACCCACCTATTCAGCCAACCATAACCACAGCTACAATGGAAATCATGAATTTAAATTTGCTGCAGATTTTTAGATAGGACCATCAAAAAATTACAAAAAAAACTACTAGTCATTAATTATATCAACTTTCAGAAGTGTCCTAAAAAAAGTATATATTTTTTATATTGGGTGATTGTTATGGAAAGTTCTTAAAAGAATGAGAGCACAACCTTTTAGTTTAAGATTGTAATGCAGCTTGATGATCAACGCGGATAATGAATGAATACAAAGCACTTGCATAAGCTGACTTTAAGTGTATTTTACATTTTAAGACAAATCTTATTGTTTCTATGAAACAACAATGTTAGCTTAGCCTACCTGCACAAGCTTTGTGAGTTTTGTTCTCAAAATGTAAATGTAAAACACCATAAGGATACAGTTAGATTTACATAAGCCTTCTAGAAGCAAATAAATAAAAAATAAAAATAAAAAATAAAGCCTACAAATTCAGAGTTAAAAGACCAAATTTAAAAGCTACTTTTCCCAATCCTTGTCCCCCAAGGACTTCTCAGCTCAGAACAATGGCGTAAAAGGGATTACATAAATTTTAAGTTTATTACACATAATCTGAGCTACAGGTAGGAGGCAGTCAGAGTGACTTGAGGGTAGCTTTGTGCTAAATCGTGGATAAAATATAGAATACAGCGACAAGCACCATTCCCTTTTGTGCCTTGATAATGAGGCGCTGGAAGGTTATGCGTGGGATTACTTCAATACCGCAGGCATTTTCACATTATTGGAGCTCTGCACAGAAAGCTTGAGTTTCCATATGATCCTGCCTTCAGGTGACTCTGAATTGTCTTTCAACAAAATTTGAAGCTTGCGCATGAAAATGTTACTTGTCAATTACAATGAAATTTATGAAGTATTGGTGATAGCGGGCATGCTAAACACACAGGCAGCATGATAAGGAAGAAACCATGCCAACTGCTAAGTAATGTAGAATTATGAAAGGCAGTGTTCTGGGCCAAAATGTGAAATGGAATATTTAATCTAATCGAGTTATGCTGCTGTGTGTAGAGGCTGTAAGATTTTTTTTTTTTTTACTTTCACTGACTGCTCATTGATTGAAAGAATTTGACTTTTTATTATTTTTGAGAATAAAGTCAGAAATGGCTTTACGTAAGTTTAATCAACAGAACCATTACCGGGTTCCCTTTTAGAGCAAATTGCGTACCTTGTGATTGTCTCATTGTGAGAATAAAGTTAAAATTGATAATAACAAGGAAGTTATAAGTTGCAGGAAGTTATAAATTAGAATTTGATGATTTTAACTTCCCCACTTATTTGTGGCCTTCTGTTCATCTGCATTTTTTAATCTCGTCTCATCTTCTGCTTGTTAATATCCCATCCATTCTTTCTATATCTTTTGTCAGGTCAGTTTACTGGCCAATCAAACATGGCGATATGATGATCAATAAAGCAGGAATTGGTTTCTTTTTTATTGGTAAAGTTTCCTGGTCTTGCTGCAACATGTAATTAACATATTTATAAAGCTTGTCAGTAGAAGGAAGCATGAAACACTGTAAAGTTTCCTGGAAGATGCATGAGCTGACTTTGGTGTTTATAAAAATAACAATGGTCCAACACCAACAGAAGACATGGTGACTTAAACCAGTGACTTCCAACCTTGCTCCTCAAGGAACACCGCCCTGTGTGTCTTAGGTGTTTCCCTGCTTCAGGACACATGCTTTCAGTTGATGGCTGATAAACAGGCTTTTGCTAATCTGCTTGTTTATGCTAAACTAGTCCACAAACTATTGGCAATGCCTCATCCCCGGCATCCACATTAATTTACTCAATTGACTTTACTCAGGTTTTTATGTCATGAGGTTTTGTGAGATTTCCTGTCTGAGCTTGGAATTTTTGGGTAAAATTGGTTTGTGTGTGGTGTCTCGTCATGGCTCTGTGGCCACACACCACATATCTTAAAACGTAAACAGGAAAATCAGTGATTTCTTTCTTTTTTTTCTTTTAAAAAAAAAAATCGGCATCTGTAGGGTCTGAAATTTAAAAATGTTTGCCGTGTGAACGAGGAGCACTAAAATTTAGTGGATTTTAGTGGCTTACCCCTGTTTGTGCAAGGTTTCAGAACCATTTGCTGTTCCTGATTTGCTTCCATTATCAGTCTATTAGCCGTATACACTGTAAAAATAAGTAAAAATAATGATTGACATATGACATATCTGTGTGTAATGAAGATGCACCTGTAAGCTAAATACCGTTTCTAACATGACTGCTCCTTGCTTTGGAACAAAATGTATGTGTTTGGCTGGCAGTTGGAAGTTCAATCCCAAGAATCCAGTAAGCTCGGCAGGTTCATGCATGCAGGAAAATGAATATCTTATCCTCAAAAACATTCTTTACATCATATCATTTAGCCTCATAACACGAACCATCATCAATCCTGCAACCAGTTCAACTATGTGTCAGTGAAGGAGTTCAGGTGGGGTTTATTGTGAAGAAAAGTTTTATTTGCTAGTTATGTTACTAGCAACAATATAACAAGTTGCTAGTTGAAGTAATTAATCCTGAATAACACACAAG
This sequence comes from Apricaphanius iberus, assembly GCA_028564705.1. Lineage (NCBI taxonomy): Eukaryota > Metazoa > Chordata > Actinopteri > Cyprinodontiformes > Aphaniidae > Apricaphanius > Apricaphanius iberus. Next base: position 197,070 of record JAPXFQ010001385.1, on the reverse strand, counting down.
AAAATTACTCCTTGCGCCCTGTGTTTAGAAATCATTTCTAAAATATTCTTTTTTTGTTCAGATGTTTGAAAGCTGGATATAAAATCCTTTTTTTTAAACTGGTGGTAAGGAACCTGATGCAGTTCCATTATCACACCATGAGTGCACATTGTTAAAGGGATTTTTGTTTTAAATTCCATTTACAATTTGCAGCAAAATAAAGAAGTCTTCTCTCAAAAAGGGGGAGATATATACATGTCCAATATTTATAAAACCTGAGCATCTAAATAAACCCTGAATAGAAAATGTGCTGTGTCTTGTTTTGAAGGATTATTCCATAACAGAAGCTTCCATTTTCTATCCATCCTGAAAGTGACAGGTGGATGATGGCAAGGCAGGTTGTAATGTAACGCAGCACCGATATGGAAACGCTCAACTGTGGCACAATAAAAAAGCGATTAAACAAACTCTGACAAAACGCAAATTAAGGCCTCCGTGTTTACAGTGATGGATTACCTCGCAGGAGCTTTGGCAGTTTTCAAGTTGTTTCAAGTACGAAGTTGAGTGGCGGTAAATGGCTTATTCTGAATGGGCAGGGGAAAAACAAACAAGCAAACAAAAACAGCATCTGTACTTGGAGAACAATACTTTAAGCCTCGATTGATTTAAAGTCTGACTGTCAGAGAAGCTGCACAGCATGGTTGAATGAATTCGTCAAATAAAACCCACAGTTTATGAATGTAAAGGCCGACAGATTTGGAAGGACCATTTAGACATCAATAACACCATCGAAGATTGACCCACTGTGAGATAAACTGAGGTGACAAGAGATTTTTGTGGCTACAATATCTCTCATCAAATTGAGTTGAGCAGCCACTCCTAATGCACATTGTTTCCTACTTTCCTACTGCCTTAAAACAGGATTAGACTTGTTCTACCGATTTGTCTTGACGAGCTCCAGCGAGGATTTTTCAAGCACATAATTGGCCCCTCTGCTTCCTCGTCCTATCAGCAGACAGATTTCTGAGAGGTCCGAGAGACTGCAAGTGGAAGATCTTAGCAGAAGCTAAACAGGAATAATAAAACCCTCCAGGAATCATTCAAGACACGAACGTTCGCCTTGTAATTATGTTGTCGAAGTCATCTCAAGGCATTTTAGGAGACAAATTGGTCCAAATAATTTCCAATCATACAGACATAAGTTCAGTCAATCAATCCATTCTTATAAAGTCCAGTAGAGAGAGATATAGATATACGGATACAATTATACAATTCAAAAACCAACATTCAAAATCCGTGGATCACTAATTGGTTATTGGTAATTGGTAAAATGGGTAAAAAGTTGAACAAGGTTGTCAGACCAAATGCATTGAGCTGCGAACGTTGATGATATCACTCATCCTGAGTGAGCAGTGCTGGAAAAATGGGATGATGACCAAAATCTCCAGCAGAACGAGACTCACTATAGGTAAAGGGGTGGGCCTGGTGAAGCAACCCATTTTAGTCACAACATTGACTACATGGCTAATATTTAAATCTGACCTGAACAACATCCACTGAGGAATGATACCATACATATGAGTTTGAGGTCTGGTTAATTTCAATCCCTTTATCTTGTATCTGCTTCAAAATTCCAACATTTCCCCCCGCCAGAGTTGGACAGCAAGAGGTTACAACATCTAGCGACATTAGCGACATCTGGCTGCACAGCTGTCAGCTCTTTCATCATCTGAAGGTTTTTCACATACAAAGATAAGTAACCGTGTTGTTCCACGGAGAGCACGGCTCATGTCCAGACACAAAGACAAGTCAAAGGTCACCATTTTCTTTTGCAGCTGAAGCAATAACTTCCGTGCGATGTTCTTGATCTGCTTCGTTACGGTGCGCCGAGCAACATATTTTCAAGTGACAGTTTTATTACAAACTCATGTTGGCCGGTTACAGATGTGGCCTACGGTACATGAAGCAAGAGTTTAATGGGAAAGGCAAAATAGTACATAGAGGTAATGGCAGGAATAGCTGACTCAAGGAAAGAGTGGAGTCTTGTTAGTGCACAGCCTGCACAGCTCTCTTAATAGGCCAATTTAGACATATTGCTACTACTGCAACTACCAGCATGCCACAGATGAACAAGCCATCATATTTACCCACATTCTTTCATATCAGTTTGTGTTCACCCCTTATTTTTAGTTGTCTATCATTTTACAAGGGTGATGGTCTAAATAGATAATGGTCTTTCCATGAGCAAAATGAGTAACTTTCTGAAGTTTTCAGTTTATGTAATCTTTTTTTGTTCTATATGTTAAAAATAACGGCTGTCAAATGATTTATTTAAGAAAAACATTTAATTAATTAAAAGGTATCTGTGAATTATGCATGATTTATCACTATTAAACACTGATTATGTAACAATTTCATAAAAAGCTATATTTAAAAAAAAAAACTCCACAGAGCATTTAGAGGGGTGCAGAATAAAAGTACATTCCTTAAATTATATCTGAATTAAAATATAACAAAAAGTAAATTTCTTCGGGCATGACAATGCCATTACGTTTGCTTCTACCAGCCAGTAGTGGCGGCCATTGCAGGTTGACAGATCTATCTATGTTCCAATAAAATGGTCGGCACAGCTTGGCTGGCAATGGGAAAAAAACTTGGGCTTCAGAACCCTGGAAAGGAGTGACCGGAGAAGAGCAGTAATTAGAGTAAATTTAGGTGAAGCCTACACTACATGGACCCTCATTAAACATTTCCAAAGGATCAAACACATGCAGAAACGGCAACTTTCCCTACTGGATTGGTAAGCTAACTCACTTGCTAACTTGACTGAAATTAGCTGTTACTTAAACTCCTCTAAAATACATTCTTCACTGTACACGGTTCAAGTTGGTCACTGGCAGTGAACTTGGCTACCCAACGGCTGGAAGTATTTTTCTATTGTTGCAACTACAACCTAGACACACTAGATGTTGCTATTGTGTTCATGTTCCATTTTCAACCTTTAAGATTCCTAGACATGACTTAAAAACTACAATTTTGGGTGTAAGTAAAGGACAAAACCATTAGCTGTCGTTTTTTTAAAGAAATACAGGAGAGATTTACACAACTTTTGTTTTAAATTCCATTATCATATTTACTTGTGGCCAATTTAACCTATTAGCCAGTCACTGAAACAAATGCATTTTTTCTGAATGTAAAGCTAAACTTGCCCGAGCATTCTCTTCATTGGAATTATCCTACACCATTGATTGCCTTCAGTCAGATGCTTCTTCAATTTCCATGCAGCGCAGATTGCTACAGGAGCTCTTTCCAGGCCACAGCCATCAGGACAACTTAATGAGCTACATCAACACTTTTTTCCCCTCTGGGATCAATCAAGTATTTTTGAATCCAATTGTATGTTTCGGAAAAACAGAGGGACTATTTGTTTACCAACATGCACACAAATGGTGTGGCACTGGACCTTCACGTAACACCAGTTCCCACTGTTAATATTTGCTGTTATTCTGGATCTACAGTGTAGAGTTAGTTATGTTAGCTTGGTTATTAGCCAAGGCTTACCTGATGTGAAGTGATAGCTGTAGATTGTTGCATTGTTAATCATCTGCTCATTGCAAATGCTTCCTCTAAATGCTTACTACACCTAGTCGTGTCTGTTTCTGCAGATTAAATGTACAGAATCGCAGGGAGTAATCTAGGGCAATAATTCCTCTATGTGGCCTGCAACTTAGAGGTTCATGGAACCATGGATGCAGTTCGGTTCTGTCATGCTGTTTACGTGAGGAGCACTGAATGCAGCGTGGGCTGAAGTGCAATCATCCCGGTCATTTGTTAATGTGATAACACATTTATCCAATAATTCTAAAAATGAATTAACCTGAGTTCACTATGTGATTATGACAGCCTATTAAAAAAGCAACATTTACAAAGTTCATGCTAGTAAAAAAAGCTAAGAGCAAAGCTGGTACCACAAACTTTTTAAAGAGGGTACATTAGGTCTCTGTTGTGGAAAAAAGTTTAAGCAATAGGAAGTAATTGTACGCTCAGTCCAAATAAATTTACAAAAGTTCTCATTCTGCTTTGAACTTTTACTTTGTCATGTTACAACCATAAATTAATGTTTTACAGGTATTTCATGCAATGGGCTGACACCAGGAAGTGCATTTTCTTGAAGCAGAAGGGAAATTATTTCCTGTTTTATTAAAATATATATATAAATTAATGACTGGATACAGCTGCCCTGATTTAATCCATTAAGACTCTAAAGTAGTTTTTTTCTCCATTGCTGATATCTGGGAATCTCTGCAGCTCTTTCAGAGAACTGCAGTTTGTTAGGCTGCCTCTCTATTACTGGTTTTCTTGACTATATCTTGGCAAGCATTAGATACCATTTTATGACCTAACTGCTTTAAACTTCCTGACAGCTGTATCTGTGACCCGTTTGTGCTCTTTAGTCTTCACGGAGCAGTTTTTTAACAGAATCTCTGAAGCCTTCACAGAATAGCTGTACTTATGCATCGTTTAATGCGGGTCTGATCATCTAAATAAAGGAAAGTGGACGTTGTGGTTGTAAAACACTTGGTACGAATACTATTGCAAGGCACTAAAATTTGAATGGTTCTTACCAATCTCTGCCTCGTCTTTTTTCTTTTCTTTTTTCCCCAAGCCTAGTCTTTTTTATTTCCACACACCGTTACACAATGTTTGACAATTTGTATCAATTTATGTTTAAATGGACTGACTTTCGTCACTGTCTGGAACATTTCCATTCTAGTTGAAATAATGAATGTATTTATGCTCTGATCAGATCCTTTTTAAAACCCCTTTCCAATGCAGGCAGGTTGTTATAAAAGCTTTTCTGTTTCTGGTAGCTTCTGATTTGAATTTGAGTAATTTACTTTTAATATCCGCTCTTCATCATTTCTCTTAATCAGAAGTATTTTGTTCACATGTCTCTCATTTGTGATGTTGCTGAATGAATCCTTCATTTTCTTTTATGCGTTGATGTAATTTACCAAGTCAAGTGGTGTAACATTGTGCGTGTCTTTTTGTGTAATCTTACTTATTAAAAAATAAAAATAAAAATCACTCTCAGGTTTCAATTGCTTGTATAATTGATTTGACTATTTGAAAAATAAAAATGGAACATCGTCATGTTCCAGTTTTGCCTAAAACACAGACCAAGATGCTTACTAAGGTTTGAAATTCTAGAAGGCCCAGAAAAAACAACAACAACCAAAGGTATTGGGATTGATGGGTGTTTACAGACAACAGTACTTTGTGAGTTCTAATCTGCAGTAATTGCTTTGGTTCCCTTGCCAGCAAGACTAACAGATTTTCAGACAAGAGTTGCTGAAGAATAAATTATGTTTATTAGGGGATACATTGACAATTCAAGAAAAAAATAAAAATAAATCAAGTCTAATTAGGGTTCCATTTCCACTGAAAAAATTAGGTGACATTTATTAAACTCGAAGGGGTTCTGCATTTGTTTTTTGCCCACTCACCTTTTCACTTTTGAACATTATACTGCCCAGGCTGTAGAAGTTGGTGGCAGTTTGAGTTATTTAGCAAATGACTTTTTGGTTGATTCATGGCTGGAGTTTGAAAGTAAATTATTGTGATTCATTTGAAACAAAGAGACTTAGACCCATAGACAGTTAATTTGGGTTTTCACAGATTAACTTTTCAAAGGCTGGAAGGATAATGTTGGCTATTACACAAATGTTCAATTGTCATTTTTTTTAAATCACATCTTGCACATTTTGCTTCTATGTATGCCGTTGAAGTTTGTCCTGATTTAGCCGACATTGTTAAGTTTAATACTAGCCAATTTAGTGTTTTTCTACCTATAGAAAGTTCCGTTTTTTTTTGTTGTTGAGCTATGTGCTGTCTGTTTTAGATGGATCAAATGCCAACACTACTGCTTAACTTAATTATCTGCATCAAACGTATTGTTGCCAATATCTTCACGGTTTACCATCTAATTGAAGTACTCCTGCTCTAGTAATTTTCTATTTAACAGTGACATTTAACTTGTGAAGTGTTTAAAACAAATGTATTTCATGAAGGTAAATTGAGTACATTTGTAACTTGATAAGTTACAGTCTAATTTAAGAGGGACCTCATTGAATTTGAATCATGATTATTTTTAGATTATTGCACAAATATTTGTAGGTTTATGACAATGCAAAGTTTAAGTAGCATAGAATAAATACAAAAATAGACATGTTTTCCTCACTGCTTGGCAAAATCTTGCTACACTAGTGACCATACTAACTTATTCACATTGATATACCATGGGTAATAACAGGCCTCTTTACACCACTCAGCCAATGGACAAAGCCTTTGCTTTCCATGGTAACGGCATATAATTCACTACTGTATTTTTCAGCACAGCTCTCTGAGGCACACTACCCTGCCTGTTTTTGACGCTTCCCGTGCTTCAGGACACCTGATTTGAATTGATGGCTTATTAACAGGCTTTTGCTAAAGTGCATTCATCTGAAACATCTAAAACATTTAGGGCAGCATGTCCTGAAGACCAGGATTGGTAAAAACTGTTTATACATCTTGTGCTTGCACCAAGCAGTTCCCAATTTATGTAAATTTCCAAACAAACAGAGTTAATTTCCTGGCATCAGAAATATTGTAATTAAATTATAAAAAAAAAATTCTGCCATCTAGGTATTGACAAGTGCAGTGGTGAAATGTGGCGATTCAGAGTCGGATTTTTTACCGCCATGTAGAGGCAAAGAAGTTTCACGCCAGTGCGCCAAATACATTCAACTTCTCTTTAGAGAGTTTTAAGCATGCTTATCACTGGGAGAAAAAAAAATAAGGAAAAGAAAGTGTGAATTGTGCAGACCCGGGCCGCGGACCGCTCGCAAGTTATTCACACAATCTGCTGCTCAGTGTGGAGAAGAGTAATACACCCTAAGGGGGAAGGGAAAGGCATGTGGGCGAGCAGGGCAGCCACGCAGTTGTTGAAATGCAGCTTTCCAGCTTTCAGCATGCTCACAGTTTAAAAGTCAATTCTTTTCTGTAGCAAAACACACTAATATTATCAGTATGATTCTTGAGAGTTTTCTCATTCCGCTCTAACAAAGCTGGTCCTTGAATGAGAAGATTTTTTTTTAATGTGACGTTGAAGATTAAATGCAGATGATGCAGGAATCTGATAAATATCATGCGCCCAGAGTTAAAAAGTCATCGCTCATCATTAGATTACCCTTCTTAACTTGCTTTCCGGATGTTAATGTGATACCAAGGAACACTTATATCATACATGCGAGTTGCCTTGACAGAAACCTTGCTAGATCCTTTCTGCCAATGCCAAACAGCCTTTGTGGAGGTTTAGTGTGGGACAGCACCTCCTTTAAAGAAAATAAAAAAATACAAGGCTTTCTCTTATTGGAGAAAATTTCAATGCGTCAAGTAATCTGCAACCGTAGGCAATCTCATATATCCACTCTTGAAGGCCAAATTATTTCCAATACGTTCAAAAATACTAACGCCCAAAGAGTGTCGTTTATCAGGGAATACCTCCAGGATTTGGGAGTAGGAAGGATAAAATAACCTGTCTGTAGTCCCGACCTTGTCCCTGTCAAAAACAAGTGGGATCAGCTTTCTGCCACTGTTTGCTAGTACTGCAGTACAGCAATGAACAAATTGTTAAAATGCCAATATGACTGTATCCTTTAAACATCCCATCGAATAAAGGGAACATGACAAGTCAGTAGTGCAATAATGGATTTGAAGATGGCCCGACAGATTCCTACATTTTTCTTCATTGTTTCAGTATCAAGAAGAAGCCTAAGAATTCACTTTCACAAGTGGAGCATTACAGCTCCTTACAACTCACATGATTAACTCTGCTGCTCAAACATGAAATGTATTTCCTTTATAAACGTGGCAGGGAATATAAAACGGCTTTCAAACAGCATAATATTTATTATCGTTATAATGACGATCAACTAAAGGCTAACGTCCTTGTTTAATGAGTTGACTGAAGTTCACCCTTTGGGGTTTCAATTTATAGTTAGAAAAAATAACCTTCCAAAAAAAAAAAAAAAATTAAACCTCTCTTACATGTCATCTTAAAATTTTACAGAAGTTCATATAATGGAGTCTTTTGCAACGTTTACGCACTTATATCACCCGAATGTGAAAACAAAACATGGCAATCTCTTGACTTTGAATGTGTTGTTGGTTGCTGTTACCAGATGAGCTGCTCTCTGTGTTTCAGAAACTGCTCAGCTACTGGAATCTTTCCACACCCAATGATCTTTTGGGTTTATGGACAATTATCCTGGCAGGTTGGAGGCAGGTGAGACTTCAAGATGAAAGGAAGGCAAACGTAGCTCAAATATTCACACGTCACATTAAGATGTAAAGAATACCATTTCTAAAAAACAAAATCTGTTAAACTTGGGGGTTAATTGGCAACGGCAGGTGAATTTCATACAGGCACTGGCACTCCTTTTAACTTGTGTCAACACTGAAAACATGTTGGAAAAGCACAGCTTGATCTTATATGTCAGTTTAATATTTGACACTCATATTTTGGCATGCACAACAAGACAGCATTCACCTACCTTGCCTTGCATCAACTACTGACAGTGTAATGTTGTTTGGGATCCGAATTTGACACCTCTTTGAGATTATTTATTCAAAAGATTCCTACATGGTAACTACTTCAGTTTTGTTTGTTTTTTTACTTTGTATTATGTCTGATACCTTTTTATTTTCCCCTTTTTATTGTCATAACTGCAGCTAATTAAAACAGGATGAAACTCTGGCTCTTTAGTTTCAAATTTTCCTTCAATTTTCCTGTTTCAAATGTCTCCCAATAATGTCTGCTCATTTGGCAAAGGCCATCACATATTATTACATGGAAAATGGTTCCACTGTATTACTTTTCTTTTTCTTACCTTTTTTTTTTTTTTTTGAAAAAAATCTTGCTTAATTTGTAGAATAAAATAGAGACAAGAACTGGAACAGTATATGTACCTTAGAGAGTCATTTATTTTGCTTTCCTTTTGAGCACACACAAGAAAATTAAATTGGAGGCCTCTGTCCGCTCGCTGCTTTCATCTAAAAATCAGAATTATCTGCCTTTGCTGTATTGAATCGTCATTGGAGGGCAAAGCGCTAACGACACAAGATTTCTTGCATTAGAAAAAGAAAAGCTCTTGTGCAGAAATAACAGCCTTAAAGACCTCATTACTGTGTGGTTATCTTCCCTCCGTCAACTGTAGGCTACATCCAGCTATCATTAGGCTAGCATTTTGGATATAATGACCTTGTGTTGTTACATGGCTGTCAAGGGTTATATCAGTAATGGCCCTCAAGCCACTGTTTCCTCTCAGTGTTGCTGAAGTGTGACAAAAATTTAGGACACCCTTGCACAACTAAAGTTGGTGGTGTTTTTCCACGGTTATGCCCCACGGACCGGAGGGGCCACTGGCCAAACAGCGCTAGTTCAACACCTTGTCACAATCCCCTGATCTGGCCGATCCAATTGGCTCTTTCAAAGTGTGTGTTCGTGTTTGTGCGTGAGCATCATCCCCTCAGACACGGCAAGCCTTATTGATGTGACAACGCAAAGTGGAAAGCCGTTTGCGATGGTGTACTGCTCGCCAGCAGGATGTTTTATGATGTTCTGTGTGCCATACATGAAGGTCATTTACATCAAGTAGTGCTGATGTAAATTGGACCTTTTTCATTTGACTGTTAGATAACTCTTTTACATCACTGCTTCTGCGGGATCCATTTCCTGGTCCACTGATCAAGAGGAATGTAAAGGAGCGGAGTACAAAGTTACTGAAGGGGAAAAAACAAACAACTTAGAAAGTGATGTCTTTGGTTTCTTTTCATATTTCAAACACAAGTTATATGACGGATTAGCATTTAACGTCAAGCATTTAATATCATGATCAAGTATTAAAGCTCTGGTTGTTAAGAAAAATAAATAAAATCAATATTTCCTTTGATGTGGTCGCTTGATCGTGAAAGCTAGCAGCAACCTGCTGCAGTTTGAATTTACATTTTTTGGTGAAAAATTATATTTTGCCCCCAATATGCCTCACATCAAAGAAAAAATATATATATATTTTTTTTCTTTAATTCAAGTCATGCTGCAAGGTCCAAGGTGCCACATCCATTTCGAAACCTATTCTGAGTGGGTACCTTTCAGCTGAACATTTAGAAAAATCTACTTTGGTCTTCTGCTTATTTATTTTTTTTGTATTTGTCACAAGTTTCTCTTCCTTATACACAACTGAATGTTTAACGTATGCAGTGCACAATTTTTTTTTACTATACATTTAGAATCTTCCCAACTGAATGTTTCGAATCAAACAAAATACATTTTTACAGTGCAAAATCTAGCTTCCAGATTATCTCTAATGTGTACGTATGTGATAATCTCTGTATAAAATAATTGTCCCACTTGGTAAAATATGAAATACCTGTAATTGAACACATTTTGGAGATAGCTAAGGTAAGTTACACACAGGTTTGATTGCTATCAGGTCTGTAGAATGATGAAATCAGTTAAGAATTCAGCAAAGTCACCTATTAGTCTGGACAGAATGACAGTAATTTCTAAGACTTTGGGACTCCAGTTACCAACATTGGTAGTCATTCTCCACAAATACAAGATGCATATTATATAGGTCACAAAAGAAACCAGATGATCTAAAACACTGCATACTTCATTAGGTTGATTTAAACCAAGTGTTGAACGCTAAGGATGTTGGCCAAAAGTTATATCCAGAGAGTTCCAAAGACAAAAAAAAATTGGTCAACCTAAGAAGAGCACAATGTTTCCATAAAAGAGCATTAAACAGTACATGGTGGTGGTAGTGGAACGATCTGGGCTGCTTTGCTGCTTCAGGACCTGGATGACCGGTCACAACTGTTGGAACAATGAATATGATAATCTAGCAGAATAAATATGAATAAATATGTGAAGGTGTCAATTTGACCTTCAGCTCAAGCACAATTTAAACAGCATCACATTGATACAAAGTACAGTACACCAGTGAGTCTATTTTTGAATGACACAAAAGTATATGTAAAGGAGGTTTAGGCGTCTGCTAGTCAAGGCCTATAATTAAATCCAATTGAGATATTGAAGTAATTTCTGTTGAAAATATTTGGTTTGGCAAAAAAAAAAAAAGTGTAAATAAAAAATAAAATAAAAACATGATAAACACTTTACAGAACATTCTCCAGAATGGAAAAATCAGCACTTAAATCGTCACTGTATGATCTAAATTGTGAGCTCTACACTTTAGGTGGTGACTTTATCCTCAATAGCAACTGTATCCCAACATCTGTGAGCAACAAGCCTAAAAAATAAGAAGTTTTAAAATGGGTTATACACTACCGTTCAAAAGTTTGGGGTCACATTGAAATGTCCTTATTTTTGAAGGAAAAGCACTGTACTTTTCAATGAAGATAACTTTAAACTAGTCTTAACTTTAAAGAAACACACGCTATACATTGCTAATGTGGTAAATGACTATTCTAGCTGCAAATGTCTGGTTTTTGGTGCAATATCTACATAGGTGTATAGAGGCCCATTTCATTCCAGCAACTATCACTCCAGTGTTCTAATGGTACAATGTGTTTGCTCATTGGCTCAGAAGGCTAATTGATGATTAGAAAACCCTTGTGCAATCATGTTCACACATCTGAAAACAGTTTAGCTCGGTACAGAAGCTACAAAACTGACCTTCCTTTGAGCAGATTGAGTTTCTGGAGCATCACATTTGTGGGGTCAATTAAACGCTCAAAATGGCCAGAAAAAGAGAACTTTCATCTGAAACTCGACAGTCTATTCTTGTTCTTAGAAATGAAGGCTATTCCATGCGAGACTAAGAAATTGAAGATTTCCTACCGGTGTGTACTACTCCCTTCAGAGGACAGCACAAACAGGCTCTAACCAGAGTAGAAAAAGAAGTGGGAGGCCGCGTTGCACAACTGAGCAAGAAGATAAGTACATTAGAGTCTCTAGTTTGAGAAACAGACGCCTCACAGGTCCCCAACTGGCATCTTCATTAAATAGTACCCGCAAAACACCAGTGTCAACATCTACAGTGAAGAGGCGGCTGCGGGATTCTGGGCTTCAGGGCAGAGTGGCAAAGAAAAAGCCATATCTGAGACTGGCCAATAAAAGAAAAAGATTAAGATGGGCAAAAGAACACAGACATTGGACAGAGGAAGACTGGAAAAAAGTGCTGTGGACGGATGAATCCAAGTTTGAGGTGTTTGGATCACAAAGAAGAACGTTTGTGAGACGCAGAACAACTGAAAAGATGCTGGAAGAATGCCTGACGCCATCTGTTAAGCATGGTGGAGGTAATGTGATGGTCTGGGGTTGCTTTGGTGCTGGTAAGGTGGGAGATTTGTACAGGGTAAAAGGGATTCTGAATAAGGAAGGCTATCACTCCATTTTGCAACGCCATGCCATACCCAGTGGACAGCGCTTGATTGGAGCCAATTTCATCCTACAACAGGACAATGACCCAAAACACACCTCGAAATTGTGCAAGAACTATTTAGAGAAGAAGCAGGCAGCTGGTATTCTATCGGTAATGGAGTGGCCAGCGCAGTCACCAGATTTGAACCCCGTTGAGCTGTTGTGGGAGCAGCTTGACCGTATGGTACGCAAGAAGTGCCCATCCAACCAATCCAAATTGTGGGAGCTGCTTCTAGAAGCGTGGGGTGCAATTTCTCCAGATTACCTCAACAAATTAACAGCTAGAATGCCAAAGGTCTGCAATGCTGTAATTGCTGCAAATGGAGGATTCTTTGATGAAAGCAAAGTTTGATGTAAAAACAATCTTATTTCAAATAAAAATCATTATTTCTAACCTTGTCAATGTCTTGACTCTATTTTTTATTCATTTCACAACGTATGGTGGTGAATAAGTGTGACTTTTCATGGAAAACACAAAATTGTTTGGGTGACCCCAAACTTTTGAACGGTAGTGTATATGCTCAATAAGAGAAACCTTTCCTTTGTTCCTGCTAATCTAAAGTTTGAGGTGGTGTTTAAGTGGCACTGATGCAAAAATACTATATCCACATGGGTGCCGAGTGTGTTAAATAAATGTGATGTCTGACTTACTGTTGTCTGAAATGAAAGCAAAAAAAAAAAAATGGATGTCTGTCTCTTCAAAATGTTTCATTTTGTTGATTTGTAGTGTTTTGAATAAACAAAAACTCACTACAGCTTGAGTCTAATCTGAAAAATACGCTTTTAAAAACTCTGCATTATCCCATTAACTCTCGAGTAATGTCACTATTTTAGCAGCGGAAGCCCAATTAAAATGTCTTATTTTTCAGTCTTAATGCTTCAAGGTGTACCTGCAATGTGTTTTGGTTTTATGTCCATCCCTCTGGAATAACCTACACTGCTCTATGAGTGCCAAAGGAGCTTTATGCTGCTAGTATACACAATTTTTCCATTTCTTTCACACCTGAATTGATTCAAGCATTGATGCAACAATACAGCAGTTGGAGGTAGAAAGGCTTAAATCCCACTAAGCTCTTGCAGACTGCTTCGTAGAGCCATATTTTATGTAAAAAGTATTAGAAACTAGCAATGGGCTGGATGAAATTATCATGGTTGGATAAATGAGGAAAAATATCAGTGTTTCATAGACTGGCAGCATTTACATAAACCCTAGAATGGTCTAATTACTTTGATTTAAAAAAAAAAGACTACTGCCACTGCTATTATAAAAAACTGGTATATTTACCATGGGGGGAAGAAGTATTTGGCAGCCACCGATATTTCAAGTTGTCCCTCTTTAAAAGATAAGAGATTTCTGAAATTTCCATCATGGGTATAATTCAACTGTGAGAGACAGAATGTAAAAAAATAATCCAGGAAATTACTTAGATGATTTTTAAAGAATTTATCCTGAAAAGTAATATGTCATTAATAAGAGTTCACCTTAATACTTCGTGATGTCTAAAGCTTAGAGCATTTTGCAGCACTACTTCTTGACTGACCTTAAATAAAAGAATATAAAAAATCCAATGAGAGCAAATGACAGCCACAGGTCTCAGTAAATGGTAGCAGTACAGCACTGACCACTCATCAAAGTAAGGTATGGAGTACTGGCTAACTCAATAACCAGTAGCCACTGTAGTTTTGTCTCCATCCACTAAATGGGACTGGTATGGCTCTAAGGCATGTCTAATCTCCTGGGAGGTGAGTTTTAACCATCTGATGGACAGCCTTGCCTGTGGCTCTACTTCCCATCAGGCACTTGATATTGTTTAGCAACTACTTCAGTTTGGCTCTAGCAAGGCTAAAAAAAAAGCATTGTGCTGAAATCACTGCTCACAAGATCAGAAACAAGTAGGCTTTACATGTTTAAACAATAAAAATTGCCATGGTATAGGAACTTTGATTCAGCATCTTAATGTTTCCCAGTATTGTGGCATTTTCACAATATTTTAATTATTCCTAAGCTTAATGTAAAGCAGTGCTCACTGGGCAGAGTATCAGACTTGATCTGTTCGACCCAAACCTCAGTAATACAGATTTAACTGACATTTCAGATGTAGCATCTACACTTAACTTCTGAAGAGTCAAAATCTCCATGGAAAGGTTTAACTGTAACAAATTTGAAAGGGATTTGTTTAGGGAGCATTTGCTGTACTATTGCCATTAGTTACAGTAGGAGAAAGAAGAGTAGGGATAAAAAGCTGGCATTGTAGCCTTAAAAGGCATTTCACAGCATTTAAAATTCGATCTAATTTACAGTATAACTAATTTAGAGATACTTTGACTGTAAATTGTGTCCCAAAGAAGTGTAAGTCATATGTCAGATATGTCCAAATGTTTTGCTACAAGGACCAAAATCATCAAGTCAAAAGTGCCCATGGGCCACAAAAGATTTTATTTATTTTTAACATAAAAATGTGTTTTTTTAACCTGCTTAACCATCATATAAACAGATAATATTTTAATGAAACACAAAGTTGGAATTCTTGTAAAAAAATGATTTTTAAAGGACTGTAGATTCAAACACAGGACTTTTAAGGTTGGCCTTTTTAGAATAAATTTCCATATAGTTCTAAAATAGAGGGGCTAAAAACTTTTTTTTTCCAGGAGAAAGAACAGGGTTGGGGTCATTTCTTCAAAATATGTGTTATTTTTACCTTTGTTTGGGTGTCTCTATATCTGCTTTTGCGACAGTTGTTTACATTATGAAATTAAAAAGAAGGCAAAAAAATACGATTATAAAAACATGAATAAATAGTTTTGTGCCATTTATCATTTTCTAATTGTTTTAATTCATCAAAAAATTATGCCCTTATAAATCTGCATTGATCATTTGAGTTGTGGTTCCAGTTGCAGAACGTACCCATCTTAAATGGTGGTCAAGGGCCGTGCAAAATCAGTCCAAGGGCCGCACTTTGGACATCCCTGCCATTCACAGAGCAGCAACTGTAGCACATAATTTCCTAAAAATATATAATCTCCAAAACATCAAGATTTTAGCTCATTGGAATGGTATGAGCATACAGACGACTTTGTCTATTGTGGGCAACAAGACATTCAACCGTAGAATCACGAAATCAAAAATTCCAACAGTTTAAAATACTAATGTACTCCTTTAACATAACCTCGTTCAAAACCCCCTGAAAAATGGGAAACAAGCGAAGATTTTGTGGGATACATTTCTTCCCTACTTTCTACCATAGTAAATTCATTGGAAACAAAATCAAGTAACAAAAAAGTTGCCTTGTTCCTAAACAATGCTGCTCTATAAGAAGTTACGATCAGCTCATCAGCCCAGCTGCTCAGGTCACTAGCCTGCAGTCTGTTGCTTTACAGTTCTAGAGCATGGAGCTTACCAGCAGCAGTTTTAAAACAATGTTACCTCTCCAAATTATTGGTGGAGCTCCTTTGGTTTTCACACCAACCAAAATGTGTTTTTTGGAAACAGAACTGTTTTCCGACATTTAGGCTTGTCTTTTGCCTGTTTGAGCGGAACAATTGTAGTAGCTGCCTTTGCTGACATGGTTTGCACAGCAGAAAGTGAATTAGGGGTTTTGTTGTGGTACAGTTTGCTTTTATAAGATCAAGCCTAAGAAAGGGTATGGTGGAAAACCTCAAGGATACCCGATTCATGCTTGCTTTGAGTTTAATGTCTTTAAGACAGCAGTACATTCACTTTCCAGGCCTGGGCCAAAATAACATGTACATTTCTAATATTCCTTAAATTCTCCAGATTACTAAATACGTTGTTCCTGATAGTAGCATAAATAACAGCAAACCTATGTTTTCAGATTTCAAGAGCAGCCTATTTGTACGTGTATGTGTACAAAGTGAGTAATGGTAACTAATGAGTGAGTGACAATGCTGTTTATTTTGCCAAAACATCCTGTTTAAAATGAAAAGGTCCGAGGTTGACTTAAGAACTGATGTTTGTGGGTCGGATGCTAAAATGCAAACCACCCTTATCAACTAACAGCTACACCTCCCACAATTTTCTCTGAGAAGGATGTTTTCCCTTCTGATCTCAGTGTGACACCCGGCTTTGATTAGAATTTTAATTAAAGGTAGCAGACCTTCTGAAAGAGCCGATCTGTGCCAAACTTGACAACGTCTGGAGAAATGTGTTTACTTAATACATTTAAACTAGAGCAAAAAACAATAAATGACAACTGTTCTAGGTGCTTTTAAAGGTTTTAAAAAAGAGATTAATTTTTTACTTTCAAAAAATAGCTATTTGCAGTGCTTACTATTAAATATTTTATTTGTGAAATTTAGGGTTCCTACACTTTATTTAACAACTCACAAAAAAATATTGAAACAGGTTTCTAAAATTAGGAGATGTACATAGCACAATTTTGTTTATCATTTGGGATTTTGTCCAAAAATATATAAAATAAAAATCAGTAAATCTTGTATTTGCCACACAATGATTGAACTGGAAAGGTTATTTCTAACATATTCTGTTTGATGAAATAGCCCAACAAAAATTACTAAATTTGAACCCAGCCCACCTGAGCCCAAAGACAATAGCGGGACTTTCTGTTAATTTCCGTCTCTGACGTTGACCGGAGCAGACGTCCAATCAGAAATCAGACGCAAATAGCAATTAAGCTGTCAGATGCGTTTTTTCTTTCCCTATCTACCGCATCATTTGAATCCAGCATAATATTTATTCTCTTTGAATTCAGTTTGCATCAAAGGTAAACCTTTAAAAGAAACCTCAAGACCCCTGAGGATTAGAAGTCAATTTATACTGAGAGGAATCACCTTCGGATTCAGTCGAGGGGAGAAACCTGAATGATTTAAATGAACCCAAGTTATATGCTTTAAGTAATGCATCCAACGGGATTATGCTGGGCTCTTCAGACGGATTTGTGGGAGTTGTGTGAGTATGTGCCTGCGCCAAAGGATACCTAAGCTCTCCTCAGCCAGATGTCTGCAGAGCAATCCCACTGCACAATTACCCCCGGACATCTGGGACCTATAAACACAGCGAGGCAGCTTTGGCTTTTTTTTTTTTCTTTGGTCTCTCGTTGTCTCTTCATCCTAGTCCTCTGTCTTAAGGCTTTTTCTTCCTCTATCTTGTCTGTAAATAGCTTTACTTTTTGCTATGAATCTTTTCCCGTTGCCTTTTGCATGCATATTATTTTGGCAGTTCCTTCCTGTAACAGTTCCAACGCCTGAGCACATACACTTTCCTGCCTTCCTGCTTCTTCCACCCCTTCGAACACCTGAAATTTCCCAATTCCCCCCCCCCCCATTCCTAGCTAGTGGCTACCTCAGTGTCCCCCCCACCCATTCCTGTCACCTGTGTATTGTGCTGCTTTCACTTGTCACTCCTCTTGGACTCATTGACAAAACATCACCTCCTCCTACAGCGCCAGCGGCGGCAGAGACTATTTGCTATTCAAATAGGTTTTCACAAGATTTTTCCCCTGCTGAACGTACATATTGCAGAGTCAAATGTCATCGTCTGTTCATACGTGTAACTGAAGATAAGGCGAGCGGGACTAAGATGCAGATGTTCAAGATGAGGTAGTCGCTCATTTAAATTACTTTGTTACCCCTGTTGTGACATTCATAAGCATTCGGGGAAAAAAAGTAACTTGGTTGTTAATATATAATTTGCAAGTGACAATCATCTGTGAAACGAAAGGAAAGGGACCATTTGTGATGATGGAGCGAGCTCACAAATTATCTGTGGGACAACGGCCCTGAGACTGCAGTTGTGTTTCACTAAAAAGTCAGAGGTCCCCATTCTCTCTCCATGGCAACAGATCAGTTTTTTTCACATATGCAGCCATGCAAATTGGGTTCATTGTAGATAGTAAAAATATTTACAAATCCCCAACATCTTCATAACATTATATAGGCTTTTGTGCAGCGGCAGAATGCAGCACTGACTGGGAGCTCGTTTTGCTGCGTCGGCACAAAAAGAGGCACGTATGAGTTTCATCCGAAAGGAAACATATTCTTCTTCTGTATGAGTTTATTGTTGCTTATTAAAAGTACAAAGAGAAGAGGAGACAAATAAATAAGGGAGCTATGATTCTTGACTTCAAAGTGAGAGGCGGAGCTGAATGCAAACACACACAGATAAAACTGTAAACCAGCATCTCATTAGTTTTTCAAACAGTAATTTTTATTTTTATTCTGAATAAAAAAGATTTTTCTTTTTGTTTAAAGCCTATTCATGATATGACAAAAGTGAGACTGTTGTGAATTTCTCTGTAAGGAAATTAGCCAATGTCTGATCTAAAGGTTGCTACATGAAATCAACTGTTCAGACAAGGCAACTTTAATTGTACAGCATTTGCAACAACATGGCAATTCAATGTGCTTTACATGATTTAGGAATAACAATAAAGCCATAAAATATTTCAGACACAAATCTTATGATACATTAAAACATACAACATTCCAGCTAGTATTAATCACTTACTTAAATGCAGCTCTAAAAAGATGATCATTTTGGATTGATTTAAAGCAGCTCAGTGTTTCGACAACTCTGCAGTTGTCATGAAATTAGTTCCAGATACGGGGGACATATAAACTGAAAGCTGCTTTTCTATAATTGGTTCTAATTTTAGAGATGATTTGTAGACTAGAGTTAGAGGACTTAAGTGATCTGGGTGGTTGGTATGGTAACAGCAGGTCTTTACCATACTTTGATGTTAAGCCATTCAACGATTTAAAAACTAGTATGAATATTTAGAAGTCTATTCTCTGAGCTACAGTAAGCCAGTGTAAGGACTTTAGAACTGAGGTGATGTGTTCTACTTTCCTGGTTCTAGTGAGAACACGAACAGCAGCTTTCCATTTTAACTATTGCCATCTGTTTAGGGAGACCTGTGAGGACGCTGTTGCAGTAATCAAGCCGACTAAAGATGAATGCATAGATGAGTTTTTCAAGGTGCTGTTGAAACATTGGTCCTTTAATCCTAGAAATGTTCTTCAGATGATAGAAGGTTGAATATGTTATTGCTTTTATGTGACCCTGGAGGCTGAGATCTGAGTCCATTACAACACCTAGATTTCTGAGCTGCAATATCTAGATATATAAAATTTAGCAGTATGCTGACACTATAATACTTCTTTGGGACCAAATTACGGCAAATTTGTTTCTATTCAGTTGTAGAAAATGATGCTTTTGCCAGCTATTGATTTGCTCAGTACATTCACTTAGGGTTTGGATGGGTCAAAGTAATCTGGTGACATTGTAATGGTGATCATTTTAAGCACTTTGAGTAGCAATCGTATGAAATGTGCTTTATAAATTAAGTTTGATTAATTAAAGACACTCTGTAAATTACATGTGATTTCAAAAAAAATTTGGAGGCACATTAGCATTCATTATGTTCATTTTCGGAGCCGTCTCTGCCTTGGAAGGTTCCGCTGCTGAATACTTCGCTATACATTTTTTCTCCTCTGGGTCACCTGGTGGAACCACTGACTGAGTTTTACTTTACAGTAGTACGCTACACGCTATCAAATAATATATACAAACATGTAGTTGTGAGTATTGAGCTATGTCAGAACCACCAAAGAAGACTATCAGAGGAAGCAAAGAAACTGCAGAACTGATGCAGCCTTGTGTCCGTGCAGCAGCTCTACGGACACCGGGCTGGTGTGAATAGTGGTAAGGAAAATAGACACAAGATGACACAGGTCAGACAACACTTCCTTCTCTTTACTGCTGTGAAATATCTTTTCTGTCAAATGGTTGCTCAGTTTAGGTCAGAGTAGGTTTATTTTCTAAGCCCAGTGTTACAACTTTTCAGTTTTCAGTGAATGAGGTGTTACAGATACAACAGGATATACTGCAAATGCTGAATTAGACGTGTTGCTACTGGATTGGAAAGTAACAAATGCTTGCTCCGGGGTTATTTGGGCATGATGATCTAACACAGTGCTGGCTAAACTGTTTACAAACAGTTTGAAAGGGAGTTTACCAACTGACATGCCGTTAGGTTGACGTTTTGTTGTATTAGTTAGGGAGATTGTAAGACAGTCAGTACATTTCTTCAGATGCGATCCACAGAGCCTTGTTGTTATGAAAGTGATGTTGTGCCGCGAGCCTCGATAGGGGCAATAGAGAGCAAATATATGCAAAGTTACGTAGTGTGTCTTAAATGTAAAGCTGAGTGTCATATGCAAAGCTATGGTAACTAATCATATTGTTTGTTATAATCTGGATAAGTGGGGGCTTGTAGAAGTCCCCCTAAAATCATATATTTCCTCATAGGAGATAAAGAGAGGATTCAACTAGTTCATGCACTAACTTAATCACTGAGGCACACGCATGCCACGACTACAGAGATGCATGCATTCCCCAATGTCAATGTGTTCGCTGTAACCTGAACCTCCTCCCAACTCCTTGGACAACGGGATGGTGTGCATGCGATAAGCTTCAAACCTGCTCTCCTGTGCTGGGAGTTCCCATCAAACCCCATCCTCCCATTTGTTTTTCGTAATATCGCTGGTTTGTTTTATGCATGTGGTTCAATGTAATTGGGGGGGGGGGGGGGGGGGGGGGGTGCAGGGCTGTACCTCTATTCCAACCCAAACTGATGGGGACAGGGCGGAGATGCTATTTCATTCTCCTAATCCACCATGACAGTGCCTGTGTACGGCAAACCCCTGACTGCCTGATCCTGTGATGCATATCTTATCTGTTTTCTTTCTCCTGGACGGGTTGTGTTTGAGGGCAATTTTATTGAACCTCAGCTTACAATGCAAAATAAAGCATTTCATTGATTCATTCGTATTAAATCAAAGAGGCCCCAGGATGGAGCACTGGGGGACCGCACATGTGATTTCTGTCTGTTCTGATTAAAAGCTTCACATTGAAACAAATAATTTCCTGTTCTTGATGTAAGAATAAAATCATCCAAGTACTGTATCAGAGAGTCTGTCCCAACTCCCCATCTTTAATTAGTAACCTATATGCATATTCAAGGTATTTCTTGAAAAAAATTTGTTGATTGTACTTCAGTTTTAAATCTGGTTAGGTTTTTAACCTAATAATCAACCTCAAAGAGGTGACAGTTCCTGCATGAAATGTAAATAAAAGATTTGAAATAGAACTGAAATTGACTAAAGATATCCAAAACTTATTTTAGTAGGGTGATTTATCTTTATATATATATATATTTTTTTTTTTTTTTTTTTTTTTAAGCAAAAATAATTTCAAATCCCACCCTGACTTTATGGGAATTGTGCATGGTAACAACTTAGTAGTCGGAATACAGAGGGAGTGGCTCTAAGTACAGGTGGGAGGCCCTGCATCGATCTCAAAAAGTCACTGGATGTACCTGAAGACTTGCTTAGTGACCAAGTTGCTAAAATTGATCATCATAAGTCAGAAAAAAATAAATAAAAAGAGTTGAAGTGCACTTACTCTGGCTGCCTATAACAAAATGGCACAACCCGTAGCATTGATGCTGTAGTCATCTGGCTAGGGAAAAGGTACTACATGAAAACAGCTTTGAGGGAAAAAAAAAGAAAAAGTAATTCACGGTGTTCCAACTTATGCCTTGTCCACACATAGCTGGGTATCTGACAAAATGGAAATATTTTTTCTATGGTTTGGCCTTTCAACCACACAAAAATTAGCTGAAAACAATTATTTTTCAAAAACTCTAACCAAAGTTAAGAATTGTATTTTCTCCATTTTACGAGTTTGCGTGTGTGCAGATCTAACCAGAGTTTAAGGCGTTGCAATGTCACTGTCCGCAACAAAAAAATACTTCAACATCACATTTGCAACCTGCGTTTACACTCAGAAACAGCATTTATGCCCTCAGCGCTGTGTTTGCATCATCGATTGTCCAAGCGCTTTCTGCTCACTTGTTTTACAAGCTCCGTTAGTGCTGAATATAGGAGTCAGAGAATAGAAAGTTATTCAGAATTGATAGAACTACTGTGCCTTACAGGTTTGCCATTTCTATGAATATGCTTACAAAAAACAAAAACATAAATACCCACTTCGGTTACAATTATTTTTTTTTTCTTTAAACAAGGTGAGGAAAATATTTGTTTAGAAAGAAAAAAAAATGGCTAGGACAACCTCAAACTTTATTTTTATTATAAAAAACAATATAAGTCCTATAAGCAGTAAGCTATCCGGACCATGTCTGAAATTAGCTGACTGCATTCTGTGAGTGATAGTCTAACTGACTAGCTAGTTTGAAGATTATATAAAAATTCACAACAGAAAAAAAAAAAAGAGAGAAAAACCTATCTCTGTGTACCCTAGCAACAAAAACTGAAAATGTATCAAGCTTTTACATTATATAGTACTCTTATGGATACAAGTAATTCTGAGCTTTATCATCTTGAAATTTTAAATTAACTTATACGTTTACTCTCTCTACTTCATGTGTAAGCTTTTTTTGTTGTTGTTGTTGTAAATATGAAAACATTGTTTTCTGCTTCATGGTGGGTTGATCATTCAAGGCTGTTTTGTTTCATTTACCCAGCTCACTTCCAAAGTTGTTTTTTTGTGTTAAAAAGTTCAAACAAGACTCTACCGTATGATGCCGTGTTGAATTTTACAAGGCACAACCAATTGTGTCGTGCTACTATATTGTAACCCGACCCCTAAAAAATGTGCTGCCACTATGTATGCCCTTTAAGAAATCCCTGCAAATAGGAAATTCAGCATTTTGCAAACACTATGTGTTGTTTCTCCTGCTCCAGAGGTTTTTCACAAAAAAAAACAGTCAAGGACTCTAATTATGAATTATCAAACTGTTCTTTTGAAACCAAAGGTTACCATGCTGAATTTATCTTGTGTAGGACCAACATTTACTTAATTAAAATGATGCAGTGAGTGTGTGATTGGAGTTTAACTGTGTTGCCATCTTTAGTTTTACCACTAGATGTCCCTTCAAATGTGAAACCAATGTCTCGAGACTTTTAGAAAATATCCCTTTATGGCTTTAAAACTTTTAAAATTGAAGGACGGCACCAATGCAAAATAAAGCATTTGCTATGGTCAATAGCTTTTAGCTCAAGTGACAAATAAGTGTTCTGTGAATTTTTTTACTTTTGTGGCTCGTGTAACACTTCTTACTGAGCCCCGCAGGGAACATGGTGAAGAAAATGATTTAAGGTGAAAAAGAAAAAAAAAAGGATTTTGCGAGATATTGAGAAACTTTTGCGTTATCTCGAGAAAGTTTTACGTTATCTGGAGAAAGTTTTGCGTTATCTTGAGAAAATCAGACTCCTTGAACACCAGCCATACGTCCTCTTTTCTCACAAATTTTCCATTTTCTCTGCATTTTGCACACATCCAACGATAGCCTTGTAATTGTCCAGAGTATTCACACTGTTTCAGAAGCTGTTTACGACGCGACAATCCTTTTGTGAGCAAAATCCTGTGGGCAATGTCTTTCACTTATATGAAAACCATGTCTAGAGCTAAGCACTGACTTAATGTCCTGATATTTGAGGCCAATCTCAAAATAAAACTCTATTAAGCTCTCCCGTCTGTGAGTGTCTTCCATCATAGCAGTGCACAAGGCTGCAGCAAACTTCGTCGGTAACACTGTAAATGCAGGAATGGCTTTTTGAAACGTTCTCAAGATATTGCAAAAGTTTCTCAAGATAACGCAAACATTTCTGAAGATAACGCAAAACTTTCTCGAGATAACGCAAAACTTTCTCAAGATCTCGCAAAATCCGTTTATTTTAATTTTTTCTCACCTTAAAATATTTTCTCCACCATGTCCCCTACGGGGCTCAGTAACTTCTTCCTTCCTATCTGTGAACATCGACCAAAAAACAAAGTATATTTAAAGGACACATTCAGTTCAGAGTACAATTTTTAAATATAATCAATTGCCATACTAATAATTGAAAGTGGTTAGAGAAAATTAACTTTGCTCATTAATGACTTAAATAGTATAAATTTAAGATTTCAAAAGTAATTCTTAGCTCACTATACTATTCTTTACAACCTATTATGAGATAATAAATATCTTAATCATTGCATATACTAAAAAAAAAAATTGTCCAATCTGTAAAATTACACCCCGACAAAATTCTGTCCTAGCCTCAAGAAAGACATTTGCCAGGAAATCCTATTCCAAATGCATATCATAATTTTGTTAAACCAAAAATTATTTTGCCGTCATGCACCAAAACAGTATAATAGGATAAAAACAAGCATGGCTCTGCATATCCAAATGGGCTTTATTTGTAACGCCTCAGTCTGAGTGAGCCTCTAAGCGAGTATGTCCTGTTTGCACCGCAGCTGAGAGCAGGATAAATAATTTCTCCCTAGCAGGGGTTTACAGCGTCTTGTGATGATTATTGGAGCCAGAGGAGTAAACGAGGCTCCATGAAAGTTTACCATGCCCCAGATAGCTCAGGTAGCCTGTCACAGCAATCTAAATATGGCCGCAGAGGAAAAAGTCGGTGCAAGGGAACTGTTTTTGTCCAGAGAATAAACAGTGGTGCACAGGAGGTTGATTTAAGGAGGAGTGATGGTGGGTGGCTGCATGTGGATACAGCAGCAATTCATCCCCTGAAGTATTTGGTGGAATTAGACTCTCGAAGTCTGAGTGAGCCAATTATTCTACTGTTATATGCGAATTACTCTTGTTTAAGAAGTCACTTAGGTGATGCAAGCGTCAAATTTTATGTTCAATCTCATTATAAACCCAATCTCAGGCTGGTAACAGGTGTAAAATGTTAGGCTCCATTTCAAACTGAAAACGTTTCTCTTTCTATAGGACTGTTTATTTTTAATTATGAATATAGCTTCTCATATGTCCATCCTTCCTCTTTATGTTCACGGTTCACATACAGTAACACATTAAGGAAGAAAGGCACTCCAAACCTGACAAAAGACAAACATAGTCATAACACAACCTCGACAAATGTCAAAGACATTGGCATAAGTCATTGACACTTCATTTCTTTTTCCCTTGTAAAACATAAAGGCTGCATTGTGTCCAACTGCATACCCACTCAATATTATTGACCTCGTCTGTCCCTGATGGCTTTCTAAATATGGGACGAGACTTTTCATTTATTCACAGACGCCTCAGAGTCCTTGAACTACTTGTCCCTGTCATCGGCAGTTTCAGGTGAGACTGCTGACCTTCCGAAGCAGCTTGAGTGAAGTCCTCCTTACATGCAGATTGCCTTACTGGGCATTCTTGTCCCAACTGCTCTTGCAATGAAACTGCTCTAGGATTGCCAAAAGGGGAGGGTAAAAAAAAAAGAAATGGATTATCTTTATTGGAACCTGCGAAACAATGGAAATCAACAATCTGCTTGTCACCAAGGCTCTTTCAAACATCTGAACTTGTATTCTTTTTTTGTTCATGCTGTTAATGATTAAAGGAACTTTTATAATTTTAATGCCTAAAAAAAGAAACTACAGCTTAAATTTAAAGAGACAACGTCTAGTTTTTGCAATAAATCTATGGAAATATGCATCAAAATATTGTTGAAAATGAATAAAATGATGCCCAATCGATGAAAAGTATTGGCTGCTTCATAACATATAACCCTAGAAAATAGGTCTAAAATACATGGGCGTGGATCTTAGTGTATGGGAGCCAACATATTGGCACTGTTTTTCCGTCTATGTGAGCCTATGTGGACAAAAAGTGTTTATACATTTTTAATACGTTGTTGCATCCCTTTTCCGCTCGTCCTCATTAGAAGTTTAAATGAAGAGCTCTATGAACACTTAAAAATAAAAAACAAAGAAAACTTTCTCCAACCCAGACCGACTGACGAACCCAATGCACCCAACCCAGGTCGCTGATTATTTGAATTGGCGCCATGTAAATACACTGAATTCAAGATATGAATGTCTAAACCTTGGAAAACTAATATTGTAATACCTAACCATAACCAAGGAAGTTTTTAAATGCCTTAGGCTACGTTAGCAAGTAGTTTTTTTTATTCCCTACAACCAATCAAAGTGGAAGTAATTAGTTCATCTCAGAAGACATTGTCAAGCTGGGTTAAAGAACAACATGGACCATAATGTTGAAATAGATCAAATCCGATTCAACTCTGTGCTGCCAAGGATAGTTCATACAAATATCTTTCTAAGTACATGTAAAGTGGTGGGTGGTGTATGTAGAGTGTTCAGTATGTTTTCGTTGACCATCGGTGGTTTCATGTAGGTCCAATTTATGTGACCATTTAAACTGATGCAATACTGTTACCCAAGGATTTTGGGAGAAGCACCTGTAGGCCTTTTCCAACAATGACGTTCCAGATTTCAACCAGGACTGGTGACAGACCCAGTTCTACGAATGAGCAATTGTTTAATCTACACCAGCAGCTGGAAACAGAAAAACAGCTTTTAGGGCACGATCTGTTATCACCACCAAGAGCTGTTGAAAGACAGACTGTGCTAAGTGAGTTGGAAGTGGCGTTTTATAGATCCAGAAGAAAATAATCAGCCGTGAGCACAGCTGGAAGCAGCACAGTGGCCTACTTAAACTCTGAGAGGTGACTTCATAATGAATTGCAGGGATATGACAGTCGGCTTGTGTTCTTCTGACAGTAATCCAACATTTGATTCTCACAGAAATGCAGCGCTTTTGACTTTTTTGTGTTGAGATTTTCTCAGATCATGCATCTTACAGTGTTTCAACTGACTGCTATTCCCAGTGAACCCATTTCAGTTCCTAGGAAAAGGGATTCTTACATTTGGTCTAGGACTTAATGATGCTGGGTTAGCCCTGGTTTTTTCAGGTCAGGAACATGTTTTTCCGGTTGCTAAGTAAGCCACTGCAAAAGTTAAATGATGGAAATGTTTAAGTGAAAAAGGCCTGACGCCATTTCCTACAACTGTTTAAAAGGGCTGATTAGGCAACCGATTCTTGAGTAAACCTAATCCACAGCAGTACTAAAGGCTTCTACAAGGAAAAATATATGATAAACACAGTAAAAACTCTAAACTCAACACAAATATTTGAATACAGCTATTTGTCTTTGAGTCAAATATTAATCACTTCTAACTCATGTTAATTCACTAAATACTAAAAGATTCACAATCTAATCAGTCCTGCCAGTATTCAATGTTGAATTCCTAGTTTAAAACCTGAATCAAAGACTTACCACTTTACACATCGAGCTATGTTTGTTAACATATCACAAGGAATGATCAAGTCAGAGCTTTTAAGTCAGATTTTTTATAGTATTTAGAGGAAACTGTCTCAATCACATAACCTCCTTTGCAGATGTACCAAATGATGCCAGGATACTGGAGCTATGAACAAACACCCACATACAGTGTTCCTATTGCTCTTTCCCTATGAATATTTAAACAAGCATTGCTGATCCTGAAGTGGCACCCTTTATATTTCATCGAACGCAGTTGGTCACGCTGCAGGTTTAGTAGTTGGCGAGCTGCCATAGAGATGAACTTCACGTCTCGTCTCTTGGTGAGCTGATTGTCTTTGACTGGAGACCATGAGGGCTGATGGGAGTGCATATTCAAGGATGACTGTAGGGACATGGCCCAGGTGTCTCATTGCTGAAACGGGAGAGTGAGGCTGTCAAGGTGTGACATATGATCTAATGACCTTTGGCCTTGGTAGTTCAATGGAATGGGGGGTGTGGAAAGGTAAAGTGCCTAACCAACAGCTCTGAAAGCTGTTCAAAAGAGAAGGGAGGGATGATGTGTCACTAAGCATTCAACTAAACCCAGAGTTTGGAGCTGGATGTCCTTTAAATGTCCCTGACTGTCAACCGTTTGGCTTCACTCCCCTTCACTTTCCACAGCATCTTTAAGCATGTCTGTAAAATGTGCCTCTCCTTTCATTATAAAATCCTGCAAGGCAGTCAAGATTTGAGGCATTAAGAAGACAATTGTTTGTCAAATTCGGTGCTATAATCCTATGACCCACTTTTGGTCTGTTCACAAAAAACCTCCTCGAATTCCTTTGGGTTTTTTTTTCTTTTTTTTTTTAAATCGCTGTCCGCTCTGAAGAATGCATTTCCATCATTCACTGTAAATGAAGACAGTTTTCATCCCCCCCTCCAAGATTCCCATACAGCCAACTCTGCATAAAGATGACTTGCCTAGTGGGTCAGCGAAGCAAAAATCAGGCTTAACCCTATTTCATTTAACAAATGTAAATACTGATGTGGTTTGGATGCCAGGAACTGGTTGGTGGGGTTAAATAGCAATTCCTCCTTAGTAGTCTCAATGAATATTAAAGGGATGACATGCACATATTGTATGTGGATGTATAAGTTTACTACATGCCACTACTGTCTGTAGTGATATTTTGAAAGCAATTGTGTTTACCCACAAAATAAAGATTCTATTTCGTCCAATAGGAATATTACCTCAATAAAAACTCAGCATTATGACATTTCTGCATGGGGTATTTACCCAAGTAAAAGCACAATAATTTTATACACAAATCCTTTTATTAGGGTAAAAAACTTAAATCACAAATGAACTTTGTTGAACCAGATTCTTTAGGAAATGTGTTTCATTCTCATCAGCTACTACCAAGAATGATTACTGCCACACTTAAAAGACCAGAAAACCCCTCAAAAAGAACCAACATAAAGCTTTCATAAAAAGTGTTGTGTATCCATGTGCAGTGACAATGCTTTGTGAGAAACATGATGAAAATGCATTTTAACAGAATATGGAAAAACAACCCAACTTCCTTGATGTGGCAATGGAGATATCAGACCAACCTACACAAGTGAGGAAGGAAATAGATTAACCACAACTGTGGAAAACAGAAAACATACTAAAACATAAAACATAATCAAAAGACAGAAAAGAACCACAACAACTAAATGACATGTGAGAAAGTCAGTGAGAGTACGAGCCATTATCCACAGCAGAGAAAACAGTCCAGGAACCATCAGACGAGTCACCGATCAAACATATTTACTTCAAAAGTGCATTGACAACGAATCCAGCAACTCACAAAATAACCCAGACATCTAAAGCGCTGGACAATTTATTTAAAGACTGCATTCCTGATTCAATGATAAAAAAGTGACATCCAGGTATGAGATGCGTGAACAAAACCACTTGTAATAAAAAAAACCCACAAAGTGTATACTTGCCACAAACCCTCTTTAGTCATTTTTATTGGTCATTTCTTATTTATTTTTCACTGTATGGTCCCAGGCAGTTCTTTTCTCCCCCTGAACTACCGGTCTATCTTTGAAAGGTCCTCAGTCATCGGGCCACAGAGAAAATGTATATTTCATCATGTATATTGTCGATCAGACTGTGAGAGCGCTTTTATTTAAGAAACCAAAAACAAAAGCATCCGTATTTCTCCAGTATGCCCAGGTGTGTGCTACAATGCAGCATGGAAATAAGTGCGTGGCCCAGCACAGAGGTTGGCATTTTTGATGGATACCATTGACGTGATCTTAGTGACCCATGACACCTACACCCACCGACTCCAACTAAGTTTGCAGAGTTTTATTATTTAGCCAGCTGGCGTGTAGGTGTAAAAAACATTAAACCCCCCAAAAAACTATACAGCAACCACACCTTAAGACCACAAATGTTATGATATCAACGCCATAACTGACCCATGCCTAATATGATGCATCAGATGGTAAGAAAAGTCAAGGATAGAGCAAGAGAAACTTTACTTTGTCTCTGTCTGTTCTCTAAACTTAATTACTTAGTTGGGAAAATAAGGTCATGGATTTAATCCCCCCTCAAGTTTAAACAAAAGTTTAGATGGAAAACACAAGAAGCAGCTCACATTCACAAATTGAGATGGAAAGGTAAGTTATTTAAATTTCAACCTTTTTAATCCAAGTCATTTTAATAATATATCTCATATGATTCAGTTTATCAGTAAATTCAACGTAGAACTCATTCTTCAAAGTGCTTTACAGTACATGCAATTAATTGTTGATAATTGCTTAATTTGAATCAATTACTGCATCAGTGGCGTGCAGCAGTGACATAATCAGTCTGAGGGCCTGCTGAATCCCCTTCATAATGCTTTTCAGCTGACAAAAGCGTAAGGTGCAATAAGATTTTCTGGAAGTTGGCTGTGCTGTCTTTGGACTTGGCAGAAACAGAGTGGACCAACACCAACACATTGCTTAGCTCCTCAAGTCACTGTCAACACTTCAAGCAACTTGGATTATAAGCACTTGAAAAAAAAAACTGCACTTTTTCCTGCCACTTAACTTTCCAACATGCTTGAAAACGTTGAGAATAGCCGGCTTCTTTAGCAATTATGATAAGTAAACCTGATTAGTTTAAAAGCATTTTGAGGGATCTGTATCACTTGACATTAACTATTCAATGAAACTTCAGCTATTTACCTTCCTAACTTGATTAATAATATAACCAAAATGGAGTGAAACAAAAAAAAATATATATATACGAAACGATTTTCAAAACTAATGGGTTTATTTTATTTATTTTTAGTCTAACAGCTTTCACACTACACTTTTTCCTTCCTCTCAATTTTCTATTGAAATGCTTGCATGTAGCGTTCTGAACAGCCCCAAAAACTTCTCTACCTAAAATTTCATTTTTTTTTCATTTGTTTTTTATTTTTATGAGAAACTCAAAAATGGATTTATATTTAGTACAGGCCATAAACAATCAGAATAAATATTTAATTTTAATGATATTGTACCATAATTAGTGGTGATCTGCTTTACTGTCATTTATGAATCTATAATTCAGGTTTTGATGTCAATGTTAATAGATGCACTCCTGTAAAACTCAAACTCTTAACTCACCTTTAGCTCATAGATACATATGGAAACAAGAATTAGTTTTAAATGTATTTCACATATCCTGTGATTGCTGTACACTGGTGTTTTTTTTCATGTTGCCATTTACTTCATGGTCACTTTCACATTGGCAGATCTAATATTCCTGTTGCTGCCTTCCAGTCTAGTGTAGGCTGACATGAATAAACATTAATAAACAGAGGGAAATGAGGTGATTATTCCACCATCATCTGAGTTGCTTTTCATTTCTGTGCATATCCAACCTCTGTGATGAAGAGCTATGTCAACACTCCAGATGCAGAAATAAAAATTATTTTTTCTGCAGAATATGAAGATTTTCTAAAAGCATTCTTCAGTTTCTAACTTCTGCATACTTCATGTACAACATATAAGAAGTACCTTATGCAATAATGACCTTGCAGGTAAACTGATACATCGGGGATGAGTGTTTCAGAAATAATTGAAAGAAGGCAGCAACCAGGATTTGACTGAGAAATAAATGCTGACAGAGGTGACTCGATTACTCATATTAAGCCTTTAAGTGTGTAGATATACCATGTTGTAGGATGTAGTATTGGTGCTGTTGTTTCCCTTGTTCAGTCTCTCAGAAGTGGGGTGACACAAGCCTAGAAAGTGTCCCTGTCCTTAATCATCACTGTTTAGTTGCTGCATAAAGTAAAAGTAAATCAGGAGCTACAAGAGACCTTGAGGTGGCGAGTAGCTGTCTCCTTTGGGAAGATGTGTTTGGTGATTAATGTTTGGGTTTATAAATGTAGTGGGGGAAACCAGTAATGCTAATTATGTTTAATGAGTCTGTCCACAGACAGATACAGGATAAACTGATGTGTGTAAAAAGCATCCCAACTCAAAGCAACAAAATGTGTTTTACATATTCTGTCAGATTTTTTTTATTATTTTTTTTGTGGAAAAACCTATTTTCAAGTTGTCCGAAAGCCACTGCTGTGGGGCTCCTTAGAAATACCAGAGTCTTCCGACTGTCAAGCAGTCATGATGGTCTCTCCAAATGCCCTCTACTAATCTTCAATTGCCACACTTCTTAAGTTTTTTTTACTTGCTCAAATAACAGTTTTCTTCTTGCCCATTTTCATTGACAGAAAAACAGAGAACGTGTTTCCATGTTCCATGTGTGGAAGTACCACAACACAGATCATCCAAAAGTACATGGAATCAATTGTCTTTTGGTAATTGGACAAATAGTCATATGTTTTCTATAAAATGTTAGTTCAAACAGCCCTGTACCTTATGAGAGATATTTCCCATGAGGTAATTTCTGATTTGAACCTAATAAGACTTTGTTAACTAAGTCGCTGGAATTTCCAGCTTACAAAGCAGGAAAAAGAACAGACCTATTTTTGCTGTAGCATCGCCCAATGACCATGATACTAAAGCTCACATTTTAGGAACATCATGATGATCTAAAAGAAGATGAGTTATTTAGCTAAATGTAGTTTGTTGCCAACTTAAACCTACCTCAGAATATCAAACTTTGAGCACAATTACACATTGTCATTATATATTGCAGCCCTCATACTGAGCAAGGATGAAGCGACAGTGGGAAGGAAAAACTCCCTTTTAACAGGCAGAACCAGGCTCAGCACAAGCGGTTATCTGCCGCGACCGTCTGAAAAGGAATGTCTTTCAACGGTTACCGCAATATTTTTGTAAAGCTAATTTTACATTACCAAATTAAATGAAATTACAAGCAGTTTTAGAAACTGTCAAAGCTAAAGTAAAGAAGGGTGGTCTTGTAGGAGCCATTTAAAAGCCCACGACAAGCTGTCAATTGTGTTTCTCACTCATTGTTTCTTACTAAACAGGTAAGCTTCCAAAAATATATTAAAACTGATAAAATCAGATCCTTCTAAGACTCGTATTCCTAGCACATTCTGAACAGCTGCTTAAAGTATGGGAGTACCACAAAGATCACTGTTGGTGCCATTGCCATTCAGTTTGATGAAACCTACTACTGATGTGTGCTGATCTTAAAATTCCAATTTGTGCTATTAACACACATTGACAGTTAAACTGATAAAGAAAATAGTTTTACTTGTGAAATAAAACACCTTTTAAACATATCCCAAATCGTCTTACTGTTTATTCATTTTTGTTAGTGTATCTGTAGTCAGGGATACCATCTCAGGTCAGACAATTTAACAAAAATCAGTTAAATCACGTTATGGTTAAGCAGCACTTAAACAGATAGAGACTTTCATCATTTTTGTATTCTTCTTAAATGTCAGATCATGAGCTTTAATAGTGTAATTGTAAATTCTTCCATCAGGCTTGCTTTCAAACATTCAATATGCTACTTGAGGACTGAAAACATTTGTGATGGCTGTATTTAGAACAGATGATGGGATCCTGGACAGCTCAGGGACACTGCAGAGTTTTAAGTAACACCACTTCTAGTGAGTTTGATTTTTCATTCAAGGACTGAAACAGGCTTCTAAGTAGTTTGAAAGATATGAAGACTTCTGTGTTGTGTTGTTTTTTTTCCCTGTACGCCAAATAAATTAGTGAGGAGTGATCACAGCTGCTAACATTGTCAAATATCAGATACAAATGGATACAATTTCCTGAAATGACTCTGAAATTAGATAATTTGCTTTACAAATTGAATAATTATGAGGCTAAAGTAGAGTGAGTAAATGTATGATGAACTTGTTGAATTGTGGTCGAAATCGTGTGTGACAGTTAATAAAAGAAGCCTCCTTATAATAGCTTGGGTTTCTATATGCATATTTACGTTGCAAACACTAACACATAATATTCCAAAACAAAACATTAACAGCGATAATAAAGTTGGTGTCACTCTTTAGCAAGACGAAATAAAAGGACTATTAGGTTTTGCAAAATAATAAAAAAAAGAAAATAACCCTATACTTTCATTTTTACGAACTCTTTTTGTGAGGAAATAATCCTGAAGATTAAAATTTATGAGAAAAACTAAATTGCCTGTTCCAGATTTTTGGAAGGAGACAGGGACTTAATAAACAGCCCAGGTCTATTGAACTCCACAAGTCGACGCCGTTTTAGTTTTACAGAACCCTCAATTAGTTTTGTATTCAAACTGGACAAGTGTCTGGAGAGTGGGCCCCACCATACCCTACTATCTAGTTAGTGTAGCACATGACTGACTTACTATAAAAAAACCAAGATCCCAAAATAAAACATAACTTATTCTCGATAGCTTGGGATGACAGAGCTCTAGAAATTACATGTATATGTATATATAAAATATTAAATAACACACAACCAAACCATGCCATTGTGGATGTACTTACTGTTTTAAAGCATTTAAGATTGCTTCAACTGTCCACTGATAGTTTGGGTTTTCCTCTCTTAAATCATTTTTTCAGTGAACGCATGCTGTTCTTCTGAACAGTGTCTGGAATGACACATTGTACACAGACCAGAATGTTTAATACTTGCTGCCTTTGTCCATGAATGAGGACCACATGTTTGACACCTGAAAATCACCACTGGTCAAAATATGCTGTTATATAAAACACATATGTTCCTTTTACCAGAGTGAGGGGTTTAGCATTGAGTTATAAAGTTCATGTTAGTAATCTTAGTAGGCTAATGCTTTATTTACTTTTCATACATCTTTAGCTTTTACCTGACTTAAGATCTACAGATAGGAAGGAGCCAGGGGACAACTCTAGTCATTAATGCTCCTGTATACAATCCTTGATATGTAAAGTCAAACCAATTTATTTTGTAGCTCCTAAGAATATAACCCCTATATTTATTCTCAGGAATTTGTCCTTTTGTGATTTGTACTTATTTATGTAGTAGCAATGACTAATCTGAAATATTCAAATTTAAGGAGGGTCAAAAACTTTTTTTTAAATCAGTTTCCTGATTGCCACATTTTTGCAGCACTTGAAATGCGAGGCAGTAACTTTTTAAACACCACCTACGCCACCTGTGTTAGATTCTCCCTACGGCCACGAAGCACTGCAAGTAAATGGACACCATGTGGGAGGTTGTTTAACTCTTTCCCCTTGTGATACTACTGAACTTCGTTGAGCTCAAACCGCTGCCAGAGGAGGGATCATCCGTCACCTTCCAAAGGAAAAAGTGAAAGCAGATACGACTTAAGAGAGTCTGACTGAAAGCAGACCAAAAAAAAAAAAAAAGGTCCATATGGCTCAACAAAGAACACAACCCCACATTGTAAACATGTAAAGTTTTCCAGGGCTGCTCGACTGGTCAACACTAAGCAGATCAACTAAATCGCATCGCAGATTTAAACGGCATAAAGTTGAATTAAACATACAGTCACAGCTGGGAGTTTACAGGAGCATTCATGACTGGACTAAATGCAGATAGCAGAAAATGTCGAAAATGTAATCTTTCTTTTGAACATGTAAAAAATTTTAAAATTAAGAGAAAAAAATTATAGAAACAAACAGAAAAAAATCGTAATCTTTTTGAAAAGGAAGAAGCCAATGCTAATTAAACTCTACCCTCAATTGAGTAGTCTAGTGTATACATCCAGTGTGGAGTCCAAATGCCTCCAGTTTTTTTAAATAGTTACACATCTTATTTGTCCCCTATGTTACAATTTCTACACTTTCCCTTGTAAGACATCAAAAATCTACATTGATCTTTAGCAAAACAACCAAAAACAAAACATTTTCTTTCCATGCTCCATAATCCACTGTAGACACATACAACACATCCCACACATCTAATTATGTTTAATGTTCAGTATTGCCACAACATCCCCACAGTATGCCCCCAGATCCCCACTGTGTTCTTTAAACTCTGGCATCCATGTATTTTTGCAACAGGGATTTGCTATACAGTTTCTTTACATTTGTATTCAAACAGCGTTTCACGTCTTCATACACACTGTACAGAGACCTGGCCCTAATTGTTTTATGAGCTTTATGTTTTCTAAAACTAAGCTTTCTCTTCGACTCATAATAATTCGCTCTCACGAAAAATAAATAGTGATACCCAATTGTTTCTTGCTCTGTACAATATTTAAATAGTTTGGAATTTGACAAGATTTATCATTTTGACTTTTAAAATTATGTATTAATGCTTTCTGAAAATTCTGTCTGATAACTTATCCTTAATGCTTAGTTTTGCGATGTGGAAAGAAGCTATAAAACGCATTTGTATGGGTTTCCCCAAATCTCCACAGTACATACTTTTACAGTAGCCTATAGTGTTACTATGCCATACTGTTTGCTTTTTATTTTTTATGTTATATGTATAATGAGAGGCTACTAGAAGATTTTATGATGAAGCACACACAAATTTATCAAACTCATTCACTAAACTCATTTAATATTGATATTATTCACCATTATTTGCATTTAATGCATTTTATTTTCCAAACCACAGCTTTTTAAAATAATTATATTCACAATGTATTCATCTCAAACCACTGTTTCAAATGATTGACTAATTTCCGACGTTATCTCCAAGAGATACTGTAAACTAACCCCTGAAGACAGGAACCTAGCACGTTCAAGACGCTCCAAACTCAAAGGTTAATAGTGCTAGCGACTCATAACAAAACATTTGTGAAATGAAGAGTTTGTGGCAAATAATGCCTTCTTTAGAGGTGCACTTCCCATGCCCCCATTAACTCCCATTATATGGATCCACACGGATAGCACCTGGACATACATTTCTTCTGAAGGACTCCAAGTGACTCCAAAGTTGTCTGGGTGAGTGAATAAATCTAACGCATGCTAAAAATAATTTCCTGGTTGAAAAAAAACAACCCAAAATCTTCCCCTTTAAGTGTTAAATCCAGTTTTTGTTCATATTAAATACATGTAGTACTCTCTACATACACATTTACTCTGCCTTGTAGAAGGTATTTTGCCCAAAAATCAGCTCTAATCTCGATTTCCGCATACGTTATCACATTGGTTGAACTAAGCAACCCAGCTGGTCTATAACAGGTCACATGGAAGCCGTTTTGCTACTTTCCCGGTACGGTCAAAACAAACTAGTCCCAAGTTAAAATGTCGATCATGAAAAAAAAAAAACTGTGCTATTAAACAATGAGAACTTTTATTTTTTAACTCATTATGAATTATTTTTTGAAGCAGTACATAGATGGCAGAGCTCGGAACAAGATTCATTTTCAAGGTTCACCTTTTGGCCTATAGAAGGATAGCTTCAGACGACATTTAATTGGTTGGAAATAGGACAAACGTCTGACGAATTTGGCAAATTATTGTAATTTTTGATGGATGAACACCCAACAGTGCCCCTTCCCCTCATTTCAATTACTTTATGAATCACTTATGACTAAAATATTCCAAAAGAGCGCAGTGACATCAGTTTTATTTGGGCATCACAGATTTGGTAGATCACTCAAAGACACAAAGATGATTCGGTTTGGCATTTCCTGTGCACTGTGCTCCCTATTCATCCCTCAATCACTTTGATTCCAGGCATCTTCTGTGGTCTCAATGACCTCACTTGAGAGTTCCCCCAATTCAGCCCAGATCAAAGAACTTCATGTTTGATCCTCTGATAATGATGGCAACCCCCACACGCATGGAGCTTAGAGCATAGCCCCCAGACTTCATCTGTCTTATTCTTTATTGTTTTAGAACTCTGAGTTTTGTCATCTTGAAAAGGGAAATTAAAACAAAAATAAAAAGTTGACTGGAACACAGAAGAAGTGAAAAGGGAGTGAGCACTTAGTGGAGTAATGACGGCGGTTAGAATACGGAGCCTCCCGGTGTTTGTGACCTAGATAGAGAGTGACATGAGCAGGCTGTGGTGAATGGAATTGCTTCCCATTTGCTCCACGCTGCAGCGCGGCTCATACATTTCTGCCGAGAGATGGGACCACTCTGTCAAACATAATATGCAAATTTCAGTATTTTTTATTAGTAGGAACATCTGACATTTTCCATCAGACGTAAAGGATGCACTTCAGCAGTGAGGAAAAGTGGAGGCGACATACAACTAGATATTTTTGCAGGACTGCTTCCCGTGTGTGTGTGTGTGTGTGTGTGTATCGTGAGATGGGGAGCACATTATGATTGCGGTGCAAAGATATTCCCACAAGGGCACTTTCTTCAAACTTTTTAAGCGGCACTCCTCATCTCACTGTTTACATATTAATGAAGTGTTGCTGATATTTTGATCTAAAATACCTCCATCAGCTTCAAGGCATATTGACATGGTGAAAAATTGGCAGAAGTGCATGAATGCAGAGACCCACTTTTATCACCATTCTAGACTCTACAAACAAAATTTGAAATTCAAGGTCATCTTTTGGTCCTAGTCTAAAAAATCTGCCTCATTCTGCACTTTCTGCATAATTCCCTCAACTACGGACTCAAATGAACCACGGGATTGCCATGAATATCAATGTCACGCACTTCTGTCCGCGTCACTCCATCTCTAGTCTGATGCATCTCTCCGGCGGCTCCGTTAAGAGCGCTCTGCCGAAAGAGAAAGATGCCAGGGCGGGAAATCGCTGGCTGAGGCATTTATGTCACCTTAAAATGTAATGTATATGTGCAGTTTGAAAAGTGATACAGAAATCGGAGCCTGTTTGGACAGCTTTACAGTCTAAGGCAACTTTAAGTACTAGACGCTTCCTGAAAAAAAAATATGACTTTGACCTCCCTTGCACTTGTAAGAGGAAATATATTTGAGGCTGTGTGACACTTCTGCCTTACTCAAACAAGGCAGAGAGGAAGATTTACAGCTAAGTTTTGATCTACTTACTTTCTACTTACTTGTGTTAAACGTGGTTTGACTCATAACAGCTTTGGGCTTATTAATAAATAAATTAAAGCAAAATGCTTAATTTGCTGAGGTCTGTAAATCTACATGCAGTGTTCTTTAAAAATATTGACAATTGCATGCAGATGAGTCTCTTGACGGCAACCGGCTTTAAAACCAAAGAGGATAACTGTAGATCCGTCAAGAGGCTGTGTTTGATTCCAGCTTTGCAAAATTCTAATTTCGAGTGGTTAGTGATGTGAAAAATACCATAGTATTCCTATACATCAATATTATCAGGCTGTATTTCTAGAAGTAATTTAATATAAAAGAAAACATTTACTGATTCCCCCCCAAAAAAAAAAAAAAAAAAAAAAATCAAATTAGCAATGATTAGAAATAATATTAACACTATTAGAGATGCAACAATACCACTTTTTTTCAAATCAATACGATACCAATACTTTGATTTGAGTACTTGCCGATGCAGAGTTACAATGCAGATACCTCCAAGAGTACCTTCCTGGAGTTAACATGGCAGAAAAGGGCACCGCCGCATATCCAATCCATACAGGAAGTCAGTTAAACACAGCTAATGTAACTAAGTTTTAATTTTAGCTTTTTATGAATATAAATGCTCCTAAATGTTGAAATAAATAGATGGATCATATTGGGTTAAGGCACTAGTCGTCAAATATTAGGATTAGGAAAATAGTAAAGTTAGGTTTAGGTAATGCTCCTCAAATGTTAGGATTAGTAATGAATCAACCAGGCAAGCCAATCAGAGATGAGAAGACCTTGCCTTTAAATGTATGCAATTTGGTAAGAATGCTGAATAATCAATACATACATTACAGGAAAAATAAACCTCTACTTAGGAATTCCCTTCATATTTTTTTATTATATCTATGAGCATCAGTCCTTGAGGATGTCTATGCTTCTCTTCTCTTTGTATTACAGCGGTTTCTGTTGAGACTTCCGACGTTGATTGATATACAGTACAGACCAAAAGTTTGGATACACCTTCTCATTCAATGAGTTTCCTTTCATTTCATGACTGTTGACATTGTAGATTCACACTGACGGCATCAAAACTATGAATGAACCCATATGGAATTATGTTGTACTTTTCCAAAAATTGTGAAATAACCTGGCCTCCAAAGACACCGGACCTGAACCCAATTGAGATGATTCGGGGTGAGCTCAACCGCAGAGTGAAGGCGAAAGGGCCAACAAGTACTAAGCATCTCTGGGAACTCCTTCAAGACTGTTGAAAAACAAATTCTGGTGACTACCTCTTGAAACTCAAGAGAATGCAAAGCAGTAATCAGAGCGCAGGGTGGCTACTTGGAGGAATCTAAAATATAACACATGAATTCAGTTATTTCACCCATTTTGTTTAATTGTATACATTAATTCCATACATCATGTGTTCATTCATAGTTTTGATGTCCATAATTGAGAATCTAAAATGTAGTCAGAGGGATGCAAATGAAAGTACAACATTTCCTTAAATAAATATGTTTGAATTAAAATATAATAAAATGTAGATTTAAAGCGGGAATGACAATGACGCTACGTTTAAATCTACCAGCCAGCAGCCGCTGCGGTTTGAGGACTGACAGATATACAGGCTCTGTGGTCTGACTATATGTTCGGCGCCGCGCAGCTCGGCTGGGACTGGGAATAATGGTGGAGTCAGCAAGTCAATCAGCCGTTTCAGAGACCCGAAGATATTGTTATCCATCTCAGGAGAGGAGTGATCACAGAAGAACATAAACTAGAGTAGTTTTAGGTGGAGCCTATACTAGATGGACCCACAAAAATATTTCTACGGCATCAATCACACGTGGAAACTGCGACTTTACTCCTGGATCGGTAAGCTAGCTCATTTGCTAAATTGGCTAACCTTGGCTGTCAGTTAAACTCTAAAATATATTCCTCACTGGACACAGTTCAGGTTGGTCACTGGGCGTATCAGCAGTGAAACAGGCAACCCAACAGCTGGAATGATGTTTTTATTGTTGTAGCTAAAACCCAGATAAACTAGATGTCACTATCATGTTCATGTTCCATATACAACCTTTAACAGTTCTATGTGTTGTGTTTCTGAGCATCTCGCTAAATCTAGTGTGTTTTCAACAATTTCATACATCTAATGATATGCACTGTCCCACTCCAGTAAAATCTAGTTAAATCTACACATTGTAGATCTGGCTGTGTCTTTAGAACTGCTGTCCTGGTTGAATATGAACCTCCACCGTAGTTTTAAGTGTTTTTTGACCTCTGACCATCAACTCTGTTCCTGCTAGAGAAAAATCCCCTCAGTACGAAGCTGCCGTGTTTGTGTCACATTAAGGATGGTGTTTTCAGAGTACTCCAAAAAGCTCAATTTGCCTTCATTTGCCATCCATTTAAGCCATGCACCTTTTTGACACATAAAATCAATACATACAATGAAGTTTGTTGTAGTCGCAGTGAAAAATTGGAAGAAACACCTTGTAATGTGAATACTTTTGAAAGACTGTTATGTTACAGGCGTTTGTTGAAAATATGCAGATCTGTGAGGCAAAGCCCCAAGCAGTTTCATTTATTCATAAAACACTCAGGGTTACGTAATAAATCACAAACATCTGCTGCACCGGTTCGATAATGAAATTATTAAACTAACTGCAGCTGAATTGAACAGATGTAAAAGTTAAATTAGTATTTCATCAACTCTGTTATTTGCTGGCTTCATTTCAGCAAATTTAGAGTCTGAAAGTTACAGAGTGGGAGGATTTCACGAGGGGCGTTCTTGTGT
The DNA here is from genome assembly GCA_028564705.1 of Apricaphanius iberus. Lineage (NCBI taxonomy): Eukaryota > Metazoa > Chordata > Actinopteri > Cyprinodontiformes > Aphaniidae > Apricaphanius > Apricaphanius iberus. Next base: position 155,284 of record JAPXFQ010001385.1, on the reverse strand, counting down.
CAACCTTTATTAATTCCTCTAGTATATGACAGTCGACCGCTAGTGCTAAGTTAGGACAAGTGCCCTTCAAATAACATATTCCTCTTTCTGATTTCAACATGCAGAACCATCAGGCTCAGCTGCTACAGTGCCTGACCTCTCCAAGCGACTGCTCTCCACCACACATTACAGTTGTATAATGAGGACTAAAAAAGAAAGCTGGCTACAGTTTTAAAGGTTAGATGTGCAGTCAATCGGTGGGAGCTTCAAGCATATTCATGATGCGATGTCTGAACGTTTCTCGATCCCAGACGAAAGCAGTTTGAGAAATGCATCAAGAGTGCCTTTCGTATTGATCGCGTTGTGTTCGGTGTCTGCGTGGGAAGAGGACAGTAATCAATGGAACCACCTGCAAACCATCCCCACCTGACATTTTAGTCAGACCCAAGTAAACATCCAATTATTTGACGCAGGTAAGAGAAAAAAAAAAGCTATTATGAGAAAGACAGAAATATCCACAGCCAAATGGAAAAATTTTATGATTTCCCGAGGAGTTCAATACGAAACCAAAATGGTCTTTTCAGTCATTTATTCTGCCTTTTTTGCTATTCAGCCTTTTAATGTGGGACCCAGATCCGTGTAGGCAAATAGAGGGCTGTAACAGACTACTTGCACATTTACAGATCTCTTCTTTTTGTGTATCATCCTCCCAAGTTTCAGATCAAGATATGTTATGTTAATAATGGGCAGAGATAACATAATTGAATTAAAAAAAAAATATTATCATAATGATTTTGTTTGCAACGGTTAAAAGTCAATCAAAAACAACTTGAACCTAATTGAAAATGTAAAACCTTCTGCCTTTTATGTTTCATTAACCAGGCTCAGGGGTGATTACTGCCTGAGCTTTAAAATAAAGATAAAATAAACAGAGCATTTCTAATAACAGGTAGAGATTTTGAAAAACAACACCATGAAGCAATCTCTGAAAATTCCAGAACAGAAAATGAATTAATTGACGTCTAACATTCTGGAAAGGCAAGGCAAGGCAAGGCAATTTTATTTCTATAGCACACTTTCAACACAAGGTAATTCAAGGTGCTTTACATGATTCAGTGATAATGAAACCACATGATTACAAAGCATATAAGTTTAACAGTAATCAATCAGTAAGAAAAGATATTGTAAGGAAAAAATCCACGTAATTAATACACAATCACTTAAAAATAAAGCTAAAAGATAGAATAAAATATAGAAATTAAAACGACAACAATAAAATAATATAAAGATCAAATGTTTACAATAAAAAAAAAAAAAAACAGTTACTCATAAGCAAGTTTAAATAGATACGTTTTAATTTTAGACTTAAAAGAGTTCAGTGTCTCTGCAGCTTTACATTCTCCTGGTAGTTTGTTCCAGAGATGAGGAGCATAGAAACTGAAAGCTGCTTCTCCATGTGTGGTTCTGGTTCTAGGGACGATCAGTAAATTAGAGCTGGAGGACCTGAGTGATCTGGATGGTTTGTACCATGATAGCAGATCTCTAATGTACTCAGGTGCTAAACCATTCAATGATTTATATACCAATAAAAGCACTTTGAAGTCTATTCTCTGAGCTACATGGAGCCAGTGTAAGGACTTTAGAACTGGGGTGATGTGTTCTACTTTCCTGGTTCTAGTGAGAACACGAGCAGCAGCGTTCTGGATCAGCTGCAGCTGTCTGATTGATTTTTTTAGGTAGACCTGTGAGGATACTGTTACAGTAATCAAGGCGGCTAGAGATAAATGCATGGATGAGTTTTCCTAGGTCTCCTTGTGTCATCATTCCTTTAATCCTAGAAATGTTCCTCAGGTGATAGAAAGCTGACCTTGTTATTGCCTTTATGTGACCCTGGAGGTTCTGGTCTGAGTCCATTATTACACCTAGATTTCTGGCCTGGTCAGTAGTTTCTAGTTGGACCAACTGAAGCTGTTTATTGATATTTAATCGATCTTTTTTGGGTCCAAAGAGAAGCACTTCAGTTTTGTTTTTGTTCAGTTGTAGGAAATTATGGGACATCCATGTCCCATAACTGTTAATTTGCTCAATGCATTTATTGAGGATTTGGATGGGTTCAACATCATCTGGTGACACTGAGATATAAAGCTGAGTGTCGTCAGCATAGTTGTGGTATTTAACATGGTTGGCGGTTATAATCTGGCTAAGCGGAAGCATATAGATGCTAAATAGGAGGGGCCCGAGGATGGAGCCCTGGGGGACCCCACATGTTATTTCTGTGTTTTGTGATGAGAACTGGCTAACTGATACAAAGAAGTTCCTGTTCTTGAGGTAGGATGTGAACCAGTCGAGTACTGTACCAGAGAGTCCGACCCAGCTCTCTAGACGTTCCAGTAAAATATCATGATCAACAGTGTCAAACGCCGCACTGAGGTCTAACAGTACCAGCACTGTTGTTTTTCCATGGTCAGTATTTGTACGGATGTCATTAAAAACTTTGACGAGGGCTGTCTCTGTGCTGTGGTATCTACGAAAACCAGACTGATAAACATCAAGGCGTTTGTTCATTGCTAGGAAGCTGTTTAGCTGCTGGAACACAACTTTTTCAATAATTTTACCGATAAATGGGAGATTAGAGATTGGTCTGTAGTTTTGCATCAAAGTGCTGTCTAGGTTCTTCTTCTTTAGTATTGGTTTGATAACTGCTGTTTTTAGGGCTTTGGGGAAAACACCTGATATGAGCGATGAGTTAACTATTTTGATAAGATCCATTCTGATGGATGGGAGGACCTTTTTTAGAAAATTTGTTGGTAAGATATCTAAGCAGCAGGTGGCAGAGCTTAGTTTGTCAATAATTTCATCAAAGCTTGATTGATTTATTGTTTGGAAGTGAGTCATTTTTCTCTGGGTGAGTGTTAGTTGGGCTCATAGTTGGTACTGGGGTTTGAACTGATGTACTGATTGATCTTCTGATGTTCAAGATCTTTTGAGTGAAGAAGGTGGCAAAATCATTACAGGCCCTGGTGGAGTTTAGTTCAGGGGGTATTGTCACTGGAGGGTTAGTTAGTCTCTCCGCTGTAGCAAATAATGTCCTAGCGTTATTGCTGTTTCTGTGAATAATCTCAGAAAAGAATGAATCCCTTGCACCCTTTAAGGTTACTTGATACTTGTTCAGTCTCTCTTTATAAATCTCATAATGAACCTGGAGTCGAGTTTTCCGCCATTTTCTCTCAGCGCGCCGGCACTCTCTTTTTTCATTACATACCAGTGGATTGATTCTCCACTGAGACTTCTTTTTGCTAGAGACAGTTTTAACCTTAAATGGCGCAATCGTATCCATCACGTCTGAGACTTTGGATATAAAATCATCTGTCAGTTTATTTACTGAGTGTGTGCTAGTGGATGTTGGCGATTCAGACAAGGTTGGAGTGTACATCAGTTTAAAGTTTTCAGCTGAATTTTCTTTGAGGAAGCGTTTTTTAACATTGGATTTACTCTGATTAGGTATGTTTTCTTGGATGGTGCTTTGAAATGAGATGCAGAAATGGTCAGATAATGCTATATCCGTTACAGCAATGTTAGAGATATTTAAGTCTTTGCTAATAAGTAGGTCCAGAGTGTGTCCTCGGTTGTGCGTTGGCTCGTTAATGTGTTGGCTTAGGTCAAAGTTATGAAGGGCGTCATATAGTGCTTTTGTTCCGCTATCTTGGGGTTTGTCAGTATGAATGTTGAAGTCTCCCAAAATTGCTATGTGGTCATAGTCTAGACATATTGCAGAGCAAAGGTCATTGAAGTCGTTATAAAAGTTTGTGTTAAGTTTTGGTTTTGGTGGTCTGTATACGTTTACAAATATGACTTTGTTTGTTTCATTTGTTTCAGTAGCTAAATATTCAAAAGTGTTGAATTCTCCTAGTGATACTTTTTTAAAGTTTAAGGAATCATGAAAAACTGTGGCCAAACCACCCCCCATTTTATTTTTCCTGGTCTCACTAATGAAGTGATAATTAGTTGGACAAGTCTCTATTAATACATTTTGTTCTGTATTTTCATCTAACCAAGTTTCTGAGAGAAATAGTGCATGTATATCATGTGTGATGATGTAGTCATTGATTAGCAGTGATTTTTCTGATAGTGACCTTATGTTTTGTATAGCTGCATTAATATTTCTTCTCGAGAAAAAAAGATTCTGTTTGCTAGGTATTATTTTTAAATTCTGTACTGCTCGGTTATTTTTAGTTTTAGTGTGTGAATACCTCTTTTTTATAATAACTGGGATTTTACTTTCAAGGTGAGAATGTGAGTAATCTTGACCAAACACCACTTTCTGGAAAGAAGTTTTTCTGCCTGTGTTCGGTCGGTATCAGATGTCTGATATGGTGAGTTGAATTGGAGAGCAATAATGTTCATAGTTCCTGCTTGGGCGTGGAGTTAAAAGGAGGATTCCTTTTTTTTCTTGAGTTTGAAGTTTTTCAGAGAATTCCTGGAATGGTGAGAGCGTCTCAGAGTCAGTAGTTGAAGATGAAATGGATCTGCTTGTCTTTCCTAGATCAGGTGGTGTGTTGATTGGATGTGCCGTCTCAGGGAGCATCATCTGTACAGTAGAATCAACACATAGAGATACTGGAACTCTGTGTTTCTTTAGAGGGTCATCTGATGGTGTTGTTGCACAGTCAGCTGGCATGACTGTGGCAGGCTTATCATTAGTTTGAGGACAGAGCGGTTTGTTTGCATTGTTTACATTAGATAACAAGTTCCAGAGATAGAGCTTCTGACCTTTTTTGTTGATATGACGTCCATCTTTTGAGAATAGATGCTTTCGTTCACAGAAGATCTTAAAATTATTCAGGAATGGAATAGACCTTTCTCTACAGACAGTTTTAACAAATCTGCTAAAACCTTTGATCCGGCTCCATTCTTCATCAGAAGGCGTTGCTGGAATTGGTCCAGATATGTGAAGTTCTATCTTGTTGGTGTTAAAGTTCTGGAGTAGATCCATGAAGTCCTTCTTTAAAATTTCCGATTTCTTGTGAGCGATGTCGACTGCTTCAGCATGGACAACAATTTTTTCTAGTTCTGGATTGCTCTCAATAATTGATGGAATTATCTCAGAAAGTTGTTTAACTGTCATTTGTGGGCAATTAATGACTTTTGTATTGATGCATAGAAGTTCAATACCTTGGATCGATCCGTCATGAATAATAGCAAGCGTTTTCCTTTTCTTGCTGTGTTCTGTTTTATTTGGTTTTCTGTGTTCTTGCTGCTGTTTCTTCTTATCAGGAGGAGAGGAGAGGAAAACTCTGTGTGGGTCCGTTGATTCCAGGGAACTGTTTGCATTTTGTTGGCTTTGCTGTGCGTCTGTTAGACTCAAAGAGCTGGGAGATGCCAGCGCTGTGAATCTGTTTTTTAAAGGAATAAAAGAAGTTGTTGGTTGTTGGGGTTTCTTTTTACGTTCCTTATTTTTCTTGTTGGGTGTCTGTCGTCTGAGTGCTGGCCACTCTTCTAATGAGTGGGGGGTCCTTCCGGATAGACGCCGTCTGTTTGGAGGGGAACTCTGTGTTGTTGTTGGCATCGACCTGCCAGGTTGTTGAAAATTGCATGCCATACTCAGAGTAGTCTTGTTTCTGGCGTTTTCTTCCAGGCGTTGGATTTTTAATTCCATGTCCTTCATTCTTTCCAGAATGTTTTGGAGAGTGACATCAGCGTTGAGAGCCATTGTAGTCTTCGTTTCTTTGTCCACAGTGGAAAAGTAGAAAAAGGAATAAAAGTTGTCCCAGGCAGGTCGTCTAGTGTCCTTAGGGTGAGTAAATAAAAAATAAAAGAAAAGAAAAAGAAAGATAGGTAGCGGGGGGAAGAGAGCAGGAGTAGAGGAGAGGAAAACACGTCCTGCTCCTTCGGCAGTCAGAGGCGGAGAAAGGCTTCACAGGATTCCAGGAAAGCACAGTGAGACCAGCACAGAAACCAGGGAGCAGTGGTGAACCTTCCAAAGACTGGATGTCCTACAGAAATTATTCCAAGACCCCATCAACAACTCATCCATGAGGTCACACATCCACGGCCTCACCAACCTCATCTCAGAAAGTTCCAGTTCCAAGGCAAAAACAACTGCTGAATTCTCTGATCCCATATTTTCTCACCAAAAAAACCCCAAAACAACATCTTGATGATTTCCAACACTTCAGGAGAACCCATTTTGGACTGATTAGAAAATAAGTAGATGATTTAGAGTAAACTCAACAGAAAACCATACCAACGGTCAAAGTTGGTAGTAAGATGCTCTGGGCATTCAGGCCAACAGGACCTGGACGACCTGTGGCAACCAGGTAATTCATTTTTTTTTTTTTTTTTTATCAACTTGAGCTTTATTTTTAGCAATTTTTATGTTTTTCACTCACCCTGAGAAGTTTGGAGCCAGTTTGAGCCATTCAGCAGCATTTCTATATCCACTCTTGATCAGCATACATCCATAGAAAAAGAGGTTTAAATCGGCCCCAAACATAGTAACCAAGTATACCATAGTAACATTAAGGCCTTTGGGGCAGATTAAACCTTATTACAAGCAGCATTTGTACTGCTATGAGCACTCGCATTCTATGGATGTAGGCTGATCAAGACCTCAATATATAAATACTGCTGAACAGCTCAAACTTCTCAGGGGTAGTGAAAAAACAGAAATTGCTAACAAGGTCCAGGTAAAAAAAAAAAAAAAGAAAAGATTTTCCCTTTAAAATGCATAACCGCAGCAACAGGGCAGCAATATTACAACGGGGAGCAGCTGATTAGAATCTCAAAAGTTCAAATAATATTTTAACTATAGCCCCAAATCCCAAAAGTGTTGAAAATGAGGTTTCATGGATGCAGAGCAGGACCATAGAGCAAAGAGAGAAGGAGGACGTTCGAACCGTTTCTTCCATACATCACAATAGGGAAGAATCATATCCACAACTCCAACCTCTCTCCACCTAGCTTTCAAACCTTACAGCCTGATAGAGATGTAAAGGGGAGCGGCAAGAGCATATGAGGTGGATTAGCAGTCTTTGCATACGACATCATCCAACAGCCTTCAGTCAGGGGCTGATTGTCCACAATCAGCCCCTGTCAACAAAAACCATTTCTGAATTGAAACAAAAACACTTTTTTAATGTAATTTAGTGTGATCCCAAGCACCTAAATATGATAAAAAGCTAATCTATAATCAATCTATAGAGGGGAAATTACTGCTTCATAGGACTGTACGTGCACATTGTTGCTGCATGATTAAAACAACTGCCACAAGTGTAAATCTGGATCTTTAACTTTTCTTATCGAATCCCACTCCTGTGTCGCCATTCAGGACTTGAGAGTTTGTGAGTGGCCTTTATTTTACAGATAAGCCCCATTGTATGGCAGAAAAAGACCCTTTTGTGCAAATAACCGAGCAGTCAGCCAGATGTAGCTGATTCTTTCTCATGCACAGCTCAGAGCAGAGTTATTATTTAATGTGTCTGCTTTTTAGATACACTGCGACATCTTTGGAACTCTGAAACACAAAGGAGTTGTGAAAAAAAAAAAAAAAAAAAAAAAAAAAATCATGGGCTTGCTGTGCGCTGCAAGTTTCAAAACTTACGTTTTTCAGGCACTCCTTGATCACACAATTCTCCAGCACCAGTAAGAAGGAGCTTTCAATAATTCATTCATAAGCACAAAACGTGTTTTTCAAGAGGTGGCTTGCGTCTGCAGTCGCTGTTTTATTAGGCACCCAAAGAAGGAAGCACAAAAAAAAAAAAGAAAATCCACAAAAACAACAACATCAGAGTTCCAAATGCCAACGCTTCCTGCCACTTTCTCTTGCTTTGAAGTAGAAATAAAATACATAATCAGAATGGAAATGCAAGCTCAGCTCAGGAGTCTATCTGCCAAACTTCTGTGCTATATGCTGCATATAATTTAGAATGAGACTGCCATCTTCATATCAGTTCCTACTATGCAGTGTGATCTAGCTCAGATCAGAAGTTAATATTCCCTTATCATTTGCATACATATATATACATGCTGTAGGCTATTAATTATTAGACCCATGTTTTTCCATGGTGGATAATGATAGGGTGCGTTGTTATGTAATGCAATTATCTTCACAGAGACTGCTTTATCGCTTCCTTTTAATGGTTTTATCATGATAGAACACCTAAATCTCCCCAATTATTGACCATGCAGCTGTTAACCAAATGGGAAGTGAAGGATTTCTTAGATACTTTTTTTTCTTTTTTAGGACATTCTATTTGTTTTAAATGTTAGTCCAGACATACTATCAGTCAACTTTTAGAAGCAATCCTTCTTCAACACACCTCAATATATTGAATAGTAGCCTTTCATGTTTTAAAGAAAGCATGCATCTGAAATTTGCATGAGATTAGCTCTGGAGGAATGAAGTTGTGCAGAGTTTTACATTGCGAGCAGAAAGCTACACCCAGACCATTACCCTCCCACTACCATGTTTGATTTCGGAAACATTTATATTAAATTATCTTTGTTTTACAGCAAATTTATAGCTGTTCAAAGAGCTCCACCTGTGTTGCGTCAGCCAACAGAATATTTTTGTAAAAGATTTAGAGATTATCAAGATGTTGCAGCTCTATGCGACAGTTTTGTGTTCGATTTTGTCTGAGGTTGTTTGTAGAAATCTATGGATGGACATGAAACAAAGTATGTTTCCAGTTTACAGATATTATTTTTAACTGTGACAGAAAACAATCTGTAAGAGGGTAAATACTTTTAGGACTAAATATATTGGATGAGTGTATATAAACGTCCGACCAGAGCTGTACCACGAACAGATATGGGTTCATTCAACTAAATAAAAGGCCTACCTTGGGGACTCAGTTCTATGACATGTCATAATGCGGTTTTTCCCCAACCCTGGACCTCAAGGCACACTGCCCAGCACGATCTAGATGTTTCTCTGCTTTAACACGCCTGCATTTTAGCAAAAACTTGTTAAATCAGCAATCGTATAAAACTCAGTACAAAGACAACAGAGCGCAGCATTAGCATGATTCAGTTTTTATGTAGATGGGTTGTTATGCTAAGCATGAAATGAGGCTTACTAGAACTAGATTGCTTAGATATATCTTAAGTCCAATACAGGAAAAAAGAAACAGATGTAAACAACACTAATCGATTTTAAACAGACCAGTTTTGAACACCACAAAACCTTGAGTTACCTTTAAGTAAGGAATTGTCCGCTTCAAATTGACACTTCAGAGTAAAAGACAAGTTGCTAGAGTAATTAACGAAGACTTTGCGGTCTGAAATAATACGATGGGATTAGATCGAACTCATTGTCCTCTGAGGGCCTTCTTCATTGTTAAATTAACTTGGCAAAAAACCTGGACAGAATATTTTTAAACATGTAGCAAAATTCATTTTCCACATATAGAAGAATGCTCTGTGACTAATGGAACAACAAGAAACATGCATTTGCAAGAATATTGGATGTGTAAAAAAACATGATCTACACAAGTGAAAAAAAAAAACGCATTTCACGGATGAAACCACATATTGCTTTCTCCTCTGTTTCTATCTGTCTTTGGCACACCACAGCTCCTTTAACCTTTTACGTCTGGAACTCAAATGAGAAATTTAGCCGCTCACCCTGGGAACCAGGCTCATTAAAACATATTGGGCTTCCACTCATGCTTTTCGTATCCAGGCCATGAATATGCATTATTCATGGTTAGGACATCATCCCTCTCATTGTGCCCCCGCCTCCTAACGCTGCATTTTAACCAAGGGCCACAAAATCTAACTATGCAAAGTACACTTTCAGAGTCTAAGATGGAGATTATCTTTGTAAGCACAGAAACATTTGAAAACTTTTTCATTCCAAAGTTTCTATTAGAAAACACCAATACAAAGCAACATCTGACCTTTTGAACAAAATTCAATTCAAGTGGAGGAATAAAAAAAAATAAAAAAACCTCTTCCATCTTCTCCAAAATTTACATACTCCTTGCCATAAACGATAGCGTTCTCCGAGCTGTTAAAAGTGTTCTGAGAACACCTAATTTAATTCATGATGATACATTTATAGATAGTATATTGTGTAAATGTGAGCTGGTTAAATTCCCAAGACAGCTGCTGATTCTCCCCTACAGGACAGCGTTCCTAAAAGCTGTCAAAGTCTAAGGAGATTCAGATTTTATCACTTCTTTCTTCTTTTATAGCTCTTGATAAGTATAAAAAGAAGGTACGCTTGCGAACATCATTTTTATTCCCAGACATTGTTTTATTCCCAGACATTGTTTCAAATCATCTCTTTCTCCCTTTTTCCCTTCCTTATTTCCTTGTGTGCCATCTTCTTATCTTCCTCCTATCTTTCCTCCTCATGCCTCATCCTTATCCTTTACTTCATTTCCCCCAAAATTACCTCCCTTCCTGTATGGGGCTCTAAACATGGTTTGTTCCAGCTCAGTGATGAAAACCTACATCATGACCACATATTAAACTAAACTCTAAGAAATCCACTGCTTTTAGATACTGTAAACAGTATCAGAGAGAGTACTAGACTCAAATATCTACATTTCATAATTAGATAGAGATTTTTTATAAAACGATCAACTGTAAAAGTGAGTAGAGGAGCCAAGAATCTGATGGGGCCCTCTAAAACATTAATAGGCTTCGGTTTAAACTATTCCATTGACGCTCTGAGTGAATGTTAAGGGTGGTCATCCTGCTGGAAGGTGAACCTCTACGATAATTTAAAATGTTTTGGAGTCTCGTATAAAGAGGTTTTCTTCCTTGATTGCTCCGTATTCAACTTCAACCATCATCCAAAATCTGACCAGCTCTGACCGAGCTCTGACCCTGTCATTACTGTAGATCAAAAATCCCCACAGCAAGACGCTGCCATCACCATTTTGTCTCAACTGCCCAGTGTATCTTCTTCCATGTTTGGTGAATCTCTTTATCAGGATAGTGCCAACAGGACTTTTGATTTGCTTTCGGAACCGTGTCTTATGTTGCCGCCCTGGTTGAGGTTGTACTTTTGGACCCACAGAACTCACTTTCAAAGCTTCCACGTGTGGACAAATATGGTAAATGGACTGAACTTATATAGCGCTTTTCTAGTCATACTGACTACTCAAAGCGCTTTACATTAAAGCCACATTCCCCCATTCAAACTCAGATTCATACACAGAGCCAACATTGCTTGGTATGACGATGTAGACTTTTTGGGCTTAAGTGCCTTGCCCAGGGGCACATCGACATGTGATTGGAGGAAGCGGGAATCTAACCTACGACAAGTCAACTACTCTACCACTGAGCCACAGTTGCCCGCAAAAATGTTGCCATTTTTTCTGCAGCAGTACAAAAGCTGTTAAGTTTACTCAACATAAACCATTTCTAGTTGTGATAATTTTAAATCGTGAAATAGCGGCTACGACATAATCATGCGGTTATGTTTTAAACTTATAGCTCACTTTTAACCCGCATGAATCAAAAATAATCATCACCTTTATCTAACCAGAGAAAAACCTATGAAATTAAAACCTCTTTTACAAGGGTGAACTGGCCCAGAGGCGCTGACAAATGCTGAGTGCTGCGTATGAATAAAATAAATCCAAATAATCAGTTACATATCTATAATATGTACAGTTCCAAAATACATTATTCAGGACTATAGGGTACCAGTTCCTGACAAGTATCTGCAATAAAAATAACATTAATAAAATGTACACTTCAATATAACCAATACATCCACCAATTTGCTATTCGGTTACAGTATCTACTACCAATTCAACCAAAATGAATTACATTGGGTTACCACAAAGCAGTTAAATTCTGACAGTTATTTGTTTTTATAATGACATAATGACGCACTGCTTTCAATAAATCTGTTAACGGCAGCAGCGTTAAGTACAGTATGACTGCGCCTCCATCCAAGTGTTTGCCGCCCGATTTTTAAGTACTTTTTTTCATTACTCTGCAAGTGTATGACAAATATCAAAACCATCAGGGGTCAAAGATTGTGGCTGCTTTCCTGTCTTATCAATGTCCTGGTCAAATAGGCCAGATCTTATACACCAAAGTCAGCCAATTAATTTCTCTCCTTACTGTAAGAGGTTGAAACACAGCCGTCTTCCATAACCGGCAATGAAGAGTGTGATCATTCGCCCCAGTTACAAATCTTAATGTGCTGCGATATAATGGGTCAAGAGTTGATAAATGGTATCACCATTGTCCACAATCTGCATGAAAGTTGCACTAACCAGTAGCCTTCAGGCCTTTAACAAGAAATATGATCTAATTCTAAAAAAGAAGGCCAGTTTTGTTTTTCTGCTCGTTCCGCAGATGGGATTTTTATTTATTTTTTACGTTATCAGCTACTGTTTAATGTTAGAATATATAATTTGTTTCCACACTTGTTTCTTCCTTGTTATTACAGTTACCATTTTATTTAACAGGGAAAGACTAACTGAAATTTAAAATCTAATTTACAAGGGTGTTCTGGATATGCATTAAGAGGTTTATTTGTTTGTTTTCTGGAAGGTAGAAGCAGACATTTTTTATTTTTTCCACAGGTTTCCTTTTGTGATATTAGCCTTTTATCGAGAATGTAATGAATCCCATGTAGTCAAGCATTACAAGCAAACAAAACCCTAAATTAATCTTTTAAGTCAGACGTCACCTAAAAGCCTTTATGTTCCAACACGAAAAAAACAAAACAAATTTTCATTATTACAAGAGCAGACCTTCACTTTGGAAAACACTTGAAGCTTGTCTGTCCAACTTTAAATCCTGATTAACAGCTGGCTATTAAAAAAATAAAAATAAATCAATATTCTGGGAGTTATCAGAGTCTTTTGGGTCTGGAAATAACTAAAACACACCGATAAAGAGATATAGAGATATGGAATAAACTGAGGCCAATTTAATGAAACTAAAAGATAAGTGAAGCCTCGTCTGTAACAGGATGTTTACAGCTTTAATTCAAGATTAACCTTTCTGAATTCGTACACGATAGGTTTCATGCAAAAATGCACAAACAACCTGGCAAAGAGAACGACTTCCCTACAAATTACATTTGGACCATCTCCAATGTTTAATAACATTACAGATATAGTGCAATAATTCAATCTGTAAACTACTTTCTAGAGAATAATTAAATAGAGGTCCACCAAGATCAATATTCAATTCAAATGTATGTTATTTTATGACAGTAAGAAAGTGGTAATTGGGTAAATTTGTTTAATATACTTGGCAGGATGAAAGTTAAAGCTTCCATCTTCCTTCCTTTCCAGTCACTTAAGAATGATGGATCTTGAGGGTTTGTTTCTTAATGACTGATTTGCACCAAATATGAAATGACAGTACTATAAATGAAGTGAGATAAAAGCTAGGCGGGATTCCAACTAAATATTTTTTATGAATTGCTTTGGCATTCCAGGGGACACAAAGCATGAATAATGGCACAACCTGGAGTAGACAAATACTTATGATCAGTGTTAAATACTTTGTGATCATTCATGACATGACTTCTTCCAGTTGAAGAAATAAAGTAAATTTAAAAGGTAAATGCATAAGTCTCTGCTCACCTGACTCTCAATAAAAATACTATCTGAATTAAAGATTCATATTCAGCAGGTAACTAAGTGAAACAGCGTTTTAAAAAGCCATTTTAGAAACTGCTTCCAATGGCAAGTAATGCAGAATATATCATTCAACTCTAAATTGAGACTGAAAAAGAAAAATATATATTTTCCTTCTTACTTTAGATCAGCAGATTGCAACAAGAACTCTATATATCAGCTTGTTTTTAACTGCAGTGAAAGGATAAGGTGACTGCAGATTCATAGTTGTCGTGGCTCCGGATACATGATTCTTTACCCTTCAAAACGGCAGTTAAATGAAAATCTTGCGTTTTTGGATGACCAGTTAAAAATCTTTGTATATTTTTAGGGATTCTAACCGTATAATCAGTTATATAGTCTGCTGACAAAGTCTACAGTTCATACCTTAATACCTAGTCATATACTGTTAAAGTAATCATGAAATATTTTGTAGAAAATTTTTTATTGGTTCAAGTGTTGTATTTGTAACAATGTACAGAATCAGAATCAGTTGGTTAAAAAGCTGCAGTTTTAACTGTCTGCTACTTATGTGTAGGATTTTTCAAACACCCTCCAATTCAAAGAAAATCTTGAATAATTTTAAACAGATAGCTGATTTTGTTTGATAGTTAAATATGTTGGTTTTCCCTACCTTTCCCAAAAGAAGCTGGACAGCATGTAGGAAGCTGCTAGTCAGAGACCAAAGGTGGTTTGTCTGTAACATTTTCTCTGCAAAGTACAAGCAAAACAAATTAGGAGGAACAAATCATTTAAAAAGTAAAACACAAAAAAAGCTGTTTGAAAGATATCTGTCTTAACTTTGGGGAAGGGATACACCCGTTTCTCCCCAGAAGTTTGTAAAGAACATCAGGTGTAGGTTGGTGGGATTGTGTGATACCATCTGGGCATAATCTCCAGCACTGCAAAAGACAAAAAATATTTTAGAATAGTAGCATTAGAGCATTAGAGCCCTTTCCAAATACTACTACTAGAGATGACAAAATACTCCAGAGTATTCTCTTCAAACCTTCATTCAAGAAGAAAAGCAACATGAAAAATAATAAGCAATGATATTTTCTGTTCAAAATCCACTCAACAGTTAGTCTCAGATGAAAATAAAAGTTATGGATCCTAAAGGGTTTCATATAAAGAGTCGGAAAAAAAAAATCTTTCTAGGAAAATACGTGTTGAATTATGTTGCTAATAGACAGGAAATGCCCTGTGTAGATTTACTTTGAAATAACAAGTGTTTTTTCTGCCAAATGGGTCAATAATTAGACCATTCAAAGCTGTTTTAAAATAGATTTGAAATAGCAATTTAAAGTAGATTTTGTTTTTCAGTTTAAATATATCACAATGCTTTTATAATCAAGCATTTTTTAACTGTTTGTACCATCTTTCATTGAAATTCCACCAACCAACATATGAAATAAAAATTCTGCAAACATATTTATTTAGTCATAAAGGCCAGTTTGAATCCTTTTGATTATTTCCAATAATATTATGCAATTTTCTAATGAAATCCTTCTTTCTTTGGTTCAAGTATACACATCTTGTTCAAGACAGATTTCAAAAATGCTGTCAAACATGTAATGCTTAGATACAGCATGACTGCTTAGGTAGCATCTAAATGGCTTTACAGTCTTATATTTTAGAGGCTGAAACAACCAACTTATTGCATTTATGTTATTTTGACGTCAGAAAATTATACTCAAACTAAATACACTTCTTTAAATTTAATTATATATAGTCGGTACCAAAGACTTCACAACCGAATTACCTCTGCAGGTAGAGGTCAGTAGCCATGACATTTCATGAGACCCTCAACAGGTTGATTCTCAACCATCTTTATCCCCCTGGTGAGTCTTAACCAGAGTCACTGCAGCTTGCCTTCGGCCCTGGTATAGGGGTGGAGGACGCCATCACCTACCTCCTGCATCGAGCATTGATTCACCTGGAGAAGGTGAATCAGAGACGCTGTGAGGATCATGTTCTTTGATTTCATCCAGCTAGAACTTGTGAGGGACAAGCTGGAGCTATCAGGAGATGATCACAACATGTCTAATTGAATACTAGACTTATTTATAGGATGACCACATTATACGAGACTGCTTTGTCTCAAACAGGCTGGTCTGCGGTAGGGGGGATCCACAGGGAACGGTGCTGGCACCGTTCCTTTTCACCCTCTACACAGCAGAATTCTATATCAACTTCCTACCCTGCCACCTACAGACGTTCTCTGACAACTCTGCGTCGTCATAGATGAGGATGACTCAAAATGCACTCAAAGACTCTGGACTTTGTGGACTGATGATGGCAGAAGCAGGTGCTGTTCAACGGTGGGAAAACCAAGGTATTGGTGGTGGATGTCTGCAGACGCACTACACCGACACCGGTGAACATCCAGGGAGTGGACAGTGAGATGGTGGACTGTTCTAAGAACCTGGGTGTTCACCTGAACAACAAACTGGACTGGAGTATCAACACTGAAGCTCTTTATAGGAAGGCTCAGAGCAGACTACCTGCTGAGGAGCCAGACATATTTTGGAGTCCAGGTAGTGCTTCTCAATACATTATTTGACTCTGTGGTGGCATCAGCCATCTTTTATGGTGTTATATGTTGGAGCAGCAGTTTATCTAGAGCTGAGAGGAAGACATTGGATAAGCTTATCAGAAAAGCTAGCCCTCTTCTAGGATGAGGTGGTGGAGAGAGCCTCCCATACCATGCATGAAGATGTTGCTGAGCTGCAGAGCTCCATCAGTGACAGACTGCTGCATCTTAGATGCATGAATTAACATTTTTGTAAGTCCTTCCTCCCTGCATAGCACTCATGTTTGTGTGTCTCCGTCCATAATGTAGATATTAACTCTTAAATTATTTTTTTAATACCTTTCTACTTCTGAATCCAATGGTTTGTATTTCCTGCCACATTGCTGCTGATACAACCACATTTCCCCTTGTGGGACCATAAAGGATTGTTCCAAATCTAAATTGCCCAAACATCTGCTGAGGAGTTTTACTATGCAATGTGTTTTTGATATCTTCTGTAATTTTGGACAAACAAGGAAGTCAGCAGTTGTAACTGTGAACAAACTTCATCTGAGCCAACACGGCCTGATTAACGAACAGCAACATCTGCAGCGATCTGATTTAGGATTGAACCCTTCCTTCCCCTCATAAAAAAAAGACAGATTTCCATGTTTTGCTCTGTGTAAACTGCTTAACACAGTGCTTTCAACCCCAATGCTAATACAGGTGATGACACACCTAGCAGTTTATGCTCTCAGCTTCATGTCACAAACAACACACTGCTGTCTGCTTTCTTCTTCAAGAACTGTTTACATACTTTAACATGTTCATAATCTCATTTTTTCTGTAAAAAGTATAAGCATTTGCATTTATTTTTGTCCTGAATTGTTAAACTCACTTGGCTAAAATTCCGGCTTCAGCTTCTTCTCTGCAGTGCTTTACGTCAGTGCTCCTGAACCCTGGTCCTTCTTGTTTTAGATGCTCCTGCACACCTGAATCGAATGACTCAATTACCTGGCAGCACAGCTGGTAAACACCCATTTGTTTCAGTCAGGTGTGTGGCAGCAGGGAAGCACACAGGGCAGTGAGCCCTAAAGATTTATTTACAGGATTTCCCACACTTAGTTTAATGGAATCTGTATGCAATGGGTTGGAATATGTATATATTTTTTCCCTTTTGTTTAACTAACTAAAGTTTTCATCAGCTTGAAAACCATAGCATATGTTCAGTTGAAACATAAATATGCTACACATCATCTCTCTCTGATAATTTGGGATTAAATCCAGAGGTCTACATAACCAACATAATCCTATTTTTGTGAAATCTAGGAATTTAACTTTTCTGGAAGGTAGACCCTATGATTTTAATCCAAAGCAATATTCTGTCTATTGCCCATTTTTATGTAATGAAGTCAAATTTCTTGTTTGTGTAAACAAATTTTGCCAATGAAACAAATTTTGATTTCATTTGTTGTCTTCCCGTCTCACTTTGAAAAATGAATCTAAGGACGGGAATGACAAATTTGGAAGGTGGTATTTTCAATTCAATTCAATTCAGTTTATTTATATAGCGCCATTTCACAACAGATGTCATCTCAAGGCACTTTACAAAAAGAGTTATTACAATACAATGTTTAGTGTAGAAATTACAGAACCACAGAAGATTGCGTCGTGGAATTCTCAGCAATCCCTCATACTGAGCAAGCATGCAGCGACAGTGGGAAGGAAAAACTCCCTTTTAACAGGAAGAAACCTCCGGCAGAACCAGGCTCAGCACAAGCGGTTATCTGCCGCGACCGTCTGTGGCTTGGAGAATACATAACAGAGACACAGAAAGAGCAATAGAACTGATGCAGAAGTTTGTTGCAGGACGTGGAGAATTTTCCGTCACTGCAATGCCATCTTAGTCAGGGTCGTCAAGCAGGGCTAATCCGGAGCACCTACTATAATAGAAAACAGGTTAGTGCTTGAATTGACAGCACATCATGCAGTTGGGGAGAAGTAGGAGAGAAAGTAGGAACAGACCCTAATAATGTCCTCCAACAGCCTAGCCTAAAGCAGCATAGCTACTAACATTAACCTGTCTCCTAGCTACTAGGAGACCTGGCTACCAACACTCTGTCTGAGTCCTCCTGATCGAGGCTCAGCCCGTGGACGGTGTAGGGCCGGTAACGGCCCCTGTCATGCCGGGGTCTTCTCGGAGTCGGGTTGTTTGAGAATGCAGCCCAATGTGGGTGGTAAACTACATCTAAGGCTAAATACCGGCACAAGACCGATAGTCGACAACTATCTTAAGGAAAAATTGACAGAACTGAGAGGACAGAGTTGAAGAGGGCGAGAAACGTTTAAGAGATAAACGGGTGGGGTCCGCACAGTCTGCCCGGGGGATTCAACCCGGCAGGTAATGGGCGGCCGCACTGTGCGGGAGGATCCCCTTGAGGGACCTCTCTCCGGCGCTGGCTGGCCCCTGTGGGGCGCATTTCTTCCGCGGCGGTAAGCCGCGACCGGCTCCGGATCTTTACCTGGCTTACATTAATCTATCTCTACCTAGCTACTCTACCTCTTCCTATCTCTTCCTAACTTTTGACACTCTGCCTGACTACTAACATTAACCTGTCTCTTCCTATCTACCTGTCTGACCTGACTCTAACTACCTATAAACATATCTCTAACTGTAAGCTTTGTCAAAGAGGAAAGTTTTTAGCCTAATTTTAAAGATAGACAAATTGTCTGCTTCACGAACCAACCCTGGGAGCCGGTTCCATAGGAGGGGAGCCTGATAGCTGAAAGATCTGCCACCCATTCTACTTTTAGAAATCCTAGGAACTACCAGTAAACCTGCAGTCTGAGAGCAAAGGTCTCTGTTAGGAACATATGGAACAATCAGGTCTCTTATGTATGATGGAGCTAGATTATTAAGGGCTTTATATGTCAGAAGGAGGATCTTGAATTCTATTCTAGATTTTACTGGGAGCCAGTGAAGAGAAGCTAAAACAGGGGAAATGTGATCTCTTCTTTTAATATTCATCAGAATCCTAGCAGCAGCATTTTGAACTAACTCAAGACTTAATTGTATTCTGTGGACTACCTGATAATAGACAGTTACAGTAATCCAACATTGAAGTAACAAAGGCATGGACTAGTTTTTCAGCATCACTCCTGGACAGGATGGTTCTAATTTTTGCAATATTCCTAAGGTGAAAAAAGGAAATCCTAGAGACTTCTTTAATGTGAGATCTAAATGACATATCTTGGTCAAAAATGACACCGAGGTTTTTTGCTTTATTACTGGAGGCTAATTTAATGCCGTCCAGGTGAAGGGGCTGACTAAGTAGTTTCTTTTTCAGAGCTTCTGGTCCAAAGACGACAACTTCTGTTTTATCAGAATTTAGAAGCAAGAAGTTTAGAGTCATCCAAGTTTTTATGTCTTCCAGACATGCCTGTAGTCTACCTAACTGATTGGATTCATCAGGATTTATGGATAGATATAGCTGTGTATCATCTGCGTAACTATGGAAATTTATTCAATGTTGCCTAATTATTTTACCAATAGGAAGCATATATACAGTAAAAAGAATCGGCCCAAGCACTGAACCCTGTGGTACTCCGCAAGTAACTTTTGAGGTTGAGGAGGGTTTATCATTTACTTGAACAAACTGAAATCTGTTAGACAAATAAGATTTAAACCAGCCTAGGGCTGTTCCTATTATACCGACACGTTGAAGCCTTTCTATGAGAATATTGTGATCAACAGTGTCAAAGGCAGCACTGAGATCTAACAGGACCAGAATGGTCACCAGTCCATTGTCTGAGGCTATGAGAATATCATTAGTAACCTTCACCAGAGCTGTTTCAGTGCTGTGATGAGCTCTAAAGCCTGACTGAAACGTCTCAAACAGCTCATTATTGTTTAAATGCTCACATATCTGGTGTGCAACTATTTTCTCAAGAATTTTAGATAAGAAGGGAAGATTAGATATTGGTCTATAGTTAATTAAGTCGTTTTGATCAAGAGAGGGTTTCTTAAGTAGAGGTTTAATTACAGCAATCTTAAACTCCTGTGGTACATATCCATTGACTAAGGATAGATTCATTATATTTAAAATTGGAGCAGCGATCAGAGGGAAAACTTCTTTTAAGAGTTTATTTGGGATTGGGTCTAAAACGCAAGTTGAAGGTTTAGATGAAGCTAATAATTGTAGTATTGTAAAGAAAAAAATTTTTTTAGAGGAATATGGCATCTAAGACAAATGTAAGCGGCCAATCAGTGGATGTTTGGACTTACGAAGAGCCAATGCGTTGTGAATATCCTGCTTTAACTCCGGCCGCTTCACTCCCGCCAGCCTCTGTTTACTGCCTGAGTGCAGCTGGAAGCTAACAGCTATAAGGCTAACATGTAGGGGCGCATGTCGTCATCTATTATTGCGGAGATGAACGTACGTAATTTTAATAACTCAATTTTTTGAGTGACATGGGGACAAGCCTTTATTCCAAACAGGTTGATGTAGATGTGCATGTAAATATACTGACTGACTCCAATATGCATCCCCGTTGACCGAGATACGCCATGGGAGGAAGGCCCCGACATTTTGAAGGGGTCTAAGCCTTATTTAAGCATTCCCATTTTTATCCATCCTTGAGCTAATGGTGCGTTCAGACTGCAAGCTTTGTCAGCGTAAAGCAACGCTCATAAAGCGACTAGTTTGACGCATGTACACATCATATCGTTTTTTTGTTTTCAAAATAAAGTATTTGGAAATAAAGAATGTAAATCATGACTGCTTATTATTTCTAGTATTAATGATGCTGATTTGTTTATGAAAGTTTTCAGTTTTATAAAATTTATTTTTTCCCATCTGGGTCCATTTAAGATGGGTTTGGGATTAATCTCAGGAAAACCATGAACTCCATAAGATGGAGGATTTCTGCTGCTACTGCACTGAAATGGAGTTGTGTTTATGTTTTGCTGCAAGGAAGTCTTCCTTTGAGTACATGTATCAAAACTATAGCCATTTTTATGTGTATTTCCCCTAATTGTTTGCTCCTAAAAGCCCATCAGAAAGAGCTATCCTACAGCAAGTACTAATTATATAAACTCAAGCTGCCTGTTGTCCCTAATTCCATTCCATCATGCCAACAAGCCCGAAGGGGAGGTAAAGTCTGTCGCAACAGCCTTTAAGATAGTACCAGATGGTTTCAGAGAACATCACACACTAATGTCACAATATGCATCAGCTGCACTGTTTTCCGCATTCAGGCAAATAAGTAAACAAAATTTTGTCACTGCGTTAATCACTCTGTCTCATAGCTGTAGCGATAGCTTCATTCCTCCAACAGCCATAAAGCTGTCTGTTACGGTCAACATTCAGCGTGAAGTTTGCATATTTTCACCGACTTTAACAGGATAACCTGGACACCAGGAGGCCAGCACAGAATAAGCTCCTCTTGCTGCGGCTCATTTGTCACCCTGATCTTAATCTGTTGCAGCCAAGTTGCCTTCCTGTGTGGGCTGCTCTCAGCTGCAAGCGAAGAACTCCCACTGCCATGAGGAGTTTTGGCTCATGGTTTAAAAAAAAATAAAAACTGAAGGAGCCACTTTGGATGAAGCCAGATGCACAATAATTCCTGATTACGTTTCTCCTCTCAGCATAGTCCGGCATCATTACGTGTTCCCGTCTGAATACTGCGGCACTTTGCCACACATAATGGTCATTAGTTGTGCCTGTGGTTTAATTACTAAAATTTGTCTCATAATTTTTCCCACAAGCGTCTGGTGTTGATCTAATGAGAAGGGCATGATGTTCCTGTGGTTTTGAAATATGTAACTAAAACTGAAAAAAAAAAAATGTTAAAGTCATAACAAGCAATTTTTGTTTGGAGATTTTAAAATGATAACTTTGGAGATCCAGGTTGGAGAACAACTTTATTGTACAAATATAATCTGCCAACACCATCAGTTGTTGGCAAAAAAGCGCTAATTCAACTAATTTCCTTTTGCCGCTTCTCTTTAAATATTTGTCTGGCCGTATGGTCAGAAAACCAGAAAGAGACACATTGCAGGCGATGACACTTGGATATGTGGATAAGACGGTTTGCACTTCCTCATTCTCACTTTGCTCTTTGGTCCTGCGCTGCATCCATTAAGCCTTGTTTTTAACTCCTCAAGAAAAAAGGGTCATACTTTTAGTATTATTTTAGCTTTTGAAATGCCAATCAACTGTTCCCAGATGTTGCCACTGTCCGAAAGTTAAATATGGTGGTGGCAGTATGATGCTATGGTAAATATTTTCTTCAGCAGGGAAATAGAAATGTGGTCAGTGTAGATGAGAAGATGGATCGGAAAAAAACTTTTAGAGACTACAAAAGACTTCAGGATAACAACCCTAAACATGAACTTAGGACTACAGTGGAAGGATTTAGATTCAAGCAGTGGTTTTTAAGAACTGATTGGTCCTATTTTTTTTTTTTGTTTGTTATTTGATATCCTTAGACACCATGCATTCAAGCAACAAGTATTCAAAGGTTTTTCAGATTTGGAAGTCAGTCGGTAACTCTGGAAGAGCAGCAGAGATTCTCTGACATGGCCAGAGATAAGCACTCTGATTTTTTTCGCCTTCAGGCAGTCTTATAGTGCCTTAAGCAGATTGTGACAAAGAGCCTGGGGGGGCCCTTTCTGTTGAGACCACTCCCCACAATAACAGCCTTTGAATCAAGATTTGGTCCAATCTTGGAAAGGAGACATAGTTTATTTGGCTGATCCTAAAAATCAATCAGAGGTAATTGTTAATTTTAGCAACCACTTGGTTCGCTTGTGCCTAGGGCTTGCTCCGCCTACGTCGTGTGGCACAGAACTAAAAACACAGCATCGAACACAACCTCCTCACCTTAAAACAGGGTGGCGATAGTGTCATACTGTGGAAGAAAACCAGCTAGAGGCTAGAAAAGATTTGAGTGGGTTAGATATTCCAACCTGAGAATGACCTTACAGTCAGAAGCAGAGGAGTGTAAAAAAAAACATGCATACTTCATATGGGAGTTGTCTGTTTGTTCCTTAATCATGTTAATCACACCACCATTATATAGTGTCACAGGGCATTTGAGTCATGAGACAAACTGTTCAGAGACTGGCCTGCAGCTCCTCTGTGTAATAAATGTCCACAATTACATAGTACATCATAATTTATGTTAAGCTTCAAACCCCTATTTATAGTGCTGCTTTATTAAAAATAAAGAGCTCAAATGCTTAAACTTCTGCTTGACATCTGACAGTAAGTCAGTCTGTAAACATTCTAAATTAATAAACCTATTAATTATGATGCAAAAATGTGACATTTTCCATTGCAGTTGTCACTACTTAATAAACGTACTAAGATACTAATCCTGCATGCTTCCCAACCTGTCTTTCTGATTGTCGCCCCAACTCTCTACTCAGCTGTCACTCCCTTAGTGTAAACACTCTCTGGTTAAAGTGCACCTTGTCAGATTTCTTTTTCTTAGTCTTTCCCAGCAGTTATTGATAGTATGGTTATCACTACGGCAGCCTTGTGTTTGGTTTTCTGTTTTCCACCCCTGCCTCAGCAGTACACTTTGGTTCTGTTAAATAAAAGATATTTTTTTTGCTCTGCAACTGCCTCGGCTGAGTCGCCTTGAACAGTTTCCTCCAATGGCTCTGACAGACGTCAAGTAACCTGACAAATTAGCAGTATGGGACATGATTGGAGAACGTCTTTCAAAATCCGTGCCTTATGGAAGCCCAGAATGCAAGCTCTCTTGCGCTCACAGCCAGATGCCTTGTAGAATCTCCCTTGGAAGTGTCAGATTGATTCTTTGTAATCAATTCCAATTACTGATCGCTCATTTTTGCTTGGAAGATTGTTTTTAAACAGCTAAAAAAGGCTTAAAAAGAGTCTTGCTGAGTTGACAGCCTTCTAATTTACATCATCGATAAAAGACACAGACCTAAAGGCAAATGGAGTGCGAGTATTTAGAGAATTTAACCTTGTTTAATTGAAATCTGCCCGAGCTGAAAACATCTTTAAAAATGCATAAAGTACAGGGGGTTAACCCAGTAACAGTCACTGTAGCAAAACCTACATTTATTTAAAATCTTTGGTTCGAGACCAAGACATCATCTTAGCAATTAGGCCTCAGCTTAAGAGCAAACTTGTCAATCAAGCTGCTATTAGTATAGCCACAGATGACATATTTTACTTGAAGTTTGAGTAGGAGCTGAACATTTTTTATTGGTCTTTTAATGCCTCTGCTTTTCATCGTAATTAGTTGGTTCTGCAGTCGCTAGCACATAAGGAAAAGAAAACAGGTTTATGTCGAGAGATGCCAAACAATGACAGACTGTGTGGTGGCTGTAATCAAGTATAGGCAAATGTCAAATTTCTGAGAGCAGACGGAGAACAAAAATATCTACTGGTTTGTTTGCTATTTATATCCAATGGAGATTTTATCTTGTCACAGATCTTCGGGCATGGATTCATCTTTTTGTAGTGTTTCAGAAGTTAAAGAAATGTCTCCTTGTACCTTGTACAGACATTTGTCTTGGAATAAAATGCATTTTATGGTCTAAAACATGTAAGCAGGACAAAAAAATAGTACATTTTCCTGCTTTTTAGGTTTCCAGGATGTTTTGTTTCTCCTTCTCTAAAGGTCACACAGCATCCTGCCAAAATTTGAGGACTCAAACTCTTGTCAGGATCTGCGGATGTAAACAACTCGATAGGCTGACAAGAGCTCAGCCCTCTGCTGCGTTTTCCCACTGCTCCATTTGCTTTCATGTTGCTATCTTAAGAGTATGTCTACTCTTAGCAAACAGCCAAAAAAAAGAGATGGTTGAGGGATACAGAGATGGAGAATTTGCTTCCAGTGCTGTTCCCACAGTTCCTCCTGAACTTCAAAGAGCTGGAAACGAAACTTTTTGCCTCATCTTGATGTTGAATTTACCATTATGGTGCAAGGCAGAGATCTATCAATCTCCATTGTCAATCACCCACTGATAAGGACCAGACACGATTGTTTATCCTGAGTCACCTAGATTTTTTCAGCTGATTTGCTTCCACTGTATCACTGAATGAAAAACATGTAACATTTGGTAACCGCATTCATTGGATTATTGTTAGAAAATTGTGTTGAGCCGTTGCCATGGTTTTAAAAAGCTTGGCTGCAACTGCATAATTTTAATCACCCATAGAGCAGACCATTACATTTCCAAAATCTTACCTTTTTACCTCAACGTCTGATTTCATCCAAAGTGGCCATTATTCAAACCTACCAACATTGACAATGCAATCAATTTTTCGTAGCTGTTTTCGCTTCCGCCATTTTTTCCTGCTCTGGATTCACAAGACAGATTGCACTAAATACAAGCACGAGCAAAATCTGCCTACTGTTGGTAGGTTCTTTAGAATGAACAGTATGCTTGGGATGGTACTATAGTATTTCCAAATTGGATTTAAGACTAGGTTCAGGACTTTGCCTAAACTCTTTTACTTTTTGACAGGTAGGGATGCAGCGATACCACTACTATACCGATAGTTGGATATGAGTACTTGCCGATACCAAGTATCAATACCGATACTTCCGCCACATAAAATTATCCAATGAATTGGAATATAAGTTCTGTTATCTTCTCTGATTGTTAAAACAAATGATGGTTAATAAGTAGGGATGCAACAATACAACTTTTTACGAACTGATATGATTCTGATATTTGGATATGAGTACTTGCCGATACAGAGTATCAACACTGATACGTCTACCACACAAAAAAATGCAATGAATTGGAAGACATGTTTTATTTTCTAGTCTGGGTGTTAAAACAAATAATGGTGAATTATATTTAAAAAAATTCATATTGATAAAAATGACCACAAAAATAAACTATATTGTGTACAAATAGATATTTTCAAAGAAATTACTGTAGAGTTTTCAAATTTTAAGCAATTGGTTGATGGTATTGGTTAACCGCAACCAATACTGATACAGTGAATAAGACTGGTATCGGCCCCGATTCTAGTATTAGATGATCCCTAATTACAATCCATGAGGATGCATAACAGGCCCAAAGCATCGCAATAACGCAACCATGTTTGAATGTCTGTAGGATTGCCTGTCTCTGAAATGCTGTGCAAGTTCAGGTCAGATGCAACATAACATCTTTCAAAAAAAAAACAATATTTTCTTTTAAATCTACATAATATTTCCTTAAAGTCTTTGGAATCATCAAGATATTTGCTAGAAAATGTAAGATATGCCCTTTAGGTTCAGGCCAAGATATTTATTGACCTTAACCAAGGCAAGTGAAGCATTAGCCCTGTGTTCTAGTTGTAAAGAGATCTCTTATTAATTTTACAATTTCATTTTGGTTCATTCTTGTTAAACCAGCCTCTCCTGGGAAAATGTCATCAATACCTACTGTTTCTCCAGCTTTGGCTCTCACTTTGGTTTTGCGTGCAGTCCAAAGTATTAGAAATGGCTTTAAAAAAACTTTCCAGACTGTTGGATGTCTATGACTTTATTTTTCAATTTTTTTTTTACAATTTTAGAAGATGTTTTGCATTAAGACATCCTTCAGCTGTCAGAGATATTTTTGTTGCATCTACCAGTTCGGTAATCAGATCTTGACGTGACCTGTGAAATTTAGCACCGCTCCACGAAAAAAAGGACTTTGGTAAATGCTTAGCAATGTTGGTAAGGGAAGTGTTGTTAATGCAGAAACAACCTTGATTGTGTAACTATGAACTGTTTTAGTCCCCTTCCTCAAGGTGTAAGTTTCTATAAAAGTTCCTATAGGTAAACAGCTCAAGGCTGCTTTGTATGTGTTGGAAAGGGGGAACCTGAGGCCACTTCCTCTGTTCAAGGCAGGTTTCATATGTTTCACACAGATGACATCTTTCACTCAGTCTCAAACCATCTGTCTTCCCTATCTAAAATTTGTACATTATTGTCTTAAAATGTACAAAAAAATATTTGTCATTTAGATGTAGATGGACATCTGAGTCTTGGCCTGATGAGTTTTCTCTTCTGTGTTGAGCAATCCTTTGTGTAATTGCTGTTAAGTTTCTCCAATGTACAGCTCTGCCTTAGACTGTATATAGAGGACATAGAACAGAAACTTACACCTTGAGGCAGGTGAACAAAACAGTGCAGTTACAGCACATAGTTACACAATCAGGGTCATTTTACCTTTAACGACACTTACCCTACCAACATTGCTTGGAGTTTACATAACCTTTGTAGACTTGTTAGGAATAACAATAGCTTCATCAGTGAGACTTAACAAGCCTAACTTTAGACTTAAACCTCTGATGCTCCCAATCCAGTTTTTCAAGACAACAGGAAAAGTCAATTTGCCTTCATTTAAACTCTTAAGATCATGTCCTAGATGATTGATACTCTACATCAATGTACTGCAGACGTAGTTTGTTTTTCAGGTACGGACATGTTAATGTAGATAGCTTGTTTATTTAATGAATGAATTGTAAAAATAAATTTTATCTTTCTACTGTGTAGCTGAGATAACATTTAAATCTCTCTAATTCATTCAGATGCGCCAATTGAGCAGTTTGTTGTTCACTTTTCAGAGCAAGGGGCATTAGGAAATAAGCTGCATCTCCCGTTCATTCCCTGGTCTCATCAGGATTTGGTGGCTCAAAACTGAAAAGCATTTGTCACCCACAGGCCAAGCTGATTGGACCAGCTAATCAAAAAATGCGAAGGATGAATCACAAAATGTAGACGTCTGCTTGCTCTTATATAATTTTTTTTTTCCCCATTTAGGCCCCTTCACTAAGACACGCTGTTACTTAATTTCAGCTTTGCAGCCCCTCAGAAATAGAGTTCGTTTCAAAAGCGATGTATGATTAGCTTGCCCGCCACAGTCCTAATTGAAATGAGTTTGGCCCGTGCAGCAGGGGAGCTGGGACTGGAAGGGGGAGAAAAGGGGGTGCACAGCTGCGTTGTCCCGGTTCTATTGGTCAGAAGCAGTTGCCCGTCCCTTTTCTCTCAGCAGCCTAATGATTTTTGCCATTATTGGAATTGCTGATAAAGGTCTTGAGAGGGGAGAGTTTGAGTAGTGCAAATTAAAAAAGACCATGCTTACATGCCGACTACAAAGCAAGCAAAGCTCTCGCTAATTCACAAGTGAGAAAAACTAAATTGAGATCAAGTTCATTTGCACCTCGACGTGACTGCTGCTGTTCTTCTATTTGGCTACTAACTGTGACAGCAGCTCCAGCTACAGTTCAGCGATGTCAGATATTGTGTACAATTCAAAGTACAGCAGTGAAGTGTGTGAAAAGCCCTGAGGTGCTTTCGCAGTGTCAGCATAAGACATCCATCCTTTTCAGTAAAAATAGCTTTTCCTCTCTCTCTAGACTCGGAATCAGACTCAATCAGAAGCTTGCTCAGTTGCTGCTTTAGGTCCGTTTTTTATCAGCTGTTGCACACGGCCTTTGCAAATTGAACCTAGTTCATGTTTTCGGATTTAAGGCGCGACTGCCATCCATGATGAAGAATAAAACACGACTGAAGCCCCAGCTGTACACACTTGTTGGCGGAGTTATGACGGACAAAAAAGACCCAACAGTGACACTGTTTCGATTTGATTTGAAAATCATTACTCTCACTGTTTTGCTCCTGCCATTAGCTAATTATTATTCACACTGGAGGACAATAATATGTCATCTTCCATTTGCTGGAGGATGCATGTTTTCATCATGAGCAAGAGCCAGTGGTTTCACTGGCGCTTCATTCTGATATACCTCCGTGCCTCATCTGCTACATGACCGTATATGGAATTGATATACTTTGAATGAGGCAACACTGTAAGCTCATTCAGTTTTATAATGCTGCATTTATCAATCTTCAAAGGATTATCAGGGTTACATTTCATTAGGAGATATCAGAGGGAGAGTTGTTGGGTTGGAGAGAATATTTCCACCTCTTTTGCCATTTTTCTTGCTAATAAATCACAACAAGAAGTAATGTAACAGGGTAAGTGCAAAAGTGAAGGATGATCCCTTTGTTATCTATGGGGCACCACAGTCCAGCATGAACTGAAAACTCAGAAGAAAAAAGCAGATATCATCATATATTGGTAATCTGGGTAATTTATTATACTGGAAAGTATCTTGAAATCGAAGCTGAACTGATAAGATAATCGAGTGAAACTTATTTGAAAGTTCCATGTAAAGGGTTGTTTTCCTCCCAGAGTTATTCCACTGTTGGAATGCATGCTGAAAATCAAGTGACTGAAAAAGATACTGAGGTGGTTGCTCCGGGCCATCAACTGATGCGATCCAGCTGACAATATGACGTGCCACAGTTGCCTCAAGGAGGACAGGTGGAAAGCTCAAAGCTGGCTTCATGTTCGAGGAAGGGTCTTGATCCAACAGGGACCAGAAGCGGTGTGACACCAACATGTTTGGACAAAACTGGGAAAATAAAAATGTGTAGTGATGCGTATTAGCTATGATGCCTCTATAATAAGCCAACAGAATTGGTAAAGACAAGGCGTGTAACAATATATCCAACTCATGAGATGAGACAAATGGTGTTGGGATCCAGGAGAAGATAGAATTTTATCAATATATTGTTTGTAAAATTAAAAGTACAATGGTTTTGTTTTCACAACAAATCAAACTTTGTTTTACAGAGTCTGATCAGTGCACATATTGCAGATTTAGGAATTCTAATTATAGATTTTGTCATTATGCCATAAGTAAGTAAAGCTTTATTTATATAGCACCTTTTTCAAGACAACGATCACAAAGTGCTTCACAACAATTTTAAAAACAAATATATACATAAAAGATTTCAAGAAATCACATTAAAAGTAGATAAAAAAAAGTTATGTATTAAGCTAGGCTTTGAAAGCCTCAACAGTGTCTACCGTTCTAAGTGAAAAAGCCAGTGAGTTCCAAAGAGTTGGAAGCTGCCACCCAAAAGGCTTGCTCACCCTTCGTTTTCAGCCTGGAAAAGGGAACAGACAAAAATTAAGGCTCACATTACCTCAGATTTCTTAAAAGGAGTGTTAAACAGTTCCGTCATATACACAGGGTTTTGTCCGTGTAGAGCTCTCCATGTCAGGATGAGAATTTAAAATTTCACCCGGTAGGGAATTGGAAGCCAGCAAAGCTCCATGAATAGAGGATTGATGTGACAATATTTCGAGGACCTTGTTAATAGCCTCACAGCGGAATTTTGAAGAGTCTGACGATCAAATGTAGCTCCGGATAAACAGGTATATAATGTATTGCAGTAATCCAAATGAGAAGACAAAAAGGCATGAATCAGAACTTCTAACTCTTGTCGAGAGACTATATAGCTAAGTTCAGCAATATTTCTCAAATCATACAAACAGGACCTAATCAACAACTTGACATGATCTTCTAAAGTAACACGGAATCAAGCAGTTCTCCCAAGTTTTAAACAGTTGGTTATGCAACAAGACCATGGCGTTCTAAAAAGTCCTTAATCTTGACAAGCTTTTTCCCTGATGCAAATATGACATCTGTTTTCTGCTCATTCAGTTGCAGAAAAATTTCTGCTATCAACAATTTAACAGTATTCAAATAAGAGACTACTGAGCTATATAATTTGGATAAAATGGGATAAAAAGCTGCATGTCATCAGCATAAGAATGATAAGAAATGTCCTTAAAAGAGGACAATATTGTCCCAAGGGGAAGGAGATACAGCAAAAATAACATGGGTTCCAGGGCAGAACCTTGAGGGACCCCATAAAGAGCAGATGATGATGCAGATCTATAGGAAGAGGAGGCTAGGAAAACTGATCTATCTGTAAAGTAGGAGGGTAGCCATTCTAAAACCTTGCCTGACACACCGGTTCAACACTGAAGCCTGTTTATCGGAGTTGAATGGTCCACTGTATCAAAAGCTGAAGTAAGATCATCACTACTGGCATTAACAACCCACAGCATTTTCCTGCGTCATAATGTGTCAAGATGTCGTTTGAAACCCTAATGAGAGCAGTCTCAGTAGAATGTAACCTGCGGACACCTGATTGAAATTTATTAAAAATGTTATGCTGATTGAAGACTTTGGTTAGCTGCATGGCTACCAACTTATCTTATATTTTTGCAAGATATGGGAGCTTCAAGATAGTTCTAAATTTTCATAAGCATGAAGGATCCAAATTTGCCTTTTTTAACAGGCGGTGAATCACTGAACATTTGAGATATAGTGGTACCTAACCAGAGGCTATTGAGGCATTGATAATATAAACAACACTAGAACCGATAGAGGAACACTCTTAAAAAGGCCTTTCGGCCAAACGTCCAGGGAGCAGGTAGATATCTTCATGAATTCAATAGCCTAAATAGTTCACCCAAAGACACTGGCAAGAAACTATCTATGATAACTGGTCGAACTACCAAAGAAGAAGACAAACCAGAAAGCAGAGGGATAAATACATGTCCTTACATTGCTAACCTTATCTGTAAAAATTAAAGGAAGCGTTGACGGTCTTCATTCAATGAAATAGCGATGGGGGACGTTAGAGGATGACTGATGGTACTAATAGTATTAAAAAATACATTGGAGTTTCCCTTGCCCCTTGCAATCAAATTAGAAAAATAGCTTCATCAATCATCAAGTCTACATCATTTACAGAAGAAAGGCTGAGATTAAAATCAGCAATAAAATGATTGGATTTTGTAGAAATTAAAAATCAAGAATTCACCTCATGACAGGCCACATGCAGATAAACAAATTAACACATTAAAAAGAATGCACAGATGATCAGAGAAAACATAAAAGCATTACAAGCATTAGATATTTTGCTGTTTTGAAGGCAAAAGGTGGTCGAAAAATTGATTTAATGTAGATTTGTCTTTTGTTCATTCATTGCAATTCGTTAATTGATACAAATTAATAAAACTTCCATTTTTGAAAGGAATTTATATTTTCAGCCTTTTGCCACCCTTTTAAATAATGACTGTATTTCAGCCTATGTGTGACATTAACAATCATTAGCACCTGTTTGGTATAATTGGTTAATCATACATCTGACTGTAATCCTAAAAAAATCCTGATTTTGTGCAAGTGTAAAAATTGATGCTGGTTTGAGGCAAAATGTAGTAAAATCTTACATTGACTGATTAGGATTTTCTTAACTTTGCTCACTTAGCATTTTCTAAGTTGATGAAAATAAACTATGCGTGTTTGTGTGTGTGTATGCAGTTCATGTTTTAGGAGTCAAAATAGTTATTTTTCTATTTATCTAGAGTTAATTATAAACACTCTGGTCTCATTAAAAAAAATTGTAAATGCACTTTAGTACATCAATACCATGTCACAGTTGTGTTATCTCTTGTCCCAAAAAATGTCTCTAGATATAGTGGCATCTCTTGCTTGAATAGGGCCCTTAGTGAACCCCTCCATCGGGATTGCAGATCTCTCATATTTTATGTGGGAAAACTTGTATAAATTAGTGGCTGCCAAATACTTTTTTGCCACACTGTATACAGCCCCTCCAGCGGCAGGTTCCTGGTCTGCCCCAGGGTCTCCTATCAATGAAACAAACCCAGTTAACTTCATAAGATAGGTGTACAGAAGGTGTTCCTGTCAAATCCTATAGGAAATATTGTGGGGTTTTAATGTTGCATGATCTTGTCCCACAACATCATCTTACGCTGATTATTAAAATCCATTAGCATCGTTGGATGATGCAATTAAGTTAAATGAAACAGGATGTATTTTATTTATATTTTATATTTATAAGGAAATGTAACTTAAACTTGCATTTATGTATATATTCTAACCACCACTGGAGAGATATCTTGCCTGGTATGTTAAACAAACAAAAAAAAGATCGAGCACAATTATTTCAGTACCCGGCTCATCTTAATTTGTTTTTTGTCTTTGTATTTTAGTTTTGATAGTCAAATATTATACAACTACCCCGTTGTAATGTTGACTTTCCACACAGGACTAAATGTAAATGTTATATTAATGTTTTCTGTTTTTCTCTGGTCCTACCTAAGGTTAAAAGCTAAACATTTACACAGAAATCCATCATCGCCAGGTGCTACTGTTAGATAAAAAAAGAGGAAAAAATAATAATTTTATTTATGTAGCCTTTAACAGGTTCTACACTCAGCTCAATCTTTCATCATATCATATCTTATCTTACATATCTTATATCTTTCATCTATCCCAACTTACTTCCCTTCCTCAGATAAGAAAATAACCAAAACAACACCTCAGCATGACCCTGCCAACATTATGTTTCAAAGTTGGGACGGTGTGTTTAGACCATTAGTTTTCCACCAGCCATTTTGTTTTGTAGGGTATAAATTTCATATTTGGTCTTATCTGAACGGAGCACGCTTTTTTTATGTTTGTTTTGTCCTCTACATGAGTTGTGGCAAACTGAAGACAGGACATACTGAAGACGGGTCTTACTTTCAAAGATACAATATTCATATAATTCAACCATTTCTAATATTAAAATACAAATATATTTGAATATTTATTAATGCAATTTTGATCATTAACTGTCTTCACTAAGACTGATGTTGGTATCAAACTTAAGTTTTATATGTTCTGTCCACCAGAGGGCAGTGTATCAGTCAACGTTAATAGACTACATGCACGGAAGGCTGACTGCATCTGAATACCCCTACTGCACTTGCTATTTAGTAGGCGAAAAGGAGAAAGTGAGTGATGTAGTAAATCCGAATATCAATTATGGATTGGTATAGTAGGCATAAAGTTCCTGGATGTATATTACTGCCGCAGTAAGCAGCCGATGTACGCTACGCTAGCCCACAATGTAGCGAAAGCCCCAAAATCGTAGAGGAAGAGTGACCTCGGCCACCATGGACCTGTACACCATTGAAACCACCGCAAATTCGGTGTATAAATGTAAAAGTGTAGCAATATTAGTGATTACTTTGTTTTTTGACAACTGATTAAACATTTAACAATAACTTATCAACAAGTTGATAAGTTAATGTTTTATGGGACCACAGGCCACCTTACGTAACTTAAACATCTGGCAAAATGGTGGAGCAGTATGTATTATTTCATGCCTACTACTCGCTCGTTTTCTCAGAATCTTAATTGAAATTTTTTATGAGCAAACACATTTACAAAATATAATTCCCATACTGTTTCACATATTAAGTGATCACTGAACTTTGTTCAAATATCTTTATCTTTTTAAACAATTGAATTATATTTAAATAAAGAAGTTCGGAGTTAAAGCCCTAGTGCACAAGTAATGGCAGCCCTCTCTACAAGTCTCCTTATCATCTCTGCAGCTGATCCACAGTTACTATTGGCCTCTTGGCTACTTTTTTGATTGACGTTGTACTTGTACAGCCTCGGTTAATTAGAAATCCATGTCTTGGTAGGAAGGATTTAGGGGATTGAATAGTGCTAAAGCTGCTTTAAATGTTTATGAACCATTATTCCTTACCTGCTTGCTGTGTTATTTGGTCTTTTTGACAGTTTGTTCACCCATGTTCTCTAAAGAAAGTCTCAGACCTTTATAGAACAGCTGGATTGTTGGTGAGAATGAAACCAATCGTGTGACTTTTAAAGCAATTAGTTGTACTGGTTTCATTTAGGGGGAATCAGAGAGGAGTGAACAGAACTGTACCCCATGGTTTCCAGAGGTTATACATTCTGAAAACCATGTACCATTTTCTTTTCACTTCACAAATATGCTAAATATGCTACATCCTATTTCCTAATTAAACATAAATTATTCCATGTGTTTGTTTTATATTACTAAAAGTGAAAAACTATTTAAAATCCAAACAATTTGTTTTATGGTAAACTGAAATCAAATCAAAATGATCTTGTTGTTCCTTTTTATAGCAAGCCAGCTTAGCATCGCAGTCTGCTAGTTTAGGCGTATTTATACGCTTTGTAAAATATTTAAGCATCTTGATCTGGGCTCTGACTTGAATGCTCAACAAACAGGCTCCTGGTATTTTTCCTTTTATTTTTGAGTAACTCATTAAGACTCCCCAAATACTCGTGTGCATGAGCAATACGGGGTTGGATGACGCATCAGAATTTACTGCCTCCGTAAATAGATGTTGCTATGGAAGTCACGGCTCAAATGTAGCACAATGCTTATTGTTTTTCATGATAATGATGCATAATCAAAGAAACCACCCACAAAAATCAATGTTGTATGGCCTTATGAAAATAAATCTGAGGATAACAAGCCTCTACTTAGTCTCTGTCTCTTACACTCTATTTCCCACAGTCCTCCAGTTTCACCCGCTTGACTGCTGCTGTCACTAATACCCCGACTGACCCGTTTTGGGTAACAATGTTCTCATATACATTTTTGGGAGCATTGTGAAGCACTAAATTTAGTATTCATCAGTTTATTTTTCTAATATCCCCTCTCTTCTTTTTTATCAAAGTAAATTGTTCCTTTGCTCAATTTATATGAAGTGTCAAATCAAATTCCCA
Source organism: Apricaphanius iberus (assembly GCA_028564705.1). Classification (NCBI taxonomy): domain Eukaryota; kingdom Metazoa; phylum Chordata; class Actinopteri; order Cyprinodontiformes; family Aphaniidae; genus Apricaphanius; species Apricaphanius iberus. The sequence goes on along the minus strand of JAPXFQ010001385.1, from coordinate 119,723 downwards.
TTCAGTGAGTCTAAAAATATTAATGTACCTGCTGATCATTAAAGGAGCTTTTACTTGGGCATTCTATTTTTACTCCTATCTATATCTCCACTTTTTTCTTTTCTTCTTTTATCTCTTGTCAAAAGCAGAAGTCATTATTCTACAACGTGCCCTGAGTCCAGTTCTATAGACAGTGGAAGAGCAGCTCAGAGGCTGTGTGTCGTACCTTCCACATCCGCACACACCTCTAATTGCCAGTGCCTGTTCTTTTCACTGAGTCATTAATACCATAATGCACTGTGACATCTGTCTTTGGGCCAGAAAGCAGTGCTCAGCTCGGCGTGGTCAGCTGTACCCGACAATACCAAAAACAGGAGTCTGCAATATTAATTACGGACTGTAAAACAAATCCATCAGTGCTTTTAGTTCTCTTCTTAAAGTCTTTAGGTATCATCCTGAGATGCAGCAAATTTTAGCCAGCCAAGTTAGATTTAAAAGAAAAAACCTAGAAATACTCCCACTGAGAAACATTACTCTGAATGTAGGCAGGGGAAAATGGAAAGCTTGTGTCCATCTGCGTGCATTCCTCTCGTGCTTCAAGAATTACCCTGAGTATGGGTGGCTTCTTCACACATTAGCTGAATCAGACGCCACCTGCAAGGATGTAGCAGGATAATGTCTGCATATTGTGTCTCCAAATCATTAGAACCACGTGGGCCTTTCCACATTTTGTGATGGTGCAACCGTAAATCTCAATTCTTTTGGTTGGTTTTATGTGACATGAATGTGAAGTGGAAGAGAGACGATATATGGTTTTCTCAGATTTAGCAAGCAAAAAAAATAAAAAAACTGCACTGTGCATTTGTAATTGAATACCTTTATTCTGTTACCCCTAAATAAAATCATATGTAATCAACTGCTACAGTGATCCACAGCTAAATAGGAAGAATGTGTTCATTGGACAATTATTTTTTTCGTCAAATTTGAGCTTTGTAACGAGTGGTGAGAAGATATTAATTATTAAAAGAAAACCTTAATACCAGTTTGCAGTGGTTTGCAACAAGAATGTAAAACTTAGTGTTGTAGTCAAGTCACCATTTGTTGAGTCAAAGTCAGACTCAGTTCCTTAGCATTGGAGTCCAAGTGCAAGTCCAAGTCCCATAGGGTTAGGCCAAGTCAAGTCGCTTGGTCCTACTGGCCAAGTCCAAGACCCAAAAACAATTTTCCACATCAAGTCATTATCACCTGAGAGCAAGTCAAAAATAAACAGAGCACAGTGAAGATTTAAAGACTTAAATAATGGTAGCCTACATGGTTTACTTTATTTAGAAATAAGTTGTACTCAATGGCCCCATGCTAGCACCAAGCTAACACAGTAGCATGAGCAAAACAATAAAATATGCTTAAAATAAATTTGAAAACAATAAATATGTATGTACACTTATAAAGGGTGGGGCAATAAGAAATAATCCATGATAAACAGACGTTAAAGAAATAAACACTCATACTTCATTCAAATTCATTTCAACACTGAGTTTTTGTCATCAATGGTTTCTTTTCTCCACTATATGGAATGCCAAAGTGTTCAAAATTAATTTAAATAAAACATTATGAAATAAATATCAGCATGAATTAATATTAAGTAAATATATAATGTGACAATGAAATAGTCAAAAAAAGAATTCTGTGAAAATGCAATGCCCAATGTTTATATAATATATTTTACTTTTAGAATTAATATTATTTTGTATATATTTAATTAAATATTTTATCCAATGCCATTTTTTTCATACTATAATTTATTTTGAGCTTTTTTATTTAATATAATCAGTTTTTATTCAAAAATCTCTTTTTTTTTTCAAAGTTAGCCTTTATTTCATAATAGGGTTTTTTCATAATGGTGTATTTATTTCAAAATGCCATTTAACATACTGTCTTAGTCCGGCCAATCAGAATTAGCTGTTGGGACCTAGATGCTGATTGGTTGGAGCTCAAACATGATGTTCCTGCAGGAGGAAAATGGCGAGGACCGGCTAAAGTCGTTTAATACTGTTATTGAATTTAATGCCTTTAAGAGTTTATGTATGGCTTTATAATTCTTATAATACTGGCAGAATATTTGATCATTTTTGTAATGGGGATGTCTAATCCAAACAGCCGGTGCTGCTCCAGTGTTCTAGGTGTAAAGCTGATCAGGGCGCCATGCCCGTGATTAGACTGGGGAAAGAGACTCAGGTCGGCTGTTTGGTACGATCATTAAAACATTTCAGACATAACACAGAACACGTTTAAATAATCTCCCTTTAACTGACTGTAGCTAACAACCAACCAGGGCTTCCTCTCCCGTCTCCTCCTAGTTGTGCTGGACAAAACAAAAAAGATAACAGCAGAACTCCAGTGCTACTGTTAAACAACTGAGAGCTGAACCTGGGATCATTTCAGATTATATCATCCAGACGAATCAAGATGTGTCTCTGAAACGGTTCATGATAAATTATTCCTCTCAATATGACCTGTTAGAGCAACCAGAGCTGAACAAAGTTCCTGCAGCTCCGACCCTTTACTTAGCATGCTGCTAGCTGCTCACAGAGCCTCAACAACGGGTATCCAGGAAGACTAATCTTAGTTCCAGCCAATCAGCGTACAGGTCTCAACCGCTGATTCTGATTGGCTGACGGACGACTTCAGTTCTTAAATGGCTTTTTACAATAAATACCATTATGAAAAACCTCATTATGAAATAAAACCTGACTTTGCGAAAAAGAGAGATTGGAATAAAAACTGATGGAATTAAATAGAAATGTCTTGAAATAATGTATATTATTATGAAGTAAATTGCAGTGAAATAAATTTTTAAGGAAATATATAGACAAATGTATAATCTAAAATAAAAAATTATGAAAAATATTTCAAAAAATGGGTGTTGCATTTGAAATGATTTCAGTTTTTTATAATGTCATTGTCACATTATATTTCTTTGAATATTTATAATGTTGTATTTATTTATTTAATTTTGAACACTTTGGTATTCCATACCATTCACCCCAGCATGCAGCAATTATGTTTTTGTTGCAGGGCAGACTTACAAAATATGGCAAAGGATTTTATAACTTGCTGTTATTAACTTCTGTGGAAACCCTTAACTCAACTGAACAAATTAAAAAAGTTTGCTGTTTCAATCAGCTACCAGCTCAGGGGAGACAAAGACAAAAAATATTTGCCTTGGGGGAAAGTGACAGTGTTGGCGTTGTTACTTAAAAAAATAATCCATGACATATTACTAATTACTTCTCAAAAAGTAATCCCTTACATTACTTATTTGTATACTTACTTTTTTGCTAAGTAACTTATTTACATTACTAGTCCCACTGTTTAAGCAACTTCATGCAGGAAATGCTTGTTTAAGCTCCGTGCAGAATGAATTATAAGTCAATTAAGTAAAGACATAATAAAGTAATAAAGTCATTGTAATATCAGTGTTCGCCGCATTAACGTGTTCCACTACTTTGTTTCAAATACAGTAATGTCATTACAGTAACTAGTTACTTTGTAACGCATTACACCCAACACTGGTGACAGACGCAATGAATGCGGTCGGGACAGTGGAGATGTTGAAAATAAAGGAAAAAATTGTTTTCTGCTTTTCCGTAAGCAGGACAATTTAGTTATCACAGTAAAGTTTGCAAACCTTTTATTTATAAGTGTAACTGCATCCCATTAAACTGTAGCACTTGATGTGACAAATAAATTAATTTGCGGGGGTGGGGATGTGGTGTCTGCGCGTGGAGAGTGCAGATTAGTGAAAGGATCTCATTGTATGATCACCCCCAACATTAAATTATATATTGGCAATTTTTAAACATTTCCTGAAAGATTTATTGCAAATTTGTCCCGTACTTTGTAAGTGATTTTGCTAAAAGTTAGATGCCAACATGAGCTACCTTGGCAGAGGCGATAAATTGCTGGGAGAAATACGCTGTCTTCAGTGTTGCAGTTCTTCCGTTCTAACAGATGCTGAGCGTATGTACGGTTAGAAGTGTACTTATATTTATGGACATTTCTACAAACAAGTACAAATTGATGAAAACCACAGGTAATAAATACGCACAGATTTGTGCAAATATGGTTGATAGCCTAAATGAGGGCCCAAGACTCGAGTACTCCATCCCTGGTAAAACTAACCATACACTTCCTTTGCAGTGACTGGAGAGCTGAGTGGAAGATGGAGGACAACGCTGAGGTTCTACAAAGGTTGCAAAAAAAATGGTTCAACTTCAAGCTGGAAAATGACCAAGAGCCAGAAAGAGACAATTACTATTGAAAAAAAAGATGTATTCATAAATGTTTTTGCTTTACTCTCAAAAGTGACTCTGCAACACCTTTTTTCACATTTGCTGAAATGGGAAACTTAGGAGTAAAGTGACATAGAATGGAACAGTCCTCATCCATGTTCTGGCTATGTCTGAGTGAGGTCTGTTGAAGCAGTGAAACTTGGGGCAGTTCAAGCCTTGAATATATTTCATGTTTAGCAAAAGGTCTTCACTAAAGTAGCTGGCCAGTGTGTGTTTAGTTGCCGCCCCACATGCAAAGCCACTTTGACATTACACTTTTAAACCATGTAGCACATTAAAAATCTCAAAACATTAACATTTTGATATTTATTTAGAATAAAAATGTTATCTCTAGATAGAATTAAATGTCAATAACTTTTTTTAAAATTATGTTTGTACATTTTATCTTATTAAAATAAAGAACATTTTCTTACAGTATACCTATTTCCACAGACTTCAGGTAAGAAATAGTAGAGCCATTACAGGGGGCAACTTAAATTAAATTTTAATTTGATCATTTCAAATTTCCACACACACCTCACCTATCCCCTTGTGGCGCCCCATAGACTATTCCACCCAGGGCGGTATGGCAAATCACGCATATCAAGTACTGCAGCTGAACACAAGCCCAGGAGAGGCTGAATTCTTTAAAAGTCCTCTCAGTCCTGAAAGGCATAAACAGATACTACTTCAGATTAACAGAGAGCAAAAATGCAAGAGTAACTTAAATATTTACCTGCTTTAAGGAAGAGAAGAAAAACATGATGACCGAGGAGTTTGCTTCTTAAAGGGAAGCATTAGCTTTGATTGCAGCAGTAAACTGCACATTATAAGTTTTTAGCTTAATGATCCAATTTACCCAGTGTCTGACGGCTAGAACACAGACGAAAGAGATATTAGATGACTACTGTGGCATTATGGCTTTAGAACTTGATTCATCACCCATCTGTGAGTATACCTTGATGCATCTGACTCTGCTTGTGAACAACCCCCACACACAAACTCCATTGTTTGCTCTTTTATATGTACACAACCAGAGACACAACTCCCTGGGTAATAATGCTGGGAGTCAAGTCATGGAGTTTTTTTTTTATTTTTTTTTCGCAGCGTCTGCACATTTCACCAAAGTCTTGCAACACAAACTCTCAATAGACCTTGACATCACCCCAAGGCCCTTAATTTCAAACATATTAGAGTTGGAGAAGAGGATAAAGGCAGTATTGCACTCTGGAGAAAATATATGAAAAAGATGTCTCAAAAAGGTGTTATAAGGAGACCCTGACTTTTATGTAGCTTTGAAATTGAGCTAAATTGAACGTTTTACCAGGGGCCATTCTAGGATCAGAGGTTTTGGGGTGCGGAGCACCCAGAGAGCTCCCTGGTCAGACAAGATCAATTTTTACTGTTACGCAAGTTTTAATACCTCTACACACACAACAAGAGATATGGTAAAACCTCTTAAGTCCTATGGGCCCTTCCGTGGGCCCAACGAGTTACATACATATTGATCCGCAATAACAGGATGATAAAACAGGACAAGTTATTTTCAACTATTGCTCAAAGTTTAGACCCGAATGTTTTTTAAAAAACAAGACAACAGCTGTATTTTAGTCCAAACTTGAATTTTTAGAAATTATTAATAACATATCAGGGCTAAATAGAGAAAAGGGACTGGAAGAAATAAGTCATTTATATTATTCTGATTCCAACCGCTGGGCTCATTTCGAAATGATAACTATTTGTTTCTGATCATAGATAGGGAAAAAAAAGCAAAACATTACCCATTTTACCGTATTTACATCTTCTCCATTTTGAGACAAAATTATATATTTTGATGTATTTTTTAATATATGTATTGATTTTATGTTGTGCACAATAGCAGAAATTGATAAAGCAATAGTTACATTTCATATCCACAAGCTTCAGTAGATGGTTTTTGACTCCAGTAATGGAAATAAGTTGTATTTTCCAACCAGTTTTTATTTGAAGGGGATTCAGTTTCTGGCTGGTGGTGTCCTTACTAAAACCCTTCTGGAAGCTTTTGCCTTTGATCAATTTCTTTCAGATTTGGTATTTGTACAGTGAAGGAGTTGCCGAATGTGTTCAGTGGCATCGCCTTCTATTAGCCTGGTAGTGGCAGATTTAATTAGGCATTATGATACAATTATTAGTTTTAATTTAAGAAATAGCTTAAACATATGAAAACATTAGAAAACAGTTTGAAATATTAGGAAATTGGTCTATTTAATCTTCTTTCGAAATTTGTCTGACTTATGTTTAAATCAAGCAAAACACTTGAAGGTTTTTTTTTCTCTCAATTATTTAAAACAAATAATGAATTAAATAAAATAAAAAATCTTTACTTTTGATTTACTAATTCAATGCTAGTTTGAGATGTTCTGTAGGTATGACCAAAACAACCAAGAGTACCCAGCTGCAGCCCAAGATGGCAGACATCCCTCAACTATCTGGGTGGCTCTCAAACAGGAACTCAAAAATGTCTTTTATTTTTTTAGTTCAGTTCACTTTTACTTCATTTGGGATCTCAAATGCTGATAAATCCTCATCCCTAAGCAGTTTTCCTTTAATGCAAAATGTATCTGGTTAATTCAGAATGTATTTTTTTTTTGCAAAAAAAAAAAAAACAATAAAACAAAAAACGCATAATGCTGAAAAATGAAGCTTTTCTTTTTATCATAATTTTGTATTATGCTCCAGTAGGATGTAGCAGATGACAGGAACTAGATTAACATGATATATTGACATGTATTAACTAATAATTTAGCTAACATCTACATGCAACAGCACAACTCAACATGCAGTTTGCTTGGTATAAACAGCAATGTTTTTGCTTCTACTGGTTTGCTCAACATGCAGCTCACCCGACTCAAGTAGCCTACTTACAAGTACATGTGTGATGCATTTAAAGACGGATCTGAAAATACATTACTGCATAAAAACAGATAAAAAAAAACTAGTTGTACTTTTATTTAGTTATTACATTTCAAACAAGTACTGTAGATTTATAGTTTTCTAGTTTTGAAAAAAAAGTCCATCTACAGTAAAAAAACAAAACAATAAAACAATAAAAAATACAATAAACTATTCCAACCATACCCAACTAGTCGATGTTGCTCAGGTTTTCAATATATGAATAACTGAATTCACGTGATATGTATATTGCTGTCCTCCTCCAAAGTCTAGAGAATACTAAAAAACAAACAACATCATGAGGACAAAAAAATAAAAAAAGACCAGGGAAATTATTGGGATGACGTTGTAAGCAGTGTAAAATTATAGATATATAAATTTATTTATTTAACAATTGAAAGAGTAATTGTACATGCTGGAAAAGGTAAGAATTAATCAGATAATCAGCCATGAGGACACAGATGGCCTTAGAAAAGCTCTACAGATTAAAAACTCGAGGTTTGGTCTCATGGAAGAAAGTTTTTGGTAAAACCAAGTTTTGAGAAATCCCGTTTTTACATTTTTCTATGCCACATATTGGAAACTACAAACATGTGGAATAAGGGTACCCAAGGAAGATAAAATCATAACTCAACTTTGTTACACAGTCAAAATCTAGCAGGAACAATTTACTTTGTAAAGCTCATTTAAAAAAAAAAAAACAATATCCCGATTTTTTTTTCTTAAAAAGTCATGTTTTCACTATGTTAATTATTCATTTCTAATGAACATTTTTTTTTTGTCTACACGCTAAATATTTAGCTAAGAGCTACCTGATAAGCTAAGATACAAACTTACTTGCAGACAAGCAGAAAAGCACTACGACAATAAAAGCTAACTAAATATTTGGTTATAAAGCTAAATATTTAGTCCAATCTAAATATTTAGTTTGAAGCTAAATATTTAGCCTGCTACCTAATAATATACTCTAAATATTAACCTTGGTGCTCAATATTTACTTATGCCAAATATTACGTTGAAGCTGAATATTTAGCTTGCTAACTAATTATATGGCCTGGAGTGTTTTATTTTGTCTGTAATCTAAATATTTAGCCAAGATAACTCTTATGACAGGCTGAATAACTCAAATTATTGGTGTTAAATTTTGACTGTGTAATTCTGTAAGATAAAACACCCTCTTAACCATGACACATGGTTGTACTGCCTTTTTCCTCATCAGGGAAAGGGAAGTTGAACTAAACTTACAGGAAGAAAATTTTAGCAGAATTGAGGGTAGTTCAACTAGAAAAAGTTGAGAGCTAGAGTTGTCTGCACCGCCCATGCAGGCAGAGCGGCTTACCTCTGCTAGAGTTCCAAACACACCCTCCTCCTCCTCAAAGCTCATGGCTGCTTCGGTTTTTGGCAGCTTAAAACTCTTTTTTGTTGGATTTTTTTTTTACTTTCTCTGTGAAAACCCCCCCGTTTCGGATGTAATCAGCCCATTAAATGGCTGTTATTAGTGGTTATCACTCCCATTACATGCCGTCTGACTTTGCCCTCTCTACCTACTGAAACAGACTTTTCCGTTTGGTGTTTAAAACCTCTTCAAATTAGGTTTAGGTTTAAGCATTTAAAAGAAAGTATATTTGTCCTACTGTGACCTTAACGTTAGGACATAAAACTTGTGGGTTCGTTAAAATTGGTTAGATAACTCCAGTTATGATATGCTACTCTGACAAAGTATTTTTGACACGTACAGACAGTTGGCTGTTATCAGCGATAAGAAGGCTAGATAACCTACTAGTAGGCAGAGAGGGCACAGTCTGACGGCATTTAATGGGAGTAATAATCGCTAATAACAGCCATTTAATGGATTGACAACTTCCGAATCGGCTGGTGAAAACACCCGTTTGGCTGCATGGATTACAGGATTTTATTATACATTCCTGAAGAATAGCATCAAAGAACAAAGATGCCTGATGGACAGAGAAGTAAATGGATACATGCTAATGCTAATGTGGGTTAGCCATTTATCAAGCTATTTATGTGATCTTATAACAGCATTGTGTGGTTGATCTGTGGCATCTCAGAATGTTCAGTAAACAGGTGCAAACAACACCCACAGCTTTTTTATATACTGGGCTGAAAAGATTTGCTTAATGGACTCAGCTAGTTGTTTTCGGCTGGAGATTTAGCAGCTGAAATAGGCTTTATTGACTCTTTGATTTTTTACCAAAAAATAAAAAATAAAAATAAACCAAACGTCTGAGCCCTTAATATAACAGAGTTTCATTGTGGTACTTCGTGCTTTTCAAATTATTTGTGGGAATTCTGTTTGTGATGAAGCTCAGCACTGTTTGTTTCAGTTTGATATGCTCCTGGCTCTGCAGCGCGGCAAGACAGAACGTTGGGGTGCAGGAGGCAGGTTTATAGAGAAACGAGCCGTTTGACTTCGTGGTCTAACATTAACTACAGGATACAAGTTAAATTTCAAGACAATTTTATCCTGTATAACATCAACAGTAACATTTTATCATATATATATATGTCTATCACAGAAGTTGAAAGCTGTGAAATAACATGACAAATTAATTCATTACACAAAAAAGAAATAACCAGCATATTGAGAGAAAGATACACAAGAAATTGCCTTTCAAGTTTACTTTCGAGGGAATGAGTAAAGGAATTGTTTTGTTCGAATGTAGGATAGGGAAAAGAACAAAGAGTAAAAGAGCTTCATTAGTCGAAAGTTAAATTTATTCTCCATGATTAGGATCCTGAGAATCACATAAAAGTGAAAAATTGGAGCAAAAATAACCTGAATGCTAAATGTAGTTATGTATTCCGGGTGCTTACCCAGATGCATTAGACATTGCATACAATGACAGATAAGTGAAGAATCCCATCTGCTCTCCCCACTATGACACTAATTGTTCTCCCATTTTAAAATCTACCTGAATAATGATTGTGAAAAGAAAATGCAGCATCAAATCCTTACTCTAATACATGAAATAAACAGCGTGAGGACATATTCGGCTGCAATACAAAAGACTTTCCTTTTATTCATAATCATAGCTATTATATAAGCAGGGTTGGGCTTTACTGTGATGCAGAATGAGACTAAGATACATGCGTCAACAAACCACTTACCAAGCCATATAATTAGAAGAACGCACAGTAGTAGGGGAGAGGCTGACTTTAGCACATGCAAGTACTCCCTCTGTTTAGTTGATGACAAAAAAAAAAAATCCAATCAAATGGAAACTTGTATTTCTTCTTTTTTCAGTTTCTTATAATTTTAAAAAATATGGACAATTTGTTCAATCTATAATTTAGCAAGTCAATAGTTGGCAGCAATTAGAAACAGACCAGTACGAGATTAAAATTTTGGTTGCCCCTGCTTTTCACAGTATTTCATAACTGGTTAATTTTATCATTCTTATATACCGGGAAAAAATCCCAAACAAAAATAATCACCTTCTATTTGCCTGGTAGTGTGCAGACACAGGTGAAAAAAAAGTTTAACCTATAAATCTTTCCTATACCTCTATACCAGAAACCAGTCCATGCCTCATAACTAATATAATTTCTTCTCAAGCTGAAGTGCAGATATTTATTTATGTGCTATTAAGTTCAAGTGTGCTTATTTATTCTTATCCTTATTCTTTAGTATTCTTTTTAATTTTATCTAAGAATCCACAGATACCGATACCGGTATCGGGTATAGCGATACGGTTCTTGTACTGTATCATTTCACTTTAAGTTAACCAATAACATGATTGAATGAGGAAATCTCCAATGATTTTACAGAAACTGTTTATTTTTCATTAGACATTTTTTGTTTTGTCGTCATCTTTGTTATTATTTTTTTTAAATCTAATGCACCATCATTTCTTGTAACAAGCAGAGAAGAAAATAAAACCTATCTCCCAATTTATTGCATTTGTTGTGTATGGTAGAAGTACGAGTATCGGTACTAGGTATCGGCAAGAACTCAAATCCAATATCGTGTAGTGTCTTTTTGAAAAAAGTGGTATCGTTGCATCCCTAATTTTATCACCAGCTGTGGTATAAGAATAATACAAGTGATTCCTTCTCCTGGTATTATCTATGCATTTATTTATAAAATTTACATGTATTCCAAATTTTATTGCTCAAGCTATGTTGTTGAAGTTTTTCTAACTTTTCTTAAGTGAAGAGTTTCAATATTCCTTTTACCTGTTCTAAATAACCCAAGCTGCATTCAAATGTATGAGCCTTTACATATTGGAAATAGGCCAGAAAATAGGCTCAATGTGGGATCATCTATAACAGTGGCTTTTAACATGGGGTCCCTGGAGATCATAGGTCGACCACGCAATTTTAACTATGTAGAGGTTACCAAAGTTATATTTGTAAATATTAAATTTCTACAATCCAGCCTGAAAAACAATAAAGAGAACAAAAACCTACCATTGCTTTTTATTTTTTGCAAATAAAAGTCTGTAGGGATGCAACGATACCACTTTTTTTCAAACCGATACGATACCGATACGTAGATCTGAGTTCTTGCTGATACAGAGTACCAATGCTTCAATACTTCTACCACACAAAAAGAGGCAATGGATTGGAATATTTTTCCCCCTCTGTTTGTTACAACAAATGGTGATGAATTAAATAATAATAAAAAAAAACATTCATGCAAATAACCACAAAAATAGTACTTCAAATGAAAAATTTACATTTTCTGGGAAAATATTGAGCTCTCTCATTTTAAGTACCGGTTCACTGTATCAGTTAAGTAACCGATGCAAGTACTTTAGAACAGTATTGGCCCTGGAACACAATACTAGTATCAGCATCGGTGCTTCCCTAAAAGTTTGTAATAAATTACTTTTACAGTGCATTGGGGGGACTAGTCTTGGACACAGGAAATGGGTTCCTCAAATCATTGATCTATAACACATTCATGATACCTGTATAGGTTTGAGGGATGTCAACTTTGAGGCTGTAAATTGGACCCAGATTGAAGAGATAAAACCCATATGGATCTCATCAATAAGTTTAGTGTGGGTGCAAGACGGTGCCAAATGGGGAATATGTCTGTGATGCCATTTACCAAGACAAAACAGTTTCAGCGTTATCTAACTCGAGGCACTGAAAAGGCAAAATAAGAAAATTAAACTCTTATGGGTTTTATATTCTGCAAGAAGAGCTAGGAAATTGACATTTTTGAGAAACAACAAGGAAGCTGATTGGCCAGTATGGTGCTCTGGACTACAGGAATAAATCTCCAAATTTGTTTTGATCAATTTTGTGACTTGGAGAAAATGCTTTGGAAACTCCGTCACATGGGAAAAAAAGATTTTATCAAGTTGCATTTCTTACCGAATCATCATGAAAAATGTGTCAGTAACTTATTCAAAGCCCTGTCCACACTAATATTTTTTTTTTTTTCGAAATACTAAATCTGTCGGATCGCAAAGACAGAGCCAGTGATGAAAATCTTGCCACTGAAAACATCACATTTCAAAAGAATAGGATCCTGAACAAGACTACGGAAAATTTGAAATGCAGGTCTGTAAAAACATGCTGGAATATTTGACTCAAAAGGGACATAAAAATCAAAGTGAAGACAAAGGAGACAAAAAGCAGAAATGTAAGCTCTAAGTCTGCTGCAATAAATATTTCCGCTTTGGCTTGCTTATGGAGTTACCCCACATCTTTAAGACTTCTTCCAAAAATGGTAATGAAAGCCTTATCACAAAGTTGCTCCGATCTGAGAAGTTCCTGTATAAGACATTAGCTTGTAAAATTGAGAAAAGAGCCCTATTTCCTCTTCAGCTAATGCATCTTTTAGCGGTGCTTTGTAAAATCCCCAGTGAGACTTATTTGAATATCAATAAGCTGAGAGACTGTGTCTGATCAAAAATCCTCCGGAGTCAAAAGTTTTGGATGACCCAGACAGATGGCAGCTCTCAATCCCAGGACGGGGAAAAATGAGACTCGAGGCAAAACTTGAGAGGGATGAAATTTGAGCGAGCTTTAGAGGATTCAGTTTCTCTACGAGAAAAGGAGGTAGATGAGGTAACTGTTCAGGCTGCCACTGCGAGGGGAATCTACAGATTAAAGACCTGCATTTTATGGCAAACCTTCCTAGTTTTATGTGTTTATTTTACAGAAGCGTCTGAGCTTCATGAAGCCGGAAGGTCATTATACCATATTAATGGGAAGCCACTTGAGAATCCTAATTTGCTTACCCTTTGGCCGTTACGATATAATTAATAACATTTTATTCCTGGAGCTGAACTGCACAATAAAAGTACATTTTTAGCCTCCTGTTACTTCGGTTTCTTTACGCAGGACAAATAAAAAAACTGTTCAATTACCTTTTAAAAACCTGAAACACAAACAACAGCAACAAGGCATCACCACCCACATCCTTAAAAGTTTGAATAAAACATGCCGAAGTGAAATATCCCCATACGGTCCTCATGAATCGCCGTGGACAGATTAAGACAGTGTAAATCAGAGATGTCCGCTCTAAAAACTGACGGCATCGTCACAAGCTGACAGCAACGGCTCCGGTAAGACGTCCAGGAATTGACAGCTTGCTTAAATTTACATAATTAGCTTCAACAGCTGCAATTAGGCCGTCAGGAATCCTCCATCAAAGATAACCCATTTATTTCTGGACAAAACAGTGGAACATCAAGGAAGAAATTGACCAAAGATCGTAATTGCACGTGGAATGAAGTCCTAATTAACACAAAAAGTTGATTAAGAGGCGTTCCAAAATCTTCTGTTGTGATATGACAGCAAAGCAAGATACAGATCCACCTGTTTACTTCAAGAGGATATGTGATTCTCTGGAGGATCAGGAGCATATTGTCATTGTAATAATCAGAATGCCAAGGCATGAAAAGTCAATTTTTACTCTCTTCATATGGCAAATACTGACCTTTATTTAAAAGCTTTAGATCTCTACACCGCTTAAGAGAAAATAATAGTACCTCAAAGCTTTAGCTTTATGCAAGGTAATTCCTTTTTTTATGGTTGTGAATTAATACTCTCAATGCAACTTGATGATTAAGTGTTCTATGAGACAGACAGTCCAATAGGTAAGCCATTGTCCCAAAATGTATCAATCTAGACCTGATGCTGACTTCCTGGTGTACTGTTAACTGTATTTCTTTTGGGTTTTCCAAAAAAGAAAATGTCGTCAATTGGGCCAAAAATCATATAAAATCACTCCATTTCGATTCTCCCCCCATATATTCATGCGATAGACACATGGATAGTCTTCAGTTGAACAAATACATTGATTCTTTCATAATAAAAACACTGTGAAGAATGTATTGACTAAGAAACAAAATCTTCCATAATGATAATGACATTAATTTTTAATTACCTAGAAATGAGGACACTGGATCCCTCAGCACCATTCACTTGAGGCTACAGTCCCCGACACTTTTGCAGCTTAAAGAATTCAAAGTTGTTAAAAAAACAAACAAACAATGGATTTGCCTATATTTGATTACAAACTGTACCAGGAAGTAGTAATTGGCTCCAAATCTAAAATTATTTTTAGGTAGCTTGTAGTGCTACACACCCAAGATGGTATTTGCTTCATTTTAAGTGAACTGTGGGGAAATAAAAAAAAAGTATTTTTGTATTTTCTTGATAACCGAGTGGTTTTTACATCATCTCAAATTGCACATTTGGTCTGTAATCCCAAATAAAGCTGGCTGATGGAGGTTCCATACTTACCATTGTATTGGATTGTACTGGAGTTGCCTAATTATGCATATTGTGGTTGATTTACATATTAAACACTGAAATTTAAAGTGATTGCAGGGGCTTTATTTAAATTAACATCGTGTGCTTAATAAATCCAGATAAAAAGATAATAAAATGGGGAAATGCCAAGAAATAAACAATTAAGGAGAACATAATTTTAGGTATGACTGACACACTCTTTGTAGGCAGTACAAGAGCATATCTCTTGTCAATGTTTGTTTTGTTTAATAAAGATAAATCTTCAAGACAGGCAATAGACCTCTGCAAATGTATATCAACATAAAAACAGTCTGAATTTTTTATCTTTGCGTTGAATATATTAAATCTGACTAAAACTATTAAGTAAATGATTGACAGCTTTTTGAATCCCCAAAGAGTTGTCATTTTCATGCGGGCAGAGACATAGATGACTGTTTTAATTTGTAGACTTGTCATTCCTTTCCCATGCTCCGTTTCTAAAGATATAATTCTCCATCACTGATTCCTTTGTTCTGATTTCATTTAGAGTTTTTAGCTCCGTTTTATGTCGTAGACATCTCTGTTTGCTGTAATTTGATTTCCTTCGGTTAACTTTATCTTTCGATTTTGCATTAACCTTACAGACAATTTTGCATTTATACGCTTTTTTGGCATTGCGTTGTGTTCCCTCCGGTTTCATCTGTGGTTCTAGCTTCCTGGGAAGTATGTTTACCTTTCTTGGTCACTTTGACACTGGGCAATTCTTACTAGTCTTTTTATGTTGCATGTCCTGGTATCCAACCCTATCAACACTTTTCTTTTGTTTTTCAGTTTACAGTTACATAACCTAACCAATAAAAAAGGACAGCTGTTGAATAATTCAAAGTCAGTTGAAAAACGTGGGAGCCACCTCATCACAGGTAAAGATGAACAGAAATTCCACCTCAGGGCTGCCTGCAGTCACTGAGACTAGCTTGCTTGCCTGGGGAAATTGTTCTGGCACTCCTATTGCAGGGGGATGGAATTTTACTCCCATTTCCTTTCACATCCTTTCTGTTCTGTACTTCCTTACATAATCATATTCAAGCTTCACCAGGTTGCTGATTTTCATTTGGCAATCCCTTCTACTCTGGACCAATAAATCCATTTCCTCTTCAGAGGTGTTTTCATCGACCTTCTTTAATGACCTTTATTTAAATACATTTACATGCGGGAAGTTGTGGTTTTTCTCTTTTACCCAACCACTAATGGACCTAACCAAGGTCAAACTCAAATATGTTGATGTGGAAAACCTCTCTTTTCCATTTACTGGTACCACACTAAAAATGTTTTGATTATCCAACAAATCTTGACAGACAGGGATCTTTTTCAAAATAAAATGCCATTTCACATGATAATTAGCTTTTTTTACGGGAAGAATGTGATCTAAACCAACCTGGCCCCATTTAAAAAAAGAAAATGTATCTTTTCTATACATCATGATTCAACTATGATAAGCTATATCCAGAGGGTTTAGTTTAACATTTCTAAATTAGGCCTGATTATATGTAGGACCAATAGGCCGTGTAAATGGAACCTGTCTGACAACATGAAGTAGGTAAAAAGTTTGTTCAAAGCAACATATTATTGCCTAATTTAAATGAATTCAAAAATAGAAAAGGTACAGAGACATTTCTAAGGCAGTAGGACTCCATTAAACAACGATGAGAGCCATCATACATAAATGGAGAAAACCGAAAAGGAGGTGAATGTTAACATCATTTGCCTCAAGAAGTAGACGTGGCAAACATGGCATCTATGGGAGTGTTTAAAGGCCAAAACAACTGCAACAACAAAAAACTACAAAGGAAAGTCTCACATTTATCATGATACAACTTCAGTCCATAGAATACACTGGGCATCAGGAGCTGCACTTTTCAAAAGATGTGTGTCCTACCCGGGAAAGAAAAATAACACTATACCTTTAATCAGATATGATGGTCGTAGTATGATGCTCTGGGGCTGCTTTGCTGCTTCGGGATCTGTATGAGTTGTTGAAAACTTGAATTCTGAAATCCACTAAAAATCCTGCAGAAAAACTGTGATATCAGTTTGTTGAGATATTCTCAAGAATATCTTAGAAGAAGAAGTCCAAAACTGAAAATAAGAACCACACATTGCAGATTTTGGAGTGCCCAAACAAATTGAGATGCAGTTGAATTACCATTCATATGCAGATACCATAGCAGTGATTGAATTAGAACAATACTGGTATATATATATATATATATATATATATATATAAATATAGGCTATACATCACTTCACTAGAGTTTCTTGCTCAAATCTTGCTCTCGCCGACGTCTGTTTATGTTCTGATGATCTCTACATGACATATTCCCAATATATATTTACTAACATGTAACTAATTAATTTAGTTACATTACTTTGAAATATTAACATCACAGCAATGAAAAACAGTGGGCTTAAATTCCTCCATAATAATTGTTGTGACTGTTCCTGACCCATTCAGATATTAAAAAGGCAAGTGTTTACTCACATGGTGGCAAAACCCGCTCTTTTGGGGGGGGGATTAAATAACTTTAATCTGACAAAAGTAATAATAAATAAAAATTATATAAATGTTGACCAATGAAAGTCAGACATTGCTTTTCATCCATGCTTCAACGGAATTATTTAAAAAATAAATGCATGAAACAGGCCTGGACAAAAATCACGGTACCCACAACTTAATATTTGGTAGCACAACCTTTTGAGGCAATCACTGCAATCAAATGATTCCTGTTGTTGTCAATGAGACTTCTGCACCTCTCAGCAGGTATTTTGGCCCACTCCTCATGAGCAAACTGTTCTAGTTGTTTCCGGTTTGAAGGGCGCCTTTTCCAGACAGCACGTTTCAGCTCCTTCCAAAGATGCTCAATAGGATTGAGATCAGGGCTCATAGAAGGCCAGTGTTTTCCTCTTAGCCCTTCTTGGGTGTTTTTAGCTGTGTATTTTGGGTCATTTTCCTGTTGTAAGACCCGTGACCTGCGACTGAGACCATGCTTTCTGACACTGGCCAGCACATTTCTCTCTAGAATCCCCTGATAGTCTTGAGATTTCATTGTACCCTGCACAGATTCAAGACACCCTGTGTCAGATGCAGCAAATCAGCCCCAGAACATAACCGAGCCTCCCCCATGTTTCACAGTAGGGACCGTGTTCTTTTCTAGATATGCTTCATTTTTCCGTCTGTGAACATAGAGCTGATGTGCCTTGGCAAAAAGTTTATTTTTTGTCTCATCTGTCCACAGGACATTCTCCCAGAAGCTTTGTGGCTCGTCAGCATGTAGTTTGGCATACTCCAGTCTGTTTTTTTTTATGATTTGTCCTCTGGCTCAAACAGCGAAGGATGTTCCGATCTGACACTGATGTTCCTTGAGCATAAAGTTCAGCTTGGATCTATTTTGAAGTCTTTCTAGGCTCTTTTGTTACCATTTGGATTATCCGTCTCTTTGATCTGTCATCAATTTTCCTCCTGCAGCCACGTCCAGGGAGGTTGGCTACAGTCCCATGGATCGTACATTACTGAATGACATGTGCAGCTGTAGTCACAGAAACATCTAGCTGCTTGGAGATGGTCTTATAGCCTTTACAGTTAACATGCTTGTCTATGATTTTCTTTCTCATCTCCTGAGACACAGTCTTTCCTTTGCTTCCTCTGGTTTATATTGAGTGTGGTACACACCACGTCACCAAACAACACAGTGACTACCTGGAGTCCTATATATAGGCCCACTGAGTGATTACAGGATTGTAGACACCTAGGATGCTGATTAGTGGACATACCTTGGATTAACATGTCCCTTTGGTCACATTATTTTCATTCTTTTCTAGGGGTACCATCATTTTTGTCCAGGCCTGTTTCATGCATTTATTTTTTAAATAATTCTGTTGAAGCATGGATGAAAAGCAATGTCTGACTTTCATTGGTCAACATTTATATAATTTTTATTTATTATTACTTTTGTCAGATTAAAGTTATTTCTGTGACCATTATGAGTTTTTCTTTTATTTAATGAAGGGTACCAACAATTTTGTCCACGTCTATATACATATATATATATATATATATATATATATTATTATAATATATATATATATATATATTATGGCATGCCGTTCAGGAAAATATTATTATTTTATATTGATATGTTGGAATATATGGAATGAACCTTGAATATATGGAAGGTAAATCTGAATAATTGATTGATAGTCTTGAATATATTATTGAACTTTGAATATATTGATATGAACCTTTGTTGAATATATTGAATGAAAGTCTGAATATATTGTAATTAAGTTTGAATATATGGAATGAACCTTGAATATATGGAATGAACCTTGAATATATGGAATGAAAGTCTGAATATATGGAATGAAGTTTGAATATATGGAATGAAAGTCTGAATATATGGAATGAACCTTGAATATATGGAATGAAGTTTGAATATATGGAATGAAGTTTGAATATATGGAATGAAGTTTGAATATATGGAATGAAGTTTGAATATATGGAATGAACCTTGAATATATGGAATGAAAGTCTGAATATATGGAATGAAGTTTGAATATATGGAATGAAAGTCTGAATATATGGAATGAAGTTTGAATATATGGAATGAACCTTGAATATATGGAATGAACCTTGAATATATGGATGACTTGAATATATGGAGGAATGGGAAGTTTTGAATATATAGACATGAACTCTTGATTATTATGGAATGATGTTCTGAATTTATGGAAATGAACCTTGAAATATATGGAAGAAAGTCTGATATATGGCAAACGATGAACCTTGAAGATATATGGAAATCAAAGTCTGCAGTAGATCGATATGGAATGAAAGTCTGAATATATGGAATGAAAGTCTGAATATATGGAATGAAGTTTGAATATATGGAATGAACCTTGAATATATGGAATGAAGTTTGAATGTATGGAATGAACCTTGAATATATGGAATGAAGTTTGAATATATAGAATGAAAGTCTGAATATATGGAATGAAGTTTGAATATATGGAATGAAAGTCTGAATATATGGAATGAAGTTTGAATGTATGGAATGAAAGTCTGAATCATATGGGATGCCCTTGAATATATTGGAATGAAGTCTGAATATATGGTTGAAGTTGAATATATGGAATGAAAACCTTGAATATATGGAATGATAGTTTGAATATATGGAACTGAACCTTGAATATATGGATGCAAAGTCTGATTATATGGAATGAAACATTGAATAAATGGAAATGAAAGTCTGAATATATGGAAATTGTAACTTGAAATATATGGAATCAAAGTCTGAATTATATGGATAAAGACTGGAATATTGGCAATGAAGTTTGAGTATTGAATGAATTGAATGTATGGAATGAACCTTGAATATATGGAATGAACCTTGAATATATGGAATGAAAGTCTGAATATATGGAATGAACCTTGAATATATGGAATGTAGTTTTAATATATAGAATGAACCTTGAATATATGGAATGAAGTTGAATATAAGCGACTAGGTCTCTTGAATATATGGAATTAAAGTCTAATATATAGACTGAAACTTGAATATATGGAATGAACCTTGAATATATGGAATGAAAGTCTGAATATATGGAATGAAAGTCTGAATATATGGAATGAAGTTTGAATATATGGAATGAACCTTGAATATATGGAATGAAGTTTGAATATATAGAATGGAAGTCTGAATATATGGAATGAAAGTTTGAATATATGGAATGAAGTTTGAATATATGGAATGAAACCTTAGGCCTTAGTATTATGGGTATTGTAGCAGATTATCATACCTTTCATTATGTGTTTAATTAATGGTTTTGCTGAGATGAACTTTATGATTTAGGCATCAAGTTGCCTATTTCAACAACTGAATCTCAGTTTTTAATTTCTAACTTCTCATTAGGAATTTTCCTGTTTTTGAAACCTTGAAAACAAATTGGACTTTGTCAAAAGCGAGAGATATATGTATCGTCCAATTCATGAAAAGCAGGGATTATTTCCTTATTTGACCTTTTTTTTTGGGGGGGGGGGGCAGTTATTACAGTAGCGGATAAATATGGAGGGTTTCTGTAATTTTGACAGATTAATTTGTCCGTTTGTCGTGCAGACAAGAGATTTACATTTGAAGCATTTGTGCATAATTTCATGGCATCTCATTATCAATGAGCTAGCAGTGTGTTTCAAGATTTACGGAGGCTTTGGAGCAGTCACAGTCCTGCTCCAAAAACCGTAACCCTGTACAGAAGTTGTGCTTACTACTGAACTTACTCCCGCTGAAGCAGTTAAAACTAAGATGATGATTGTATTTCAGTCTCCAGTGTGGTAGTGGAGCACAGATTCAGCTTTCAGAACATTTAATGCCTTGTCCACATGTAGCTGGGTATCTCAGAAAACTGAGATATTTTTCTACGATTTGGCCTGTCATCCACACGTAAACTGAGATTTTCGGCACAAAAAAACCCAACATTTTTTTAAATCTGGCCAAATTGGAGATCTGCTATTTCTCCTTTTTCAGCATCTATGTGTGGACGGATGAAAACTAAGTTTTAGGTGCTGTAACTTCACAAGCTGCATTTACACTCAGAAACAGCATTTATGCCCTCAGAGCTGTGTTGGAATCATCAATTGTCAAAGCATGTTTTGTTTGTTTACTTTTAGAGCTCTGTTACTGGTGCAGGCTGAATATAGAGAATAGAAAGTTACTCTGAGTGGATAGGATTTGGGAGAACTATTGCCCCTACAGGTTTGCCATGTCTATGAAAGTGCTGAAAAACACATTTATCCGGATTTTTTTTCTAAAGAAGCGGTGGAAAATCTTTTGGTTTTTTATTAAACGGCTATGTGTGGATATGGCCTAAATCCTTAGAAGTCCAAAACTCAAAACAATTGGCTACTGTATGTGCAGTTCAGATCCATGCGAATAGAGGTATTTGTGACTTGTTTAGGCCACAGTAGGTGAACTTTTTATATTTTACGTTTAAAATGGGAGGTTTTTATTGTTAACATGAAGTTAATGGGGCCACAATCAGTGGTTGTCACTGTGGGAAAAAAAATAAAAAGAATCTGCTTGAGATTGAACTTTCTGGCCTTAATTGTAAGTGGTATATGTGGAGAAAACCAGGCACTGCTCCTTAGCAGCCCAACAAAACCCTAAAGTAAAACATGGTGGTGGGAGTATCATGTTGTGGGGGTGTTTTTCAGCTGCAGGGACAGAACTGGTTGTAACTGAAGGAAAGATGAATGCGGCCAAGTACATCCTGCAAGAAAACTTCTACCAGAGTAATTAGGACCCCAGACTGGGTTGAAGCTCCACCTTTCAACACGACAGTGACCTAAGCACACACCTAAAATAAAAAAATGGTGTGGCTTTGGAATAACTCTGTGACCGTTCTTGACTGGCCCAGTCAGATCCTTGACCCAAACACAATTGAGCATCTCTGGAGACCTGAAAATGGCTGTCCACCAACATTCAACATCCAACCTGATAGTATATATAGATTTAAAAAGAAATTGGTACAATTTATAGCGGTAGTGGTGTTGTTCTGTTGATTAGAACAATATACAGAGCTGATGTAAACATCCATGTTTGTTGGCAGCAGTTTTGATTGAACAGTCTATCAGCTGCAGAGAGGAAGGACCTGCAGAAAAGCTCCTTCCTG
Organism: Apricaphanius iberus; assembly: GCA_028564705.1. NCBI lineage: Eukaryota > Metazoa > Chordata > Actinopteri > Cyprinodontiformes > Aphaniidae > Apricaphanius > Apricaphanius iberus. Next base: position 97,044 of record JAPXFQ010001385.1, on the reverse strand, counting down.
CATCTAGGATACAGCAGTCCGTCAATGAAGGAGCTCTACAATCCAGCAACATTTCCATGCATGGGGTGGGAGATTCTCTCCATTAGAGATGTTATTTTAACCAGAGTCCTTCTGTCTCCAACCACCTGTACTGGATCCAGGGTGCGTACTAGAACAGAGCTGGCCTTCCTGATGAGTTTATCTTATCTCTTCCTCTCAGCTGTCGATATACTAATGCTCCAACATACAACAATGTAAAAAATGACAGAAGTCACCACAGGGTCATAGAAGGTCTTCAACAGCGCTCCCTGGACTCCAAATGACCTCAGCCGCTCAGCAGGTAGTCTGCTCTGATCCTTACCACAGAGCTTGTTGCTGTAGGATAGTCTCATGAAGAGGATGATCAGGGTTGTCCATAATTTGTTTTAATTTTATGAATAATCCTTTGCATCACTATCTCCAGTTGTTATACTGTATATACATAGAAAAAGGGTAAAATATATTGGAGGGATTTTTTCTTCCCCATTGGTAATCTCTGACATAAAGCATCCCTGTGTTTCTTACTGATGAGCTATGATACTCATCTGCAATATGGATGATCTCAAAATGATCTTATAATTTGTCAGCAAATTTTATAATTTTCCTCTTGGGATTTACAAACTATATTGCTTCACTTAAATGAAGATGGTATTATAACAAATAGTTTAATTTTTTTGGCATCCTCTCTTTTTTTAATTAAACATACGGATTATAAAAGAAACATTATTTCATTGATAAATAAATGGTACATTTTGAAATCCATCCACTAAAGAAGGATTACATAAACCCAACCTCAAAAAATAAACACTAAAATAACAAATCCTAGACCATAACGATTAAAATAAATGTTGAACTGCAGAGGTCCTTCAGTGACAGACTGCTGCATCCTAGATTCATGAAGGAGTATTTCTACAGGTCCTTACTTTATGCACCTGTCAGATTTTATAATCGATACTGCTTCCAACATAGATTTTTACATTACTGCTGTAAATTGCACTAATCAACCGAACACTACTACTGTTATAACTTGCACATTCTTTTTCACAGAATATATTCTAACTTATTGGAAATTACTTACATATACTTTTTAAGGCACAGTAAATGCGGAATCTGCACTTTTCTAAAATTCTAATTAGTTAAACATCTTTAAGCATCCTGCTGTTTGCACTCAACCTGGGTTTAACACCTTATCTGTACTTAACCTGTTTTTGTAAGTATTGTACATGTAAATATTTTCTTTCTGTTCTGTTTCCTGTTCAGTTTGTATATGTGTTTTTGTTGTTGCTGCTTTTAAGACCAAATTTCCCCTTGTGGGACAATTAAAGGATTATTTTTACTCTATTCTTATTAAACACATTGTTCTTTACATAGTTGACAAAACAATTATACAAATAGAATGATCAATTATCAATGGAAATCAAATTGAACCCAGAGAGGTCTGGATTTGAAGTCACACTCCAAATTTAAGTAGAAAACACATTACAGGCTGATCCAACTTTGATGTAATGTTCTTATAACAAGTCAGAATGAGGCTCAGTATTGTGGCCTCCACCTGCCGGTACGATCTCCCTACAACACCGGGCATGCTCCTGATGAGGTGGCGGATGGTCTCCAGGGGGATCTTCTGCCAGACCTGGACTAAAACATCCACCAACTCTCATCTGTGGTGTAACGTGGTGTTGGTGGATGGAACACGACGTGATGCCCCAGATGAGCTCAACTGGATTCTGGTCTGGGAAACGGACAGGCCAGTCCAGTATCAATCTCTCCATTCTGCAGGAATTACTGACACACTCCAGCCACATGAGGTCTAGCATTGTCTGGCATTAGAAGGAACCCAAGGAACTCATCTACACAATGTCAGAGCACTGGGTTCCTCTTTCTCCTTTTCATGCCAACTAGCTACGATAATTGACATTGCCCGATGCAGTTAGACTTGTTTTGGTATGATGTCTATGGAAAGACGAGACCAAGCAGAGCGCGATACTCACATGCGACACTTCTTCTCCTCCGGATATCCATGAGGCAGAGAGGTGCTGGAACTGATGGCGCGCATGCAACAGTGTTTACACGAAATTATCTATATAAAAAACATATAACAACGTCTGGAATCCTCGACCTGCTCTCTATCGGCACCTCTCCCCAAAACTACGTCCCCACTCACTGCTACATCCCTTAAGTTCTAGATACTATACAACGAACGCACATACTCCACTCTTTGTGGTTAATGTGTTGAATTCCTGCATGTGCTGATTAAAAAGTGTGTTCAGATACAATACAACACAGAACTAAAACAAAAACCTGTTTTTGGTTAGCCATGAACACCAGTGACCTCATAAATCATTTCCCTTATTGTTAAAGTAAGATCAGAATTAACTGCTAAAATGTTTTAAGCACAGATTATTATACAGGGGAAAAAACAATAGTGAAAGCTGTGAAAGATAGATGAATGTTTTATTCTTGTTATGAGAATTTATTTGTGGTCAAAGATTTTCCTTGTGGCTCTTCATCAACCTTGATGCTCCCCGGTTAGGTGCCAATCCAGAAGGAAAAGTAGTGGATACACGAAGGGGAAGGTTGGCCCAGACACGTCATACTGAGGGACAAAAGACAGAAAAGGGGAACCACCAATGAAACAAGTGTTATGCACTTTTATTCCGTTGCTGACCAAATATGATTAGTTGTGAATTCCATTAAAAAAGAAATCAAATCACAGGAAGTCATGCTAATGTTCTTAACTGAACAACTACCTTTAATTTAACTTCTGTTTGACAATTCAATTCATGACAATTACAGAACCTATGTATTTAATTTCATTCAGTTTATGTATGTAAGGGTTATTCACAAAGAAATATTTTGTAGGTACTTTACAACATCTTTAAAATATTCTGAAAAGTGTCACATTTAAAAGAGAAGTCAGTGAGGTCATAAAAACATATTCTTGATTTCTAAGAATAAAAGTTGGAAAAGAAGTGATGATGCAATTTTATGTTGCTAAGGAAAGAGCATCAGTTCCTGGATTATCTCCAAGATCCTATCAACTCCGCCGAAAAACAAATAGAACAATAATCAATGATGCATTTTGTAAATAAAAAAGCCAGTATTTAAAAAATCAAAGAAAACAGAAACTGTAAACGCCTGTATTAATTCTATAAAGTTAGTTTCATTAGTATTAAAATATTTGTCTTTTTCTTTAAAATTTTCATGGATTTATTTATAAAACACATTACTGAATTGTAAATTTTCACTAAAAGATATATTTTATATTTTAGCCAGTTTTATTCAAAGTATTTTATTCCAAAGCCTGTTTCACAAAGTCAGCCTGTAATTAAAACTGAATTAAACCAAGTGGTTTAATTATTTCAAAACGGATAGTTTTAAGTCGAATTAGTTTATCTGCCAGTCAGTCTGAAGGTTGACCCTGAACGCTCACTGGCCGTTACTTAAACATTAATCATCCGCATATTCGGGTAATATTACTGGCATGGGGAAATTTGGTTGTACTGTAACAGCAGCGAAAAATTTATTGACAATATTTACATCATGCACTACAGTTACAAAGTAGTAGGCTACTGTATAGTTGAAGTAATTAAGAAGGCTCATTGATGGGCAGTATTAATGCCAGCACTGATGGCAGGATTGTCTTTTGAAAGGGGCTGAAAACTATCCAGGATGATCTTATTTCTGCACCGGACCCCTGCTGAGCTCTGTAGCGTTGCGCTCCGCCTGAGCGAGAACGGCTTTATTTGTTGTTGGTCGTTTATGTCACTATGACTACACTAGGATTTGCAATGATATCAAACAAAAACACTGGCATAAATCGCCTTACATTTAACGATAAAGACTGCGGGAGCGCGCAGAGACTCCAGCAAGATTTCTAAAGTCTGCCCGTCTTTAGTCTGAAAATCATTTGATGCACGCCCAGCATATTTATTCCCTTGGTTTATGTGTTAGCGTCTGAATCGACAACATTTGGATAAAAACCAAACACCACATAATTTATCTGGAATAAACCTAATTACACTGATTTTACAAGAATATAAAGCAAAACAGAGATGTTAGCACATCAAACTACTGTAGGTCGCAAAGCACAAGCTAACTGCAACCTGCTGCTAACTGCAGTTCACATGTTTTAATGTGTTTACAGTCACATATACGGGTATATTAAATCTACATTCATCATCATATAAATATCTAAACTTACCCATTTCCGCTGTCGGTCTCCAGGCGAACATCCAGAGCTTGTTCTTGCAGCTGTGGTGTCGAGTGATAACATGGTTCCTCCAGCATGAGGCTGAAGTTGGCTTCTGATTCTAGCCTCTGATTCGGGACACGGCCAAAGGGCAATTCCACCTAATTTCTCACTGATCAATGCAGCTTTAATCTGCTCTAGTCTAAAAACTACAAAACACAGATTCTTTAAACAGTGAAACATCAGTTCGAGTAACCTTTTAGGCATTTTCCTAATTATAAATGGAAGCCAACTTCAGCATTCAGACAGCCATACTAATCTACTACATTACCCATAATCCTTGAGGCCAAACTTTGATTCCATATATTCAAGGTTGATTCAATATATTCAGACGTTCATTCCATATATTCAAGGTTGATTCCATATATTCAAGGTTGATTCCATATATTCAAGGTTGATTCAATATATTCAAGGTTGATTCCATATATTCAAGGTTCATTCCATATATTCAGACGTTCATTCCATATATTCAAGGTTGATTCCATATATTCAAGGTTCATTCCATATATTCAAGGTTCATTCCATATATTCAAGGTTCATTCCATATATTCAAGGTTGATTCCATATATTCAGACGTTCATTCCATATATTCAAGGTTGATTCAATATATTCAAGGTTGATTCAATATATTCAGACGTTCATTCCATATATTCAAGGTTCATTCCATATATTCAAGGTTGATTCAATATATTCAGACGTTCATTCCATATATTCAAGGTTCATTCCATATATTCAAGGTTGATTCAATATATTCAGACGTTCATTCCATATATTCAAGGTTCATTCCATATATTCAAGGTTGATTCAATATATTCAGACGTTCATTCCATATATTCAAGGTTGATTCAATATATTCAGACGTTCATTCCATATATTCAAGGTTGATTCAATATATTCAAGAATTCATTCCATTTTTATTCAACTTCATTCCATATATTCACCAGGTTATTCTATATTCAAGGTATCTTTCCATATATTTCAGATTTCATTCCAATATTCAACGGTTCATTATATTATTCAAAGTTGATTATGTCACAGTACTAGACAGCTTCATTCATAATATTACAGTTTTTATGCCATATATTCAAGGTTAATTCCATATATTCAGACTTTCATTCATTATATTCAAGGTTCATTCCATATTTTCAAACTTCATTCCATATATTCAGACTTTCATTCCATATATTCAAGGTTCATTCCATATATTCAGACTTTCATTCCATATATTCATACTTTCATTCCATATATTCAAACTTCATTCAATATATTCAGACTTTCATTCAATATATTCAGATTTTCATTCCATATATTCAAGGTTCATTCAATATATTCAAAGTTCAATCAATATATTCAGACTATCATTCAATATATTCAGATTTACCTTCCATATATTAAAGGTTCATTCCATATATTCCAACATATCAATATAAATATATAATATTTTCCTGAACGGCATGCCATAATATATATATATATATATATATATATATATATATTCCTTTAGGGCTGATGATGATGATGATTTGGAAACTTATTTGTTAAACTAATTCAGTCAGGGTTTCTTTCTCTGATAAGTGGGACAAATAACTAAAACAGGAGAAACTACTTTCAGGCAGCACTGTAGCGTATGACAAGTCAAATGCCACTGATACTTTTTCTAAGGTTTTCTGATCAAAGACTCGTTTAATGTGGCTCCAGGATAATGATGCGAACATTTCCGTAGACATGTGGAAAGCACATTTCTTACTTAAAATGCCAGAGCTTCTCTGAAACTAGCATCCACATTGCTGGCAGATGGTCTTTGTCTTCTCATTTGAGTGTAAATTTGTCTGCTTGGAAATCAGCATACAGATACAGAGGGCTGCTTTTTTCTTTTCTTTTTTTTTCTTCATCATTGCCAAGGTTGGTTTGAAGCCAGTCATTTGTTTTCAGCAGGTATTTATAGCCGTGAAACTGTTCACTCTTCAGGAAACTTAAAGCGAGCCAGTGGACAACCCTGCATTTGTGTCCTTACTACAATTAAGTGTCATGGTGGTGAAAATCGTATCCCTCTATCATCTGTAAACTGGTTTTGGCCCCAAACAAAAACAAAACCACCCAAGATGCTGGGGCTCATTTCATATACATAGGAAACATGACGAAATGATGAAAAGCATGGTACTATAATTGTGCCTTTGAATTTTTACTATTTTTTTCATGCATTTATTTATTATGTTAAAAGTAGATTATTTTGAGGGATTTCCATCAGGCACCCTTGGCCGTTCCTGATAATATCTATGACTGTCGTCAGAACTATTATATAGTAATAAAGAGTGACTGTTTGGTGTTTGTTTTAGAGGAATGTGCTGTGCAGATGGCTTCCAAACACAGCAGAAAGGTGTAGAACACTTGGCACTATGCTAAATGTCTCTGTTGGAGATTAAAAGCATCCTTTCAATATATACAGCCTTAATTAGTGCTTTAGAAGAAGGGAAGGTAAAAGGGGCCGCCTTACATGTTTGTCCAACATTTTTTACCCGAGGTCTTTAGGAGTTTTTTGGAGCTTACGTTCTAAGTACAACTGTCCGGTTTCTGAGCTTGTCTCTCGGGGAGGCTTTTATTTTTCTCTCTTTTCTCTGCTGCTTGTCGCTTTTATGCCCTGTGCAGTTATCTAGAGCAGTCAATGTTAAAGGAAAGCTAAAAAAAAAAAAATGAAGACAACCAGTCATTGATAACCCTGTTATCAGTTCCAGTTGTTAGCCCAGCCATTGTCCGTGCACATTCTCCTCCTTTTTGTGCTTTACTCCCATGGGAAAAAAAGGACTGAAGCGAGCTGTATGACATTTATTAATCCTTTGTTATGGTCTGAATAAACAGAGTTCTTCTCTGTGAAATCAGTGTACAACATCAGGGCACACGTTCCTACTTCCAGCTCCAAAATGGGCTCCTTAATTACCTCCGTCATTGGAGTTCATGTAGCTGTGATGGTAAAATATTTTTTGCAGATAAACAAGTTCTGTTTTTGTTTCAAATGTTAAATAATTTTTGAAATACTTTTAGGACATAAAAATAATACGCTTCTCATTCTAAACTAATATTTGTGGAAATCTGAACTAAATCAATTAGTTGCATTGGCCAACACTCACCAAACGAGCCAAAACTTGCATTACCAACTGTACTTCTAGGGATTCTGAACAATGACAAAATAAAAACTTTGCCATAACTTACATTGATAATTCACATCTCCCATTTCAGCTCATAGCTCAGCATATCCATCTGCTTCTTACATGGGCTTGTGGAAAACTTATAGCTTTCTTCTTGCCACTAGAAATCCCAGATTTGTCCACAACTAATAGTTATCCTGTCATCTAATCTGGAATGTAGGTGTATGCGGAAGCATGGAGCCGGAAGAACTTTCTATAGAAATGAAAAAAAAGTTTACAAAAACATAGTATCTAAATAATAATAAGCAACGTAAAGCAGATGAAAAAGCAAGAAAACTGCATACATTCTGTCTCCTACATATGACAAGTGAAACACAAGTGGACAGATCAAGAATGTAGCAGTTTAAATCCTGTGAGAAGTTAAACTATTAACACATTTCTCTCCCGGACTAGCAAATAATTAATCACATAAGTTTAATACATCAATGGCATAAAAAAAGCTCTCATTAACAAACTGCCTGGTTTTCTTGGTGCTCATTACTATACCATACACTCCCATGTTTGCTAAATAAAACTCACAGCTATTTAGCCTCAGTCAGCTTTACACATTTTCAAATGATTTAGTTACTTCCATTAAAGACTCTTCTTCAAAAGCAAAACTACACAGCGGACAGTTTGCTCAAAAACCAATAAAACAAAGCTATATGCTAACTAAACACTGTAATAAAGAATTTATTGTGAATTAGGATGATTTTTACAAAAAAAAAAAAACTTTCCTGTGCCAATATTGATTGTTCTAATAATTAGTCGTACCTCCATCTAACTAATAAACTTTGTCGCCTTTCTCCAATTCAAATAACAGTAAGATCTATACATTAACAAACAACTAACTGGAATATCATCTAATTCACAATAAAAGGATGCTGCCGCCACCTGGTCTCCGACTTCAATCTTGCTTTTTAAAACTATTTCAGACATGCAAAATATACAGCTGAAAGAATGCTCCAAATTGCTTTATTATTTAAAAGTTGAGAGCTGTGCAGTCGTTTGAATAAACATTGGTGCAGTGAACAGAAAGCAGCTGAAAGTCCCTTCTCAAACAAAAGAGATTGTATTTTACATTTAGTGTTTAACTGTGTTCTAAAGAGTACCTTGAGCATACTCTGTCGCATCCCTAAAGCTCCAACTTCATATAAAAGTTGGAGCAGTTATCCCCTATTTTTTTTAGACTTGAACTTATTACAGATAGATGATAAATATATATTAGCTGCAAAAAGCAAAAAAATGACATAAAACCGCTACAGCTACGATTAAATAACTGCATTTGGGTGAGACATCAAAATTTGTATATTTCTGCTCTGCAAATTAAAACTATTTTTGCACAATGACCCTTTTTTATATTGTAATACAATGTCGGAAACTTATCCTAAAATCTTTTTAGAATTGGTAATTCTGCACTCATTAGTATCCTATACACTTAAAAATCTGTGCTTAGCATAGCATAATTTCTTTAAAGGGCCTATATCATGCAAAATCAAGTTTTTGGAGTCTTCAACCAGCTGGTAGTGCAATTTCTCATTAAAAAAAAAACACCAGAGCGGTTTTGGCTTAATTCACGCATGTCTGAGTAATCCTCCTGAATTCTGCTCTCAGAGCAGCTGCCCCTCCCTCTCCTAGAAAACGACTGAGTGTTCTCTTAGTGATGTAAAATACTTCACCGGTACGGTATTTGGTCAAAATCCACTTATTTCGTACCATGTGAACACAGACTGTACCGTGCCAGGATACGGCCAGAGAGACCTGCCTTGGAGGTAGTATCCGAGTCCAGGTACGGGCGGCCACGTATCATGTGAACACAACCCGTACTCTGGCCGTACTCAAGACAATAGACGCGCTCCACGCGGAAATGACGACACCGCCGGCCGAAATTACAGAATCACCTCGCGACCATACAAATACCAAAACAACGCGATTCAAGCATCCCACAGCAACACAGCAGGTTACAAAACGGCGGGTTTACTACAACACTCACCCTGTAGATGGCTTCAGGTAGCAGCTGACCAGTAGACCAGTTTGTTTACATTCTAGCCTGTCGCTCGTTTTATGACGTCGGTACTTCTCACTCCCTTGTTTGTTGGAGAACTACAGACTTATTTGTATACCGCCGCCTGCTGTTTATTTGTAGTAAAACACTGGATTCAAATACGGGCAGAGATCCGTGCCATGTGAACAGAAAAAATTAGCATTTTCTCTGGCCGTTTTCTGGTACGGCCACACATGTGAAAACGGCCTAAGTGAAAACAAGGGAGTGCTAGATGTGTCTGCACCACCCCTGCAGGCAGAGCAGCTTACCTGTGCTAGAGTTCCAAACACACCCTCCTCCTTCTCAAAGCTCATGGCTACTTCGGTTTTTGGCAGCTTAAAAAAAACGTTCTTTTTTTTTGGATTTTTCACTTTGTCTGTGAAAACGCCCGTTTGGCTGCATGGATTAATGGATTTTACTCTACATTCCTAAAGAAGAGCCGCTGGATCAAAGCTGAAACAAAGATGCTTGATTGACAGAGAAGTAGCTACTTGCTAATGCTAATGTGCGTTAGTCATTTATCAAGCTGCTTATGTGATCTTAAAACAACCTTGTGTGGTTAATTAATTGATCTGTAGCATCTCTGAATGTTCAGTAAATGGCTGCAAACAACACCTACGGCTTTTTTATATACTGGACTGGAAATATTTGCTTAATGGAATCAGCTATGATTTTTTCGGCTCCGTTTAAAGCCTGAAGATTTAGCAAATGAAACAAGCTTTGTTGACTCACAAAATAAATAAAACAAACCAAACGTCTGAGCCCTAATATAACTGAGTTTCATGGTGGTACTTTGTGCTTTTCAAATTCATTGTCAAAATACTGTTTGAGATCAATTTCAGCACCGTTTTTCTCAGTCTGACTGCTATGGCTCTGCACTGAAGACGAGCGCGGGAGAGGTGCAGGAGGCGGGATTATAGAGAAACGTTTTACTATGTGGGCCAACATTAACTACAGGATATAAGTTAAATGTTAGGACAAAAACTAATGTCGTATTACACCAGCGGTAACATTTTATCATATATATATGTCTATCCCAGAAGTTGAAAGCTCTAAAATAGCATTATATAGTCAATTTATGTGTGCAGAAACCTTTTATAAAGTGTGTACAGTGGGTATGGAAAGTATTCAGATCCCTTAAAATTTTTCTGTCTTTGTTTTATTGCAGCCATGTCCTGAAATCAAGAAAAATTTAATTTCTCATTAATGTATACTCAGGACCCCATCTCAACAGAAAAAACAACAAAAGTGTTGAATTTTTACAAATGTATTAGAATTATAAAAGTGAAATATCACATGGTCATAAGTATTCAGAACATTCTCAGTGACACTCATATTTTACTCACATGCTGTTATTTTTGTCTGCTCCTTCATTTGAGTCCAGCTTTGTTGAAATAAACTGATTGGACTTGATTAAGAAAGGCACACACTTGTCTATGTAAGATCTTACAGCTTACAGTGCATATCAGAGCAAATAAGAATTATGAGGTCGAAAGAACTGCCCAAGGAGCTCAGAGACAGAAGTGTAGCAAGGGACAGATCTGGCCAATGCTACAGAATAATTTTTGCAACACTCAAGATTCCTAACAGCACAGTGGCCTCCAGAATCCTCAAATGTAAGAAGTTTGGGACAACCAGAACTTTTTCTGGGACTGGCCGTCCAGCCAAACTAAGCAATAGTGGGAGAAGAGCCTTGATGAGAAAGGAAAATAAGAACCTAAAGATCACTGTGGCTGAGCTCCAAAGATGTAGTAGTGAGATGGGAGAAAATTCTACCAAGTCAACTATCACTGCAGTCCTCCACCAATTAGGACCTTATGGCAGAGTGGCCTGACAGAAGCCTCTCCTCAGTGTAAGACCTATAAAAGCACAAATAGTATTTGACAAAAAAAAAATCACATGAAGGAGTCCAAGACTATGAGAAATATGATTATCTGGTCTGATCGGACCTAGACAGAACTTTTTGGCATTAATTCTGAGCTGTATGTGTGGAGAAAACTAAAACTGTTTAAAACCTGCCAATATAATTGTTACAGTGAAACATGGTGATGGGCAGGGCTTGACTGGGACCAAAAAGTGGCCTTGGCTGTTTTTTTGGTCATGGTGACCATAATTATTTACAAAATATGCAGAGCACTCAGCATTCCAGAGGATATTTGACCGTGTGGTATTGTTTTAAAAATAAGATAAAGAAAATAAAAAAGTGATGCAGTCTACTCACAGAGTTGTTGATTGTGGCAGAGTGGCCACAGTGTCACAATTCTAATTGTGAAGTGTGATTGGATGTCAAAGAAACACTGTTAAAGACATATTTTCAATGTTTTATGAAATATACTGTTTATAAAGTAGCCTAGACAATAATGCCTTTGTAAGCATGTATCCACATGTGGCACTAAAGGAGACTAATCTAATCTACTAATTTCAGATCAATACTACATCAAGCTGATGTATGTATAATTATATCTATCCCAAAATATTGTCAATATAAATTGTATTCATTTTAAATATAAGACTGTGACCACTGGCGGAAGAAGACTTGTTGGTTTTCAGAGTTGTCCCTACATGGGAGGGTTGGGCTGATCACACCACTATAGAACTTTTCACCCGCAGACCGTAGTGTACTGACTGAGTTTCAGTACGCTACGTGCTACCTAATGATATAAGCAAACCTGTGGTTAGAGAATGGATTCATGGCAGATCCACCAAAGAAACCAAAGAAGGGGCTATCAGAAGAAGCGAGGAAAAGAAAACTGGGCTGCAAGAGCTGAAAGCTGTCAGAGCTTCACTCCTGTAGGAGGCTCATTATGATGATTGATACAGGGGCACATTGGTTCTGTGCCCGTTGTATATTGGGGGTAAGGAAAGTTGCAGTATGCTCAGTCACGGAGTTGTACATCGAAGTTTTCGATTATAGCACACCTCCCGCGGTTCCTGCTACCTTGTCGCTCATAGAGCAGAAGGCTGGGAGAAGACGCAGGTGAGAGAAAACTTCCTTCCCTTCCCTGCTGTGAAAAATATTTTCTCTCAAATGGTTTCTTAGTTTAGGTCAAAGTTGGATTTAGGTTCTAACACCCAGCGTTACAACTTTTCAGTGTTGTGTGGTCAGCCGCTGTGAGTGAGACATTAGAGATACAGCAGGATGTATGGATGCGGAACTAGCCACGTTGCTACTGGCACGGCATTAATTGATGTTTTGTTGTTTTGGCTGGCAAGCTTATAAAATATGCATTGGCCCACCGGGTACAGCACGGTATGCCAGATAGCCAGTCCAGGCCTGGTGGTGCGAGTATCATGTTTTCATTTTTTTAGTTGCAGGGACAGGCCGACTAGTTGCAAATAACCGAAAGATAAAGTTGGCCAAGTTGAGAGATATCCTGGAAGAAAACCTCTTCCAGAGTGCTCAAGACCTCAGACTGGGCTTACCTTAGGTTCACCTTTCAACAGGACAATGACCCTAAGCATACAGCTTAAATAAAAAAGTGGCTTCGGAACAACTTGGTTAGTGTTCTTGACTGGCTCAGCCAGAGACCTGACCAAAACCCAATTGAGCATTTCTGGAGAGATCTAAAAACGGCTTTTAAGCAACATTCACCATCCAAACTGGTAAAACTGGAGAGCATCTGCAAGGAAGAATGACAGAGGATCTTCAAATCAAGGTGTAAAAAAGGTATTGCATCATTTCCAAGAAGACTCATGGGTGTATTAGCTTAAAAGGGTGCTTCTACTCAATACTGAGCAAATTGTCTGAATACTTATGACAATGTGATATCTGAGTCTTCCTTTTAATAAATTTGCAAAAAAATATCTACATTTCTGTTTACAGCTAGGCAGGTTTAATCTATGCAAACAGTTTTTGATCAGATTAGCAGGACCAACAAGATGATAATTACAGTCAAAATATATACAATTCGCTCATTATTAGGTTCCATACCTTTTTTAATAAGTACTTTAAATAAATCTAAATATGTGTTTGAAGTGAAGTGAGGCCTCCTGTGTTAATTAGTGCAGAATATTCTGATATTTCTGCTCAGGATAACAGAGAAACGTTAGCCCTGCAATGCACCACAAAACAGCAGAAGAGTGCTTAATCAAAGCATGAGGGCTGGCTCCATTGCAATCAGATAAATGGAGAGCTCCTCTCTTCTGAAAATGGCTTCAGTATCAACCCCTTCCTGTCCAGCCCAAATATTGAACTTTGTTGCTTTTTCATAAATTAATTTTTCACAATAACGGGCTGTTGACATGTTATATGACAGCCATACATGTCAAATGCTTATTCCAAGACAAATTATGCATTACCTGCAACCTGCACAGATTAATTCAGTGCATCCTTAACATCAATCTTAGTCCTTAATGATAAAGACGGACAAAAGTGTGATATGCTTTGAAAAAAAAAAATCTGTTTTTCGGCATATCTTTAATGCAACAATATTTGAATAAAGAGCATATTTTAAGTATGATCATCTAAATGTGCTTACCTTTGCAGGGTGACAGTAGGGCAGGTACTCATCTACAGCAGTCTTAGTATACACCCTGGAAAGGTTAGCCAAAGATCATCCAAGAAGAAACAAGTAATGTTTAGGGCCCCAAGGATGATTCTATAAATTCACAAGAGGAGGATTTCATTAGTGACTTTTCTATTCAACCAAAAGTAAACAGTTATAGTAAATGTTAGGGATTTAAGAAAATATCCATATGCCAATATATCGTGGTATTGTATGTCATGATATTATATCAATATTTAAAAGCAAAGAATGGATTTTTATTTTTCAAGAATTAAAACATCAATTTTAATCAATTAAAACATTAAATATTACAGTAATTTTTGTCATAAAATTAAAACTATGACTGGTAGTTAGTGACTGTCACCTTCTTTATTCCAGTGGATCAACTAGATTTAGTAATAAAAACAGGTTTGAGTGTTCGACAAATTTTTTTGACAGATTTTCTACAATTAAATTCATTTGTAAAAATAAAAATATATAGTATTACTCATGGTATTGTGATACATCGCAATATATTGTATTGTCACCTTTGTATCATGATACATATTTTATCGCCAGATTCTTTCCCATAAAAACCCCTAATACATGTTATCCCAACCTGAGCGAGTAATTGTCACTGTGAGTAATGGCCACTTGTGGCAAAAAAAAAAAAAAATAATAATAATAATGATTAAAATTGATTTAATTTCAGGCAGTATTCAGGTAAATGTTGCAATCGCTCCTCTGGTTTGAAGAACAGTGTTTATCAGCAGTTTATTTCCTTCAAAAAAATATGTCAGCAAAATACATATTTAGCCATGCAGTAATTATGTGAATCTAAGGTAGTAAATAATGAAATAAATTGTTTCATATTTTTATTTTCTCCATGGTTTACATGCAACAGATTAACACAGTTGTAAAACTGCTTTTCTAAAGCAGTATTAAGTAACTGTTGTCCTCAAAGGACGTTTTATATCTCTTCCTGCTCCAAAACCGGATACAAATCCTTTATTTCCTTTTAATCTGTCAGAGTTTTTCCCCCTTTCGTTAATGACAATCAGGTGTTTCAGCAGTAACGCACATAATACATGCAGGACACATGCACAGACTGGAGTCTCCCCTCCCTCTTCCAAGGACAATGCCTATCATGCCAATTACTCTATAAATAAATCAGCGGTTACTATTCCTATAACAAAAGTAAAAATATAATTCACTTCAAGGTAATGTTAAGTGTGTGTAGTTTAATTTAAAATAATGCACCTTTAGCTCAAACCCTCCGTCTCAGTTGGCTCAGACACCGAGAAAGTGTTTCAGTTAATTAAAGTGATGAAAACTATGTAGGAAGAAAACCTAGAAATAAATGTTTTTTAATATATTTTCATGGGATCTGTGAACATCAGTTATTTTAGAGAGATAGTAAACAGAACAAGTAAAACAAATCTACAATTACACATTTCTTAATTTGGTTGCAATTTGTTTTTGGAACACCACCAGGATTATGCGAGGCTCTGTTAGTGATGAAGAGCTGTGTCAAGAACGTCAAAAGCTTAGCTAGCTAAACTTATGTATTGCTGGCTTTTGCCGCTTTGAAGCTTGAAACAGAAGAACGTTTTTTAAATATTTACAGGTCCAACCACACAAAGCACCACAGAGACTCTGGCGTACTTTGGACAGCCTGAAGCATAGACTTTACATGTGATTTTCAAGCTGACGTTTGGTGTGGTGTGAATGCACCATTACTTAATAGCTACGGGCCTAACAGCACTGGCTTTGCCTTGAAGCTGGATCTAAAACCATGATCTGTACATAAAATATTGAACAATAGTTCCCAGGGTACTGTAAGTTAATTTAAGCAAATTACTAAGCGGAGGAAGAGAAGCCAAAAATCTCTACCTCAGTAGCGAAGAGCACAGCGCAGAATCCCTGTCTGAGACCTTTGAAATCCATTTAAAGATCTCTACAGAAATAGATGGCGATTGATGGCTAACTGTAATTGGTTATGTGCAAAGAATAATGGCCAAAAGAAATTAAAAAAATTTCCCCAGGTTGGCGAAGCAAAGAGTGGTAAACCAGAAGTAGTTTTATCAACTATTTAGAGGGCTGAATACAAGTGTGTGCAACACTATTCAAACTACTTTTTTTAGGTGAAACGAGAAGTGATTTCAATAGATCTGAGTGACCGCCAAGCATCATTTTACATACACCTCTCAATAGTTCCTTACTTCTGACGTTCGTGTAAAAGTTTAGAAATATGCAAAATAATAAATAAATAATAATAATAACCCATACATTTTTTTAAATCTTCTTTTCATTTGGTTCTCATAAAATCTCCTTTGAGTTAAATGTAATCCCTACGCCAGCCAGTAGATTACACATGACGCACACTGGAATCGCAGAGGAAGAACAATCCTCTTGCATTAATAAACAAAGATAAACGCAGATGCTGTTTCTTTTCTTTATCACAGATTGGTAAATCAAAAACGTTCACAAACGGCGTGCATGTATCTGAGTCCTAAGGTGTTAAAGTTGAAAATGTTAAGTATAAGCCTTAGAGAAACAAAGTTTTTCTACGGTTTTTGAGTAAAATGTGATCGGGTTTCAGGCTAACCTGCTAAACTCATGGTTAAGTGTAAGGGAGATTAAAGCATGGGAAAAAGCTATACCCACACCAGTTTTTCGTAAAAAAAAACAACCCAAAACACTATCAAATGTTTTTCATTACAATAGGACAATTACTGAGTTTTATCTGTCACTAAGGTGCATTTGAATGGTTCATTACCATCCATTCATACATTTTCTGAACCGCTTAGTCCTCCAGGGGTAGCTGGGGGGCTGGTGCCATAGACTGTAAAAAAGAATAGACAGCGCCTCCTCACTCCTCCCCGTTTACCAGAATGAAACACTTTCATGGGGGAATTCATGGCGGATTCACAGACACCTCCTCCCCAGCTCTGATGAAGCATGTTCCTAAAAAGGGCATAGGGGCGGGATCTTCACTGTAGACTCTGTCCTCGCGGGGCGTGTATGGGCGTGTAGTTCGGTCGTAATCACGCCCATTCTGCTCCCGCGTCGTTAGCTCTGATGCTAAACTTGGCTCGGCCCTCTCATTAATTATGCAAGATTTCAAAAAATTATCTTACGAAAACCAGCCTGGTGCCCAGGCTTGTTATGAGCCCAGCGTTATCTCAGGAAGAATATTTAGCAATAGAAAGTTTTAAAAAAATGGGCACCAGGCATTAAAGTTGTTTTTAACGTGTCTAAAGTCCAATGCTTTTCAATGGGGGCCTGGCGGCCAAATGGAGGTACTACAGCAAGGGAGGAGCAATGGCGGCCTCCATGGCATGCGGTCAAAAAGCAGAGCAGCCAGCGGCCATTGGCTGGTGCCTATCTCCAGCTGTCAAAGGTTCACCCTGGACAGGTTGCCAGTCCATCACAGGGCCATATAGAGACAGACAGGACAAACAACCATGCACACACCTAAGGACAATTTAGAGTGATCAATTAACCTGACAGTCAAGCCGGAGTACCCCGGGGGAACCCACGCATGCACGGGGAGACATGCAAACTCCATGCAGAATCGCCCTGGGCCAGGATACAAATCCACAACCTTCTTGCTGCAAGGCAAAAGTGCTAACCATTGCGCCACCGTGCAGCCCAAGTGCATCACCATTGACCAGTAATTGTAATTGTCCAACTGTTTTAGATACAGAGTAGCGACTGGTTTTGGCCCACTGTGCACATGCTTGGTGAATCAAATATTAAGCATGGTGATTTGAATAAAAGTATAATTAATTGTTTGTGTTAAAAAGATAAATATTTGTCCAGTTAAAGAGATGCATATAAGTACAAATACATGATGAATTGAAAAGGTTAAAAAAGTATAAATACATTAATAATACACTGTATTTAAACCAGGTACATTTTGTTACTTGAAGAGACACTGTTTGTGAAATTGTAATGTATGACTAGTACATTATACTGTTTATTGTTCGCAACTTAGCTGCACATTAAAGTAGGTATTACATAATCATAATTTAGCTTCCAAGATTCCCTATATGTAGATGTTCTCATCACCATGTTTACCCTCCATGTTTATTTAAATTACTAGCTGAGGTACGGTGAATACTGGAGAATCACAAGATCTGTCATGTCTTTGGGTTTGTGAGCAGGTTTGAGTTTTAACAATGAAGCTGGAACGAAGAGCTCATCTAGAGCCTCCCATATCTCCTTAAAAGCATGAAAACTTATCACAGGCACTGAATGCAAAATTAGTTTTGTATGGAAATGAAAAAAAAAGAAGTAGAGAAGTTGTTTGGTATGTTAGAAAAACAGATGTATTTTAGCACTGACGATCCCACCGTATAATGAGTGCTTAATGGATTTTCTGGCCCCGAGGGTGAGAAATCCACTCAACTTGAGCCAAGTTTCAATTCAAGGGCAAACATAGTAAAATAAGGAATATAAAAATGGTTAATACATCAGAAAACCCCCCATATTTCCAAGTGAAACTAAAAAAGAAGATGTGGAACTCTTGCAATTTAAACCTCCTATGTTCTAAAATGTCATTATGTTACAACCAAAAAAACAAATAAATAGATATAAACCTGCAAATAACATATACATGTAATTCAATACACTGTGAGTGCTTTACTTGGATTGCAGATCTATTTTTTATGTTTTTCTGAACTGCTAATTGAGCAACACATTAATATCCCCCGAAAGGCCAGGCTAAGAAATAATCTATCAATAATCTATCAGTCCAGACCTTAGTTGGACTACATTTCATTTGATTGAGCCAGTTTAGACATAATTGATAAAAAAATAGACTAGTAAGTAAAATTGTGACAAAATATTGTTCTCTACAATTGAATCAATGGTTGGAGAACAATATTGTGTCATATGCATAAAAATGGATTTACATTTTCCATTATACTCTTGTATTACTTTGTGTTGTTCTGTCTAATAAAATCATACAAAAAAAACCCCCAAAACATTGAGGTGTAAGGTTTTGTTTTTTAACGTGGGAAATTGAGAAAAAGTTCAAGGGACTTTATGTTCCAGATTTCTGGAGAACTGGAGACAGAGGTGGCTTGGGCTTACCAGGTGTGGGCTGTACTAATAAAGGGAAGGAAGAGCAGCATGACAACTCCCCTTCAAGTGTCATAACAGTGGAAGGCCTGCCAGGCACCTTTTGGCTCATGTTTACAGGGACCAACGCAATTTATAGCTCCTTTCCCAGAGAATTTGACAAGCTGCCTGCAGATTGTGATATATTCCACCTCACAGGAGCGCTGCACAGTCAGGATGTCCACAGCACCACAATTCCTTGGAGGTTTTTCCCAAAGTCCTGCAAGGCCTTGGCTGTTGCTTAACGTAAATCCTTGCCTTCAGACGTTGAAATGGAAAGCTGACCCAGTTACGGACTTCTGTTAAGTGTTCTGGGTTCAGCAGTAAGAAGCGAAACAAACACATTCAGGCGACACATTCACACAGCTCAACAAAGAGTAAACAGGCCTCTCACTGATTAAGACATTTTTGGGGAAACAAAAATAACTTTAATGTATTCAGACGGCGCTCTAGAACTTTGTCGTCTTCCCCTCGCCAGGTTGAAGCTTCCTGTGTGCGCTCAAGTGCCTCGAAGGTGGCTTTGCTGCATGCACGCATGGACGAGGGGTTACGTTGCAGGTCGTGCCTCTGAGCTTGTGACACCTTCCTGTTTCGCAACTGCTTTGATGTGCTGTCTGAATCTCTTTAAGCTGTAGGTCTTCAGACCCCCTGGTTGTTTCCCTAGCGCAGCAGGGCTACTCGGTGGTCCGAGGCTCACATAAACAGCCAAACGTACTCATCCACCCCCTGCTAAGTCTTTAAATAGCATTTTCATGTTCTTCCACTATATAGTCGAGACTTGGTTTAAAAGAAAATAAATAAAAATAAAAATCATCCCTTTCCTGCACATATCTTAAAAAAAGAAATGGCTTTTGTTGTGAGTTGGACTCTTGTAATAACATATTTGGGCATGTTTATTATATCCATTTTTAATCTCCAAATTTCAGCTGCAAAGACTCATCTGAGAGAACTAAGAATTTTAATACATCTTCGAAATTGACAGGAAAAAAAATTCCTGAGAGCCTTCAGGCTGAAGATAACAGTGCTGTTTGCGTCAGCATAACAGGTCGAATGTTACCTGTGAAATAATAGTAAGGGCTTTACAAAGACCAGAGTTATGAAAACACAAGTTTTGGAGTCATAACAGACAGATTCGTTTTTATCATTAAGTGGGCAAGTTAGATTTTACAAAAACTTTTTTTTTTCTCTAATTTCCCACTTATCCTCAGGGTGTCCTGTGAAGTCGCAAAACTAAGATCAGATGTACAGTAAATACAATATGCAGTTTTCAAAACAAGATTTCAGAAGGGGGAGAGAAAAAAGCTAAATGAACCTATGTGGAAAATAATATCATTCTAAAAGCTAATTCCTAATTTGTGCTGCCCTGTTAAAAGATCAAGCCCAATTATCATAACTTGATTTAGAGGGAACTTTGATGAGATCCACACAGTTCCATGTTTGGTTCTGAACAGAGTCAACATTGTTGAAATTTGGATAAATTATAGACTATAGACTAGACACAAATTAGTCAAATAGTTACCTTCGGTATCATAAAACTGTAGTTATATACATATCGACTCTGCAACTAATCCACAGACAAATGTAACATGGAGCCTGATTACCTAATTAGAAATACACTGATGAAATCACAGCTGTTGATTGGGAAAATCTTTTTTTTAATTTATAGCATCAAATAGACCAAACTTCTATCGCTGAATGAATTGTGCTCTTAGTCATGATATTAGTATGTGAAGACATCAATCCGTCCATCCATCTTCTGTACAATTTGGCAAGACTAATAAACCTAACAGCACTCTTTTTGGACTGTGGGAAGCAGGGTACCTGGAGAGAACTCTAGGAGAGCACAATAAAAATCCATGCAAAAAAGACCCCAAGCAAAGATTCAGACCCAGGACCTTCTGCCGACAACTGTTCCACTCTTCAGCGCTGTATAGGAAGACTGAAAAGCTAGTTATTTTAAGAAGGCTGATCAAAAAGTTTTAAGCAAATCAAAAGACCCAGATGTCTGGCAGAACTGAGCAGGAGAGAATTAAGTGTAAATGAAAGGGCAAAGTTTAGATGCATGAGCATTTTAATGGAATAGTAAAACAAGTACAAAAACCATTGTATGTAGTGGTATAGGTGACTAACTTCTTATAAGGCAATTTGATTCTATGTACAAAAAGATCTTAACAAAAACATTTGGCACAACCCTGAAATAACTCACATGTGCATCTCCGGGTAAATGGTGCCTGAACCTAACTGCCGGTCTTCAATTTACTCAGTCTACTTTGAAGCAATGCAGTTGTATTACTCCATTAGGTAGCTCAGTTGCATATAGTGTTTGACTTTTTTTTCATATGTATTTGAATGTCACACATAGATGAACCATCTGCAACATCATTCAATTCTTAATTTTATAATATGCCTATGTGTTTTACTTTATTTTCATTTAATAAGTAAAGCCCATACATTCATGCATTTGGGAATCTTTAAGAAAAGCAAGTGAGAATATCAGTGTTAGAAAAGCTATTCAGTGCTTTGAAGATCTTTGATTTAGCAACCTAAAGATGATAGATATGCAAAAAAGAAAAAAAAAGGAAAAAAAACCCACGGAGGCTCCCTACTACTCTTGGATTCCTTTAGTATTGGGGTGAGCTTTATAGCCTTTTCACTTTGATTAAACGAAGAAAAAAAGAAAAAGAGTCAAGGGTTCATTTGAGATGCTGAATAAAACAGCAAATGCCAAAGATCATTCACCAGCCTTTCACTTTCTCCATATATAACCCTGATATATATTCATTGAGAGTTTTTTTAGGTGTAATTATTTATTTTTAAAAGCTGAAAGTTAGTGACTAGCAAACTGTAGCTTTGATGCACTAAGATTAACTAAGATCAGCTTGTGTTCTACTATTATTACATCATGTTTTACCAAATATTAGGGTCTATAATAACATTTTATAGAGCATAAAGACACTCATTTATGAACTTCAGTTTTTTGAGGATGACAAAAAGCGCCCACCGTGGGCGGTGTTTCCCGTTCCAAACTCAGGTCCTCTACCAGAGGCCTGGAAGCGTGAGGGTCCTCCTCAGTATCTTTGCTGTTCCAAGTACTGCACGTTTCTGGACTGAGATGTCTAAAGTTCTTCCAGGGATCTGCTGGAGCCATTCCAGTTTGGGTGTCACTGCTCCAAATGCCACGGGTACTCCTGTCACCTTCACCTTCAAAGCCTTCTCTAGCTCCTCTCGGAGTCTTTGGTATTTCTCAGGTTTCTCATGTTCCTTCTTCTTGATGTTACCATCAGTTGGTATTGCCACATCCACTACAACGGCTTTATGTATGGTTCGCCACTACCATCCTACATACATATATATACATATACACACATACATATACAGACGTGGAAAAAAGTTGTTGGTACCCTTCATTAAATAAAAGAAAAACTCATAATGGTCACAGAAATAACTTTAATCTGACAAAAGTAATAATAAATAAAAATTATATAAATGTTGACCAATGAAAGTCAGACATTGCTTTTCATCCATGCTTCAACAGAATTATTTAAAAAATAAATGCATGAAACAGGCCTGGACAAAAATGATGGTACCCCTAGAAAAGAATGAAAATAATGTGACCAAAGGGACATGTTAATCCAAGGTATGTCCACTAATCAGCATCCTAGGTGTCTACAATCCTGTAATCACTCAGTGGGCCTATATATAGGACTCCAGGTAGTCACTGTGTTGTTTGGTGACGTGGTGTGTACCACACTCAATATAAACCAGAGGAAGCAAAGGAAAGAGTTGTCTCAGGAGATGAGAAAGAAAATCATAGACAAGCATGTTAACTGTAAAGGCTATAAGACCATCTCCAAGCAGCTAGATGTTTCTGTGACTACAGCTGCACATGTCATTCAGTAATGTACGATCCATGGGACTGTAGCCAACCTCCCTGGACGTGGCTGCAGGAGGAAAATTGATGACAGATCAAAGAGACGGATAATCCAAATGGTAACAAAAGAGCCTAGAAAGACTTCAAAATAGATCCAAGCTGAACTTTATGCTCAAGGAACATCAGTGTCAGATCGGAACATCCTTCGCTGTTTGAGCCAGAGGACAAATCATTAAAAAAAACAGACTGGAGTATGCCAAACTACATGCTGACGAGCCACAAAGCTTCTGGGAGAATGTCCTGTGGACAGATGAGACAAAAATTTAACTTTTTGCCAAGGCACATCAGCTCTATGTTCACAGACGGAAAAATGAAGCATATCTAGAAAAGAACATGGTCCCTACTGTGAAACATGGGGGAGGCTCGGTTATGTTCTGGGGCTGATTTGCTGCATCTGACACAGGGTGTCTTGAATCTGTGCAGGGTACAATGAAATCTCAAGACTATCAGGGGATTCTAGAGAGAAATGTGCTGGCCAGTGTCAGAAAGCATGGTCTCAGTCGCAGGTCACGGGTCTTACAACAGGAAAATGACCCAAAACACACAGCTAAAAACACCAAGAAGGGCTAAGAGGAAAACACTGGCCTTCTATGAGCCCTGATCTCAATCCTATTGAGCATCTTTGGAAGGAGCTGAAACGTGCTGTCTGGAAAAGGCGCCCTTCAATCCGGAAACAACTAGAACAGTTTGCTCATAAGGAGTGGGCCAAAATACCTGCTGAGAGGTGCAGAAGTCTCATTGACAGTTACAGGAATCATTTGATTGCAGTGATTGCCTCAAAAGGTTGTGCAACCAAATATTAAGTTGTGGGTACCATCATTTTTGTCCAGGCCTGTTTCATGCTTTTATTTTTTAAATAATTCCGTTGAAGCATGGATGAAAAGCAATGTCTGACTTTCATTGGTCAACATTTATATAATTTTTATTTATTATTACTTTTGTCAGATTAAAGGTATTTCTGTGACCATTATGAGTTTTTCTTTGATTAATGAAGGATACCACCAATTTTGTCCACGTCTGTACATATATATATACACATATACACACATACATATTGTGGTGTTATTCTGCATATGTTTTAAACTTTTATTATTCAGAAGGTAAAAGTCTGTTTATATAGTTTGGATGGTTGTAAAAAATATATATGGTCTGTCAGTATTTGTCATGGAGATAAGCTTTTAAGTCATAAAACTCTTGGGTAAGTTTTATTGCAAGCTGTAAAAACAGGATGTCTGTAGATTTAGTGTGTTGCCATAAAACCATAAAACTCAGAATGAGCTTTTGACCAAGAGAAAAGACGTCTCACCTTATGACTGCATAATTCTCTGACAGCCAATAATGGCTAAGACACTGTTTGGAAGTGATCTGATTGGAGGGAGAAGAAACGCCTAGTGTCCTGGCGAGGCCCGGTGTCTATAAAGCTTGTGAAATGGAGATCATTCAATTGTCAGATTTCTTTAAATCTGGACCAGAGGAACTAGGGGGGCAACTTTCTCTGTAAAACTGCAATTTGTTAATCTGTTCAAAATAAATGTTAAGAACTGGAAATTGGCTCCATTTTGTCTCTGCTTGAACATGCATTGAATTAATTATGATAATTATTTAATTCAACAATATATATCCATCCATCCATTTTCTTAACCGCTTAATCCTTTATGGGTCGCGGGGGTGCTGGTGCCTATCTCCAGCTGTCAATGGGCGAGAGGCGGGGTACACCCTGGACAGGTCGCCAGTCCATCACAGGGCAGGACAAACAGGACAAACAACCATGCACACACTCACACCTAAGGACAATTTACAGTGATCAATTAACCTGACAGTCATGTTTTTGGAATGTGGGAGGAAGCCAGATACGAACCCACAACCTTCTTGCTGCAAGGCAACAGTGCTACCCACTGCGCCACCGTGCAGCCCCAATATATATATATATATATATATATATATATATATATATATATATAAATATATATATATATATAATATAATTTATATATATATATATTAATATATATATATATAATATATATAATATTAATATATATATATATATATATATATATATATGACAATTTGAAATTGGTTGCCAGAGTGTTCAAACACACTGGAAAAATATCTGGAATAACTATATCTACCACACTGACGAGAACTGTTTTATCAAGTTATGTCGTTTTTTTTGTTTTTGTTCTCTTGAACCACACAAATACCTGGATTTAGATGAAAATGGCTGATATCATGACATGAAATACGTTTGTTGGTGCTTTCAACATTCTGATCCAATATGCTACCTAGATTTGTTTTTTATTTGTTTTTTAACACTTTATCTGAATTTTTATTATCAGTTTGCAAATTTTAGGTTTGGGTATCTAGCCTTTCTACCATAAATGATGATTAACTGCACATGCTTGGTGTAGAGACTATGTCACACTTAGTATATTTACATGCACATCTGAATCGAGCTTTGCAGAGTAATCTGATTAAGGGCTTGCCCCCTGTTGAGAACTGAGTACCAGTTTACATGTAACTCAGTAAATCAAGTTAGCAAAAAATTATTTTTGACCCCCCCAACGATAGATGGCGATATGCTCCACTACATGTTAGCCTAACAGCGCTTAGCCATGAGCTGCACACAGGCAGTAAACAGAGACTGGCAGGGGACGGATGCTGCATGTAAACTGACTGTGTGCATCAGGCTGAGTTTTATCATTAACTTACAAAACAGACAAAATAATAACTGTAAACATTAGATTGTGTATTCAATAGGAGTGTCTAGGCATTAACCTAAACTTACAAAATATTAAGAATAAAAATCTAAATCATTCAAAGCGTTAGAGGTTTAAAACTCAAAAAAGTGAAACAAGAAAGACTGTCTTGTAAGATGTCTAGCCTTCCTGTTAACCTATTAAGTCGACTTCAGGTCATTTTGCCCCTCTGTTAATTCGACAAATGCTGTCCAAGGTGGCAATGACCAAAGCGGTCAAGGAGCATGATAAAGAGCACCTGCTATGCTCTAGCTATCAGTTGTTACAATCTGAAAAAAGTTTACTTTTAGTCTTCTAACTGCTGTAACTTCTACACCAACGAGTGTTTATGTATATTACATTCAATGATTAGAAAAAGTATCAGTTTCATGAGTTTATGACTAGCCAGCTACTGGTCAGGGCTACTTTTGCTGAAAATTGACCTATTCATATCATCAATAAGTTTAAATAAATAAATAACATTTTTAGTTTAAGCAACATGCTCGATTTCTTCAAAACATTTTTCATTTCATTTTAATCCAAAGGAATATATGTGTTGAGATTAAAAGAAAAGATTAAATATTATAAAAGTAGTACAGTGATTTTACTAATTTTCTCGAATTTATGTGATTACAAAACAGTAAAAATAAAAGATGATCTTCCAACATATTTATTGCCATATATACTGTATTTAAGCATTACCTTCATTTAGATTAAGGAAGTTTGACGAATACATAATGAACACATCTAAAACTTAAACATTCGTATTAGACAACATTTGTTTAATGCCTTACCTTTTGTCTCTCTGTGTTTTTAAAATTGAACCTCCAATTTTCCAATCTGACATTAGTGGCTTTCATCTTGTATTGCTAATAATCATTAGAATGCTTAACAATCAGATAATTCTGGTGTTTTTCTCTCGGACTGCATCAGAGTGTAACTGACAGCACTCCTATATATTACAAAGTATATAACAGCTATCTTTAGCATTGCACCACAGCTAGCTACATCAGAAAGTTTCAAAGAAAAGTGACAGTCTCTGAGAAACCTCAAAATCCTATATGGCTTTAGTGTATATCAAATGCAGAAGTGCCAACGTGGGAAGAAATCAGTTTCATACCAACTGTTTGTAGCTATATTACTAAATCAATTGACTACAGGACTGTTCTATTTGTATTCCTGCTCATATTCCAACTTTCAACTGCGATACAATTAAGTTGGATGAGGAATCAGAAAGCAGCAAAAAAGATGGCAAATACCATGATCCATATAACAATAGTCTGGAAATGAGTTTTCTTCTTTAAGAACAAAAAGCAAGCAATAAATCTGACATGTGGGCGCTGCAAAATATTAAATATTTTCTTGGGGAAAAAGGGGGACATGAGGGCTAAAGTACTTATCACTAACTTCTTAGACGCAGCAGAAATATTCCTTTAAAGTTTAGATCTCCATTTATTGTTTAAACCTGCATATTTGCAGTAATGTTAGAAGACCTGGTGCCTAAAGGCTATCAGACTTATTGTTAGCCATAGCTCTGATACAAGGAGGTGAAGAAACAAAGAGCCGTCATTGTTCATTGAAGGGCTACAGCAAAGCCACCCAGCAAGAGACAATTGAACAAGAAACAAATGACGTTAGTCTATTTTATACAAATAATTCAGTACAAATGTGTCCGTAGCTAAACCTCCGTGGTCTTATTCATGAGCTTTACACCTGTGCTGCAGATTTGTCCGCTGGTCAATTCTGTAGACTGATGAATTAATTAATGAAAGGTCTATTCATCGTAGGCAAGACCTCTTGGGGAGCAGCAGATAAATTATAATTAATCATGGAATTGGGATAGGAGGGTGTCCATCATCACAATGTATTAGAAAATAAAGGTATCAGTGGAAAGTTTTCCAAATATGGAAATATTATTTCAATTATTTTTGAGGTCTTTAGGGTTTTAGGGGACTCTGGATTTTTTTTTTTTACAAAGTCAACTAAAGAAACCTAATATTAACAGCTTTAATGAATAGTGCCTTGGAAAAGAAAATGTTTTCCTTTAAACTTTTTTTTAAATAAGGTCCTGACAAAAGAGCAACAGGGACATTCCTGATCAAATAAAACAACGAAAAAAGTTTATGTGATGGACAAACACAAAGTAGTACAAAACTGCTTAGTAGAAGAAAAAACAAATATGCTTTCTACATTTTACAAATAAAATGTTGCATGTACGCTCCTAAGATTATGTTACATTATGTGGATTGTGGTTTGTTTTGGTCTCTTCTGACCGAATTACAGTTTTTCCATGTTTGCTACATCCCTTTTATGGATTTTGGAGTAATGCAGTCAGGACATCTAATGGCTGTCCAACAATACAGCCCATATTTCATACGCACAAGATTTGTAGAATTAATGTCTAATAGCTACTTTATAAACAGATTCTTCTTTCTCCTATCTGGATCCCTACAGCTAAATAAGAACTACGATTTGCCTCCTGTTTGTTTTTGATAAGAAATCTATACTATTATAATGGGATATTGCTAACTAATTAAGATTTGTTTTTTCAAAATAGCACCTTTTCATTTAGAACCAAAACCTGAAAAGTCAAGAAAAACTATAAATCAGATGCAGATTATTATCGGTGATGCTTTTATTCAATGTAAAACATGTGATTTGCTTTTTTTAGTAACTTACCCTTTCTCCATTGCTAAAAATGTAAAAACAAAAAAGCCTAAACATGTGCTTTTTTACTTGAGAAAGTAATGCCCCCAAACAGGACTGTTTTATAATCTCTATAAATGAGTGTTATTTAATATGACACGCTGTTGGAGTGCCAGAAGGTTGGTTATGTAAATAAGTGACTTATGAGAGAGTGGTATCTGCCTCTTGATCAAAACATCCTGTTTACCAAGAAGTCCTGTCTTGTCCTTACATGTAAGGTAACCTCACCTGCGTGCAAATGCAGCAATTTAGATAATAGGTTGTGCAGGAATGAAATGCATGAATCCCTTAGGGCGGGTTCAATCAACTGACTGCATCAAGAAATGAATGAAGATCATACGACTGTTAGTGCCCGCTCCTTCATTCCAGGTATTAAATCCAAAAGAGAAACAGTCCCAGAGCGATTGCTTTTGTTACAGATGCTTGGGTTGTTATCAAGTCATGTTGTTGTTTTTTAGGTTTTTTTAAATGTTCGTAGTGCTGAGACGGGGCAAGCTATCACAAGAGTGTCACCGGAATGCTCCTCTAAAAGAACTACATTATTTAGCAACACTGGCCACAATCTACAAAAA
Source organism: Apricaphanius iberus (assembly GCA_028564705.1). Classification (NCBI taxonomy): domain Eukaryota; kingdom Metazoa; phylum Chordata; class Actinopteri; order Cyprinodontiformes; family Aphaniidae; genus Apricaphanius; species Apricaphanius iberus. The sequence continues at coordinate 67,990 of JAPXFQ010001385.1, read as the reverse complement.
AAAATGCTCTGCAGATAGCTAATGACAGATTATTTAATTTATTCTTCTTTTGTTAAATGTTTATTCACAATTAGTCTCTCAGCAATGAGTCATATCTTTCTTTCTTTTTTTCTTAGTAAGAGAAAAAATAAACCCTCTTATGTTTAGATGAGTAATCCAACCATCTATTGACAGTTTGATCTTGATATGAATTTACCGTAATTATAAGAAATAATTTACTTCAATAAAATCTTGATGTAACCTGATCCAATCCACAATCCCGCCGATGGGACACTGTGTCCTATTCGAGCTAAGAGTTTTGAGAGAGCCTGGGGTTTATGAGGTTAACCAATAAAATCCCACTGAGATTCAAACCTCTTTTCTAAGGCAGTCCTGGCCAAGGGGATGTACAATTCAATAGTGAGTAACAATGTAAAAACAAGATTAAAATACATTGTAATATCACAGATCATAAAAAGCAATTACAAATCATTGAGGTAATCTTTCAGCTTGGTTTTGAAGCCATGTAAGGAATATAGGTCAGTCAATTTCCATTCTTTCTGCAGCATGTTAATGCATTTCCTTTTGCTTGTAAAGTGCAAAGGTAAGGAGGCAGCAATCCAAGTATAACCTTGTAAATGAATATACACCAATGTATGTACCTCCTATTGGCCAATGACGGCCATCCCACTATGATTACAAATCACAGTGATGTATCATGGCTAAAGTTTGTACTAAACCTCAAAGAGGCATAAAAAATGGATTCCACCATTTGAAGAAAAGAAAAAGTAGCATTCAAAAATAAATGAAAAAAACTATAATTTAGCACAGTTTAAGTTTTTTTTTTTTACTGCAAAGGAAAACAATTTGTGATGGAAGAAAAAGCCTAACTTAAGTGTTAATTTCTTGAAAAGTTGTTTTCTATGGGTGGTTTAAAACTGATGGGGTCATGGATCAAGACATCAAGCAAGGTGCTTGTATTCATTACTCTCATCTATGATAACACCTTTAAAGGTGGTCAGTACTGAAAATTAAAAACGGGGGGGGGCTGTCTCCAGCAATCATCTGATGGGTTAAAACCTATTGAATTACAATCTATTTATTTACGTGTCAGAGAACGATACAAAAGAATGAAATTAAAAATGAAGTTCTTGCGCATACTATAGGAATACCTGCATGGCATGTAACGTCACTGCTGACCCTTTTTGGTAATCTATTAGTCAGATTGTTGCAGAAGTTATTGACAAACGTTATGGATCTTTGCCTTAGACAGCATAGATTACTCTTCATGGAGGTTTAACTGTTGATCTGCAGGCAGAATCTGTGCTTCGTTCCAGCACTGGAGACTGCAGTTGCATTAATCACTTCAGGCAAAAAGTTTTAACATGAGGAAACATTTCTCTATGGAGATAAAATAGACTCTCAAGATCTGTGTGCGCGCAATACCCGATTTGTAACTTGTGTTAGCCTGTTTGTGTGTAACTTTGGGCACTTGCCTGTGTAAAACCTGATTTGTAAACCATAAACAACATTTTTTTGTTTACCTGCAAGTGTTTGGTAAAATGTAAACACAAATATAAGAAAATTTAGCCAGTCGTATTTAGCATTTACCTAGTCCCAGTTCATGTCTCCAGCCATGAGAAGCTCAGTGCAATTTAATTTAGACAAAATATGTTTTAATGATTATAATGCCTCTTTGGAAGCAGATAGAGGTCTGTAATACTCAACAAAGGCAAAAGGAATGGATTTTTTTAATTATATTTTAAAGTCACAAAAATATCTTTATTTGCAAATTGATTAGGGAAAAACAATAAAAGCATTAATTCTTGATTAACATAATCTACGTCATTGCCTTTTTTGGCCAGTCTGACAGTATAAAGTGCTGTGAGAAGATATTTGCTCACTTAAAAATTAATTTTCCTCATCCCCCCCAATTGATAAATGTTTAATACCAAAGATAACCAGTTAAAAAACAAAAATAAAAAAACAATGTTTACAAAACCAACTGCTACTAAACCCAATAAGGTGTTGTCCCACTCTTGGCATCAACAACTTGTATGTGATATGTGCAATATACGTTTGAGTACTCTTCTACAGTTAAGTGCAATAATGGGTTTTCAAACATATATATTTTGTTTAAGAACATAATTTTAATTAAATTAAAATGTTTGTTTTCTGTATCAATCTGTATGTCTCAAAGCTTATGATCTTGCTGAAGAGTAATATCAATAATGACAGTTAATTTCATCACCACTTATTCAGACACTAACAATATTTAGTTCAAATAAGTAAGCCTTTTAAGAAAGCTGAGATTAATGCCTTTCGTTTCTCCCACAAAGACATCATTAAAATATCAATGCTATGGGAAAATCATTCCTTAGTACCTTATGAGCAGAGTGCTTGTATTCATTAAAAGTGGGTTGGTTTTTCCTCCCGGCAGAATCAATATGAATATTTTATCAGCACAGAGACTTTAAAGGGAGAAATGTGAAAGAGCATACTTTTTAATTCGCAATTGTATTTCAATCAATTGCATATTTGTTAAACCTGCAGCATTAAAGATGATATGGAGTAACTTAAGTTACCCTGTATGTATCCCATGGGGCAGGTTGTACCTGCACCAAATCCATCTAAAGTAAAAGGAGCTTGTTACAGGCCCAGATGTTCCTGGATTCACCATCTCTCTGCCTTGATCATTTGGAGTGTCTTTCAGTGTGTTTATTAGTATGTGTACGTGCTCATTCTGGATTGGTTCATAGGATTCTTCTCTTCCCAACCTTTGTGCATTTTTAGACCACCTATGAGCCTGACTGATTGGACCGGCACCCAGCTGGTATGCTCCAATCAAGCTAAAGCAATTATCTACACATGCTACAGTAAAAGTAAAATAGGTTCTACTTGGGGTTGCTAGTATTTTGTTGTATCCACAGTTTGGCTTACTGGTTTTAGTCGTATAACTTGTCTTTAAAATCCCTGTTTTGTACTGATATAATTATACATGTGCGTCTTTGTAAATGCAAATATCAAAAACTGAATTATTTTAAATATTTGTTATTGTTAATGATTATAGGTAGTATCTAATAAATCCCCAATAATCGGGTTATCAGAAAATTGTATTACATAATTCCTTATAATAAGTGGTTGGAACACAGAGCAGCTTTCTCATAGTAACTCTTTCTCTCATAGTAACTCATGTTATAGTATACACAATGATGGGGAAGGCAACTGATATTTTCCAGCAAACTGTCTGTATAGTTAAAGAACTGTGGCAGAAAATGTGTACAAGCAAGAGGAGGACTGCGGCTCACTGAGCTAAAGTAGTCACTTGAATTCAAATTGGAAATGCATGTCCCAAAGTTTGGAGCAGTGGAGAGGCAAAGAATCTAAGTTGTTTGAGATCTGGTTTTGTAGCTTCCCAGTTTGTGAAGGTTATTAAACTGTATTTTTTAAGTCCCAGGTTAGTGAAGCCTGCAGCTTATGTCTGCTGACAAGTATCCTGGAGAGGGTAATTCCATTTGCTCAGAATTTAGTACGTTTTGTCTTCCCAACTTGGCAAATAGTTCCATACAACAGAAATGCAGGCAAACAGTCTTTCACTCTCCTCAAAAATGATGACTTGCAGTATGATCAAAAAGTGAACCACTGCAGGAAGTTTATTACTATGGTCACATCGCAAATAGGTCTGGAGAATTGCCTTTATAACAGTATTTAGATTAAAAGCAAAACTTGCTTAGAGCTATTAGTCACATGAGACAAAGAGGAAGAGCCAGAAGATGTTCTAAAGCCCTTATGCAAGTTCTGCTAGCAAATGAGATTCACTATAAACTCCCCAAGGCAACATGAAGGCCAATACCCGTCCCATATCTATAAAAGTAAAGTAGTGAAATGCTGGATGCCATCCACATGGTTTGTTTGAAGTGCTCATTAACAGATGACTCCATTTTGTACCATAGCATATCAAACAGAAATGAACCAAATCAACCAAGGCCTGAAACAGTGAAGGTTGTACCAAATCCTAACCTTCCCACCTATTCATACTCCAAATTATTTTTCTGAAAACATATGTATTTTCAGATTTCTTCATAGAACATATCTACAATATTTGAAAGAAAACACCTAACACTTAAGCTTAAATACCTCGGGGAAATGCTACTTGACACACTATAGCCATTTTCAGATAAACGTTCCGAAAAATTTGCAGACAATTCCAACTGATCTTTAACCCGAGTTGGCTTTTCAAATACGCCACTTTTTAGAACACTGCCTTTTGGCTGCTTTCAGACAGCAAGAAATCTGCCGGGGAATCCTGATGAATCCTCTCGGTGGGGTAGTGGGGAAATACAACGTAAACAGTGCGTCGGTCATACATGTAATTTCCCCCAACAAAGTATTTATGGCAAGAGGGCTGACAAAACTACAGAACTCCTCACAGTGCTCGTCTTTTGTGTGCAGTTATGGGATCATAAGCTTAAAAGACGAAGATGAACGGAAAATAGAAGCGAAACCAAAGTAATGTGAAGCAGCCTTTAATGTACTGCTATCCATCACTATATAGTGGTTTACCCTCTTTACTCTTTTTCACGGCTCTTTTAACACAATTTTAAATGCTTTCTTTACTAACGGGCACTGGGCCTGACGGTTTGCGCTTGTTAAAACAAATACTTTTTTAGCACAAATTTTTAGGGCTTCTGAAAGGCATGTCTTAATTCAACATGAGTTTATAACCCTAACCCCCAACCCTAACCCTTTTATTATTGATAAACATAAAATGTCATTCACACACATTCTAACCTAATAGTAATTAACACTCTAATGGCCATAAAACTGGTGGTTATGTAAATGCTTAACGGTTTCCCCCCCAAAGACGCATCATAACTCACTGCGCTCTCAGCATGTTTCCACCTGGTGAAGACGCGATGAGCGCAGTGAGTTATGATCCTCGTGGATCCTCATTAGTTTCGTCCGTAGTGGTTCATCTTCATGGCTTCTAATTAATAAAATGTAGTAAATGTGTACAATACCACAATGACAAAAAGGCTATATCCATCACATTTTAAAAACAAAACTCATATTTCAGATTACTTTTTTTTTAACTGCATCTTGGTATCTAATAGAGGCCATGATAAAGTGTGCTACATTTTATTTATCTTAGTAGAAAATGGACATCTTAATGACCTTGTTCTGGACATGCTGTGGCTGTAATAAATTTGAATGGATTATGATGGAGCAGAGAGCAGTGCATGTACAATGCACGCATTAAGTTTCTTACAAACAAAAGAGATATATAATTCACAATATTTTTGTAACAGCCATAGACTTGATATATATGTCGTTTTTCCCGTTTAATTTGGCAAAGAGGCATTATGAATCCATACACATTATTCCTCCTCTCTCTAGCCGTGGTGCAGCTCATAGCTGCTGCAAACTCCTTATTTGAATATTGCTCCCTGCGCCCGCTATGAATTCCTTAGTAGATCACCCACAAATGAAGGTGCACACAAAATTGCGGTCATTATGAAAAATCTTGATGAATCAGGCACATTGTGTTCTGTGTATTGATTGATTGGAGGCAATTATCAATCTCCTCCGTGTTGGGTTTCCTCCACTCCTGCACTTGCCAGATTTATCATGTCATATCATAAGAATCTTCTTGTCTAGAAGAAGAAAAAAAAACAGCACAGACAACTCCTCATAACTTTGTTTCTCTCTCAAAAAAAGAGACCTACACCGAGACTTTCAGTGAAAAAGATGCACTCGAGCATGCGTGGACGAACAAAACCGCGTCATATTAATACGTTTATGTTTTAAAATTTAGGAAGGTTTGAGCTTTGAGAGTACTGTATTTAAACTAGTGAGAAATGTGAGTAAACATTGATATACAGTACAGACTAAATGTTTGGACACACCTCATTCAATGAATTTCCTTTCTTTTCACAACTATTGACATTGTCACTGAAGGCATCAACCTTGTGAATGAAAAGATATGGAATTATGTAGTACTTTTACAAAAAAAATGTGAAATAACCTGGCCTCCAAAGTCACTGGACCTGAACCCAATCGAGATGATTTGGGGTGAGCTGAACTGCAGAGTGAACGCAAAAGGGCCAAAGAGTACTAAGCATCTCTGGGAACTCCTTCAAGACTGTTGGAAAACCATTTCTGGTGACTACCTCTTGAAGCTCAAGAGAATGCAAAGCAATAATCAGAGCAAAGGGTGGCTACTTTGAGAAATGTAAAATATAACATACGTACTCAGTTATTTAACCCTTTTTGTTTAAGTACATACAGTAATTCCATACATACATGTGTTCATTCATAGTTTTGATTCCTTTAATTGAGAATCTACAATTTATTCATGAGAAGAAAAGAAACTCATTGAATAAGAAGGTGTGTCCAAACTTTTGGTCTGTACTGTATGTCTAAGAAAAGGTGCTTTCAGACTGAAAAGTGAAACAGACTAAGTCCGGAAAATTTTTCATGGCCTGTCTGAAAGGGGCTTATTACGTTGCAAAGCAAGCAATCCTAAAGAGCAATTTTAGGCACAAATTTTCTGTACCCCAAAATGTTAGCTTCATGCAGTAGTGTTAAGGGAGTTTCCACTGTGTATTTGATATCTGAACTACTAGAATGTGGAGTCATAAGCCTTTTTAGAGGGAAACTCTAAAGAAGAGTTATGGTCTATCTGGTTATATTAGGAATATGAAATGAATAATTTATGGATTATTAAATAAATAACATCACAGAGGCCACATCACGGGGAGTTTCATAACGTACGTACGTCAAATCATGCACACACGCGTAGAGGCAACACACAACCACGGGCAGGCAAACAACTGAACAGAGGGAATTTTATTATTTTATTACCTGGGCGAGATACCTCGTGGTCTCTTTAAACAATGAGACTGCGTGGCGCTTATCAAATGAACTAGCCTTCGGCTAACAAAAAAACTGAATTGGATTTACAAAGGGTGAACAGAGACTATATACGGCTTTGCCTGCAACTAAGGAAAACTCTCCGATCGGCGATTCAGAGCTGAGATCAAGGCAAAAATTACACGTGATCAATCAAACACTGCCTTCTATTAATTAAAACAAATATTTCAACACAATCGTATAATCAAACTTAGCTTACTCATTAAAAAGAAACACAGTACATTTAAAACAGATCTAATTCATAAACGTTAAGAGGACATGCATGCATAAAAATGAAAGAAATAAGGAATCCTAATTTGCTCCACCCAGGCTAAATGAGAATGGAAATCTCTTATTTTGAGGCGTTGATGGTCAGCTTCGGCAAAAGTAAATCCTTTGTTTAGTATGGAAAAACGCAGAAAAAAAGGGTAAGGGGAATTGTGCTCATCGGGTGAGAAAAGGGCAGCTCCGATGCCCAGTCTCAGCTTTGGTTTGCTAGCATGAAGAAAGGTTGCGCACGTGTCCCAGACTGTATAAGAACTTAGGGCAGAGGGGAGAATCTCCTTTAGCTCAAAATGGATCGAGCCAGAGAGAGAAAACGCAGTGGCTCTGCATCTTTTTTGAACTTTTTCAGCTGTTCTTTCGTCCACTCAGAGATGTAGAAATTCCAGGATGGGCTGGCAAGTCGGTCTGGTGGCCAATGGACCTGTTGGGATTTCCCGAACGCCAGCCCTCCAGGAGTGATATCAGAGCATGAGAGAGACGGTTCTTGATCATCCGAAGTGAATGTCTGTCGCACCGTTTTTCGTCGGGGGTCTGGTGTTCCTGCAGTGGGCGAATGGCAATTGGGGAATGGTGCTCTCGTCCATAATTAGGACCCTTTTACACTTTCATATATACATGAGTCAGACCCAACACTGGGGACCCACCATATAGGAGCTTTATGAAATTACTAATAATAAACTATTAATCATTGAATTAAAATTATATATTTGTGTAAACATGTCACATATCTCTGCACAAATTTTATTTCAAGAAATTGCATGGTTTTTGCATAAAAGTCCCCTGATAACCCTTTAGCTTCCATGGTTACCTACCCTAATGACTATAATAATATATAATGGTAAGCACTCAAAATCATAAATTACTCAACTACTGCTTGCATAGACCATGTTGTTTGCTTAATTAATTAAGTTTTTTTAATTACTTATTTTACTACACTGTGACTTGTTTTATTTTTCTGATTTTTATTTTTTATATTAAAAAACCTAACTGAAGAAAAGAAAAAGAAATCTTACACAATATTGAAAATTGTATCAAATATTGATGATTTTTTTTTTCATAGAATCAGTATCAAGTATGAAAAAACACAAAATGTATAAAATGGAAATTGGGCTGAAAACACCAACATCCATCAGAATCTTAACACTGCCATTTATGAGGTTACAAATGAGAAGCAGGAACCTAAGGTAAGCAATATTTGGTGAGGCACTCTTAATATTTAAGGTATTTAATATATAAAAAAATTACTAATCAAAAATTACGTCTTTCCTATTGATTTTCATTTAATTTTACATTAGCTTTTTCTCCACAGTTTTTACTTTATGATGCTGCTTGAACTATGGCTTGCACAACAGATGGGGTTATGTCTTCAGTCCTCTGCAGGAAACCAAATATTTATCTGTCTGCAAAGTAGCCAATAAATCCTACCTTTCCACAGACAATTTTTAAAAACTCTCCTTTAAGGAGTCTTCCTAACCCTTGGGGGATTAACACAGGGGATTTTTAGTGGCTAGAGGTCATGTGTTTTTACACCAGGACAGACTGGGCCCGTCTTCAAACAGGTGTCAACGGGTATGACCTGTAGGTAGATAAACATGAACTCCCCAAGGAACTATAAGGGGGTTATTATATAGACCATATGCTCATACCATCTTTCAGAAAATGTAAGGAAAGAAGAACTAGATTAAAGTCCGGACACTGACGGGTAAGATTTACCCCATGGAGAGCAACTTTATAGAAACAATATGTATCCTGGTTTTCTTCTCCTGGATTCCTGCGAGAAGCAATAAAGTGCAAGCAGTGAGGAGAAAATCCTCCAACATCATAGCCACAGGTGAATTGCAAGGTTGACAAAATAAAAGGGGAACACATTTCAACATATATCAGCTGCTCTGCCACGGATGTATGAGTCTTCTCCTTTTTTTAATAACCGGGAACCGCAGGTCTTCAGGCACTGAAGCAGGAATGTAGAGAATCTATCAACATATCCCACCAGTCTCAAGTAACACAAGAAGTGGCAAGAAAAGGAGTTTCTCCGGTGCAAGGGAACAACAGGGGATGCTCTATATAGCATTTGCATCTAGAGTGGAAGAATTGGCTTACCTAGTCCAAGCTCACTGAGCTCAAGAGCCCTGCAGAGATGTAATATTAGATCAGTGTGTAGTACTTCTGTGTTCTGTTCCATCATGCTCACAATATATCACATTGATGTCCTTCCTGCTTAATTGGTACATCTCCCCTTCCCATCTGTGGCTGCTAGTACTCTTCTGGGACCTGGATGTGTTCGTTACTGATACGTGTTTAGGAGTGCAGGTTCGGTGTATGGTGAAGATGTGTCGCAACTGAAAGGTTGGGTTAAAAAATTACAGCACAATATGTCGTCGTTCTCGGAGAAGGGGAAAAAATAATAAGTAACTATAAGTTGAGTAAATGTCAGCTGTACTGTAAAATGTTACCAACTCTATGTTGTTTTTTCCCCCTAACCAGCTCCCTCAAAAGAGTGCATGCAATGCAGTGATAAATTGCTTCTTTGTCCAAGTGTGTGATTTATGGCCTCAATAGTAATCATCTTTGAACCTTTATCCAGTCTTCACTTCAAGAAGGACCGTTATCAGCATAATCCCTGATACTTGCACACACAATGTGCACCACATTATGGGCTCTTCCCACAGGACTCATGTGGGGTTCAACACTTGCCCTGCATTTCACATAAGTAGATTAGCCAACCGCTATATCAGCTCCAGATTAAGTTTCTCAAAGAACACAGAGTCTAAGACCAAAAAAGGCCAAATTTTATTTGGCCATTACCAATATGAACTGTTTATTTGCTAGGAGATAGCCAGATCAAGCTCCTTGCCAGTGTAAACTCATACTGGCACCTTTAAGGAAAAACATCTGTGAATCTGACATGCTTTAACCCAAAATGTGACCCTTGTGATTCATGTTTTAGTTCACACGCTTTAACTCATAGAAAACACACCTCTGCCTAGAGGCCCACTCACACATAATCGCTAAAATAGAAGCACCAGTCAGATAATCATCTTTTAATTTGTGAGTTTTACCATCCAGTTTTGTTAGCTATTTTAATCAAAAAATTTTAGTGAACTGCAATCAGGGGCATAACCATCATCTCAGAAGTGTGGGGGGCATATTTTCTAATTCTATGGGAAGCCTAAATTATACCCTTCTACTTTCTGTCCATGAGTCCTTCGGTCCCAAAACCATTAATGAGAGTCAGTGGAGGAATAAAATGTTACCCTCATCCAGGCCCGGTGTGGCTAATCGGGAGCACCAGCATATTTTCTGGAGGGCCGGTCTGATATTTGGGCCACAAGAGCTGAGGCTATGGCAAGCAGAGTTGTACTACTGTACCAAATGTGGAACTAGGCAAAAATTAGTTGCTACTAACTGTATTTCTGAATTAGTTGGGCAAAAGTTCAAACTTGTAGTAAAAAATGTTTAACTTGTGGTTGTATACTATTTGGCATAGACAATAACGGAAGTAGAAGGAAAAGCTTGCCATACAGAGTTGCATAAGGTGGCAGCTGCGGCGATTCATTTTTATTTTTTTGCAGCTCTCTGCACCTTGACGTTACACGTCAGATAACTCAGTCAGTAAGCGGTGTTTATTGCTCATATGCAAAAAAATGGGCACTATAACAGACCAGTGGTTTGTGACAGCTAACGAGTACAATGGGTAAGACAGCAAGTTGAACTTTCCCTCCAAACCACTATTCGAGTAATTTATAAATCAAGAAATTGTTCTACGTTGTGGGAACTAACATAACATGTAATTCTAATAATAATATGATGCGATGCCAGATAACTGTGAAACTTGTAGCTCGTTGGAGTTAGATAATAAATACACAAAGTCCAGATTTGAAAGAGAATAGAATGAAAGTAAAATAAATTAGGCTTCCATGTTTTGCCATTGAAAATATAATTGTCTAAGTCAAATGTGTTTCCAATATCAAATGACCTAAAGCTTTACACAATATATTTTTTTGTTTATTGTGACAGGTGCATCAGATGAGTTTAGGAAAACTGGAGGTGGTCTTAAACGGAGAGCAGTCTAATCTGGGACTGATTACAGAGGTAGCAGCTAATAATAATAATAATATATATATATATATATATATATATATATATATATATATATATATATATATATATATATATATTATTAGACTTGTTGTAAATAATGTAGATATGAATAAATGCTGAAATAAATCTACATAGTGAAGCAATTAACCCTTATTTAAACTGAATGTAAAATTTTTTTGAAAAAAAAAACTCTTTTTTTAATCAGAATTAAAATTTTAAGTGATCAATAAGAACTTTTGGTGAAATTTTTGCAGAGTTTCCACATTTTAAGTATCGGTTCATGTTATTGGTTAGCTTTAACCAGTACAAGTACATTCGAATGCTATAAGAGCATCACTAGTTTCAACAAAAATAGGTTGTGATATAAAGTGGGTCGGCTTAAAACTCCAGGGCTAAAAATGAATCCCACTCCTGCCCTGTGCTCATCCCGGTCGATTTCTGCCATGAAACATTTGAGGTCCGTGTATTTTAAAAACATCATTTTGATGCAGAGAAAGTGAAAATTTTCGATCGGCGGGAAAAGTTAATTAGGGTTTTGTGTGAACACACGTAGACTACAACTGAAGAAAAATCAACATGGCTGAGTAAGCGAGGTTATTATCCTTCCTCCAGGATGAAGTAACTAGCACTTAATATGGAGAAAACCATTATAAATATGACCATGTGGAAAGTTGCAGCCATGCTGGGTGAGAAACAGTTGGAGTGAGAGCCAGCATGCATGAGAAGCTCTACGAGGTTTCAGGGATTTGTAGTCATTTTAATTACAATTTTTTATGAGAAAATCACAACTAAAACTAAAATCTTTAGTTATTTAAATAGAGGTACAGCCTATGTGATTTGGGGCATAAAGCAAATTCGACCAGAACATTTTTTCTATTGCTCCATTGACTTTCATTCACTTTTCTTTCCACCAGAGGACCAAATGCCCAACCTGGAAGGGGAGGAGACTTACGATCCCCATTGAGTGATTGATCATCCTCTCACATTTAATCACACCTTTCCTAAATTACAAAGGAACCATTTAAATCACTGATGCAGAATAAGTGGCTTAATTATCAGCAATATCAATAATGGTTATTATTATTAATTAATAATAATATAAAACAAATTATTAATGATCACAACTAATTAGCAACATGTCATTGATTAATAGTGACAGGCTCAGCAGAGAAAAACTGAGCTCAAATGTCAGTCTCATTTGATTGCTGAAGTCAATCTGGAAGTATTTAACTAGCAGATGACCACTTGTACTGAGCCAGGTTCTGCTGGAGGTTTCTTCCTGTTAAAGGAGGGTTTTTCCTCTTCACTGTTGCTACATGCTTGCTCAGTATGAGGGATTGCTGAGGAATAGCTGTGGTTGGAGTCTGCATGATCCGGGCACAACCTCACGTCAATGACTCATCGCAATCAGCAGGGATTTCTTAGATAGAAAAAATTTAACTGATTGGAATGTTTATATAATTGTATTGATATTGCTTTTGTTGTAAAGTGCCTTAAAATGACATTTGTTGTGAATTGGCACTATATAAATAAAAGTTAATTGAAAAATGATTTGAATTATGCTTGCTTTCAGAACTGCAAACAGCCTAATTCTTTAGTTATGAACTGTTGTGGCTTACTGTCTTTGTGGATGGTTCTCGATGACCGTCTACTGATTAAATGTCACCTACCAGTCTTTGTCTATATGATTTTTGGGCTATAACATAATCAAACCAAATCTATCTGGGTTATTTTTATTGATTTGAAGTAATATAATTTCAGCTATATTTTGAAGCTTCTTTGAATAGGGTCTTTGAGAATTTAATTAAGATAAAGTAAATATCCAATGATTTTCCAATTCATCAAGATATAAATGTCTTTGTGGGAATAAATGTTTATACACAAACATGTATTTATTGTGGATGAATTCTTTTTGTTTTATTTATTTCCAGCTTGCTTACCAACCGGACTATTGTATTTTCTTTTTCTTTTATAGACTAAATGTTCAAACTTTTTTATTACTGTGCATTTTCAGGAAGGAAAGCTGAAGTTTAGGTAACAGACAGAGAACGCTGTTGGGCAAAGGAGTTGGAGAGTTACTGACTGTAAACTCTAAGGTCAATCTTGTGCCCTTTGCTTACCTCATTTTGCCTGGACATCTCGAATGTTCCCAGAGTTTACATTTCACCACAAGTGCTGAGAGTATTTTCAACATTGTTTGTATTCCAGAAACAAAAATCAGGGAGACCAAATTCGGTCATGCAGTATGCGGTTTTAAAGCTTGCAGTGATTTTCCAAACAGGCATCAATATCTCATGAAACACAAGAGTTCCATCTGCAAACCTTGCCTAGCATCAACTTTTCATTTCTTGTAATCAGCTCAACAGGGGAAAAATAAGCTGAAGTATCTCCGTCACCACTCTGATGGTGAATAGATAAACCTACAGCAATTAATGAGGAGTCAGTCTCTTATGTAAAACTAAATAAATAAATATAGCAGCTGTAATGAACTCAGTTGGTGGTACATCTGGAGTTCAATCAAAAAGTCAAGTACCTGTAATTTTAAAATTGTTGATTTACTAAAACGCAAATTTCAGGTGGTTATTAAAGAATTTAAAATTAGAACAGATCCACTCAAAATGGAGGAAGAAAGATTGAAAAGGCAGATAATCTAACAAATAACTCTTTCCGCAGTACTGCTTTGTTTTCTTCTCAGAGCAAAATCAGATAAATATTGCATAAGTGTGAGTAGGGGTCTCAACATTTAATGCAGAAATTTTAGGAGGTCGGGTACTAAAAGCTTGAAATAAAGCCTTCTCAGGAAACAGCATTATGACTGGTGGCAATCATTTTTTTTCTGTTCAACTGGTACAAACAGCTATTGGTTTTTAAAACTTGGATAACATCCCAGATGAATGCTAGCTTTCTGCAAAACATGGTCATATTCGCCTGAATTTTCTCCTTCCTCTTCCTGTGAGCCATTTAGAGTTAATTGGAGACGTGAAATAGCAGTAATTCTGTACAGAAATGGGAAAAAGAACTGTCTTTTGAACAAGAGTTAGTGAAATACTTTTATTAATGGAAACTCTAACCAGAGATTAAAATGTCATGCAAAAAGTTAACTTGTTTTTAGTAATTCAGCTCAAATTTGATGCTAATTTATTACATTGTGTACTTGAAGCTTTCTCTTAAATTTGATAATCATTGCTTACAGCTAATGAAAAACATTTTTCTTTTAAAGTAGAATTTTACATTAGACCAATACATATAGAATTTTAATACATAAATTGAACCTACTAAATTGTAGACCTTTTAAATTTCCAGTGAATTGATGCTTCCTTTGCATGAATTACATTAAAAACCAAAAGTTGGATGAAGACAGACAGCATATGGCTCTGTGTTATGTAGCAGGAGCTCAACTATTTCAGCTCTGAATTCAAGTCGTCAAAGAACTGTAAAGAAAAAAAAAATATTACAAGCACTGTTTTCCACAGTAAAGCCAAGGCATTGTAACAAAAAATGACCAATACGTCTGGTTCTAAAAAGTGAGAGCACTTCCTATATTGGTCATTTTAATACAGGAGGCGGGATTATAAATAACTTTGTGGTCCAACATTAACTACCGGTTAAGTTAAGTTTCAGGACAAATACTTTACAACCCCAACAGTAACATTTTATCATATATACAGACGTGGACAAAATTGTTGGTACCCTTCATTAAATAAAAGAAAAACTCATAATGGACACAGAAATAACTTTAATCTGACAAAAGTAATAATAAATAAAAATTTATATAAATGTTGACCAATGAAAGTCAGACATTGCTTTTCATCCATGCTTCAACAGAATTATTTAAAAAATAAATGCATGAAACAGGCCTGGACAAAAATGATGGTACCCCTAGAAAAGAATGAAAATAATGTGACCAAAGGGACATGTTAATCCAAGGTATGTCCACTAATCAGCATCCTAGGTGTCTACAATCCTGTAATCACTCAGTGGGCCTATATATAGGACTCCAGGTAGTCACTGTGTTGTTTGGTGACGTGGTGTGTACCACACTCAATATAAACCAGAGGAAGCAAAGGAAAGAGTTGTCTCAGGAGATGAGAAAGAAAATCATAGACAAGCATGTTAACTGTAAAGGCTATAAGACCATCTCCAAGCAGCTAGATGTTTCTGTGACTACAGCTGCACATGTCATTCAGTAATGTACGATCCATGGGACTGTAGCCAACCTCCCTGGATGTGGCTGCAGGAGGAAAATTTATGACAGATCAAAGAGACGGATAATCCAAATGGTAACAAAAGAGCCTAGAAAGACTTCAAAATAGATCGAACCTGAACTTTATGCTCAAGGAACATCAGTGTCAGATCGGAACATCCTTCGCTGTTTGAGCCAGAGGAAAAAATCATTAAAAAAAACAGACTGGAGTATGCCAAACTACATGCTGACGGGCCACAAAGCTTCTGGGAGAATGTCCTGTGGACAGATGAGACAAAAATGTAACTTTTTGCCAAGGCACATCAGCTCTATGTTCACAGACGGAATAATGAAGCATATCTAGAAAAGAACACGGTCCCTACTGTGAAACATGGGGGAGGCTCGGTTATGTTCTGGGGCTGATTTGCTGCATCTGACACAGGGTGTCTTGAATCTGTGCAGGGTACAATGAAATCTCAAGACTATCAGGGGATTCTAGAGAGAAATGTGCTGGCCAGTGTCAGAAAGCATGGTCTCAGTCGCAGGTCACGGGTCTTACAACAGGAAAATGACCCAAAACACACAGCTAAAAACACCCAAGAAGGGCTAAGAGGAAAACACTGGCCTTCTATGAGCCCTGATCTCAATCCTATTGAGCATCTTTGGAAGGAGCTGAAACGTGCTGTCTGGAAAAGGCGCCCTTCAAACCAGAAACAACTAGAACAGTTTGCTCATGAGGAGTGGGCCAAAATACCTGCTGAGAGGTGCAGAAGTCTCATTGACAGTTACATGAATCATTTGATTGCAGTGATTGCCTCAAAAGGTTGTGCAACCAAATATTAAGTTGTGGGTACCGTCATTTTTGTCCAGGCCTGTTTCATGCATTTATTTTTTAAATAATTCCGTTGAAGCATGGATGAAAAGCAATGTCTGACTTTCATTGGTCAACATTTATATAATTTGTATTTATTATTACTTTTGTCAGATTGAAGTTATTTATGTGACCATTATGAGTTTTTCTTTGATTTGATGAAGGGTACCAACAATTTGTCCACGTCTGTTTGTCTATCCCAGAAGTTGAAAGCTGTAAAATAGCATGATATTGTCCCTTTAAGGGCGTTATTGATTTTATAGTGGCATTGCTTTTTTCTGTATTCTTGGCTTTCTTTTTCAGTGGTAGAGGTGTCGGCCTGTGACACAGACATTGTGGGTGCGATTCCTGGTTCTGCATGCTACATGCTGTTTTGTCCTTGGGAAAGACACTTCACCTACCTTGCCTACTAGTGTTGGCCACAGGGATACTTAAATCCTTAATGTTGACAATGCTGCTCTTCTAATAATTTCCTGACATTACAATAAAAAAATCTTTAGTTCAGAATTGCATATTAAAATATACAAGAATAATATTAGTATCATGCTCCCTAACAGCATAGTAACCTAAAACACCACTTAAAGTGGAATACCTTCTACCACACAGTTACCTTCCACTCAACTATTCATGAATATGGTAGCACATAACACTGACCTCATCTTTATCAATGAGTTTTTGTGACTCACCCTTCTTATGGGAGGTGCATATCACTGTAAAAAGGACAACTGCAAAGGCTTCTAGAATTATAAAAAGTATTACAAAATGTGGAAAGGACTAAAAAGTTACTGAAACCAGTCAATAGTTCATTTTTCGGTTTTCTATCACTTCTATCATGACCAAATAAAATGAAACTCAACTGACAGCTCAAACTAGTTGTTTTGGCCTGTAAACATGAAAACATCATCACCTCTGGTGTTGGAAGGCTGAACAACAAAGCATAGGTTCCCAAGCAGAACCAACACGTTCAAACAGAATATGTTGTTGTTGGCAGCAATCAGTCTGTTGGTTCTTTTTGTTCATGTGCCGCTGTCGGGAACAGCTTCACATATTTGTGATTCCTCTTATGTCTAGAGGCAAGTGTAAAAAAAATAAAAAAAATAAAACTGCTGCTTTGCATTTTAAGTCGCAACTGCTCAGTTTCCAGTCAAGCAGGTTAGACTTTATCATGGATCAAACACCTGCCGCAGTACGTGACCACAGGACCTGTGGTTATTGCAATATGTGTCTGCTTTGCATTTCTGTTAACCTAACATAATTAATTCTGACATAACTATCAGACTGATATTTAGGCCCATATGGGGAATGTTACTGTTTCCTATACCGTATGTGCAATCCCACAAACGTAACTTTAAAAATAAAGATTATACTTACATTATATAATACACACAATTCAAACCACAAATAAGATAAAACTGGATTTAAATGCTATTGAATATTGAAATGACAAAGATTTGTGAGTTAATGACTAAAAAACAATTAAATGAGTCGCTATCTGAAGGATAATCAGAAGAAAAGGGGATGCAACTGGTGTAATAAATGTAAATGTTTTTATTGCCATCATTCAGTACAAATAAAATCTTCATTCTTTGCCAGTCATTGTGACCACTTCAACTCCATTCACCACTGCTTCCTCAAATCATAAACATGGTGAGACCCCCCGCCCCCATGTTGAAATGTGCCAGACATCAATCAAGTGTCTTCGCCCACCATTTAAGCTGTCATCGGCCGAAGATTAGAAAGCATGCGTCGCTCTAACTTTTAAAAAGTTGCATTTCTGTGTGTATCTACTGTGATTTAGAGATGCCCTCATCCTAAATTCAGAGAGTTTTCCCTCTAGCACTTGGCTTGACTCAGGTCTATCAGGTTATAAGGGTTGTCCATTAGCAGTGGCATGGCCAGATTGCTGTTCAGGAATGCCTAACACAAAATGGGTTTGACGTTTGCCATATAATATTAATTAAATTCATTTCAGGTTATTTATATATAAAAACAAACAAAAACATTTTATAAAAACACAGAAACAACAACACTAGGGGTAGCTGTTACTACTTTTCTCTCTCTTTTCAAGTGGTCCAACATAGAAGACCATATAGTCTGTTCATTCAGTTTTGAGCTCCTTAAATGCTGTCCATTTCAGGCAGGCATTTTTAGCCTTAAGTGGTGAGTTAGACTTTCCATGGTATAGATTTCGTCCATAATGACCATCCAGTGTACAAGTAGGGGACGGTCAATTTTCATCCAATTCCTTGTGATGGCCTTCTTGCATGCAATGGTCTAGATCTTAAATAACTAACATCCCCGTGTTCTAAACCTTCTCAGGTATGACTCCCAAATACAAGATTTTAGGTTCTCTTCGAATAGTGTGATCTTTCTTTTTAATATTCAGCAGAACTCTCGCCACAGCATTTTGGATGAACTGGAGGCTTGTAATTGCATTTTGTAGGCTTCCTAATAATACACAACATTACAATAGTCCAGCCTTGAAGTAACAAATGCATGGACTAGTTTCTCAGCATCATCCCTAGACAGGATGTTTCTCATTTTAGCAATGTTCTGGAGGTGAAAGCAAGAAATCTTGGAAACATGTTTAATATGGTACTGAAATGGCATGTCTTGATCAAAAATTACACATATGTTCTTAACATTATTACTGGAGGCCAATTTAATTCCATCCAAATTAAGTGATTGATTTAGGAGCTTCCACTTAGGAAGCAAAGGTGCAAATCTTACCTCCAATTTTGTTTTGGTTTTTTTATGTCTCAAAAATACAAATTTTAAAGTAATTTGCTGTAATTTATTTTAAGAAAGCAATTTATTTCGGTGGACACTGTTCCAAATGTGGTAGCAGCCCCTTCTTCATACCTACTTCACTGGGGTGTGGAAAGTCAAGCCAACAAAGAGACGTCGGAAGACTGTCGCTGACTGATGGCTTTGGAATGGAATTTATGATTGTGTTACAATAGAGTCCCCTCCCTTACAATAATCTGACTGGCTATTTGTAAAAACTCACAACAGAAAGTGAGTCTGACAGGATGCCAAAGACTGAACAGAATGTTAAGCATAGCTTCCATGCTCTCAATTGTTCCGTTGTGTTTGTGTCGCGCATATTTTACATTGAGCCTTTTCTTAGGCTCTGGGGTCGACCAACAATATGACAACCCAACCCAACAGAACTGTAACTAGATTTTAATAGAAAACCACCTGACCATTCAGAGGAATGTTAAGCTACGTGCTAATAGAAAAGAGAAATTGAATAAATTATGTCAGTTATCACGGGATGAGTGGATTTTTAAAGAAGGCGGTGGGGTTCAAAGGTGGCTATGTGACATCTGTTTTTATAAAATGTACACGTTTTGTGTTTTGTTGTTCTAGATCATCACTTTGAACTCCAGACTAGAGGCCAATAGATCATGGGATTGTTTAAGTGATATCAACCTAAATATTTGGTTCAATTTTGTGTAGTCCACTGATCAGGGG
This sequence comes from Apricaphanius iberus, assembly GCA_028564705.1. Lineage (NCBI taxonomy): Eukaryota > Metazoa > Chordata > Actinopteri > Cyprinodontiformes > Aphaniidae > Apricaphanius > Apricaphanius iberus. Next base: position 48,182 of record JAPXFQ010001385.1, on the reverse strand, counting down.
TCACATTAACTGAATAGTTTCTGTGTTTGACTCTTTTTTTAGAGTGATGATCTAAAAATCTAAATGCTGTCCTTCATTTTTTGATTAATATTCAAACCTCTGACCACTTGATGCAAATGCGCCGATATGTTCAAGTTCATGCACGGAGTCAAGGTAAATAAATTAAAGGAAATAGTCCCTGAATGTAATATTCAGTGCATCTTGCTGACTAGGAGCTTTGGAGCAAGTCTATGCTCACCCAAACAATGTACGAGTTACATCGCTAAATTAAAGTTTTTGACTATCAATACATCAGTTTGCTCTGTGTCTGTCTAAAACAGAGTATACGTTTCAGTTTTTCATAGAGGTCTAGTACATGTTCGGAAAAGGCTCTAGCAGAAATGGCTGATCAGACCGAGCAGCTGATCAAGTAGTTCAGTAGAGCTAACTGTCTCAACTAAGTCATGGTAACATGAACTACGTTCATCTGAGAACACTTTAACAAGACAATTTAACAATGGTCACTTTCAAAGGTGTTATCAATATCAGCAAACAGGGTTTTATTCCATGATACATACTGACTTTAAACAGCTGAAGATAAAAGACTAAACCTACATAAATTAGGTGTAGTAAAATAGATGTTTGGATGATAAACTTGAAAGCTGTTTGTAAAACAGTAGATCATTGCGCTATGTTAAGATAAGACTTGCATCATTAGTTTCCAACATGTTCAGCTGAAGTTGATTCACATTGCTAATATTTGCTAAAGCATTATCAGCTGAAAAAGATAGCAACAATGTTCTCTTGACAATGTGTACACTATTAATGTCTGATGAAATTGCAAGCTCCCGGGGATGTGAAAGAACTGATGAGTTATGACATAAGCAGACTAACAGACCCATACAGCCTCAACAAGCATAACTTTGGTATAGCAAAACAGAAGACAACGAAATCAAACTTAACGGGTTCAGACAATCACTGTCCGCTAACATACAATCATACTGTACTGTATCTATGAATATTAAAATGTATAGTTTGAGTTGATTTCTATTGGGAGTGTCATTTGAAAAGGGAAATATTTTCGCACTTCATCAAACTCACTGAGAAACTACTATTTTCTACTGAGCCTACAAGTCTACTATTTGCTATTACATTAAAAGAACTGGATGTGTACATTGTGTTGAAGTCATGTTAAATTTGCAAATATCCACCAAAACAGCCTCACACTGCCTTGACCATCACTTTACTTTTCAACAAACCAACTTCAACACTTTAACATCTGTCGATGCAAGCAAAAAAAGCAAACAAAAAACCCCCACCAATATCTACTTTACAGAAATTTACTTAAAAATATGAAGATCAGCAGCTATGTTCTCAGGTCTGTGGTCTTTCAGATACAATTACACGGGAATACAATATATGTGTTAGTGTAGTTCTTGTGGCGAGACAATGTGGGCATATGTTTCTAACACATGGTACTGTTTTGCTTCATCCTTTATTTACCCTCATGATGACCACCCAGCTTGCCTTCTGTGCGTATGAAACTTTAAGCTCACTGGACTACTTCAGGCATTAGCAAAGGAGTTTTATTTAGTTAAAGTAAACTACACATCACTGGGCTCACAAACCTGTTCAAAGAGTTGAGCAAAAATGACAGAAAAAACAACAACTAATATTTAGATCACTGCGGGCAGAATTGTAAAAGTCCAAATCATTGTTCAAAGCCGTTTTGATGCATCTATAATCATATTTTTCATAATCTATTGGTCTTAATAGTTTATGAAAGTTTATCAGCCCCCCCTTCTCCTTTATGGAAATGTTCATCTTAAAACGACTATTGGGAAATAATAGAGTTTTGGATGGAAGCCTTCCCTCTGTGCTCTGCTGCCGGTTTCATTTTGGCTGTATTTCTTAAGGCTCTTAAACCCCAGGCATATCCAAGCACTCAATTGAATCACTCAAACAGTCTCCCGTTCGGCATCTACCCTCCCTTTCCCTGCTTCTCTAATCAGATGCAAGCTATTTTTTCTCCTCTTGAAAATGTCACTTTGCAGCTCCTGAAGAAAAAAAAAAAAAAAAAAAAACTAATGAGAGAAGCATTGTCAAAGTTTCACCGGTGGTTTCCTTTTCCTGACATGGCAGTGAAAAAAAAATAATTAGGCTTTTGTTGACAAGAGTCGACGTGGTAGAGTCGGACTGGCTGTAGATCAAAACAATCCATTCATTAATTTAATTGGCTACTATGAGATGGCGTGGTTGTTTCTATGACTGAACGGTGATACTTGTGGCACATGGGAAATTAGATATGTGCATTCTTTGTGATGGAGCACAAGGAGAGGGGAACCCTAATCGGCTGTAAAGATCTGGTGGGGTTCTCCCCCTCGTTTCAGCTCATAGAATGTTGGCTGCTGAAGTCTCTGGGAGAATGACTCTGAATGAACCCTGGCTATTATAGGGCTGAGATCTGCATTAGTGTGCAGGCTAGCAAACCATGCTAATGGGCCCTTCCAGCCCCCCCACCTCTCTCTTTTACTCATACCGCACACAGCCCATATATGCACACAAAAGCCCCCTGTGTTTGCCAGCGCACAGAGGGGACTCACATCTCACTTTACCGGAGCAGGGGGCATATCAGGAGGCAATTCCAGACCGTGCATCGAAGGGCAGACAATAGCCACGTCTGATCAAAGCAAAGCGGGATGCATGACACTTGAATTCAAGTCAAGTTCACGGGGCTGCCCACAACATCATGTACTCAAAGAGAGAATGAGCATGAGGTAGTGTTACAGAAGAAAATGACAGAAAGAATAGAGAAGTCAGCAGAGAGATGTGTATAAGGAAGAATGAAAGTCTTCATGGGGCAAAATATCCAAAGGAAAATCAGAGGAAGAAGCAGAGCTTTGTGATATGGAGTGACAGAGTCTCAGGGAAATAAGGGGAGCGACATGCAGGAAGGCATGCTTGTTGAGTGACACATATACCATGCAAGTCAAACACAACTCCCGTCTATCCCATTGCGTGACAGATAGTGTCTCAAGATGGCTGATAAGCACTCTTGCAAGTGACCGGGCATGACCTCTTTCAAATTCCAGTCTTGCTTTCCCAACAAAGACAGTTTTTAATACCAAGCACTCCAAACCTCAGTAGGTTTAATACCACCCCCCTATTACCCCCTTGCGATGCAACATATCCACTATTTTCTCCACATTGTTGTCTGCTTGCCCCTGGCCGTCTCATGCTGCAATACAAAAGAGGGATCAGATATACAACAGGCGCCGCTCTGGGATTTAGTGAAAAATGAGATTCGGTGACTTTAGTATTTTTTTTTCTCTTTACATGGCCTTGGTGGCAATGAATGGATTGAAAACAAGCCTAAAGCCTTGTTAGATTTAAAGCTTTGAGGCTGAAAGTGTGACTTGCAACTAAAGGGCGAGCATATTTTGCAGAAGTTTCATTGAAGTGGTAGACCCAAAGAATTTCGCCTTCTTCCTTTTTGGCAGTCGATGCTCATTTATTTAGTCTTTTTCACAACTCTTCAAAGACCTTAGTGAGATTGCCAGGAGTTCGGAGACTCTGGTATGCACTGCAAGGCATGTATTTAACCACTAAGAGTCAATAGGAGCTTGTCACTCAGGAATGATGAAAAGACAGCATTTATGGAAGTATTTTCTTTTGTTGGTGACAGCTCAAAGTACTTTATAGTAAAAGAGATATTCATACTCTGAACAGACGTTATTTTGCGCAGACATTGAAGGACGTATCAATGACATTTTCACAATTGGCATTTAGTAAAGCAACCCACTACAGCCAACTTATCAATTGAAATATAAAATGAAACAAAAATATATATTATATATAATATATTATATCATATTATATATTATTTCTAGGGGTACCATTATTTTTGTCCAGGCCTGTTTCATGCATTTATTTTTTAAATAATTCCGTTGAAGCATGGAAGAAAAGCAATGTCTGACTTTCATTGGTCAACATTTATATAATTTTTATTTACTATTACTTTTGTCAGATTAAAGTTATTTCTGTGACCATTATGAGTTTTCTTTGATTTAATGAAGGGTACCAACAATTTTGTCCACGTCTGTATAAATGGACGTATGTTCCATTATTAATTTACAGTATGTTTACTGTTTTTTCTTACACATTTTTCCCTCAATAATCGCAAATATTCACTATTCCGTGCTTGGTAACTGAGGATTTGAATAAAATTGTTCCTGTATATATTAGACATTACACTTTCAAATATCGTTTCTGTTGCCTATTCAAATGTTCTCATTGGGTTTTCTGTAATTAGATAAAAAAAAAATGACTGGGAAACGTATTTCCAAGGGTCTCACAAACTTAAAAGCAGATGCTGCAGATATTTAACAACAAAAAAAAGTTTCAACACTATAGAAGATACAAAGAGGCCTTCTGGTATGAAATGTAGCCAGAGGATCGGAGAAGAAAACAAAGCAGAAGTGAAAAAGAGGAAGGGAGAGAGAGGAAATAGAATGGAACAGAACACAGGCATAAAAAAGCCAAGGGGTGTTTGAGTAAATCAAGTGAGCCAATGGGAACCCAGCTTAAAAAAAAAAAACAAACATAAAAAGGATCAAGCCCCACTGAAAAAACACTGTTCCTTTCGCTGTCCTTAGGGCATTTTAAACCAGTGCTGGCTGATGTCATGCTCAACGCAGCATCCAGATGTCCCTTTGCTGAAGACATGCAAAACTAGATGCAGATCAGAAAGCAGCGTATTCTCAAAGCCAACAGCTTGGCAAAGAAAAAATAAGTGAATCAGAGGAAGGCCACCATGTTCTTTGATGTTTTGACTGCATTTATGTATTCAGTTTTTTCAGGCAAAGTGCAACTTATTTTGTGGTATTGTCTTGAGATATAGACACATATTATAGCAGTATATAATATACAAAGATGTTGGAAGGAAATTATACCTCAAATATAGCTTTGGCTTTATGTGTAGAGTCAAGAATAAAAGATTTCTGATGCCATTAAACATTTGTATATCCTGATTGCTGGATAACAGCTTGTAGTCATCCATTTTCGTTTGCAATACGTCTGACATTTCCTGAGGAATTGAAGCCCCATTCTTCTGTGCTAAAAGCTCAAGGTTCTTCAGAATTCATGGCCTTCTGACATTCACTTTTATCTTTAGATTAATCCCTAAAATCATGAATGGTGAATGTCAAGCAGTAACAATCACTTGGGTTTTGTTGGAGATAATTCTTCACCAGCAGCTTTGTATAATGGGGGTCATTGTCATGTTGGCAGACAACAGGATGACCCAGACCAAGTTATACTGTAGACAACTTTAAGTTTAAGCATAGATCTGTGTACGATACATTGAGGAAGGGGAGGAATCCTGAAATAAATTATGAACTTATTACGGTAACTGTATGAGGGTCAAATACTTGTAGGCATGAATGTAATTTAGAACTTTAGTCACAAAAAAAAGTAACATGGAACATAACGGTGTAGATTTAGCCAACTATTCCAATAATATTTTAACAATGCAGCCACTAAAACGGTTTCTGAACCTTTTTTACAATAACATTCTAAAGATTTTCACAGACAATGCAAATGGATATTACATACTAAACTTTTGGACTATACGTTGTTTTTTTTTCCACTTCCATGTGTAAACCTATCTGGCCTATTCTAGACCGTTTCAAAAGTATGTCCATTTCACACAAAAATAAATGGCAAACAATGTCATTATGTTTTATTTCGTTTTCATAAAGTGATGCAACATATTCTTCCTGGTCACTGGACATCGTTATTTACGAAGCCGGTCCAGGATAGCCACCAAACAAATAACGTCCCTGTGATGCGACGGTAGGCTTAATTATTTACGACAGCGGTAATGGACAATTCCGCTTCTTACCTGTCGGGGGACCGGACAGCAAAAAGTCTTTGGTGTTGCTTTAAGAAAAAATTGAGAGGGGGGATATTTTTTCTCAACTTTAGCTTTAGATATCTGACCAGCTCGCCTGCAAATAATTACAACCCTACAGAATGAGGGTGCCATCACCATGTTTAATGCTCAAAGTCCTGTGCAGTATTGGTTTTCTAAAACCCAACATCTTACATAGGCTACAAAGATCTGCTTTTCTGTCTCATCTAACTAGAACATTTTTGTTTTAGTTACTGCAAGGCTTGTGAAAAATATTACATCGATACAAATTTCCTTACTTTCAGTGTTGCCTGTATTCTCGCCAGTCTTTCATAATCAGTTAATTTGTAAAGTCCAAGACCAACTGAAGGGTAGATTCCTGCAGGTCTTTCAGTTTCTTTGGTATTAAAGTGAAGAATGCTGAAATCAAAAGCATGACACGTATCAAATATTATTTGCAACACATTTAGAATGCTCTGAATGATTTTCCTTCTATTTATTTGATTTACGTTACTTATTGTCAATATGTTTGTTCGGTTTTTTTGGGCTACCGATGACAAAGACATAAAAACTTTTGCATGGCATTAGCTTTAAGTGCTTCTGATTAATCTAGTAAATCCAACTTTCAACTGACACCTCTGATCCCTTGTACCAAAATTGGAAAGGAAACAATTTTAAACCAAACTCCTAGCTTTTACCATCATTACAGTTTAATAAATTTATACATCTTCTGCACTGGTGGTCCCTGTGTGCAAAAACTCCTGATCTACGCATAATAAAAGATCATGACAAAGACAAGGCACCACTATCCAGAGTTCTCTTCCTGTTTGGATGAGAGAGAATGTCACATCAAACCGCATACTGAAATTGAGCGATTAGATGCTGCCTGTCTCTCAGACATCCCTGCATACATGGTAGATCAAAACTCCTTTAAAAAGAAAAATATCGCCCAAAAAATAAAAGGTTTCCCAAGTTCTTCCTCCTTTTGTTGTGTTCCAACTTTTCCGAAAAGCTACAGAACAGTGACAAACTGACGAGTTGTACCTCGCTCAGTGTAGTTCACCGAAATGAGGAGGTGACCTTAATGTTGCATTAAATGCCTCCAGTCATGTGTTGCGAGAGAAACATGTCTGCAAGCTAATGATGTACCCTCAACCTGAGACACATCTGATTTTATTTTTCAGCTGTTATATATCCGGATAGGTTTTATAATTATTTCCCAGAAATCTGATGGCTAGATTAACCCACAGCTGGTTTTCTGGGCTAGAAATAAGTTAATGGCTTCTCTCAACTCACTCATTAGGTAACATGTAGCAGTGTGAAGTCTACCAGGCAAATAAATAAAATGGAATCACATGGTCTAACTTAGTTTAACATCTGAATATACGCGAGATAGAGGCTGTTTGCTCTCATGACTGCAACATTTTTAAAGTACTTTTTTCAACATCTAACTTTGTGAACACAAGTTAAGGCATGTAAACTGCTTGGTCAGGGTCAAGGAATTTACATATTTTAAGTCAATATTGAGCCTTTCTTCAAATGATTAAATATAAATTGACAAAATATGAGAATTTCAAATAAATACTATGAATTAAAATTTGGAAAAAAAATCCATGCAAAAGTAACAAAAAATTAAATACCAGATAGACAAGAAAAAAAGTATAAATGATACAATTTTTAAAAAAAAAAAAAAAGAGGGGCATTTGTAGCTGTGTTAAACAGAGACTTAACATGTCAATGCTAAAACAAATGCACATCATGATTTTCTGTTTGTACTTGTACATTACAGTTGAAAACCAAATTATGTGCCATTGTGTATTGGTTTACCACATAAAATCCCCTAAACATACAGTACATTGAGATTTGTGTTTGCAGTGTGGCAAACCTTGGACAGGTTCAAGGAGTGACTGTCCAACAGTAAATTGCTTTTGTGGCTAGAAATTTCTGAATCTTTCTATATTCATTACCAAAAATAACAGACTCCCCCTTTTCAGGGGACGTCTGTGATCATCTGTGAAAAAGTGTTGTACAAATAAAGTCACTTCATTTGTTTAGGTGTGATGGTGAGATGTGGATAAATATATTTATCATTCTAAACTGTGCTCTATCCCAAGGTTCAGAAAATGTCATTACAGGTGCTTTAAGCCATACGTTTTTTTTAATAACGACATGGTGAAACACATGATTAAGAGGTCTCTAAGGTCACAGACAGACACAAAAAAAGAGTGATACATGCTCTGGCTCAAGCGGGGGCTGTGTTTCTTCAATTATACTTGCCTGCAGGGGTCTGAAGTGATTGGAGTTTTGAAAAGGGAGAGCACAATGTCAGCAATTTGTCTTCATTTGATGAAATGAGAGTGCAGCTCCGGTGCCAAAAAGTGTCACTGTGTGTCACCACCTGCATCTGCCGGATGCGGACCATTCATCAATGATTCATGGGCGAAATTACAGCTTCGGGAACATGTGTCATTCCACCCCATCATCAAAGTAGAAATGTTAAAAGAATAAAAAATACAAGAAGGACAATATTACTCCGAGGTGCAGTTGAGCAGAAACACACCTAAAGGTGATGTCAGCTTTTGAAAACACTTTATCAACTTGCTCTTACTGTATGTAGAACAGGAACCTCTATAAAAACACATACTCAGGCGTTTGTGTGCATTTTTGTTTGTTTAAGTGTGTCCTTAACACTTGAGGGGGAAAAAAATGGCCAAGTAATCTTGCAGAGTTAATTATCTAACACTATCCCTGAGCAGAAAGAGATATCCGACTTTAGAGAATTATATTATTATTTCTGGTAACGAGGGGCCAATGCCTGTTTTCCCAGATGAATCAGCATAGGGAGGATTAAGAATTCAATCTGGACAGACAGAACACACACCCCCATATGCAACCAGGGAAGCTCGCTGTGCACTATATTCCCCGGGTCTTAGACCAAACTTGATCTTATGAGATGTACTCATGATTTATGTAAGTAACTACTCCATCAGTGGGAGTGCTGTCATGTTATTGTCCCCCTCTCTACCGACACATACACTCCAAGATGAAGACACTTCCGAGTACTCCTAATGTAGCAGCGAAGATTCAAATAAAGAAGCGCTCATTAAAAACTGCCATGCCCGGATGGGATATTAAAATATGCAGCTTGTGTTGAGTCAAAAAGCTGTTTATTGTGTAGGAGTCCTCCATTTGAACTCGCCGATATCAATACTGGCAATGACTGCGATGTTGACAAAGAGAGACAAGAGCTTTCCTTTTTCATGTCCAAATACAGACAATATCCATCAAGAGCACTTGAATAAAACCCATAATCTGATGAATAAAGAATACTGGGAGTGAGTAAAAGGAGGATTTGGGACTCTCTTATGTTGATGTCATGATGTTGGATAAAGGGGTTTGGTCAAGTGAGGGGAATAGTTTGAGGCTTATAAAATAAAATGGTTTCTAATGGTACTCATCTAAAAAAAAAAAATATTTGGATTGCTAGAAGTGGAGTAAGATGAGGTACTTATTCATGTTTATGTCAATGGCTATAGCTTTGAAAACCCTAAGTCTGTATTTTTAAAAGAGCTAGACAGTAGTGGCATTTCATCTCCTGTGTTGTCCAAGTATTTCTCCATGTAAAGTAGTTCTCAGTTGACAAATTAGAACAAAAGATAGATATAAACCTTGTTTCTTGTGACTTCAGTTGTACCTCACTGGGACAAAGAATAAAAAAAAAAATTAGAGGTCTAATATTTTTGCTTTCTGTCCTTTTTATTCTGATACCTTGAAATAAAACTCAGTACAACCTTCAGGGGTCATCTGATTAAAAATCTACTTGTTTGGTGAAGGCCTCAGGAGTTTGAGGAATTACTGAACAAAGAGGATCATGAAACCCAATGACACATCTAGCAGGTCAGTGATCTACTTGTTGGTGAATTTAGAAAAGGAGTAGATTACAAAACTTTTTTTTAACATCTAATGGAGCACTATGCAATTCACCCCCCCCCCCCATTTTTTTTTTTTATTTATCTCCAGGGACGCTAATCAGAGTTGACTGATTAAACTAAACACAGTCCTGGAATAAAAACTTTTAAAAAGCTGCAAAAATAACTTACTGTGGTGCAGCTACACCTTCCAGAAGGACAATGACCCTATTAACATACAACCAAAGCAGGAACAAAGTAGTTTATATCTACATGTGTGCATGTGATGAACAGCTATGCAAAAAGTCCAGAAATATATATGTACTTGTCCAGCTCAGACTGAAAAAAATTAAGGATACTTTGTACTTAAGAGAACTGTAATAGTAACCCAGACTCCGACCAAGTGATCGTATCTTCCGACCTCACCCTACCTCCCACCCACCAGATCTTAAAGATTATTTTTATTCTCAACTCTAATGTCAATGCAAAACATGGATAAGGCCATCTAGTCTCATCACAATTCTGTCCCTGTTATACTTCAGAGATAAAATTAATAACTAAATAACTAGGAGGAAAGTGTAAATGGTGGCAAAGAATATACAAGCTGTAATTGTTTTAGGAAAATCCTCCATCTTTAGCACATCTTATTCTTAAATCTCTCTCCTGTTTTAGGCATATTTAAGGCAATGATGTCCATACTATAACCACCTACCAGTGTGGCATTTATATAATTATAATTTATATATTATTTTCTTTCTAAGAAACTAGACACAAGAAAATGTGTTGTTACTAGGGATGTTCGATATTGGCTTTTCTACTGATATCCGATATACCGATATAGCCTAACTCATAATTTCCGATACCGATATAAACCGATACCAATATGTGGGTAGCCTCCCTCATAAAAAGCAAAAACTACTAAACCCTTTTAGGTAACCACAATGGAATATCTTGTATCATGCATACTTGAGTTTTAAAAAAAGTTGAAATGTAATAAATACTACAATTTTAGTTAGGAAATTGAAAAAGGCGCCATTTTTATTTTGTCTTCAAAAGTAGCTGGACAATTTTCTCACACAGAGAATTGTGACAAAGGCCCACCACTCAGGACAAATTTCTACTTTTAAAAAAAGGAAAACAACATTATACCTTTGCGGCTGATGACGTCACCAAGTGCGCCCGATAGACTGTCAAGGTTGGCCTAGAAGAGGCCTTTTGATATATTGAAAGTTATCTCAAACAAATAATATCTCAAAAACTAAACCTCAAATCTGTCATATGTTTACATTCTGAGAGAGAAAAGAAGTAGCTGAAGAGTTTGATATATAATATGTGTATGGTGTGAAAAACTCCTCTTATTAAAAAAAGAAAAACCGATCATTTCCGATATTACATTTTAATGCCAATATCGGCCGATAATAACTTCAGGCCGATAATATCAGACATCCCTAGTTGTTACTCTAGCTAACAAATTTAAACCTGCAACACCCAAGACACAAATTGACTTATTTGCTTCATATTAGCACTCAAAAGGATTATTGGAAATTGCATGCTTTTTTCATAGATTATATGGAAGCACGGGCATTGCATCTGTACATTTGTATGTCACTTTCTCCTTTGAATGTTCCAAAACTGCACAGCTCATGAAATTTGACTTTAAGTCCCTCAAACCGTTGGGCACTGTAACCAAATCACCATCCCTTGAAGCTAAGGTATTTAGTGGCCCAGCTTTAAACAAGCCACTGAGGGTGGTCCGCGAGGGCCTGGCTGATAATAAATGTGTATAAGTATGCTTGAGCAAATGTCAGCGTGCAGCTGGAAGATAAATACGACACGTGGAGAAATCAATTCAAGGGAAGAATCAAGCAGTTTGTCATTTTCGCCAACACCTTTCTTCATTTCCATCTTCTTCATCCTGCTTCCCCTTCATCCTTCACCTGTGATTACAACTCCAAAGTAATCCCCTTTTTCTCATTGCCGTCCACATCAAATCACACAACTTTGTTTTTGAAAATGAAGACTCTTTCACAGACAGCTATATACATAAGGTTAAAGATGAAAGTTTCCAGTGGCTGCAAAAGAAAGAAGTGATTATATAAAATATCTGTTGTGAGCCAGTTGTTTGTTTGAATTCCAAGAAATCCTCCTGAATAATGAGCCATTCCCATTGACTCTGTTTGGATGCTCACGTGTGTGTGTGTGCGTGCATACATGTGAGCGAGTGGGTGAATGTGTATGTGTGTTCGTGGGCGAACGCGTGCATTTGTTTCGATCTGTGTGTGCATTGTTGTTCGCTGGTTCTTTGTGTGAGCTACTGTAATGTGTGGTGCGCATAAGCTTTTTAGTACCTTTGAAAATGCATGTGGATGTAGGTGGGTGAAATGATCTTTCTTTGCCGACTAGGTTTTTAAAAGAACGGGAAGGAATAAATTGACCACATTTAAAATATGATAAACAACTGAAAGGAAAAAAAAGGCCTTCCCTCTAATTAACTTCTATATAGAAAGTATGATAACCTTGCTTATAAATGAGTCTTTCTAAGAATATTCAAGCATTGGACAGTCTCTTTCCATTTAGCTGACTAATTAGGTATAATTAGGCTCCTCTGACAGAATTTGCCTCACATCTCCCAGCTACAGAGTCAGCATCTCCCAAAGCCAGCAAACTTACCATCAAGCTAACACGCAGAGTAAAATGGAATAACACAAGCCCCCATTTTAGATGGGATTAGTTATTCTTGGAAAACGGCTGTAATGTCATTTATTTGGATTACAGCTGTCACTCTGGAGAGCCATTTATTACAGATAAAGAATGGCTCTGATTTCCCTTGCATTACTGCTTCTGGCAGCTGTATATAAAAGGCACAATTTAATGTTTGGTTTTCACATAAAATCAAAAGAACACACAGATGAACATTGAGTGCTCAGCCACAGGGCAAAACAATGTTGGCACTCATGAGATTGTCATAAACTCTACGTGTACTTTTTATGCATTCTTGCTTACTCTATAATAAAACAATCAAATGAGACTTTTTTGTAGTTCACATATTAATAAAGGCTGACAGCATTTTTTGATTGTATAAGAGATTTCCTAGGATCTGTGAGAGAAAAATTACCTCATGTCTCCAATCTGTTCCATAATGTGATGCAGATTGCTTAAAACTTTTCTTTGTGGCTTTGGTCAACCTGAACATCTCTGTAGTTATGCTGCTTGACTTGGTCTGTTAAGAGGACATATTGATCACTTTTCGTCACTCTGCTACTTTTCTCCTCTACACTGATAAAAACAACTTCTAGGATTTACTTTAAAAAAATACTGTAAGTATTTGCACTAAATTTTTCTAAGTAAATTTTAATGCTTGGATAACAAGTAAAACTTACCTGCCAGTATCTAGTAAAATTAAGTAAATGTTACTTAATTATATTTAATTTACCAGGTTGAATTTCCTAAAAGTAATTAAGCAAATTTAAATGCCCAAATTACAGTAAAATGTGCTGGAGACTGGAATTGATCAAGCAATCTTTGAATATTCAAGGCAGTGCTCAACTATTGAGCGACAGCTACTTCAAAAAGCTAATGAAGTATTTTGAATTAGTACGTGATCCATTCAACCCAGATCTGGAATATATATTTTCTTCATATATACCCAATTACAGCCGTACAAGTCACTGAAGCCATACATTAACAGCATTCAAAATGCCACTAAATGCTTTTTAAACCATAACACATAAAATATTTTCAAAAGTTAAAAGTGGGCAAACTTTCTAGATAGTTCTTCCTTTTGCCTTTTCCTCTAAAAAACATCATCAGAAAGATCAGGTGTTAATTCTTTGTGTTTCGATTGGAGTGTGAGCAAGACATCATCACTAAAGTCAACTACTTTTTCCTTTTTTAATCTACTGACTTATACATATTAATGTGGTTACGTGTTTTGGATATCTATATTCATACTGATATTTTTTTTTATTCCACAGTGGTCTTTTTTTTATATCTTTTACCAGCAAAATATATCCTCAAACCACTGAACAAGCTCTTGTAAAAAAAAAAATAAAAAAAAAAGGGACACAGATTAAAATGCACTTATTATACTCAGTATTTTTAGGTAAATTTGCTGCGACTATAAAACATTAAATAGTATTTGTGAATATCTGATAAAATTTACTCTTTCTTCTCAGATAAGTGATTGCATGAATGCATTCAGACGGCCGTGGCCGATGACCGCATTTATTGAGTTACATTCTGCTGGATGTTTGGTCCTGTAAGCGGGGAGTGTTTCATCTCCACTGTCGCTACATGCTAGCTTAATAATGGGGTGGCTAGCTTAATAATGTCTGTCTGCATGTACAGGCACAACTGCCAGACAATGACTTAATACAATCTGCTGGGATTCAGTAAATAGAAAACTTAAACTTATTGAAATGTATGTGTGAGTGAATGTCAATGACTTTTCTTTTGAAGTGCCTGGAGATTACATTTGTTTTGATTTGGCACCATATAAAAAAGAAACAAAAAAAACTGAATTGAATTGAATTAATCTATAAAAAAAGTGAAGGTTGAAATTTTAATTCATCTAAAAAATGTGTACCCTATCAGTCAGAAGAAAACTTGAGTTATCATGAGAGGTTAGTTTAGCTATATAAAATAAGTAGAATAAAACACATTTATTCAGTTTCTAGTGTTTCTCTTCATTCCAACAATGTCAATCTTTTGCTGTTTTTCAAATATGAATCTCATCACTTTTGATACGACTTTCTGTAAAAAAAGTATTTTTTTTGCCATTTTTGAATAAATCAGTTTAAAAGTACCAGCATTTTAAATTATGAAATATGGTTTTTCCCTACTTTTTTCTGAACTTTAATACAAACATTATTAAGATTATTCCTGTACGGTCTTTGACATGTGCTGATGGGTAGACAAAACCTATAGAGCATATCAGCTCAATAAAGTTGCTTGCTTCCAGTAGTTTGGACAACTCATGACACATGAATTGTAGTGATATTATGATATTATGTGATAGTGACTCGGACATATATTCAACATGGCATGACAAACAATCCCTTGATCACTAATTATTTGCCTTGTGGTTCCGTTTCTGCCAACAAAAGTTACATTCTTATGTATGAACAGAATAGAATGATTCTTTAATTGTCCCACGAGGGTAAATGTGGCCTTGACAGCAGTAAAAAAAACAAAAAAAAAACCCACAAAAACACATATATAAACAGAAGAGGACATAGAACAGAACCACACACAATATTTTCAGAGGAAAAAACACATCATGAACTATAGTTACAAAAACAGAGTACTGTATAGTTATTAAGGTTAAGTACAGATAAAACGGTAAACCCAGGTTGTTGTGTGCAGAGCAGGATACTGATACTGAGAGATGTTTAAATAATAGAATATTTAGAAAAGTTAGAAAAGTACAGATTGTGCATTAAAAAGTAAATGTAACTTTCAATAAGTTAGTATATAAAGACTGGGAAAATTAATGTGTGAGTTATAGCAATCTGACAGCTGCAGGGAGGAAGGACCTGTGGAAACGCTCCTTCTTGCATCTAGAATGCAGCAGTCTGTCACTGAAGGAGCTCTGCAGTTTAGCAACATTTACGTGCATGGGATGGGAGACTCTGTTCATCGGATATGTTATTTTGGCCAGAGTCCTGAGGTATCCCACCACCTACGTTGGATCCAGGTATAAGATAAACTGCTTCTCCAGCATACAAGTCTATAAAATAAACTTTTAATTGTTTAGTGTCCACTGGGACATTTAGTGGTCCACTCCTGATTCATCCTTGTTTTTCCTCAGAAGTCATGGCTGGATGGTATTGAAAGCACTGGGGAAATCAAAGAACATGATCCTCAAATTTCTTCCAGACTTCTCAAGGTCAGTCAGAGCTTGGTGTAGCAGGAACATGATGGCGTTCTCCACCCTGATGCCAGGCTGGTGAGCAAGAGATCCAATGAAGACCTCACCAGGGGGTGCATATGGTTAAGAACCAACCTCTCGAGGGTGTTCATCAGGTGTCAGGGCTACCGGCCTGTATCTGCTGGAGTCCTTGGGATGGGAAGTCTTTGGTACCAGTACCACACAGGAGGTCTTCCGCAGCTGAGATACTTTCCCCAGCAACAGGCTCAGGTTAAACAGATATCCTAAAATGGCACACTTCAACACAGCACCTCAGAAACCCAAAGCTGATGCAATCTGGACCTGAAGCCTTCCGGAATTTGATCTTACGAAGCTTGTTCCTCACTTAAAATGCTGTGATTGAGAGAATTGATTTTGGGGGAGGGGGTGTATGTTAAGTCCTCAGAAGCCAGGGCTGGGTGTGATGGCTGGGAGCTGAGAGGTGTGAAGTACTGAGATGAAAGACAGGGATTCCCTGAAGATTAGATAGATTGCAGCAGGGGGTGCAGTGCTGGGAGAGGGGTGGGTGGCTGATCAAACCTATTTAAATATTAATTTAGGTCATTTACCCACCCATTTACCCACCCCTGCGGCCTGGGGGTTGGTTTTTGCCCCGCGATTGTTTTCAAGCTGTTCCAAACCCCTTTGGTGTTGTCTTGCTGCAGCTACTTTTTTATCGTTCTTATGTATTTTTCCCTCCCCTTTCTTCCAGTTCAGCTTCTCCTGGACAACTTTCAGGTCCTGTTTGTCTGCTGATCTAAAGACTCTCCTCTTCTCCATGACGAGATATTTTATTTCAGGATTTATCTATGCCTTTTTGTTAGAAATGCATCATACCTTTATGATGGGTACCGTGTTGTCCACACAGAAGTTGATGTAGTCCGTAATACAGTATGTGTTGCTGTTGAGGTCATCCGTCCAAAAGGCACCAGAGGTTGTCCCACACAGTAGAGTGGAAATAGTCTCTCAGAGCCTCTTCACTCTCTTCCGCCCATTTCCTTACTGTGCGTGTCACAGCTGGTTCCCTGTGTACTAGAGGTTTCATACTAAGACTGGAAATGAACCAGGTTATGATCTGAGCCCCCAGGGGATGGAGAGGTGATGAGCTGTATGCCTCCTTGGTGTTGGCATACAATAAGTCCAATGTTTGATTGTCTCTAACATGGCAGGTGACATACTGGGTGAAGGTGAGGAGAGTGGAGGACAGGGAGATGTGATTATAGTCCCCGGAGATCAGAAAAAGGGCCTGTGGGTGCTGTGTTTGGAGTCTGCTGGTTACAGTATGCAGGACATTGCAGGCTGTAGTAGCATTAGCAGAGGGAGGGACATACACAGTTATTACAATAACATGTGTAAACTCCCACGGTAGCTAGTACAGTCTCATGCTACCCGCTAGCAGCTCAATGTCCTTACAGTATAGTGTCTCTTTGATAGATAAATGCCCAGAGTTACACCATCAATCATTCACAAACACAGCCAGACTCCCTCCGCTCTTCTTACCACTCTCCGTTGTTCTGTCGGCCTGGATCATGGTTAGCCACAACTCTGTGAAGCACATCAGGCGGCTCTCCCTGTAGGTCCTCTGATGTCGGGTTAGAGCAACCAGCTCAACCACTTGATTGGGGAGAGATCTCACATTCCCCGTAATGACAGTTGGAATCGCTGGCCGGTACCTCCTAACCGCAGATTCTGAGCTCCATTGCAGTGGACAGTAGTCCACAATAAAACACAGAACAACAAAGACAAAATAAGAAAAACACGAACAACAAAAAACTATATATTAAAGAGAAAAAAAGAAGAAAAAAAAAGGTCAGGTCAGAGATGCCGATACTGGCTGCCAGCTCAGAGCTGGAAATGATCTAATGTTTTTTGTTATTTCAAAATCCAAAAATCCATTTCACTTGGGTAATAACTCAGTAATCCAGTCATTTCGTCGCCCGAAAGTACAACCTTATTTTATAGGGAAAAAGGTGGTACTATGTAAAAATGCAGTGCTTTTTTTCATTTGATACCTTTTCTTATGTTGCACTTGTTTCTGGTGAACAAAGAAAAATAGGCATTGGTTTCAACTCTGCGTCTTAATTTATAAAGAAATCAGATACACGTCCAGATTCAACCATTCGTATTTACTATTGTTGACACTGGAGAGGAATAACTTGCTTTGGCAAAACAAAATCTTCTAATAGAACCAGACTTACAAAGGGTGATAATTTGCCTCTGTCAGTCCATGTTAGTGCATCTAGTCATCCTTATGACTCATGCCCACATTATACCTCCCCCTGTCACTCCATTGTTTTCTTTATCCAAACCCCAAACAACATTCCTTATTCTTCACCAAAAAAAGGTCTAATTTCCCTTTTCCCTGGAGCAATCTCATGCTGCACTGACTTTTCAGGAACCAAGGGCGTGCGTTGAGAATCAACTGTGCGTGTCACAGGACGCTTTGACAAGTCCACTGTAAGGAAATGACGCTGCAGTAAGGTGCATGTGTGTCTACATACAGACGTGGACAAAATTGTTGGTACCCTTCATTAAATCAAAGAAAAACTAATAATGGTCACAGAAATAAATTTAATCTGACAAAAGTAATAATAAATAAAAATTATATAAATGTTGACCAATGAAAGTCAGACATTGCTTTTCATCCATGCTTCAACGGAATTATTTAAAAAATAAATGCATGAAACAGGCCTGGACAAAAATGATGGTACCCACAACTTAATATTTGGTTGCACAACCTTTTGAGGCAATCACTGCAATCAAATGATTCCTGTAACTGTCAATGAGACTTCTGCACCTCTCAGCAGGTATTTTGGCCCACTCCTCATGAGCAAACTGTTCTAGTTGTTTCCGGTTTGAAGGGCGCCTTTTCCAGACAGCACGTTTCAGCTCCTTCCAAAGATGCTCAATAGGATTGAGATCAGGGCTCATAGAAGGCCAGTGTTTTCCTCTTAGCCCTTCTTGGGTGTTTTTAGCTGTGTGTTTTGGGTCATTTTCCTGTTGTAAGACCCGTGACCTGCGACTGAGACCATGCTTTCTGACACTGGCCAGCACATTTCTCTCTAGAATCCCCTGATAGTCTTGAGATTTCATTGTACCCTGCACAGATTCAAGACACCCTGTGTCAGATGCAGCAAATCAGCCCCAGAACATAACCGAGCCTCCCCCATGTTTCACAGTAGGGACCGTGTTCTTTTCTAGATATGCTTCATTTTTCCGTCTGTGAACATAGAGCTGATGTGCCTTGGCAAAAAGTTAAATTTTTGTCTCATCTGTCCACAGGACATTCTCCCAGAAGCTTTGTGGCTCGTCAGCATGTAGTTTGGCATACTCCAGTCTGTTTTTTTTAATGATTTGTCCTCTCCTTGTTCGTCTCCCATGTAGCCCTCTTTGGCTCAAACAGCGAAGGATGTTCCGATCTGACACTGATGTTCCTTGAGCATAAAGTTCAGCTTGGATCTATTTTGAAGTCTTTCTAGGCTCTTTTGTTACCATTTGGATTATCCGTCTCTTTGATCTGTCATCAATTTTCCTCCTGCAGCCACGTCCAGGGAGGTTGGCTACAGTCCCATGGATCGTACATTACTGAATGACATGTGCAGCTGTAGTCACAGAAACATCTAGCTGCTTGGAGATGGTCTTATAGCCTTTACAGTTAACATGCTTGTCTATGATTTTCTTTCTCATCTCCTGAGACAACTCTTTCCTTTGCTTCCTCTGGTTTATATTGAGTGTGGTACACACCACGTCACCAAACAACACAGTGACTACCTGGAGTCCTATATATAGGCCCACTGAGTGATTACAGGATTGTAGACACCTAGGATGCTGATTAGTGGACATACCTTGGATTAACATGTCCCTTTGGTCACATTATTTTCATTCTTTTCTAGGGGTACCATCATTTTTGTCCAGGCCTGTTTCATGCATTTATTTTTTAAATAATTCTGTTGAAGCATGGATGAAAAGCAATGTCTGACTTTCATTGGTCAACATTTATAATTTTCTTGTTTATTATTACTTTTGTCAGATTAAAGTTATTTCTGTGACCATTATGAGTTTTTCTTTTATTTAATGAAGGGTACCAACAATTTTGTCCACGTCTGTAATGTGATTGGAGTTGGATTATTCCGTGCTGCTTGATTAGATTATAGCTTACTTATGATCTTATTTAGAGTGAGGTCATCAGAAAATGCTCATTACTATGATCGTGTTCTATTCAGTGTAATGTCTATAAGTATCAACCATGGCGATGAGGTGCTTTGCCATTAGCTGATGAGCTTCTTGAAAAGCAACACAATAAGTTACACTCTAAAAACACAGAAAAGGTTCCTGTTGTTGTCGGGTGTGTGAGTTTAAATAATCAATTGAAAGATCTCTCTTTTGTCTTTCCTCAACTTTTGATTTCAATTCTCAGCCCTCTGCTCTCTTGCTCCCTATCAACTACTCAGTATATGTAATACTCACTGGCCTTGGCCTTTCCTTCTTACCAGCTGAATCTCTGCAGCTTTCTCTTTGACCCTTGCAATCGTGATAATTTTTTGAGCTAATGTCAGTTGCTCACAAAACTTTTTCACCCCATCTTTTGTTTGCCCCAGAGTAAAGCATCTACATTTTGGCAACTAATATCTTATTTTCTGTCATCTTGCAATCAGGACTTGAAGAATGATATAGACACCTTTAAAAACACATTCTACCTGTTACCATAAACGCAGCATCTCTCTGAACAAGTGAGGAGGAAATCCTTATATCTATTTAAGATATGTTAACAGCAGAAGACTGAACATAACATTACGTTTAGTCTTTACATGATGAACAGCTTACTTAAATAATTATTTAAAGCTATTTTGTATGCCTCGTGCAAGCAAGTTATTGACTAAAGTGTATCCTGCTCATACTTAACCTAATGTCTTGGACTTTCTGCTGCAATTAAACTCTTGTCCATGTTATCCTTCTAGCTCTGTTCTTGTACTTTGTCTTGGTATTCATAGCTGAAGTCTTCCCTAAAAATGTATTTTAGTATGTGTGTAGAGCAGCCAACCCCTTTGGACAGATTGTTCTGGATAGCAAAGGTGAAAAATAAATCCTTCTCATCCTCCCCAGCTCACTCTGCACCCAACCTCAACATGTCTTCCTACAAATGCTGTCTTTCTTACCTTTTTCTAACTTGGAACTACTATAGTTTTGTTCTTCTGCTTTCACTCCTCTCCTGAGATGAATAACCATATCTCCAGGGCTCTGAAGCAGTTGCTTGACTTGATGACTCCGCCATTTTTTCCCAGTGCAAGCCAAGCTGTGCTGACCAATTTGTTGGAACATAGAGACAGTATCTGTCAACCCGCAGTAGCGACCACTACTGACTGATAGATGTAAACATAATATAATTGCCATTCCAGTTAAAATTTCCATGTTATTGTATTTAAATTCAATATTATTTTTAAGGAAATGTACTTTAATTTTGCTCCGCTCTTAATGCTCCATGGACATATTTTTTTATGAAAATGATCCATATACAACCTTTAAAGCAGGGGTGGGGAACCCTGGTCCTCGAGGTCCGCAACCTCTAAGTTTTCCAGGCAACCCTGCTTCAACACACCTGACTCAAATCAAATGGATCCAACAGCCAATGAAGTTTTGCACAATTACTTGTTCATTTTATTCAGGTTTGTTTGCGCAGGGAAACATGGAAACCTTGCAGGATGAGGGCCAAGGTTCCCCTCCCCTGCTTTAAAGGGACATTGTTCTTTAACAATATAAAGCTACACTACAGTAGAGACAGTAGCTAGGTTTACATGTGCAAAATATCTTTAATCCGATCATAGTTCAGATTAGAACTTCACATCTATCCATTTATGACAAGCGTTTACCTCATGTTCTTCAGATTGTGCTTTTATTTCTTTTTTCTGATCACGGTTTTACATCAAAAACCCATCATTCTTTTGTACACAAACGAATTACAAACCAAATCCCTTTAATTAAGATGGCGTATTAGACGACAACACATGATCATACCTGTCAACCATCAACCATGACTGCCCTTACTAACAATTTAAATTTCCCTTACTCAATGACCAAAAACTGTATTCGCGCCGTAAATGCCGTGTTTACCAAAGAACAACATGGAAAACTGCACCATCAATTTGCATTATTCAATTCTTTATTCAATACATCACTACCATATAATGATGTGTTCACATATCACACAATGCCCTTAAAAGCCTAAATGACATCATTTGTGATTGTTGTTGTACTTGGAAGTTGCGGCCTTTGCTGATTGCAACATCTCACTTGTTGGTTTTAGCTGATACGATTTACTGTCAGTATTCAGTTTTTCTTGTAGTAAAGCTGTCAGAGTGTCCACCCCCATCGATTTCCTATACTCTGTATTGAGTTTCCTGACATGGCTGAATACTCTTTCACTGTCTGCGTTGCTGTGAGGAAGGCATAGCAAGGCCAAGAAAACGCTCTTCATTGCTGGGAACCTTGGCCCACCAAATGCTGTTCTCAACTCAAAAGTCTTAGACCAAAATGTTTCTGGATGCATTGGTCCCTCTGTGGTGAATGGTGGCATCTGTTCGTCTGGGATCAATTGGAAGTCATCCCATTCTTCTTTGATGGCCTCTTGATCTAGATGACTGGGCCCAAACCGCTCCGCCAATCTGAGAATATGGATGTAGTCCAGTTCCTTTCTCCTTCGTGGATCCAGGACGACAAGATCACCCAGCACGTCATTTTCAAAGGGAAATTTGGCGATCATCTTTGCCACAACAGCCTCATAAAACAATCTCACTGAGGCAAAGAACTTTGATTGTATCTCTGGAGGGATACCTTTATCCTCATCCAAAAGCAGTGCTGTTGTTGTCAAACCAACAGCAAGCATGTGGTCTTCGTGCTGCAGTGCTCTGTCTTTGAAGTCCAGCGTCAGGAGGTTTGCAGCATCCTTGATCTGCTTCATCTGGACAAACTTGAAAAGAAATACTCTCAACAGTCTATCCATCTCGGGTAATAGATCGCCAATCATGCACTGTTCGGCCTGGAAAAGAGTACTGAATTTGTTTATCACTGGCAAGATGAATTGCAGGAAATGCAGGATCAATTCAGTCAGTGGGTCCTGAAGTCTGCTGTGAATTGATTTGACTTTGCCTGCCTTTTCTACATCTTGATGGCTGGCAAAGTAGCTCTTCAAAGCATTCCACTGAGAAAGCGTGCGCACAACCAACTTTTCAAGCGAAAGCCAGCGAGTAGGACAATGTTTTAGGATTTGTTGCTCCTCTGATTGAGTAAAGTCCTGGAACTCTTTGAACTCTGTTATCCGTTTTGCACTATGTTTAAAGAAGTAGAATATGTCAACAAGCAAATCATCTACTTTCACTGGCAGAACTTTTAGTCCATCTTTGACACATAAATTTCCGAGATGGCAGATACAACCTACACTGAATACTCTAGGGTTTTTTTTCAATAATCCGTGACAGCACTGAATTTTTCTTTCCGACCATTGTGTTGCAATTATCGCTTGCGAAACCGACAACGTTGAGCCAAGGAATATTGTTCTCTGTCATATATTTGTCTAAAACTTCAAATATACCAGCACTGGTTCCATCACTTAATTCGGGCAGGTCCAAGAGTCTAGTTTTTGCAACATCATCTTCCATGAAGTGGGCGAGAATAGCAAGATGCTTTTTGGTGCTCCGATCATTGCTCTCGTCGATCATCAATGTGAACGGTTGAGTCCTGCAGCGTGCTATGATAGGATCTGTGTAGGCTGGTGCGAGAGACTCCTTGATAATCATGGTTGCCTTTGTCCTTCTGCATGCAAAATCCTGCAACATAGAGATTATATTTGTTACATGTGGATGTTTGAAGAATCGATGTTCAGAGTATAATTTCATAGAATTGAAAACTTCAACGCATGTAAACATCTCTGAATATTTTTCATCAAACACACTTTGAATCATAATCTGTTGATGATATTATCAGTTTGCATTGAAGATTACAGTCTTTAATATAAATCATCTCGATCTACATTGTTTGCATTATTTTCAAAAAGATTAATTGCTTGAATGACAAAGAAAATTTTAATCTGTCTTACATACCTTTGCAACTTGTGAATCGATGAACATTTCTGGTACCAACTTGGTGAATGTATCTGCAGCGGCGAGTGGAATGTTGTGCTCGGCAAAAAACTGGCACATGAGGATTTCTGCTTTGAGCACCTTGTTGCTTTGTGACGATGCAGGTTTCGCACTGGCAAACTGTTGACTCAAAGGAACGTATGTCTTACTTCTTGCGACACTATCCACGTGTGACGATGTTTTGAAATGGCTTTTCAAGTCATAAAAACCACTGGCAGCAACTTTCACGTCTTTCCTACACGGTACACAAAACGAATATTCCGGGCCTTTGGACGAAGATTTTATCCATCCACTATACTCTCCTTGCAGATGTTCCCACACTGTCTGATGCTTTCCAGTTGACTTAACTTTCCACTTCTTTTTCAAGGGTTCAGACATCTTCACTGGTGAAAGTTTCGTGTTTAAATGATATCGATTTCCTCGTGTTGTGTTGCAATCAAGAAGGAAGCGGAAGTTATAAAGCGACGCATGCGTGATGGAGCTTAATTCGGCAAAAATACCCCGTTTCGGTCTGGGTGTTTTCCCGTATTATATGTTGTAGTACGCCGTATCCATTTAAAAGATAGCAAAAAACGTATTAAATACGGGCAAACCGTATCAGTTGACAGGTATGCATGATAGATAATAGATATGAGCAGGAATGACCGACAGTTGGAATAAGAGTTTACATGCACCACGATCGGATTAACTACCGGAATAAACCACCCGTCGGAATCGGAATAAAAGTTTGATCGGGTCAGAGTAATCTGTATGGCGTGTTTACACTAAGCATTTTTTTTCCGATCAGGCTTTTAATCCAATTACTTGTGTCCATGTAAACGTAGCCAGTCCTCCAACACAACTGATCAGAATGGCTCCTTCGAGCCTCTCTTTGGAGTTCTCCATAGTAGGTCTAGTTAGAAGTCACTTTGGGGAAAAACCGAGAACTGTTCTTCAGTCTTAAAATATAGATTTAAAGGAAACGTATGTAAGAACTTTATTTTAATTAATCATAAAATGGCCCCGATATGTCACTAGACATTAATTTAATTCAATTCAATTCAGTTTATTTATATAGCGCCATTTCACAACAGATGTCATCTCAAGGCACTTTACAAAAAGAGTTATTACAATACAATGTTTAGTGTAGAAATTACAGAACCACAGAAGATTGCGTCGTGGAATTCTCAGCAATCCCTCATACTGAGCAAGCATGCAGCGACAGTGGGAAGGAAAAACTCCCTTTTAACAGGAAGAAACCTCCGGCAGAACCAGGCTCAGCACAAGCGGTTATCTGCCGCGACCGTCTGTGGCTTGGAGAATACATAACAGAGACACAGAAAGAGCAATAGAACTGATGCAGAAGTTTGTTGCAGGACGTGGAGAATTTTCCGTCACTGCAATGCCATCTTAGTCAGGGTCGTCAAGCAGGGCTAATCCGGAGCACCTACTATAATAGAAAACAGGTTAGTGCTTGAATTGACAGCACATCATGCAGTTGGGGAGAAGTAGGAGAGAAAGTAGGAACAGACCCTAATAATGTCCTCCAACAGCCTAGCCTAAAGCAGCATAGCTACTAACATTAACCTGTCTCCTAGCTACTAGGAGACCTGGCTACCAACACTCTGTCTGAGTCCTCCTGACCCGTGGACGGTGTAGGGCCGGTAACGGCCCCCGTCATGCCGGGGTCTTCTCGGAGTCGGGTTGTTTGAGAATGCAGCCCAAAGTGGGTGGTAAACTCCATCTAAGGCTAAATACCGGCACGAGACCGATAGTCGACAACTATCTTAAGGAAAAATGACAGAACTATTAAGAAAATAGACAGAACTGAGAGGACAGAGTTGAAGAGGGCGAGAAACGTTTAAGAGATAAACGGGTGGGGTCCGCACAGTCTGCCCGGGGGATTCAACCCGGCAGGTAATGGGCGGCCGCACTGTGCGGGAGGATCCCCTTGAGGGACCTCTCTCCGGCGCTGGCTGGCCCCCGTGGGGCGCATTTCTTCCGCGGCGGTAAGCCGCGACCGGCTCCGGATCTTTACCTGGCTTACATTAATCTATCTCTACCTAGCTACTCTACCTCTTCCTATCTCTTCCTAAGTTTTGACACTCTGCCTGACTACTAACATTAACCTGTCTCTTCCTATCTACCTGTCTGACCTGACTCTAACTACCTATAAACATATCTCTAACTGTAAGCTTTGTCAAAGAGGAAAGTTTTTAGCCTAGTTTTAAAGATAGACAAATTGTCTGCTTCACGAACCAACCCTGGGAGCCGGTTCCATAGGAGGGGAGCCTGATAGCTGAAAGATCTGCCACCCATTCTACTTTTAGAAATCCTAGGAACTACCAGTAAACCTGCAGTCTGAGAGCGAAGGTCTCTGTTAGGAACATATGGAACAATCAGGTCTCTTATGTATGATGGAGCTAGATTATTAAGGGCTTTATATGTCAGAAGGAGGATCTTGAATTCTATTCTAGATTTTACTGGGAGCCAGTGAAGAGAAGCTAAAACAGGGGAAATGTGATCTCTTCTTTTAATATTCATCAGAATCCTAGCAGCAGCATTTTGAACTAACTGAAGACTTTTAATTGTATTCTGTGGACTACCTGATAATAGACAGTTACAGTAATCCAGCCTTGAAGTAACAAAGGCATGGACTAGTTTTTCAGCATCACTCCTGGACAGGATGGTTCTAATTTTTGTAATATTCCTAAGGTGAAAAAAGGAAATCCTACAGACTTCTTTAATGTGAGATCTAAATGACATATCTTGGTCAAAAATGACACCGAGGTTTTTTGCTTTATTACTGGAGGCTAATTTAATGCCGTCCAGGTGAAGGGGCTGACTAAGTAGTTTCTTTTTCAGAGCTTCTGGTCCAAAGACGACAACTTCTGTTTTATCAGAATTTAGAAGCAAGAAGTTTAGAGTCATCCAAGTTTTTATGTCTTCCAGACATGCCTGTAGTCTACCTAACTGATTGGATTCATCAGGATTTATGGATAGATATAGCTGTGTATCATCTGCGTAACTATGGAATTTTATCCCATGCTGCCTAATTATTTTACCAATAGGAAGCATATATATAGTAAAGAGAATCGGCCCAAGCACTGAACCCTGTGGTACTCCGCAAGTAACTATTGAGGTTGAGGAAGATCTATTGTTTACCTGAACAAACTGAAATCTGTTAGACAAATAAGATTTAAACCAACCTAGTGCTGTTCCTATTATACCGACACTTTGAAGCCTTTCTATGAGAATATTGTGATCAACAGTGTCAAAGGCAGCACTGAGATCTAACAGGACCAGAATGGTCACCAGTCCATTGTCTGAGGCTATGAGAATATCATTAGTAACCTTCACCAGAGCTGTTTCAGTGCTATGATGAGCTCTAAAGCCTGACTGAAACGTCTCAAACAGCTCATTATTGTTTAAATGCTCACATATCTGGTGTGCAACTATTTTCTCAAGAATTTTAGATAAGAAGGGAAGATTAGATATCGGTCTATAGTTAATTAAGTCGTTTTGATCAAGAGAGGGTTTCTTAAGTAGAGGTTTAATTACAGCAATCTTAAACTCCTGTGGTACATATCCATTGACTAAGGATAGATTCATTATATTTAAAATTGGAGCAGCGATCAGAGGGAAAACTTCTTTTAAGAGTTTAGTTGGGATTGGGTCTAAAACGCAAGTTGAAGGTTTAGATGAAGCTAATAATTTTAGTACATCACAAAGTTCGGCTGCATTAAAGCAGTTTAAGCATATATTAGGTTCCACCATTTTTGAGGCTGCCTCATTAACTAAGGAGGAAGCAAGCATATTGGGAAGGTTCCCAATTATCTTATTCTTTATGGAGTCTATTTTATTTATAAAGAATTGCATGAAGTCGTCACTGCTTAGAGCTTGGGGAATGGTTGCCTCGATAGAGCTATGATCCTGTGTGAGTTTGGCAACTGTATAAAAAAGAAACCTAGGATTATTTTTATTCTCCTCGATTAAAGATGAATAATATGCTGTTCTAGCTGTGTGAAGGCTCTTTTTATATAGCAATAAACTATTTTTCCATGTTAAAAAGAAATCATGTTCTTTTGAAATACTTATATCACTGTCAATAATGGTCCGGCCAGGATATTGTTATGTAAAAGTGAAAGTTGCAGCCCTCAAGTGATGTTCTTGTTGTCATGTTCTGTTTTGGTCTGAGGCTCCACCCTCAAGCTATCTACAAATCACGAAGTCAGTAGAGTTTCCTCATCTGGGTTGCCAGCTCTGCTCTGTTTACCACAGTTGAAGCTCCGAATGTTACGGAAAAAACATGTATAACGTTATGAAACCTAAAAGACCTCGTTATCAGTCCGAAATACGTTGTGACAAAGTCCGAAATAAAACAAGTATTTGTATAGGAGATGCCTTTGAAAGATGGAGACGGCTGAAAATGGAGAAGAATTTGAATACAGACGTCAAAGTCGCCAATTTTCTCCTGGACAGGTAAGATTCACCTATGTTTGGCTAACTTACTTCTACTTAATGTAAATTGACATCTCAAATATTCACGAAAGTCGAACAAAGTTAGGCATGTTCGTGGAAAGAAACGTTACGTTAGCACATATGGATGAGATAGGTCATCAAATTGAAAAGGTAAGGAATTGTTTGGGAGATAAAAACGACGAGTCGTCATTGCTAACAGTAGCATCAGGGCCCGTTTCTTTGTCATTATGCTGCACTGTCGAGAAAAACAACAGCACGTCGATTCTGGCAATGTGATACGTAATGGAGATGTATTGAGTAGCCTATACATCGATACAAATAATTCCGCATTCGTTCTTCGCGTACATTGTGGACTACACATGCTGCAAGTTAACCTGTATGACCCTTGCTAATGTTATTTAGTTAGGGTCAGCCGTTCCCGCTGGATCCCGCAGCAGCTGGCAACCTCGAGTCAGGAAGGGATACACAGTTCTACTGTATTTTGAATGTGATTGCAGTACCACTTTTGGCCACAATCCTACATACGTTTCCTTTAAGATTACTTTTTACCCAACTATTTTCTCACACAAATATTCAGATCAGTAGGTAGCTTCTCCCTCAAATGCCTAAATACATTACCTGAGGGCAATCATGTGGCAGGAAAAGAAGACTGAACCCCAAGACGTTATATCCAATATTGGCATTAATATTACTGGGATGTTCGGGTCTGTAACTTATACCTACAACCTCCATTAGCCAGTATAACTCAAGGAACATTATATATATATATATATATATATATATATATATATATATATATATATATAATTATTATTAATAAAATTAAGATACTAGACAATCAGAGCAGACTATTTTTATTCAGTTTTCATTATCAGCAGATATGGTTTACTGAGAATTCAGTTTTAGGAGCAGTCCAAGTTGAAGTAGCAAGAGTCCAATAGGGAACCTAAGTCATGCCCTTCTTCTTCCGGTCCATGGGTCTCCTACTTCCATAAAAACATGAGAGTCAACGGAGCGATAAAAAATTTTTCTGACTGTTTGAAATGCGGTGTGGATTGAACATATGATGTCTGTGAATTATATAAAACTCATTTTGATGCAGAGAAAACGCTGATTGTCGACCGGCAGTAAAAGTTACTTTAGGTTTTGTGTCAAAACACTTAGCGGACTACAACTCAAGAAGAAGAAGGAGACATTAGGCTGTAGCCTCTAGGATGAAGGAATGAGCATTAAACGCAGATAAAAGCACTATAAATCTGATCATGTGTAAACTGACAGCTTAGCTGGGGGAAAAATAGTCAAGTCAGAGCCAGCATGCAGGAGAAGCTCTACAAGCACTGTCAGTGAGCATTTTAAGTGCTAGCTTTTACTAGCTTAGCGTTAGCTCCATGATGTCAAATATGCAACTTCTGACTAATGATTTGTAGGCATTTTAACTGCAAATTTTTACAATCATGAATCACTTGACAAACACAATCCAAACGTAAATCATTAGTTTTTTAAATTGAGGTACAAAATATGTGTGATGTGTGATATGTGTGAGGACGTAAGAAAAAGCAAACCAGAAAATAACTTATCGCTGCAATGACTTCCATTCATTATTTTTTCGCCAGGGGACCCATGGGCCGACCGGAAGGGGAGGAGACATCCGGTCTGATGAATGCAACCTGCTGTAAATCACATGACCTTTGTTGGTCCTCACATTTTCTTCACCTTGTTAGATTTTTGTTTTTCTTTATGGGAATTATAACCTTTCTGACACTTGAAAGCCAGACATGTTAAAGAGCTGCCACCCATAACCATCTTTTTAACAATGGAGATGTATATTATGTGATCTTGGTATTTATGTAGATGTTCAAGTATTATTAGCCCAGTTTAGATTTGAATTAGTGATACAGTGTAAGTAACAGAGTAAATAAATAAAAAAGAAAATCAGTCAATGTAAGACAAGTTAAAGACTTTTTTTGTGTAAACCATTTATAAAACTGGATAATTTAGTGTTTGAACCATCTAGTGTGATTATGTCAAATGAAAGAATGATAATTCTTCTAAAATTTTGATGTCTAGTGTTCTTTTTACCCACTCTAGGAGAAAAGTGTTTCCCTCCAGGTAGACCAGTGATATACCTTCCAGAAAGACACTTAACTGCTAAATGCTCTAGTGGAGCTGCTCGGAAGTCAGAAATAGAGGACTCCGTCTGTGCTGAGCAGCTCCCAGCTGTGAATGTGTCTACATATATAAACGTGAAAAAAGCCGCTGACAAGGAAAGCACCGATGCTTGGCAAATCATTCCTAGTTTAGTGAAAGATGGGAAAAGACAATTTGTGAGACTGTGGCATGCTGTTCACTTTATTCTTAATAGAATTTAGGTTATGTAGTTGCCGGATAGCATAGTGTCATTTGTTTTTTCTTCAGTCTAGGATTAAAACTGACAGCACTTAACAATGTGGCAAATATTTAAATCTCTTTTTTTAATGTGCTACAACAGCAAGGTTTTAGCTATGGATAATTATGAATAATTTCTTAGTGCAGTTATTTGTAAGATTAAACATTTTATGTCAAAATTACACCCTGTGATGGACTGGCAACCTCTCTAGGGCGTACCCTGCCTCTCGGTCATTGACAGCTGAAGATAGGCACTAGTCCCCCTGTGACCCCTTGAGGATAAGAGGTTTAGAAAATGGAGGGATGGATGTCAAAATTACCAAGTTTGGAGCACCATCCTGGAATCAAGGAAAATGGTAATAGCCACACAGCTAAATTCCAATTAATGATTATGTTTAGCTGCATAATAAGGCTAAGATAATTAGACAATAACTAAAGGAATGAGTTCTTGACGTTCTACAGACAGCAAGTTACTACTTGTGGAATGATAAAGGCTTTCCAAAATGCACTACTTTATTACAAACAAATGTAACTTTCCAGTTGAAAATGAAAATAAAATGATTGTGATGTTACAGTCCTGTAAGGCGTATATTTTAATGTTTTCTAATGAGTGCTTTGGAAGTGAAGTTAAGTCAGTTTTAAACCAATTATAATAGTTTAAGACTAAGTAGCGCCTTTTGGTATGTTTTCAAAAAACTAATTCATAATGCAAAACAAAAGTGAGGTCAAAACATTCCGTAATCCTTCAAAGATAAGTGACGCAGATAATGGATTGAAGGATGGATGGATGGAGAATGTATTCTATTTAATGGATCTAATTTTAGTATCTTGGCACATTAAAAGCGCTGGTTATAAAAAAAAAAAAGACAATTAGTTTTCTTTGTTTAAAGTAGCTATTTTAAAGCCAGTCTGCATTTTAAATATTGTTAACAAGAATATTTATGTTTATGAACATAAACATAAGTTTATGAACACTGCCGTTCTGCTAACATCAGTCCACACCAATCAGATGAAACGTGTGGAGCTAATTTATGTAGAGTAACGTAGATTAGCACCAGAGAGCAAAGGAAAAACTGTGGTCAGATGGAGTAACTCATGTGACATGATTCAAAATGACTCTTTTTATCACTAAATAATTTTTGAAAACACTTTATACCCAACAAATCGAAGAGTGACCTACTACAAATGCAAAAAAAAAAAATAAAAAATGAAATAGACATTAAAAACCATCCTTCAATTGCTTATCCTAAACTAATTTACCTCTGCCCAGAAACAACCTTATATGAATGATTGTTTAAGATATCCAGGGAAAGACGGTTCAGTTGTCTGAGACGACCAGCGATGAAGCAGAGAAACCAGCTATAATAGCAGGTCAAGTGTCACCAAAAGGTCATTAGTGTGAGGTTGTGTGTCCTTTCTAAGTTCAATTTATACCAAGACTACAAAAATTGCACAGATGTCTTTAATTATTTTACAGTTTGTTTTTGTCATCCTGCTTTTGTTCGTTTTCATCAAGAGTTTGTGGGTTAGTCAACTCCTTCGCCTGTTTATACCTCCAGTTGTACCTTATCAATGTTTTATTATCTTTAATTTGAAATGTATTCATAGATCCATTCTATTTGTTCTTTATGTGCCTCTACTCTGTCTTCTCAAAGCTGGGCAGATGGCCACTCGTACTGAGGCAGGTTCTGCTGGAGGTTTCTACCTGTTAAAAGGTAGTTCTTCCCGATCCATTGTTGTCACCTGCTTGCTCAGTCTGAGGGATTTCTGTGGTTGGAGTCTGCATGTACGCTGTACAACCTCACGAAAATGACTTCATGAAATCTGTTGAGATTCCTTAAATAGAAAACTTCTTTTAGCTGATTGGAATGTTTACATTATTGTAAATGAACTAGAGACACCCCAATCAGCATTTTAGGCCTCTGATCCCAATATTTTAACCTCAAATCTGATCTGCTTGTAATGAGTCCATATATTATATATTAGTTTCACCTTATAGGTTGAATTACTGAAATAAATTAACGTTGGCACAATATTTAAATTTTTCGAGTTTCACCTGTATATTTAGGATAGGAGCTTGAAGTCAGCCTCCTTCCCTATTAAGCAAGCTAACCTTATACTCCATGTGTCTCCCCAATTACAGAGACTACTGCTGATGAAATGGCTATGCAACATGGTGACTTGTCACTTGGCCAATTATTCTTAATGAAGCACCGCACCGTGAGACAGGAAACTATGCATTGGCATGCTGGGTTTGCAATATCTGATCTGGGACACAAGTCTAAATGTTTAATTTGACTAATCCATTGATTTCAGCAACATTTTCAAAGCCTGTGGAGACCCCTGATCAGTCAGATTAGTGATTCAATAAAAGCGAAGTGAGACATATCAATTAATGCTGAGGCGGCCTCTTTCCAATGCACTCAATGCAAGTAATAATGTGTGATGCACACATTTTTGATTGAATTGCATAAAGTTACTACTGCTTGAATTAACATGGGGAAGGCATGTTAATATCCCAAAGTGGTCATTTGATGTTAAATGTATAGAAATCCATTATCATTTATTGTAACTATTTAGTCTAATATAAACCCTAGTACGCTATTGTACTTTTTCCTTTGGCAAGGTACCATCTGTGCATTCTGCAATTCTGGTAAAGAAAGATGTTGAAACTATTTAATTATTGTGGAAAAATCATTGATTTGTTTGCATTTGTTTTACAAAAGGATACAATTCAAATTGAATATGTTTTCTAAGCATCATGAGGTAGAGGGTTGTGGGTTTTGTGGATTTTCAAATAATACCCGATGGGCACGTCTCCAGTCAAAATGCCTGAGCCAATTTGTTCCAGTCCAGTCCTGCTTAATTAATTCTAGTGTCAATACACCAATATACCAGGACATTTTTGCGCATTTGTTGCTTCCTTCTGCAGACAAGCTTTATGAAGTTGCTGACTTCATTTTCCAGCAGGACTTTGCTCGTACTGTACCCACACTGCCAAATGTACCAAAACCTGGTTCAATGACCATGGAATTACAGTGCTTGACTGGCCAAAAACTCGCTTGACCTGAACCCCATAGAGAAACTATGTGGCATTGCCAAAAGAAAGATGAGAGACATGAGACCGAACAATGCAGAAGAGCTGAATGCCACTATTGAAGCATCTTTATCTTCCATAACACCTCAGCAGGGCTACAGGCTGACAGCATCCGTCCAACGGTGCATTGAGGCAGTAACTGATGCAGAAGGAGCCCAAACCAAGTACTGACTACATATGCTTGATTATACTTTTCAGAAGTCCGACATTACTCTATTCACACTCCTTGTTTTATCGTTTCCATGTAATATTATAATTTTGAATTTGGGGTTTTAATAAATTGTAATGATCAAAATTATAAAAATGGCTTGAAATGTATTTCTGTGCATGTAATGGGTCTATTTCATTTATTGGTTTCACCTTTTAAGTTGAATTAGTGAAATCAATTTACTTTTGCACACTATTTTAATTTTTCGACTTTCACATGCAACTACAATTTAAATGCCTTTTAGAGGAAGCTGCAACACTGTGATGCCTGTTTGAAGGAACACAAAGGCCTTTGGCACCATCCAAGACAGAGAAATGCCAACGGAGGTATATCAATAATGAGGCAAATTATGCCGCTGAAAATGTATAAGCTGTGCCGGATATAGTGGCAAGGGCAATGTTCTGTGCGTAAATTAAAGAGATTGACTCTTAGTCTTGGAAGCACAGCAATGACACAGAAACAAGGGGTTAGCTGAGTGATGCAAACAATGAGATTGGCATGCCAACTTTATTATCCCTGAAACTTTTCAACTTTTGAAAAGAGTCTGATAATTGCCGGGCCAGGAGAAAGCTTGATGTTTTGAAAATTATTCACATATTTAGACATGACTATGAATGAATACATCGTTCCACATTATGTGTGCAGGTGTTTTGCATTAAGCATGCAGCTGTGCAATTTCCTCAACTCTCACCATTTAAAGTATTCTGCAGCTGAGGTCAGTGACTAGTCACAGTAATGGGTTACCATCTGTCTATTATGCTTGTCTCAGTAATTCCTGTCTATATCGGCTGAGGATTTCGCCGACTACAAGCAGACACACCTGGGTGCAGCAACAATTGCCGACATATGGTGAGACACATAATACATGGAAATAAAATTTTGGCAGGATATAGGAGGAGTTTGGACAAATTGCCTCTGAGAACAACAAAAACATGAGCCAAGAACTGAAAAAAAAAAGTTTCAACACCAGAATTAACAAATTAGCAATTACATTTGATGTGGCTATTAGGATGGATGGATTGATAGATGGATCCTAATGTGCTTCCACTTCGGTAAACCTTCCTCCGAATATCCCAATGGCGAAAGTTGGCATCACTGAAACAAATGCTGTCTATATACGTAAAACTAGAAAACTTGGAAGAAATCTGTATTGCAAACAGCATTATTATTATTTTGGCTGACATCCTATTTTTAATCAGTGATAGGTAATTTTGCATATTTTTATGCTTTGAATCTTCCCTGATTGCTTTGGTTGTAGAATTTAGATAAGCTCAGACCCGCTGACAATTTCAAACACATTTACATATATCAGAATGGAGGACTTTTACATTTCTAGCGCAACATATCTATATGAAGCTTACCTGTGAAATTAATTATTATTTTAGATTACCAAATTATGTTGCACTCATGTATCATAAACACTGAGTCTTTATTTTTTTCTCAATGAAATATAAAACATAACATGGTACAAGATATCCTGACAACTCACCTCTAGGAAAAAAAGTATCTAAGGCCAAGGTGACCGTTAGGGTTTTGTTACATAAAAAAGTTTTGAAAATTATTCATAACTGTGGATGGTGGGAAAAGATACATGCAGCTATTAAAAAGAGCTAAAGATCAAAAAGGTTGGGACCACCAAGTGTTTTACTTTTAATTGTACATGTTGCATGTGCTTGCACTCATTTTTCAGACATAAAGGGAAGCTAGCAAATTGGCTAGTTTAAATCTGTGGTAAAGTCATGCAGTGAAAATTCAGACTTGCCATTCATAAGTTTTAAACTGGTACTCCAAGTTACTTAAAGTCCAAAACAACCAATGGAGGGTAGATATGTAACAACAAAAACCCAACAATTAATAAAGTGCTTAGCCATGATAACTGAACGCTAAAGTCTTTTGGATACACTGGTACTTTTACCAAACAAATAAACAAATGGCAGTTGTCCATCTCTTCAAAGATTCCGAAAGAATAAGCAACCTGTAAAAACAGTCCATACTTACCCCCCACCCCCCCCCCCCCCCCCAAAAAAAAAAGGAAAAAAAAAATTAAGAAGCTTTCACCATTTTAGTGGCACCAGATCTGGCAGCAAAACCGTGGTCTTTGTTAATTGAAAAAGCATGACAAAAATTATGGCAGCCGGGTCCCTGCAGCCAGCAAAACAGACCAGTCAGAGTGCTTTGAAGAAGTCTCCAAACAGCTCATTCGAATCTTCAGAGTCTCAGTCCCATATGTCTGAGAGAATGGGCGACAAAGGAAGGAGAGTATTGTGCTGAGACAAACAGATGACCTGATGAGAGGGAAGCAATCGTAGCAGCTAAAAATAATATCAGCATACGAGTTTGGGCTTATTTTTTTAAATGCAGATTAGCTTTTTTTATTGGACTGGATCCTTTTTTGGCCCACTAATGACTATGATTAAGGCACCATGGTGGGAGGTAGTTTAGCAGTAGTCATTAGCAGTTTGGTTCTTGAGAAGTTTCATGTTGGTTGGAAACTTATTACTGCAATCATTTAATGAAAAACTCATGCAAAAGGCTTGAGGTCAGAGTTGTGGTATGGTCCATAATAAGCTGTTTGGGTCGAAAGGTCAAGGGATGTAAGATACGGTGTAATATTTCATGGTTCTTAACTTAGTGAGCAGGGAAACATATGCATTGCAGCTTTTCTGCACAAACTGTGGCTTCTGTTTATAAACTTTATTGTAGCCCACTGATGAACGCCATGTGCTTTTGGTCTTAATTGGGTGACAGACTCATAAATGTATGAAATGCCCTTCCTCCCCCTCCCATAAACTCTTCTAACCTGAGGTACTTATCAAATTACACCTAAATATAAAAGCCAAACGAGGAACACACTGCTTTTTATTCATATCCATTTTTTTGCAGTTTTTGAAGTGATTATTCTCTTATCTTGACAGAATTTTGTATGCAGTACCTTGCTAAACTATTCACACCTGTTAAAGGTCTCCTTCACTGAAAATCATGAAAACTGGTTATTTTTTTAAATACAACCCATCACTCTGAGCTTCATATGTATGCTGCATGTGAATGTTTTCATCAACCCCCATTCCCTGCATTAGCCACAGAACAAAAAGTAGAGAAGAAAACGAGTGAGTCAAAAGCCAGTCCCTCCTAGACCACGTGGAAAATTAGCATTTATGGTCTTAACTACCTTATCTCACCATCGCCCACGAGAGGCTGATTGTGAAGCCTGGAGAGAGCACATCAAGTTTCGGCTAGTAGAAGCTAGGAGCCAAAGCTAACTGTTAGCAACCCCTCAACATTGCCTTTCATCCCTGCACTTGTTCATAAAAAGCCAAACCTGTGTAGCATTTGGCAAATGTTGTCCCTTCTAAAATGTAGACCTCCTCAGCTCCTTAAGGGTTACTATGGACATATTGGCTGCTAGTATGAGTAATACTTCCCTTGCCCTGCCCCCTTTTTTGAACCCCTCAAATTCATCCATGATCCATCTGCTCATTTTGACAGTTATGAATTATATTTTCTTATTCAGTAGCTTATGTATTGGATTTCACTATTTTTTTTTTATCTTTGCATAAACATTTTCAAAACCATTCTTAATTTATCTTTCACATCAGAAAAATACATTTCTTTGTATTAATATATGACATAGAATTAAAATGAAATGCATTACAGTGTGGGATTGTAATGTGATGTCCCCTCCACAAAAAATATATTTTTGTATCCACAAGCTGAAACATAATTCTTCTTGGATTCTTTAGTGAAAGTGAGGAACTATGGCTCCTGTTGGGAAGTAGTAGGGGCATATTCACAGAGGTAATGAGTTCGGTGAGTTGTCAGACAGGTGAGGTGTCTTGCTGAGAACACAGGGAGCAGGTAGTTTTGTTGAGCACATGTCACTTGTGAGGGGATGCTGCCTCGTGATCCAAATGCCAAAACTCTTTAAACAGTTATGCCTCCTCTTCTAATGGAATTTGACAGGTTTACAATGAATAAGTTGAAACCATTATTGAAAGAACATGTAACTTTTGACTAAAATCATTATCAAGTAAAATAAATAGTTAATCTCAAATGAGTTTGGCAATAAAAGCAAAAACAAAAAAAACAGGTGGAACTGCATTTCTCTTTGGCGTCTTTCTACCTAGCTCAAGTTCCTTTGTTTATGACATTTGATCTTAAGATTTATGCAAATTCAGATTCTGTTGTTCCAAATCATCTTAACATGTAAATGCTAATATTTTGTGACTATATGTGAAGATGTTTACTAAACTAGCCAGCTACAAGTAAAGTGAAGAAAAATAATTGATGGGATTAATCACTAAAGTACCCTCACAAAAGGATGCTGCCACCACTGAGTTTCAAACTGGGGAAGTATTGTGCTGTTAAAAATCAGCTTGAGGATCAGAATGAGAAGGAAGATTTTTGTGACTCTGAGCATGGACTTGTTGTTGCTAGGCCAAGTGGTCTGTCTGTTCAGTATAAAGCTGCGTTCACACCGACCAGCGCGTGCAGGCAGTAAAACTCTCAAATGGCCGAAAGTTGATGCTTTAAAATTAAAACTCAGCTGCTTGCACACTTTGCAGTCTGAATCGGCGCATCACGTCAGTTTTTCAGCAGGCGAGCAGGAATTACTCTGTTATTTCTGCACTTTCCCTCCCTCTGCTTTGCTCTTCCTTAACTTGTAAGGCCTATTTAGTACCGAAGTTACCCTAACCGGATTTGGCAAGTGTTAACAACCACAAAGTTAAACAAGAAAGTTAAAAGAAAATATTTAACTGCTTACCTGACACTCCAATATAATCAGATCGCTACTGCCGGTTCCTCCTCCTGTCCTGTCCCCCCCCCACCCTGCAGCTACTGCTGTCAGGTATCTCATCCTCAGTCTCCCCGGCATTGAGTAGAGTACGAAACTTTTACTTTTTTCAGAAACAGCCATTTCTGAAGTCAACAGGGAATTGTACAAACAGAAAATAATCAGCTGGCAGTAGATGTGTGGTATATACATGTCATAGATATGCAGGAAACAGATCTGGAACCAGTCTGTGTTGCCATCATATCAATATAAACCAAGATCCTTAAGGAATATTTAACATCTTCATGATTGCTATGAAAAAGGGTAATTCTTGCAAAAACGTCAAAATAATTTTCAAGTAAAAAATAGTGAGGTGTACCGAATACAATTGTCAGTAAGTGTATATATGTACAGATGGATAAAACGAAGTGGACTCAGTTCAAATATGATTAAAAAACCACCAAAGACAACAACTAACATTGCCATTAGGGGAGCATGGTTCTAACAAGTGCCAAAGACAACTTTTTAGCTTTACTCTTCAAACATCCCTCCTCTAGTTCCTAAAGAAAAGCTGCTCAACACTTGCTGTGTCCACATACATCAAATGTCTTTTGAACATGTCAGTGGTTTGCTCAATGGTGGCGAGAGCACAGTCTTGCCGCTAATTGAAGGGCACCTCCTGGTGAGACTAAGTGTTGGCAAGGGCTACCATTAATGAGTGAGAAAAACAGACTATAACCTTGATCTCCGAATAAAACGACTTATAATAGAAACAACACACAGGTATTGGTGCTAATAATTAAAGACGCTGAGAAGCAATGTGTCGGCGATTGCTTCTTCCAGGAACTCACCCGCGGTATTGTTTTGTAAAAGAAAGACAATTCTTAACGCCTCCTGGGAAGTGGGAGCTGAAGCTCAGAAGGCAGTCGGAGTTGGGAGTTGCTGGTGATTTGCAAATCTATTGAGTAAAAACCTGTTCCTTACAGCTGAGATATGGGAAGGGTGCCTTCAGGTACTCGAGTGCATACAGAGTTAAGATGTTGGATCCAGCCACATGTGGATTTTGATGGATAGGAGTCCCTGTTGGAGCCCCTTTCTTCAGGTAGAAAGAAGAGAGATAAAATTGAAATCCATATGTTTGATATTCTTCAAAGCTTTCTTTGATAACAGCCAATCTCAAAGGACTGAAGCAGCCATTTTGTGATTGGTACATTTAAGTGTATTATATGTCAAATGGTATTTCAGGGATTCTATAGGAATAAAATGCCTCAGGCTCACAGAGATGGTTGATACTCAATGTGCTGATGGACGATGCTTCCAATGCTTTTGAGATTTGCTATTCCAGCTAAAAAAACAAAGTAAGGCACTGCTGAACTTCAAATAGATAGAATCTACATGATTACTGTCCCCA
Source organism: Apricaphanius iberus (assembly GCA_028564705.1). Taxonomy (NCBI): domain Eukaryota; kingdom Metazoa; phylum Chordata; class Actinopteri; order Cyprinodontiformes; family Aphaniidae; genus Apricaphanius; species Apricaphanius iberus. The sequence goes on along the minus strand of JAPXFQ010001385.1, from coordinate 8,011 downwards.
AACCACAACTCCCATTATGGAATGTTTAACATTTTGGCATTCTGCTACGAACACCACTGGATTTTATTAGGATACTAATAATTATGTCAACACAAATTTTTGTATCATGATTCCTGATTTTTAACATCACAAAAATTATTTTAAATGAGCCATTCCTTTTTATTTAGCCCCCTAAGAAAGTATTTTGTTACAGAGCTAATTTAATCTGCAAAATAGCTCAAGAACATGTCTCCAAACATCAACTGTGAAGTTATGCCAATTTTTCTTAATTAGATTTAGGTTTTTAAGTTTACTAGGCCATTTGAATGTATGAATATGCTTTGATCTAAATTATTACATTGTAGCTATAGCTGTATCTTAAGATTGTCCTTTTGGAAATTGGACTTATTCCACAATCAAGTCTTTCACAGCCTCCATCAGATTTTCTTCCAGGATCACCCTGTTTTTAGCCCCATGCATCTTCCAAATATCTTAGACCAGATTCCCTTTACATCCTGAAGAAAATGATCTGCACAGCATTATACTATAACTGTCAGATGTTGCACCATTGGGGCAATGTGTTAGGGGGGATTAGTTTCTCACGGCACACAATATATCAGATGAAGGCCAAAAAAGTAAATTTTAGTCTCATCTTAGATGCGTGCTTTCTTTCACATACTTTAAAGCCTCTTATTTAATTTATGTTTATTTTTTTTTTTTTCTCTGTCATGTTGGTCTATCAGATAAAATTCAACTAAAAGCAATGTGACAAGGTTCGATTGGTATATACAGTTACAATTGTGTTTTTTGTGGCCCTTGCGTCTGAAATGCATCTCCGATTTTGTTACTTCAAGTGTAGACTGTATCTAGATTGCTCAAGCAGATTATAAATTATAATGAAGAAAGATATTAACCTTAATAAAATGCACTCAGCTTATTAAAAGCAGCCCTAAGATAAAAGACATGAGAATAAATGGTAAGCACATGCAGCATCAGCAGAGGCCAGGCTAAAAGGTTTTTTATGAAGCTAATTATTGCCATGACCCTGACAGAAGAGTAATTTTGAAGAATAAAGTAACCAATAAATGATTTACCATCAGATGCTTGAGAAAAAATGTGTGCTCCCATGAAATTACAATCATAGCCATGTAAGGATGAAAAAGACAACATACTTAATGAAAATTGCAGAATATGAAAATGATAAGCATACTGTGATATTTAAGCATTCTACTAAGGTTTAAGGGCTTGGTAGCACTAACAGGTTTCATAACTATTGTAGTTACTGTAATTACAGTGTCAAAGCACTGGCTGCCGGCCAAGAAGCTGAGGCATATCTTGATAGTTTGGCCAAATAGAAACCACATCATTCGAAAGAAAAAAAATCTCTACAGCTCATAGATGACAGGCATCAATAACCCAAACAGCAGGAAAGGAACGATAAAACTTATGGGACAGTTTTAGTTTTGTTAGGGTAGCACTTCGCTCTGCTTCTCGCTGTACTTGTCAGCAGAACACCATGCCAATACAAAACACTTCAGTGCATTTGAGGTGTCTGGCCGAGATCCATCTATCTGCTCGTATTTGGCAGCTCACTCTGATCTACACGGCCAGCAGACTGATTGGACCAGCTCTAGCAAAGTCCTCCCCTCTGCTCCTGAGGCAGTGGTTCTCAAGTATTCCCTTGCCAAATAAATTCTACAGCAAGCTTTACATCTACTACAGGCTGAGCTGTCTAGTAAGACCTGTTTCCACTTACCTCCAGGGAGAAGTAGCCAAGCCTGATCTTAGTTTCAAAGAAAGTTTATACTAGGTAGACTGGTCCGTATCGCCAATATGTATTAGTGTTAACATCCTAAACAAATCATGAGGTTTCAAGGATTTAGGAAGTTTGTTAGGCTTTAGTTGAGTAAAGGAAGTACGATCTGCTACTTTTTAGTTTTAAGAGTTAGCAAATAACTTTAAAACATAAAAGGGAAAAAAAAGGCCATGCTTAAAAGAAAATAAATTTTTACAGGTCAAAGTGTAAGTGCAAAGTAGGGGTGCACCGTTCTGACTTTTTCAGTCCCGATACCGATGCCTGGATTTTGTTTATCTGTTGATACCCACCTTATACCTTTTTTGAAGAGACTGAAGGCACCAGACTTTACTAACTAAACATAACTATGACAAAATAAGTTGTCTAAAATATAAAATTATCATAAAAATTAAATTTCAAGTGAAAAATTAATATTTTTGGGGGAATTTATTACAAAATTTCTACATTTTCAGTATCGGTTCAAGGTATCTGTTAAGTTTAACCAATACCGATACATGTACATTAGACCATATCGATGCATCCCTAGTGCACAGTAAAAACAGAACAACTTGAAAATACTACAATGGTTCTGACCTCAACCCTAATGTAGTTGCTGTGGTTGCAGTGTATGCTCAAAAATACAAATGAACTCAAGCAATGTTGTAATGATGAGTTGGCCAGAAAGTCTTAAAAGTCTTAAAAACAAGATTATGGGATTATAAAGGTAGTTCTAAGCTTAGCACAATTTAGTATTTCAAATCCATGAGTTTAAAAAAAATACATTTTAATGAGCGGAAACATATCAAAATCGAAAAAAAACCCAAAAAAAAACAATTCTGTCCACTTATAGCCTTATTCTTTTATGTGGAATTTAGCGCTTTGTTCTGGCCATAGGTCTTCACACAAAATCGTATGGAATAAATACAGGCCCAAGAGAATATTGGATCACACTTTATACTGATGACATTTTTTATCCCTTTCCAATCTTAAAAGTATAACTCTTACTTGTTGAATTTTATCAAACTATTTAATGATGTTATAAAGCAAGGATAACAAAATCCTCAATATTACTACTTACTAAGGGTCTTTTAAATAGATAGCTTAAGGTGTTGAAGGCTACCTTAGGCAAAAACCACTGAGTCACTGCAGTGATAGATATAACTATCTCTGTCAATTGTTGAAAGTAACATGTAGGAAAGTAACATCTTAACTAAATTACTTTGCCATTTGTAATGAAAAAAATTATATTAATGATAAACTCCTCTGGGTATTCTTGAATACGGATATTCACTGTGTGATCTTACTTTATGACATGGTAACCAATCTGATTATATGACATTGTATGATTATAGGTCAGGTCAGTAGTAAAAATGTCTGTTGCTACATCTCGGGTTGGCATGGAAACCATCAGATATCTAAGGACACTTAAGATGATTCCTTCTCTATCTAGCCAGCTGACACCTGTAAGTCTTAGGCTCTCATCTTGAAGGAATGTATCTGGTGTGATGTTGATAACTCTTAGGATTACTGAATCTATATAACTTTGTGTCAGATGTTAGAAGGCAGATCAGTATCCATGTTTCTGTGTAATGCTGTCTTCTTTGTTTGATCAACAAGTCTGTGATTAAAACCTCCTAAAACTACTGAAGGACTTATCTCTCATCCCTTTTATTTAAGAATATTAATTACACTATCCCAAAATATTAACCTGGATCAGAAGTCCCTTTTAGAATATAAATGTAAAGGGGCCCTGATGACCAGGGTTAAGGATCAGTTATCTAACCATCCATCTGTGTGCATAAAAATGGATACTAAATGCATGCATATTATTTATGTACTTAAAAAGACATCAAAAAAACAAAAAAACTTTTTGACTAGGTCTAAAAACTTTGACCAGCTTTATCTACATTATCTTATGTACTCTTCCAAAAAATATTGTTGTAAGACTTATTTTGAAGGAGTCTGACTCTAGAAAAAGTAAAGCTCATATAGAGATTAGCTTGATAAATACAAGTAGCATTGTTCCACACACTGTGGGAATAAAGAGACACAGCTATGACCCTGCATCAGAAACCTTGGATTTGATACACTTTTGTTTACAGTGTGAAGTCACCAATATCAGTCTTAATCTCAAAGTGATAATAAAATGATTCCTTATAACATCCTCATGGTTTGTGATCAGCACATCATGAGGCTTTGAAGTCAGCATTTGAGAAGACTGCGTAGAATGCTAGACACTTGACTTTACATAACCCGGTTCAACCTAGTTGAAACTAGTAGAGCACAACTAATCGTTATCTGAGTATGTACGTCACAAATAAGTACATTTTCATTTTGCACATTTCTTTTGGCCCTGAGGAATGAGCTGTAGCTGGCTCCTTCAAAGGATAATTTGCTATTTTACAAATTACTTTTTGTTCTATTTTGTTCTTTTGTTCTAACTCCGTTCTAAGACAAACTGAAAGCATGTTGAGTTGCTGTTGCCATGAAACTGTACACACAAAATACATTTGCCTTAAACTGCTTCAGTCTTAATTAAATTCAAGTTATTGTTGGTTTCAACGCTCCTGTGTGATCTGCCAATGAAAACAAAGTGTATCATCAAACACATTCCTAAAGTCAATATCCAAGTGATAAAAAACCTTCTGTAAAAGAAAAAAAAAGCGCTTTGCACTCAACCTTGTATGAAGGGATGATGGATGCGTGACACACAAAAACACCATGTGGGCAGGTTGTTTATGTACACCGCCATTCTTTGACAGCATGCCAATTAAGCGTTGGCAGAAAACTTCAGGCGTACATTCTCAGCATGACTGCATTTTCAATCATTCAGCCACTCAACCATTTTTTGTTTCACACAGTTCCTTTTTATACCTCATATTTAGGACATCTTTGTATGTATGTGCTCAGAATTTCAAGTCTCCTTAATTAAAGGAGATGAACCTTTAACTTTCCCTATGGGAAAACTCTGTTACTCCTGCAGAAGCAAATGAAACACAAGAACAGATCTACTATGCTGTATTCAGGTTAATAATACCAATGATACAGCAAAAGAACATAATGAGAACTGTTTAAATATGTAGATAACGATAAAGAGTTATCTACAACCCAGAGTCCAGCTCAGGGAACCCAGAGTCCAGGTCAAGGAACAGGGACTGCCACCCACCCACTACCCTATAGAGATAGTTTCCCGTCCACTACCCAAAACTAATGAATTAAAAGTTAATGCTACTAGAGCAAAGTATAAAAATCTCATAAAGATAAATAAAACTCGGACTGAACATAAAAACAAATCAATTAAATGTGGTTTACTAAACATAAGATCTCTCCCCTCAAAAACACTCTTGGTAAATGACTTAATTTGTGAAAATAATATTGATTTGTTTTGTCTTGCAGAGACATGGTTGCAGGAAGAGGACCATGTCACAATAAATGAGTCAACTCCCCCTAGCTACTTAAACTTTAGTGTCCCTCGAAGTACTGGTCGAGGAGGTGGAGTAGCAACTATCTTTCATTCCGATTTACTAATTAATCTCCAAAAAAATAATAGTTACAGTTCCTTTGAGCATCTAGTTTTTAGCTTTCCTCATACACATAACAAAGCAGTAAAGCCACTTTTGTTTGTGGTCTTATATCGTCCACCAGGACCTTATTCTCAATTTTTAGATCAGATTTCAGATTTTCTATCTGACTTAGTTTTAAACACTGATAAAGTCATTATAGTCGGAGACTTCAATATTCATGTTGATAATGAAAGTGATAGTCTAAATACAGCTTTTAACACTATCTTAGACTCAATAGGCTTTACTCAAAATGTGCAGGGACCAACACATTCTTGTCACCACACTTTAGATCTTGTGCTGACTTATGGCATTGACTGTGAAGAAATAACAGTCTTTCCACATAACCCTATCCTGTCTGATCATTTCCTTATCACTTTTAAACTTACTCTAATGGATCATATCAAACCTGAAAGAAAACTTCATTATACCAGAACGTTATCAGACAACGCTGTAGCAAATTTTAAAGAAGCTCTTCCAACTTTAATTTCCTCAGTTTATAAATGCAGAACAGAAAACAGTGATTTAACTCGTGACCCCTCACAACTTGACATTTTAGTTCATAGCGTTAATTCCTCCCTGCGTCGGGCAATAGACAAAGTTGCCCCCTTGAAAAGGAAGGTGGCTAGCCATAGAAGATTAGCTCCCTGGTTTAATTTAGAGCTACGTACCCTAAAGCAGAATGTTAGAAAACTAGAGAGAAAATGGCGCTCCACGCATTTACATGATTCCTTTTTAATATGGAAAAATAGTTTATTGCTATATAAAAAGAGCCTTCACACAGCTAGAACAGCATATTATTCATCTTTAATCGAGGAGAATAAAAATAATCCTAGGTTTCTTTTTAATACAGTTGCCAAACTCACACAGGATCATAGCTCTATCGAGCCAACCATTCCCCAAGCTCTAAGCAGTGACGACTTCATGCAATTCTTTATAAATAAAATAGACTCCATAAAGAATAAGATAATTGGGAACCTTCCCAATATGCTTGCTTCCTCCTTAGTTAATGAGGCAGCCTCAAAAATGGTGGAACCTAATATATGCTTAAACTGCTTTAATGCAGCCGAACTTTGTGATGTACTAAAATTATTAGCTTCATCTAAACCTTCAACTTGCGTTTTAGACCCAATCCCAACTAAACTCTTAAAAGAAGTTTTCCCTCTGATCGCTGCTCCAATTTTAAATATAATGAATCTATCCTTAGTCAATGGATATGTACCACAGGAGTTTAAGATTGCTGTAATTAAACCTCTACTTAAGAAACCCTCTCTTGATCAAAACGACTTAATTAACTATAGACCGATATCTAATCTTCCCTTCTTATCTAAAATTCTTGAGAAAATAGTTGCACACCAGATATGTGAGCATTTAAACAATAATGAGCTGTTTGAGAAGTTTCAGTCAGGCTTTAGAGCTCATCACAGCACTGAAACAGCTCTGGTGAAGGTTACTAATGATATTCTCATAGCCTCAGACAATGGACTGGTGACCATTCTGGTCCTGTTAGATCTCAGTGCTGCCTTTGACACTGTTGACCACAATATTCTCATAGAAAGGCTTCAAAGTGTCGGTATAATAGGAACATTGGTTTAAATCTTATTTGTCTAACAGATTTCAGTTTGTTCAGGTAAACAATAGATCTTCCTCAACCTCAATAGTTACTTGCGGAGTACCACAGGGTTCAGTGCTTGGGCCGATTCTCTTTACTATATATATGCTTCCTATTGGTAAAATAATTAGGCAGCATGGGATAAAATTCCATAGTTACGCAGATGATACACAGCTATATCTATCCATAAATCCTGATGAATCCAATCAGTTAGGTAGACTACAGGCATGTCTGGAAGACATAAAATCTTGGATGACTCTAAACTTCTTGCTTCTAAATTCTGATAAAACAGAAGTTGTCGTCTTTGGACCAGAAGCTCTGAAAAAGAAACTACTTAGTCAGCCCCTTCACCTGGACGGCATTAAATTAGCCTCCAGTAATAAAGCAAAAAACCTCGGTGTCATTTTTGACCAAGATATGTCATTTAGAACTTACATTAAAGAAGTCTGTAGGATTTCCTTTTTTCACCTTAGGAATATTGCAAAAATTAGAACCATCCTGTCCAGGAATGATGCTGAAAAACTAGTCCATGCCTTTGTTACTTCAAGGCTGGATTACTGTAACTGTCTATTATCAGGTAGTCCACAGAATACAATTAAAAGTCTTCAGTTAGTTCAAAATGCTGCTGCTAGGATTCTGATGAATATTAAAAGAAGAGATCACATTTCCCCTGTTTTAGCTTCTCTTCACTGGCTCCCAGTAAAATCTAGAATAGAATTCAAGATCCTCCTTCTGACATATAAAGCCCTTAATAATCTAGCTCCATCATACATAAAAGACCTGATTGTTCCATATGTTCCTAACAGAGTTAGTTCCTAGTTCCTAGGATTTCTAAAAGTAGAATGGGTGGCAGATCTTTCAGCTATCAGGCTCCCCTCCTATGGAACCGGCTCCCAGGGTTGGTTCGTGAAGCAGACAATTTGTCTATCTTTAAAACTAGGCTAAAAACTTTCCTCTTTGACAAAGCTTACAGTTAGAGATATGTTTATAGGTAGTTAGAGTCAGGTCAGACAGGTAGATAGGAAGAGATAGGTTAATGTTAGTAGTCAGGCAGAGTGTCAAAAG